>CM046836.1:18060742-18758242 GCA_025618425.1 Heliocidaris tuberculata | reverse complement strand
CATGCAGAAAATTGCCAACGCAAGAGAACCGACATTGAAAATTTGTAAATGGGCTCAGCCAATCTCGTTCATCTTGGCCGACAACGAAGTTACAACGCTTGAAGAGGAAGATTTTGTAGCACTATCGAACTGCAGCATTACCGTTTATACTCTGAGTCGAAACAATCTGACAGTTCTCCCTCCTATGATATTTAAATATTTGCCACCAGTGAAGTCATTCTACATGGATAAAAACCGTCTATCTTCACTAGCTGTAGAATCATTTTTGGGCATTGTGGAAATAAATAAACTTTCGATTACTCGTTCTGGCATACAGTCTATTCTCCCGATTAACACATCGATGGTACGAAGGGAACACTTCCCAAATGTTAAAAAACTGTATCTGCAATATAACAATTTAAGTACAATTCCAGATTATGCTCTGTTTGGTTTCGAAAAGTTGCAGGTACTAAGCATCCAATCTAACGTTATAAAAAGTATTAGCGAAAAGTCATTTTGTGGTCTGGATTCACTGGCTGACTTGAGCCTGCCTACCAACAAAATAACTTCACTGCCACGTGCCTCGTTTGGTTGCACAAAAAAGCTACGGAGAATTGATTTGTCACTGAACAACATCTACACATTAGATCCTCACTGTTTCAGCGGATGCCCGCTTCTCCATGCTTTGTATTTCTATCAAAGCGGCATCAGGAAGGTCGGGAAAGGACCGTGGAATCTAACCAATCTTGAAATCATGGACTTAAGATATAATAATCTCGTTTCACTTGAAAATTACATGTTCGATGGCTTACCAAATTTTAAAAAGCTAAATATTTCTGGCAATCGTCACCTAGATCGCATATCCCTTGACACTTTTGATGATACCATTTTAGAGATTCTGATCATAAAAAATGTATTTACGTTTACCATGAACGGCTGTTTCAGAAAAATGAGTCGACTAGTAAATCTAGATTTGTCTTATCCTTCAAAGCCATTGGCATTTTCATCAATTGATCAATTCAGTCACACATCTGCATTGAGGATTCTTAGGATATCTGGAGCACAACTCCATGCCGAAGACCTATTCGATCCTAAGATAAACGTGTCTTTGTTCTCAGGCTTGATCTCATTACACACACTTGAACTACGGCACAACTCCCTAGATAACCTTCACACTCTTCCTTATGTATTCACACCGCTTGGAAATCTTCATGACTTAGATTTAACCGACTGTTACATACAACAAATCGGTTCAGAAACGTTTGCAAATTTATCATTACTCGTAAATCTATCGTTACCTGCAAACCATATTACTACTATTTCTGAGAAGGCCTTTCGAAATTTACACAATTTGCGTAACCTGCTGCTTCAATACAATTCCATTGCACTGATCGAGAGACAACTCTTTATAGGCATACCCATACTTCAGAGGTTATATTTACAGAATAACCAAATATCTACGATAATTCCTTTCACAACAATGCCGTCTAATCTAACGAGATTAAATATTGCAAGGAATCCTTTTATGTGTACATGTCAATTAGCTTGGTTCAGAGAATGGCTGAACAAAGAAGATAATGCAGACTTTTATCCCCAAAACGAAACTCTTTGTTCCAGCAGTTCTTTTGAGGGACTGGAGGAGAAAGAAATTTGGTCGTTCCATCCAGAATACTATTGTGGAATTGACATCTCTCTTGTTGTTGGTGTATCGCTTGGCATTATCTCAGTGCTGACATTTGGAATTCTCTTTTATCGGAAACGACTTTGGCTAAAGTATAAGTTCTTTCTTTTAAAGTTGGCTATCCTTGGTTACCAAGAGGTTGTTGAGAATCAGGCTCCCGATGACTACGAATATCAGCTCAACATCATGTTCCATGAAGATGACGGTTGGTGGGTCAATGACTGCATGAAACCTTTTCTAGAGGAGAAGATGCCACATCTCCAGCGTATCGTCTTCGGTGACGAAGATCTCCCGCTAGGGTCGTTTTATTTGGACGCCATCTATGACGTCATCGAAAAAAGCTTCAAGACAGTCTTGTTGCTTAGCAACCAGTCAGTAGATGATACCTGGTTCATGACAAAACTCCGTATGGCCGTAGAGCATATGAATGACACGAAACTGGAGAAGGTCATCCTGATATTCCTCGAAGACATCGATGATGATCAACTACCGTATCTTGTGAGGCTCTTGCTGAGTCGGAACAAACCTTATTTGTTGTGGAAGGAAGATGAAGATATGCAGGAGTTCTGTTGGGCAAAGTTCCAAAAGAGCATGAGAGGAAACAAGGAAATTAACAATGTGCTTCCTGTTTAAATGCACCTGATTTACGACCATTTGAGGTGAAGTTTTTAAAGAGAATTGGTAAAAGTTGAAATTGGTCATACACTTACTATTTTGAATGAAACTTAGAATACTTGGCTGACGTAGATGTGTCGTAGTCGACTGTAGATGCAAAGGTCTTGGGTTCCATTCCCGGCAAGAAACTTATGTCCTTAAGCAAGGCATTTTATCTACATTTATCTCTCTCCTCTCAGGTGTTAAATGGGTACCCGGTAGAATGCGAAAATCATTGTGGTTTGATCAGCATTTTGAGCGCCTGTAACAAAGGCGCCTGGCTGGAATGCTCCCCAGGAAGTGGAGAAGAAGCATATATTGCGTGAGGTTAAGCCGTGAATCCGATGACCAGGGTATTAGGAAATATTCAGAATATCATTATTTTTAATATAATTTCAGATCTAATAATAAAAAATGGACAAAATTGTGAAAGTGAAAACATTTCTGAAAATTTCTAGGTATTATTGGAGCTAAAATATAAGGATCAATCTCAGACCAATATGATAAAAATTCGCAAGATATTCTTTTTAAAGTTGATAGGAGAAATGTATCATTTCTGAAGTACGGCTTTATCGACATTTTTTAATCTCCGAACTTTCTGGTCAGATGCAGATTTTTTTTTCACTACAAAATTTGGCATGTCACCTGACCTTTTTGAATCAATATTATTGTATCTGTTTATAAACAAGCTAGATATAGTAAATCTTAAGTTAGGAAGAGTAGATCTTAATAATAGGGCGAAGAGTCCGAAATGAAATTTTGCAACATGCTATGGTACTCTTTTAATGTTTCCTTTTATTGAAAACACGATAAAAACAACTTTCGAAAAATAAACTCAAGGGCAATTTCAAAGGCCTATTGTACTGCCCATAGAAATCAGGTTCGGATTACGTAATATGCCATTTTAAAGTTTGCACATTTCTAAAGGTGATAGACAGGGCTATTGAAATTGCCTTCAGTTGATTTTTCGAAAATAGTTTTTATCGTGTTTGAACATGTTTTATAATTATGTCGATAAGTTCGTGCGGTTGCCATGCGACATCGTACCACTAACCTGACAGTCAATATCAATTGAATAATTATGATACTTGCACATCAAACTGGAATATCGAGTGGCAGTGATGGACACATTAAGTGTGATTATATAAACGATGGCAAAACTTTCACTACATATTCCATATTCCAGTAGACACTGAAAATATATCATTAAATGAAGTGATTTTTGTAACTACTATTACATTTTTGTTGTAGATGACACCTCTCTCTCCTTATAGGACCTCACTTATAAGTAAAATGCTCTATATAATATATTGCTCTTTCATGAGGCATAACGCATTATGAATGTTTCTTGATTCTAACATTTTTATCTATTTAAACGATTGCAAAATTTTCTGTACATATTCCATATTCCACTAGACACTGTCAAAATATATCACTGAATGAAGTAATTTTGAAACTACTATTACATTTTGTTGTGGATGACACCTCCCTTATAGGACATCACTTATAAGTAAAATGCTCTACACATAAATATTGCTCTTTTACAAGGCATAACGCATATATGAATGTTTGTTAATTCTAATGTTATTACCTACTTTAAAACACTTTATATGTAACCATGGTAACGCTGCACCGTTAACTTGTCAATGAGATTCCTTTTTTTTTTCACTTAGTAAAATGTTAAAACAAGCGGCAAAGTATTTTCTGCATCTTTCATAACCTTCGTGAGCACTTTGTTATTAAATTGACTTCGGATTTCAGACTTTAAGATTCATGATCATGTGGGGTTGCTTTCATAATTTATTATCACTCGCATTAAGAGAGAGAGGGTGGGGGAGTAGTGAGAGGTCAATAGAGGGAAGAAAGAGATGGAATGGGAGGTAGTGAGGAAAACAGAGAAGGGGTTGAAAATGAAAGGGAAGATAGAGAGAGAGAAAGGGAAAGAGAAGTGGAGAGAGGGAGATAGAGAGAGAAGGAGGTAGTGTGTGTGTGTGAGAGAGAGGGGGAATTGTATGCGTATCAAGACTCTTGGTTCTCACTTCTTCACTAAATGCTGCATCATTTTGAGTCAGTATTTGCAAATTGTTTAGTGTCGTGAGGTTCTGAAATTAAACTGTACTGCATGCACCTCTAAAATTCACATTGGAACGAACTTCACTGCCTGCTCGCGGAGATTGAAAGAGTTTCGTTCGATGTTGTCCTGCACAAAAAACAGGGTGGTTGCAATAAACATGGAGGGCAGAATCGAGTAATTTGTTATTAACTGACCGATTGACTGTATCAAAACAGTGCTTTCAAATTATTTATAAAAAAGTTTCATTGTAAGGAAACAACTGGGGCACACAAATATGGAAGATGATTATTCTGAATTTGATATAGTGTTGGTTTTAAAAGATGATTTTCTTGAACAAGTTTATAATAAATTATGCACTGGTGTCTTTATTGTTTGCTAGGATGAGATATTGCAGAACGTATGGTTGACGATTTATAACTGAATCACCCTTGAAGAAAAAAATAAATCGACTGATTAATGAATTGCTTATGCGCTACCACTCTTCAAGTATGTTTGCCTAACTGCTCCTTTGCAAAGTGATAAAGAACATGCCAAGTGTAGCTCGATTCAAATAAACAATTTAATGTCACAGACTAATTCTAAGCCTTTGTGATTAGCACATCAGGAGAGGCATCACTCATTTGCCTTGAGCAATTATTAATGTGAATTAGTGTCAACTCGACATCTTTTTATCCCCTCCCACTCGGTGGAACTGAAATTCGATTTCCCCTTCATTCTCTTACCTGTTTCAACTCTCTAAAGATCTTGAAGAGAAAGAGAGAGAGAGAGAGAGAGAGAAAGGTAGAAAGAGAGAGAGGTGAGTGAGAAGGAAGTGACAAGTCATGATTACTAGCCCATCGATAAGTTCACGATCCATACAGGGTTGAGAACTCATTGAATGTAAGCCTACAATTTCGCTCATAACCATCGAACCTTCTGGCTTTATAAAGTTGATATTTAGCCACTTTGTCTTTTCTTTTTAGAAATCTTTTCCTCTGGATAATCATGTGAGATGTGAGTTGGTCAAGCGGTACGGTTAACTCTCTGGCTTTGCCTCCATATCGACTCGAAAGGACCCCGGTATACGAAACTGAGTCGCGTCTTTCGGATGGTGTCGTTAAAGTTCGGTCCACAGACTTAAATAATCAGAACTTTGATACAAGTCTGTAAAAACCCAATTACTTTTTTTTTTTTCAATGATCTTTATTTTGATTCCACTCAATAATTATACATAAATCATAATTCAACATTTCAATGAAAGTAAATGCATATGACAACTAAAACAGTTTTTCTTGTAATATTTTCTATAAATGAATAACTGAAATTTGAAAAATTTAAAGAAAACACACACACGCACGCGCACACACACCCTCACACACATTGACTTGTGGGGAACTGTATTGTTTTCTCCTTTTGTACTTTGTACCCCACAAGCACTTCTCCTATTGTATTTTGTACCCCACAAGCATGACGGAATAAAGGCCATCATTGTGCTCTTTTGTTTTCTGTACCCCACAAGTGTATCTATGTAAGGGCACACCCACGCACACACACACCCTCGCCACGCGCAACCAACACTTACACGCGCACGCACACGCACACCTATTTATTCACATGGCTTAAATTATGCGTCCACTTACAGAATAATTCTGTGAGACTCCGCATAATAAAAGAAGCGTATTTTGATTTGAGACTTTAGAAAACAGCACGATTAAAGGTCGACGCAATGTTGGACGAAAATTCTTCACTGGATTTTAATTGGACTGACCAAAGCTCTTTTAATTTTTGTTCTGTGTATCAAACTCACGAATGTAGTCCGTTTTTACTTAGAAACCAAATAATCTGCTACATCTTTCTGGGGGTAGCTGGTCTTCTGTCATTTGTTACTCTCGTCCTTATTCCCTCTCATCGTCGACTGCGACAACGTCGATTCATTTTTCAGTTCAATATTGTCTTAGCGGATTTCATCACCATCATTGGAATCATCGTAATGGCCAGCAAATCATACTCTAAGGTAAAGATGACAATTACTTAAAATCATCCTCTTTGAAAACTACGATTTCATTTTGTTGTCTGTTATCAAATATGACAAATTTTTCTGTGCTGGTTCACCCAGTGCAGTACAAGGTAGGGCCTGAGGAAGAGGGGGGGCTCAGGGATCAACATTCAATTACCTTAATCGAGCATTCAATTTAATTTTTAGGGCAAGCGATCGTATCTTTTCATTATGCATGTTGACAGAATGAGCATTCAAATTAGAATTTCACCCTATGAGCATTCCAATTCACGTGAGCTTCGGATCGCGAAAATTTGAAAATTCGAATTCATCAACAGAGAAGCATGTTCGCGATTTAAGCAATGGATTTAACAATGCACTCCTTTCCTTCAAATTTTCAAATTGTTTTTACATAAAAAGTTTGAGAAACAATATGTAAAGTCGTGTTCTTGCAATGTCATAGATCAGGAATATTAAAGAAAATGATGAAAAATGATATATATTCTACTAAAAGGTAAAAATCATGGAACAAAACAAAGTTGATAAACAGACGCAAGTGTCGCGAAACGATTTCTGACTATGAGGGTGGGGTTGTTGCAGCCCCGTTAGAACTTCTCCTAGTTTGAGGACCTGTGATTATCAAATATAAAAAGAAGAAATAACAAAGCGAATCGTCAACTGAAAAAAAATAAGATTAGACAAAATTTAAAAGACAGAATATTTGATGTGAAAGGCTACTTTGAATACGCTGTACACATTTGAAACGATACATGCAGTATATGAAAAGTTAAGGGTATTCCAATAATTTGTTTTTACACCACTATGATTAGACGAGTACATCATTTTGCAACAACAAATTACATTTTAAAACATTAGAATGATTAAATGACGAATAAATTAGAGAAATTAGATTCATAAAAAAGACAAAGCCGGGATATTTTCTGTACTTCTTTTACCTGTTTGAAAATGAATGAACATACTGCTAACTTGACTGCCTATTAATGATAAGGAAAGTAAAACTCGAGCAAGAATCCGCACCAGAGTCGTCATAAATGAATTTGAATGACGCTTTTGCCTCTTTAAATTGAACGATGATAAATTAATTTGGATGTTCGAACCTCATTTTTGGAAATTGAACGACTGGAAACTAATATGAACCAAAGAAATAAATGGGACGAGTAAATCACTTGAATACGAGCTTTTGAAAATGAATTTGAAATCTAATTATTTTGACTGGAAAAACCAATAAAATATTTTACCCCCAAGCACGGAAATCGTGCAGATAATTTAATCGTTCACTTTGGGCATCCCATAAACTTCGAAAATCGTGTAATTGATACTTCTCTCCATGAATTGAAAACTAAAATTTATCTGACTTCTCAAGCCCGTACAAGCTTATCTTTAGGGGGGGGGGGTCGCACCTTAAGTAGAGAGATATGTATGTGCGCAAAGCGCACATCACGAGCGCGGAGCGCGAAGCGCGAAGTCCCTTGCGGCCGGGGTCCAGGGCCCTTAAGCGGGCCTGGAAGCTCAGGGGTTTTAGATGCTCTCTGGTGCAATCTTTGCCTTATTTCAGAGCATTTTACCCCAAATTTCTGACCAGTACATCACAGATAATTTTACTTCTAAAACTTCAAATCATGGGAAGACCGGCTCACATATGACTGTAGTTCATCACTTTATTGGATATAAAAGTCGAACAAAGGAGAAGAATATGCTAGTTATATACTATTACTAAATTACTTAGAGTCTACAGTAACTAACAGCCACTGGCGTCGCTAGAACATTTTGAATGGGGGGGGGGGGAGGTGTGACACCCAAATTTGCCGCTAAAATGCTGCACCCTAATCCCCCCCCCCCCCATACACACCACACACACACAAAATAATAATAAATAAAATCACAGATGTAGAGATCTTGATCATACGGGCCCATTTTTCTCAAGGAGGGGGCTGATACCTTTTGCCCGAATATCAACTTTTCAATTTCTAAACTTTTGCGAGCGAGCGGGCAAGCGAGCAATTAAAAAAAAACTTTTTATAGTGAAAATCTTCATAAGTTACCTCGCTGCCCGAATATGAAGTGGTGATTGCCCGAATATCGGAACTTTGAAAATCCTTGGAGGGGGGGGGGGGGACGCCTTTCGCCCGAATATCACCTTTTCAATTTCTAAATGTTTGCGATCGAGCGACTGGAAAAACCAATAAAATGTTTTACCCCCATGCACGGAAATCGTGCAGATAATTTAATCGTTCACTTTGGGCATCCCATAAACTTCGAAAATCGTGTAATTGATACTTCTCTCCATGAATTGAAAACTAAAATTTATCTGACTTCTCAAGCCCGTACAAGCTTATCTTTAGGGGGGGGGGTCGCACCTTAAGTAGAGAGATATGTATGTGCGCAAAGGGCACACCACAAGCGCGGAGCGCGAAGCGCGAAGTCCCTTGCGGCCGGGGTCCAGGGCCCTTAAGCGGGCCTGGAAGCTCAGGGGTTTTAGATGCTCTCTGGTGCAATTTTTGCCTTATTTCAGAGCATTTTACCCCAAATTTCTGACCAGTACATCACAGATAATTTTACTTCTAAAACTTCAAATCATGGGAAGACCGGCTCACATATGACTGTAGTTCATCACTTTATTGGATATAAAAGTCGAACAAAGGAGAAGAATATGCTAGTTATATACTATTACTAAATTACTTAGAGTCTACAGTAACTAACAGCCACTGGCGTCGCTAGAACATTTTGAATGGGGGGGGGGGGGAGGTGTGACACCCAAATTTGCCGACAAAAATGCTGCACCCTAATCCCCCCCATACACACCACACACACACAAAATAATAATAAATAAAATCACAGATGTAGAGATCTTGATCATACGGGCCCATTTTTCTCAAGGAGGGGGCTGATACCTTTTGCCCGAATATCAACTTTTCAATTTCTAAATTTTTACGAGCGAGCGAAGCAAGCGAGCAATTAAAAAAAAACTTTTTATAGTGAAAATCTTCATAAGTTACCTCGCTGCCCGAATATGAAGTGGTGATTGCCCGAATATCGGAACTTTGAAAATCCTTGGAGGGGGGGGGGGACGCCTTTCGCCCGAATATCACCTTTTCAATTTCTAAATGTTTGCGATCGAGCGAAGCGAGCGAGCAAATTCTTTTTAAACTTATCGCACTGAAAATGTACAGAAGTTACATGCAAGTTACATAATATTATTTCTGAGAACCTTGCTTCCCAAATATTGGATATTCCAGCACCTCGTTGCCCGAATATGAATATCGGAACTTTGAACATCCTCGGGGGGGGGGGGGGGGGCTGCAGTTCATTGTTGAAGGGGGACGCCTTTTGCCCGTATATATAAATTCCAGTGTTCCTTTCAGCGAGCGAAGCGAGCGAGCAAAATTTTAAAAAGACAAACTTTTTTTTAGTGGTAGTGTACAGAAGTTACATAATATTATCAACTGGGAACCTTGCTTCCCAAATATTGGATATTCCAGCACCTCGTTGCCCGAATATGAATATCGGAACTTTGAACATCCTCAGGGGGGGGGGGGGGCTGCAGTTCATTGCTGAAGGGGGGCGCCTTTTGCCCGTATATATAAATTCCAGTGTTCCTTTGAGCGAGCGAAGCGAGCGAGCAAAATTTTAAAAAGACAAACTTTTTTTAGTGGTAGTGTACAGAAGTTACATAATATTATCAACTGGGAACCTTGCTTCCCAAATATTTGGATATTCTAGCACCTTGCTGCCCGAATATGAATATCGAAACTTTAAAAATCCGAGGGGCGGGGGAGGCCTATTGCCCGAATATTAAAATTCTAGTGTTCTTGCGAGCGAGCGAGCAAAAAAATTGGCCAGTTTTTCCTTCTTTTTCCTCCCTTCCCTTTTCTTTTCCTTCTTTTCTTTCTGTTTTTGTTTTCCTTTCCTTTCCCTTTTCTTTTTTCTTTTCTTATTTCTTCTACTTTCTCTTTTGTGGCACAACCGAACTTTGAAACAAAGGCATTCATATATTACACCACACAAAAGCAAAAATTGTTTTTTTTTTCTTTCAATGTTTGCAAATTTTCTTAGCTCTATTCAACCACAAAAACGCTTTTTTTAAACCTTTTTTTTTCCTAAGGGGGGTTCGCGAGCACCCCGCGAACCCCTAGTTTGTACGGTACTGACTTCTCTGTATGAAATTGAAGATTTTGACATCTTAAAGGGAGTGATGCACGGCAAATACTACACGGCATCTAAGTCTTTTTTTGGACAACTGCCCGTAAACGAATGGACCTCAGCTAACGGTAGTCAGAGTTGCGGATAAACCCGATTGGCCCCGAGTCAGGCCACGGGAAAGACACATAGGCTCGTCAGTTTACACCCCCTTTGATTTAAATGTTTGGTTATTTTCTATGTAAATTAGTGATTTCCCTGATCGGCAAAGTAGTGTAGGTAGCCAAATCGCCTTTAAGGACTATATGTGATTTTTTTTTTTTTTTTTACCACGTAAAGGAATGAAAATGATGCATAAACCGTATTCATTATTTACAAATCTACCCACAGCCTACTCGTCAAATGCTAGAAATGCGTTTCTTCACAGTGATCGGGACCAACGTGTCCCTCATCAACATCTTCTTCGTCGCTGTCTATCAGCTCATAACCATCAGAATCGACCCATTCGGTGTACGCAACATCATCACCACTCCAAGATGCATTGTCGCCTGTATCGTATCGTGGTTAACTCCTTTCTCAGCAGCGGGATTTTTCGACCTCAACGCCGCAAACGCTTACAACTCCACTGTAGAACTTGGCGCCACCTCTTTACAAATGATACTTTGTTGTTTCACTGGTGTGTGTCTTTGCCTGATCTATCACGCTGTTGCTAAGGCTACGTGCAATGGCAACATCCAGATGATGGGGAGAAAAGAAGAGAACAAAAGACTTCTGCGCACATTCGCCATGGTGTATGGAACAACTTCGATTTCTGCTACTTTGTCTTTAGGTTTATCAATCAAAGTTAGTCAAGTCGGTATAGATGCGGTCATGTACGAAAGCTGTTGGTACTTTTTAGTACTAATGTGTAGTATTTTGAATTTCATAACTAACTCTGTGGTTTACTGGTGGAGATTAAAAGAGTTTCGTTCGATGTTGTCTTGTGGAAAAAACAGGGTGGTTGCAATAAACATGGACGGGAGCTTGTGATAATTTGGTGTTATTTAATCGATTGACTTTATCAAAAGAGTGCTTTAAAATTATCTTTAAAAAAAATTGTAGTGTAAGGAAACACCTATGTGGCACACAAAACTATAAAACAAATTTTGACATGGTGTTGGTTTTTAATGATGATTTTCCTTCATAAGTTGAAGAAAATGTATGAGACATGAATGATCCTAGTAAAATCGTTTGTGTCATGGCTTTTTATCCACGTGTAATGTGTTAATTATTTAAAAAGTACTTTAAAACGTGATCAAAATGAAATATTTCATTGATTTTATTTATTCTTGTACAACTTTGTTTGTCCGGACACTCGCATTATTTCTTAGAGTCAATGTATCATGTTTCCGGTATTTGTAGTAATTAAAAAAACATGTGTTGCAGCAAAAAAAAAATTGTCTCCGTTGACAATCTGTGGAGAATATTTTAAAACCGCGCTGCACAGACTGTCGCCGTTTATACAGATTGTCGTCGGCGTCAATCTGTGCATACGGCTGATACCACAGATTGTCGCCATGCAAACATCAAAAACACGATAAAAACTACTTTCGAAAAATAAACTCTAGGGCAATTTCAAAGGCCTATTGTACTGCCCATAGAAATCAGGTTCGGATTACGTAATATGCCATTGTAATGTTCGCACATTTCTAAAGGTGATAGACAGGGCTACTGAAATTGCCTTCAGTTGATTTTTCGAAAATAGTTTTTATCGTGTTCAAAGCGAATTGTAAAAGAACAAGTCTTACCATTTGCCATGTTCAAAGCATTTTCTTGATCTTTGTAATGACAGGCATCAGACATAATTTGTTGGAACATCATTTTCGTGTTCTGTTCTTAGCTTGAAATGTTAAGCACTCATTTGAAATTAGATTGTTGTTCTTAACGGATCATTTCATTTATTGGTCTGTTTCTATGCGGTTTTTTTCTTTGTATCAATAAATACCCCTTCGTGTACTAGTAAATTATTTTGGGTGCATAGACTAAGGAGTGAACAACCTATGTCGCACGAAGAGGGTAGGCCTATTATGGTTCAAATCGTTGATGCAGCAGTGGTCTTCTTGGCAATTTTCTGTGGTTCATTTAATGTAAGTATAAGTTTATAAGTACATGTATAATGATAATGTAACATTTATAAATCAAAAGTAATATATTAGGTCAAATTATTATTATTTAATCTTTTTTGTATCTGATGGAGTAATGACAGGTGATTTCTTTCAGCTTTCTCTGGATGTAAGAATGCATGTCTGCCCCATTTTCTTGGGGGAACTTCCCCCCTGCCCCCAGGATCGACGCCCCTGCTCTCAATAGTTTGGGGTTTTTGCTCTCTGATCAATGGGGATGAGGGCATAGCCCCCTTTGCCCCCTACCCCTTGGGTACGCCTATAGTTGAAAATAAACCCTTTTCACAATCCTTCCTCTGATTTCATGTAGCTTAAATTGTTACAATGATTAGAAATGTCTGTTTGTCCCATTGGGTAGGTAAGGAGTATTTTACTTGTTAAAGGGCAGAAGAATATAGATCCATTTGCATAAATTCTGTCCTACATTTTTATAAACCAGCAACGATAACATCATCATCATCAATATCATCTGTGTCATCGTTATTATCTGCTTCGGAAAACAGTAACCGGTGACAATCTGTGAAGTTAGATTTTCATTTCCCTGTGCCCCCCCCCCCCACTTTTTCAAGTACCCCAAAACTGCCCCTTTTTATCTATGAAAAGTGCCCCTTTTCATTGCTGATAAGTGCCCCCTTTTCTTCGTATAGTGCCCCTTTTTCTTTTTAATAAGTGCCCTTTTTACCTTCTGATATGTGCCCCCTTTAACCTCAGACATTACTGCCCCTTTTGAAATCTAATAAGTGCCCTTTTTTCGTCTGATTAGTGCCCATTTTCCGTCTGATTAGTGCCCATTTTCCGTTCAAATAGTGCAATTTTTTTCTTCTGATAAATGCCTTTTTCACCTCTGAAAAGTGCCCCTTTTCCTTCGTATAACTGCGCCCCTTCCTCTTTCTGATAAATGCCCTTTTCACCTTCTGATAAGTACCCCTTTTAATCTCAGACATTACTGCCCCTTTTGAAATCTGTGCCTTTGTTTTTCGTCTGATTAATTCCCATTTTCCGTTCTAATAGTGCAATTTTCCCTTCTTATAAGTGCCCCTTTTCACCTCTGATAAGTGACCCTTTTTCTTCGTATGACTGCCCCTTCTTCTTTCTAATAAGTGCCCTTTTCACCTTCTGATAAGTGCCCCTTTTAAGCTCAGATAAGTGCCCCCTTTGAAATCCGACAAGTGTCTCTATTTTCGTCTGATTAGTGCCCATTTTCCGTTCTAATAGCGCAATTTTTTCTTATGATAAGTACCCTTTTCACCTTTGATAAATGCCTCTTTTTAAGTGCCCCTTTTTCTTTCTAATAGCATTATTTTCCCTTTTGATAAGTGTCCCTTTTGTCTTCTGATAAGTGCCCTACCTATATACCTATATATATTTAATATATTTTACCTATATACCCCGATGTCGCTCACAAACTGTGCCCTGAAGTCCACAAAAGAGCCATATACCTAGCTCCAAATAATCAGAGGCTTCATAATACAAGACTCTCCCTACTGATATCATCACAATGTGAGGCTGTGGATCAGGGGGCAGGAGGGGCACAATTCCCTAAATAATACAAGAATGAGCAGTGCCCCTAAATCATAACAGGAAGGAGGACAATTTTTTCTAAAATTTTTCCAAAGCTCGGTCGCTACGCTCGCTCGCATTTACCATTGTCTTCTTATCATATTAGGAAAATCGCTGCTATTCAAAATATCTGAAATATTTTGCTCGCTCGCTTCGCTCGCTCGCAAATGAATAATCAGACCATTACACTCAACTGAAAAGTAGTTTTTATGTAGAACCATGTTAAGACATAAACAATGTGTCGAAAATGATCCTCGATAGTGTATTAATCAGAATGTAGCGGCATTTTCCGCCTTGTTTTCACCCTTTGCCTAGGTGCCCTTCCCCCCCCTAAATGTGCCCCTTTTTTGGTGCCCCCCCCCCCCACTTTGAAAGACGCTCCGCCGCCCCTGCCTGCAAGTACCTTCGCCAGCGGGGAGAAATGTAGGATACAGCACAAGCACCACAAATTGGCGCCGACAACAAACTGTGTATAAGCGGCGACGATCTGTGCATGCAGCGTGTTTTTGAAAAAGTCTGCACGTCGACGGCGACAATCTGTGCTGCAACAAGGTACACGTTCATTGTCATATTCTGTAGGGAGAAAGTAAAAATTGATGCAATTAATTTTTCAGGTTTAATGAAGTTGCAACCTAATTACCAGATATCACATATGGTACTGACGTTTTAAGCATCTACTTTCTTAGTATGTTCAATATTGGATTTGAAATACATTATTTATTTCTTTTGTTCTTTGTCCAATAAAAAGTCTGAACAAATCTAATCATAAATACCGCTAAAAAGCTAAAGTCTTTCACAACGGCCAGATCCCTCCACCCACTAGATTGACAGTGGTGTGCTCGAGATGTCTGAGCGAAGGTCATCATCGCTCGCAATGCAGCAGCCCTGTCGTCTGTCGCCGATGTAAACAACCAGGTCATCTTCAACTTCAGTGCTCTTTCGAGACCCCGCCCACCTCGCCAGGCAAAGATCGTGCTAGCGGGACCGCTCCTTCTTCTGGAACCACCGCCGTTTCTGCAGCACAAGCTATTGACCAGCTCATTTCTTCGGGACGCCAAGCCGTAGCTTCATCGCACCATGACAACCAGACGCCAACTCAGGCTAAGATTACGCAATACTTGTCAGGGGATCGCGATACCTCGCAACAACCGCCAGTGAGCATTACGCCGAGAACTTCAACATACGCGAGCGCAGTTGTTCATTCAACCGATACTCCTGGCTTACACGAGCCTCGTTCACACTTGGATGACACATCTAGTGAGGATCCCTCTAGCGAAGTTGACGACGTGGATGAAATATCAGAACTATCGGTTGAATCACCTGAGCTACCTAAAAGTCCTGTGAAAGAGAGCAAAGTCAAACAACAGAAACGAAAACAAAAATCTCTGCAAAAACCTCCAAAGAAAAGATAAAGTAAGAACAATTGAATTCTGTTGAACTTCACTATTTTTTTTTTCTAGTTTGTGTAAATGGCTAATTGTCATATTCTCAGTTTAAATGTTCGAGGACTAAGAAATAAAGAGAAAAGAAATCAAATATTTCGGTGGGCCAGGCACCAAAGGGCGGATATATTGTTTTTTCAAGAAACATACTGGTCAACTGAAATTGAAAACATTGTTAGGAGTGAATGGCGTGGTCCATGCTTCTTTGAGCATGGGAGCAATCACTCACGAGGTGTTTCCATTTTCTTCAGTGATAAACTAAATGTACAGGATATTGTGGTTAAGCGTAGAATTAATGGTCAATTACTGATGTTGAAAGCAAAAGTACATGACACTGATGTAATGTTAGTAAATGTATATGCTCCGACGCAAAAACAACATAGAGAACTTTTTTTTCGTAATTTAAATGATGAACTGACTAGACATTATGACACCATAAATGAGTGTGAATTAATTCTAGGAGGTGATTGGAATTGTGTATTGGATATGAGTAAAGATGTACAAGGAACCCAAACCCAGTACTATAAGAAATCTATAAATCTTAAAAAGTTAATTAAAAGATACTCTCTATTTGACATCTGGAGGGTAATACACCCAAATAGCAAACAATTTACATGGAGAAATATATCCCTCAAAAGGGCTTCGAGGTTGGACTTTTGGCTAGTGACTAAGAATGTTAAAAGCAAAACATCATTTACTGATATTCGACCTGCAATTCGAGCTGATCATAATGCTATATCAATTAAAATATGTACTAAACAAAGTAAGAAAGGTCCGGGATATTGGAAGATCAACACTGATATCCTAAATGATAATGAATATCACAATAAAATCTCTGAAATAATTCAATCTTTCTCTAAAAAGTGTTTACCACCACTTACAAAATGGGAACTGTTTAAAGTTAACATTAGAGAATTTACACAAAAATACTGTCGAAAAAAGGCGTTTGAAAGGAAAAATCATAAGTTGTCATTGGAAATAAAATTATGTGAACTAGAAAAACAAATTGATGTTAATGTTCATGATGAACAAGTAAATAAGGCATATATTGATGTAAAGGAGAAATTAGAGAAGATGTATAAACATGAATCAAAAGGTGCAGGAATTAGAGCTCGTATAAGATGGATGGAAGAAGGAGAAAGAAGTACAAAATATTTTTTGGGTTTAGAAAAAAATAATGCAAAGAAAAAAGAAATTACACAATTGAAATGCGGAAGTGATAATAGAGTTATTCATAGAAATGAGGAAATACTGGAAGAAATAGTAAAGTATTATTCAAAACTGTATAGAAAAGACAAGAATGACTGTAATGATATTAAAAGTATGAGTGACTATGTATGTTCACAAAAAATTAATCAGTTAACAAACGAAAGTAGGCAAACATGTGAAGGTGTAATTACACATGAAGAATGTAAACGTGCTGTATTTGCAATGCAGAAAAATAAGGCACCGGGATCAGATGGAATTTCGATTGAATTTTATCAGGTGTTCTGGCCATTGATAAAAGATTTTCTTGTAGAAAGTCTAAATGAATGTTATGTAAGTGGAATGATGTCAAACACCCAGCGGAAAGGTCTTATTACTCTGTTGTTTAAAAAAGGCGATTGCAAAGAGCTAAAAAATTGGAGGCCTATTACTTTGCTTAACTGCGACTACAAAATAATAGCAGCGGTATTAGCCGCAAGAGTTCAGAAGGTCATTGGTGATATTGTTCATGAAAACCAGACTGGTTATATAAAAGGTCGTCTTTCAGCTTGTAATGTAAGATTAACGAAAGATGTCATTGAGTATTTCATGAAACACTGTAAAACAGGAGCAATTATGTTGGTAGATTTTACCAAAGCATTCGATGTTTTGGATATACAGTTTCTAAACTTGTGTTTGGAAAAGTTTAATTTTGGTGAATCATTCCGTAAATGGATCGCGGTTCTGTATACAGACATTTTAAGTTCTGTCCTGGTTAATGGTTGGATTTCAAAAGACTTTAATATTGAAAGAGGCATACGGCAAGGATGCCCATTGTCATCTCTGTTGTTTATTATAGCGGCCGAATTTTTAGCAAACAGTGTTCGGAAGAATGAAAACGTCAGACCAGTCGATATATTGGGGTATGACATTCAACTTAAGCTCTTACAATATGCTGACGATACTCTCTTTTTTATTCAAGACGAAAATTCTCTAAAAGAAGTTTTGCATGAGCTAAAGTTTTTGGTAACATAGCAGGCCCGAAGATTAACAAAGAAAAAACAAGCTTGATATGGTTGGGAGACACTAGTAAACGTTACAATTTAGTAAAATATGATTTAATGTGGGTTGATAAACCAGTAAAATATTTAGGTCATTACATTTATTCTAATAATGATGAAGCTCTAAGGTTAGATTGGGAGCAAAAATTAATAAAACTACACAAAATTCTTGATAGCTGGGCGAAAAGAAACCTAACCATTTTTGGTAGAGTGACTATTTTAAAATGTCTTGCACTTAGTCAAATTATCCACTTGAGTATTGTTGATTCAATTCCACCAAAATTTATGAAAATACTGAATAATATAGTGTTTAAATTCATTTGGAATAGGAAAGTAGAAAAAATTAAAAGATGCACTTTGACAGAAGACTACAAGAAAGGTGGAGTACGAATGGTCGATATACAGAATCAAATGTTAAGCTTTCGTTTGAAATGGTTAGGCAAATTCCTAGACGAAAACAGAGAAACATGGAAAAAAAATGTGCTCTTACTGGTTTGACCTTCTAGGAGGTATCACTTTGTTATTAAATTGCAATTATAGCATGAGTACGTTCAACATTATAAATGAAAAGAAAATTCCCATCTTTTACAAAGAGATCTTACAAGCATGGGAATTTATTAGAACTTTTACCACTGTGAAAGATGTTAACATGTTTAACTGTGATTCAAGCGATATACCAGATCAAATTATTTGGCACAATAAACATATATTATTTAATAATCAATCACTATTTTATAAAGACTGGTATGACAATGGTGTAATTTATCTTAGAGACCTAGTTGGGAGAAATGGCTTTCGGTCATTGGAAAATATCATGTCAACGATCAATGTCAAAAGAATTAAATGTACTGGGATGTTTGACTATGCGAAACTGAAAAAAGCAATACCAGCAGTATGGATACGTAAGTTAAACGATAGTAATTTCCCTATGACTAGACAGCAACAAGGATTTAATGTTCCGAGCTTGCTTATTGGAAACAGATTAAAATGCATCAGTGAAATGAGTAGCAATGTTTTATATAAATTGTTTCCCTCACGAAACTTTCTAACCAACACATGTTGTTCATATTGGGAAAATAAACTTAACATTGATATAAACTGGTCACATGTATTTAAGTGTAACCTTGTTCAAATTAGAGAATATAAGTTACGGGAATTTAACCTAAAATTATTGTATAATTTATTACCAGTAAGAAGCAATCTTTTTAAATGGGGTCTAATTAGAGAAGATTTATGCCCAGAGTGTAAGGTAAAAGAAGATATTATCCATGCTTTCACTGAATGTATTCTAAACAAATCTTTCCTTACGCATGTTGAAAATATATTGCAAGAAGTATACAATGTCCAAATAACCAAGATTAGCATCTTGCACTTACTAAAAATAGAAGGTAATTGCCAATCTAATTTATTTCTGACCATAGCTTTCTGGAGCGTATATAAAGTTATTTTGGAACGCAATAAAAGTGGAAAAGATAGGAGAGATTTTGTACTGAAACATGTTTTTGAAAGAGAAATCAGAAAAAGAATAGAGATACAATATAGCAGAAAGGAAAAAATACAAACAAAGAAGAACGATGAATTACCAAAGGAATTGTTGAAGTTCATTTGAATGTGTAATTTGTGTAGATTTGAAAGAGATATCAGAAAGAAGAAAAAAGAAAAGAAAAAAAGAATAGGAATATAAGGAGCAGAAGGGAAAGAATACAAACAAAAAGGGGGAAAAATGAATTACCAAAGGATTTGTTGTAGTTTATTGGAAAATGTAACACGATATGTGTAAGTCGATTTCAGTTTTGTAGTTATCTTTTGTGTCATTTATGTATGATTAATGTTATATTGAGTTGTAAACTTTGAATGTAAAATAAATCCTCTAACGAGGCAAAGAACAAAAATCATAAATACCGTTTTAGTGTTGATGGTTTTGGGTCTATAATACTAAAAAAAAAAGAGCAAACCTTAAAGGTCATGTAAAGTTTTGGTAAGCCCTCAAAAACTGTTCGTCAGATTTCTTCAATTTTTGTTGATAAATAGCAAGATACTAGCAATACTAAGACACTGTGAAGATTTCGCCTCCTAAAGTTTAATATTTAACAAATAAGAGGCAAAAACTAATATATGTGCCGGGACAGGCACGTAAAATCCCAACAAAGGCAGCATGTGCTATACACTGTAAACACACGTGTAAACCCAAAGGTGAGTAGCTACACACAGTGCACACACGCTGTCTCTATGCATGCGAAACCCCAAGATTGCTGTGCGGGGAGCCATCGGGGTGGAAGGGTCCTAGCATAATGGCAGTGATCAAGCATTCCTTACAGATATTTACACTGAAATTCACCAGAAATCATAGATGGAATACCAAATGATCTCTTATAGATACCTTTTGATACAAGGAGAACAACATGAGACATATTTAACATGTTTCTTTCCAATTTCCTTTTTGTTACCAATACTGTACATGAGCTTTAAGAAGACAAACCTTTCTTTGCAACTTATGCTACATCATATAGTTAGGTAATGCCCACGAGATCGGACGATTCGGTCTGGTGAACCTTCCAGGCGTATTTTTCAAGGGTTTTCTTTTAAAAGACTGAAGGTCAACGTGACCGAAATATTCAGTCTCAGTGTATCACCATTCTAATAAACAACTAGCCATAAGGTCACTGAGACCAAAATATATAAGCTACTTGCATATAGGCCTAATTGGGATTTCGGTCTCATGAACCCCTTTTCTTTTACTTTCGTTCTCGTGAGCATTCGTTAACTAAGAAATCCCCGAAAATGCATTTTCAAGTATATTTGCCTTATTGCATAGGTGTCTACTTAATTATAATGGCATATAGTAAAAAAAAAAATTGTCTTCTTCTTTCTTATGGTGATGTCAAAGATACTTTAAAACGTAGTCATTCTTAATTTTGATTAATTAAAACAGCCGTCATGATTGCTACAGCCATGTCCGTTCAATCTAATAAAATTTGAAAAGAATAATTCATTAAATGTATGACTATAATTATGATGCTCGCAAATCAAAATGGGAGACTTGGTCGCAATCAATAGAAACGTGATTTATTGAAAAATGAAACACATTATGTCTCCCATCATAACAACGCTTCTATTGATCCAGGCACACCATGATCATGAGACAGAAAATAATGCTGAAGCGCCTTTGCTTGCCAAAATCAAATATTTAAAATATGTATTCTGGTCGACATTTTATAACTGAGTAGCACTTGTCTAAAAATTTAGTAATTTATGAAGGAATCGATTTTGCAATAAATAATAATAATAATAATAGTGGGTTCTTGTATATAGCGCACATGTCTGTCAGACTTGACACTCCTGGCGCTCCGCAACAATTATTACCCCGGCTTTAGCATGGCTGCTCTTAAGCGCTCTAGCATTTCAAGGAATAAATTCATGTCAGGTATCCAATTACCTCTCCTGGGTCGAGTGTGGCAAATGCAGATTAATATCTTGCCAAAAGACACTAGTGATGGGCCAGGGATTCGAACCACATACCTTGTGGTTCACAGTCCGGGGACTTATCCACTAAACCATAACACCTCTACAATACCATTCTCCAGACTGTGCGTTAATTCGCTGTTAATTCAATGAATGTAGGCCTATTGACGATTTGTTTTTTTGTTTTTTTTTTGTAATACGGAAAATAAAACCAACCAACCAACCAACCCAAGTTCTGAAAATGAAATGAAGTTCATAATTCCGAAAATAAAAATAATAGTGTTCGTAATTTCGAAAAAAATGGTATAGGATTCTGTTGCATTTTCGGAATTATGAACGAACCTTATATCTTTTTCCCAATTACGAACTTTATTTCATTTTCAAAACGAACCTTCTGAATTACGAACATTCGGTTAAGTCACAATGAGAATGAACTAGAAGGACATATTATTTATAATGAACTCAACAAATCTCGTCCATTATCTTAAGTGCGACTTAATCTGCGTGCAATGTATATTTATACTAATGCACTCGCAAACATAAATTATTTGTATTTAATGAAAAATTATTATAATTCCTAATGATGGGTCCACATTACACTGAGAGATTGGGTCGCATTCAACGGGCTCGTGATAATTATGCCCTCCATTACCAAATTGAGTCTATTGTTCAAATCACACAACGATCATGAGACAGAAAATAGTACACCATCTTCTATAAAGTTTACTAACTTAAAAAGATAAATTACAAAACGTCTATAGACATTTCATTATCCAGTAACATTTCAGAAAAAGGTCCTTAAATGTCATAAAGCAATTGATGTTGCACTACCGCACTTCAGGTGTAATTGCTCTACTGCTAATTTGGACCGAATAAAAAACAGCAATAAAGCAATTAAGCCCCAAAAGTGTAGTGCTACTCAAATCACTGAATATCTTAAGACAAAGTCAAAAACTACTTCAAGCCTTGAGAATCAACCTTTGTGATCAGCATGTATGCAGAGGCGTCACTCATTTTGTTTTGGGTAATCATTAAAGTGTCGATTCCTTTGTAGACCTGAAATTTTAACTTTGCCTGATTTTGTTTGTTACCTTTTTCACATTCTCCTGAAAGCTCAGAGAGAGAAGAAGAGAAGAGAAGAGAGAGAGAGGTGGTGATAAAATGACCTCATTTTAATTTATCGGGACACAATGTGGAAAACTGCAGCGTGGAAAAGTTCAGCGATCCATTGAAAACACATTCAATTTAAGCCTACAATGCAGCTATCGAAACTCTTCGTGTGAAGTGAACGATGAAGCATTCCCCCCCCCCCCTTTCTTAAAAAGCATTTCGTCGTCTAGATATTTCCATTCAATAGTGTCTTTTTAAAAACCCCGATGTCATTCGGCATGATAAATTGGGATTTTAGAGAAGGCAGTAGGAAACAAGCAACAAAATGTCGGAGAAACATTCTATACTGGATTTCTATTCGAATGAACAAAGCTCTTTTCATTCTTCTTATGATGGTTACGGAGACGACAAATGTGATCCGTCTCGACTTAGAAACCAAATAATTTACTTCATCTTTCAAGGGATGGCTGGTCTTTTATCATTCATAACTCTCGTCCTTATTCCCTCTCGTCGTAGCCTTAGACGTCGATTTATTAGACGTCGATTCATTTTTCAGTTCAATATTGTATTGGCAGATTTCGTCACCATCATTGCAGTTACCAACGCGTACTTCTTATACCTCTTCGGAGTATGTTGCCATTCTTGAGTGTAATTTTTGTGATTTTTATTTCATTATTTAGGAAATCAGTATTGACTCTTGTAATCATAATGTCATCGCTTTCAGTGGCGGATCCAAGATTTTCTGGCGGGATAGGGGGAACCAGTCTGAAAATCATCTGATCAGCACAAGAGTATTTTGGGGTCTAGATTAGCTGCCAGGAGCACAAATGGAGGGGGTGTGGGCACATTTCATTTTTAATATACCCAATATGTACTAAGATAACCAGATTGGATTTGGCAGGTTTTACGTACCCCCGGACCACCCTAGATCCCCCACTGGCTTTGATATGACCGAAAGCTTGATAACATACACTCTTAGAAAAGTGGTTTAATTTGAGGGTGGACCAGGGGCGGGACACGATTCCTCCCAATTTACAAAGCACCACCAAAACCGCTTACCTTTATAAAAAGTACCCTACATAAACTACTGTAAAATGTGCTCATTTAACTGACACATGGTGCCCGATTAAACTGCTGAAAACATGCCTTTTTAGTACTGATAAATGAATTCAATCCCCAAAATAGATCATATCAAATCATCACAAAATTTATTTTAAACTGATAACATCTATGCCTTTTAAAGCTTTCACGAAGTAACATTTAAACGATATGACAGTGCTCTTGTTGATACATTTCTGTATAGTAGTATTAAGAAGCCTCTTTCCTTATTATGCCATGCAATGGGTAACATAGCCACTCACACCTTACCACTTAACCCTAGTGTTACTGAACAACTGTTTTGCCTTAGATGGTACAGATAATTATGAAAGAGCATTGGGTCTGGGAGGGATAATTACCCTCACCCCCTGTGCAGGGGCCTCTTCGGGGGCGGGTGTGTTTCAGTATGCCTATCTTAGTTTTATACACTCATTTTCCGGAAACTCTTCTGCAAATTTGTCGGCAATTTTTTTTTTCGTCAACCTCATTCAAAATGTATATTCATGTATTAGCGACCACCCTCACAAGTTTGATACATGTTTCATAACATTCTTTTTAAAATCTTTGCACCAACCTACAGCTCCATATTTATATAAAGCGTTACATCGCGTTGATCGGTACCAACGTGTCCCTCGTCAACATCTTCTTCGTCGCTGTCTATCAGCTCATCACCATCTGAATCGACCCCTTCGGTGTACGCTACTTCATCACCACTCCAATATGCATTGTCGCCTATATTGCATTGTGGTTAACTCCTTTCTCTTCGGTGGTATTTCTCGAGCGGAACACAAACGACTACAAACCCACTGCAGACCTTGGCGCCACCATTTTGCAGGTCGTACTCTGCACACTCACTGGTGTGTGTCTTTGCCTGATCTATCACGCTGTTGCTAAGGCTCCGTGCAGTGGCAACATCAAACAAAAACAAAACAAAAAGAAACTCTCATAATAACATGCTATACCAGTGTATGTAGTGATAACGAACGGATTTGGTGTTTAAAGCTTTGGAGTGAGGTAACGGTTTTAATTTGCACAGGCAATTTGTTATAGATTGAGGGAGCAGTGTAAGAAAAGGATCGCTTTTTGAATTCAGTGTTTGGTTTTGGAATAAAAAGAGGGTTTAAAGTGGAATGACGAGTAACATAACAGACGGGACGTTTACACGCAAAGTCTTTTAAATAATAAGGGGTTAGATCATTTAGTATTTTGAAAACAGCAATGCTGTATTGGTAATGGATCCTGTTATCAACACTTTACCAGTCAGGTTGTATAATCAGTTTTGAGCACTAATCTAGCATATCTATTTTGGCTACGTTGCAATTTTAATAAATCTGTCTTTTTCCACACGGCTGAACAATAGTCTATATGTGGAAGGATAACAGAATAGTACAACTGTTCAAGTATTCGCCGAGTTAAACAAGTTTGGATCCGTCTTATACATGCAATGGCTCGATTTATCTTCTTGATAATATGGGATATATGTAACGACCAACTTAAACTCTGATCCAGAATGACTCCTATTTATTTAAAATAAGTGACATTTTCCAAATACTCATTACCATGTCTTATTTTCAGAATATGATTTTTAATTTTTCGCTTGGTGCCAAATATCATAGTTTTGGTTTTCTTAGCATTTATTTGCATCTTATTGATTCTAAACCATTTGTTTATCAAATCATATTCCATTTGAGGGCACGTTTGGCAATCTGTAATACTATTTCCCTTACAGAAAATTGCTGTGTCATCAGCGTAGAGAGCAATTTTTGTTCAATCGTTAAACTTTAAATTGCATATATCATTTAGACATAAACAAAACAACAAGGGCCCCAGTATTGAGCCCTGGGGCACCCCAGCCTTGACAGTCAAAAAAGTACTTTGAACTCCTTGATATGATACACACTGTTGTCTGTTCGCAAGATAAGAAGAAAACCATTCCAATGTAACTGAAGTTATACCATTGTATGGCAATTTAGATAAGAGGATACTGTGCGATATAACATTCAGTGGCGGATCTACGGGGGGGGGGGGGGGTTAGGGGGTTTAAACCCCCCCCCCCCCCTTGGGCTGCCAAGTAAACATTTAATGTGCATAGGAAAACAAAAAAGAGAAAAAATAGAGCATGCAAGTATGCTTAAAATCGCAAGCTGGCAACCCTAAAAATGAAAAATCTCCCTACTGTGGGAGGAGGGGGGGGAATTCCCCCTCCCACACCCTCCCCCCTCGCTCGCTTCGCTCTTTCGGGCTCGGTCGCTACGCTCCCTCGCAATACCCAGCTCAGCCCCTCAAACCCCCCCCCCCTTGGAAAAAAGCTAGATCCGCCCCTGAACATCGAAAGCCTTCTTCAGGTCTAGAAAAATTGCCCCAGTTATTTGACCAGTATCAAGGTTATTTAACAAAAAGTCTGTTATTTCAATCAAGCATGTTGTGGTTGAATGTTTCGGGCGAAAGCCTGACTGACGCTCAGATAATAATCAATGTGCCTGGAGATGTTCATAGAGCTGTATGTGGACTGCTCTCTCAAGAATTTTTGAAACACATGACAACAACGAAATTGGTCTATAATTGCCCAAATCATTTGAATCCCCGCCCTTTGGAATTGGAATAACCTTGGCCCTCTTAAAATCATCAGGAAAACTTCCCGAGTTTAGAGATTTGTTAAAAATCATTGTAAGCGGTTTGGCAATAAAAGGGGCTGCGACTTTTAGAAGTCTCGGGTGCAATTCATCCAGACCGGCAGCCTTATTTACTTCAATCTTCTCCAATTCATTTTGCACAAACTTTGATTGAATTTCATTGAAAACAAAGTTAGTTCTAGATTTCAACAAAGTGTGCAGAGAATTAACACTTTCCTCTTCAGAAAGATTATTATGAATACCAACATTAACGAACATTTCATTAAATGCATTAGAGATTTTACGTTTATCTGAAACAACTTGAGATCCAATATTGACACTACTATTTGAGTTGACTGCACCCTTCTTATTTGGAAGTAAGTCTTTCAATACCTTCAATGACTTTTGCATATTATTACCATTCTCTCGTAATTTACTGTGGTAAAATTCCTTTTTCAATGTCTTATTCAAATTATTTGCTTTGTTTCGGAGATATCTATATTTTCCCCTTAATTCATCTAGAGATGAATCCCATAATTGACCAGTTATAGTCAGTCTTTTCTTCAGGTCATTAAACTTTCGTTTGTGATAATCACGATCTCTTGCTAGGGCAAGATATTCATTTTGTTTTGTTTTATATGTGTTATTCTAAAATTCATTTTGGATTGAAAAGTAAGAGAAGTCTTTGCCAGATGAATTTGAGGGGGGAAAAATATATAATCCATTTGCTGAAAGTCTGCAGTTAAAATTGGTGAAACAATTACATTTCCCCAATCCTATCAGTGACTATAAAAATACAGAGAGAGATTTCTGTATAAAAGTATTTGTAACTTAATAACGTAGAATGACAAAAAAAATGATGAAATCTTCTATGTTGGCACTGATTGTTAGGCTTGTTACTTCTCTTTATGATACGCAAATTAAACTGAGATTCTGATCTAAACATCTATTGTTCTTGAATATTTTGAAGAGTCCAGTTTGAAAAAGGATAAACCTACCAGAACTAAGGTTTTGCAGAAAGATTTGAGAGACATAGTATTGAAAGAAATCACTTTAAAACAGGTGTAAATTCAACATAACAGAATGGTGTATGTTTTTCATACGAGTCAGTTATTAAATTTTGTCTGGATTACTCCCCGAACAAAGTTGAGACTGTTGTAAAGCAACAAACTGTTCTTGATAGAGTTCATTCATTTGTAGTTATGTGAAGTAAAGAAGATAAAATTCTGACCTTTTCTATGAAAAAAAATAATAAATAAAGATTTCTTCAAAAACGTTATTTGAAAGAAACCATTTTTTCACTCTTAAAGAGCACAGACAAACTTGTCTTTATTACGCTCAGAATGTTTATGAAATATAGAAATATAGTAACCAGATTTTAAGAACTATGTGAAACAAAGAGATTAAAAACCAAAAAGAAAGAGTTTTTTTGCAGAGAAATTCTTTTTATTAAAGGAATTTTTTTTTCCTGATGGGGAAGGAAAGATTTCTATTTCATTTTTTCCTGGTAGGGGGAAGAACATTTCTATGAAGTTTATGTAACTGTTTGAAAAACGAAGGGTGAAATGTTTTTATCCCATGTCATATGTCAGATGAAAAGATGATTTGGTGTAATTAGAGATCTCACGTTAATGGTGAACATATGCCTTCTAGTATAGACATTGATTTTCCAAGATATAAGGTGGCTTTAGTACAGATTCACAAATATATTATATTACGGTCATAAAGGTGTAGTGCTATGGAAAGTGATTCTTGAAAGAAGTTCACTCCTGACGTATATGTGAAGCAAGATAAACCGAGAAAGGTTTTATCATAGTAATTGGATGAGAAAAAACTGACGTGCTAGAAGGAAAAGCATATATACATATTTTTTTTTAATCGAAATAATCGATTTTAAAGTGTGTGTAACTATAGAAACAAAACAATGAAAAAATAGTGTTGTCATGTCATTATCAAATTGTGAAATTGTGAAAACCCGGGGGGGGAAAAGAACATGATTTCATCTCAGGAACAGAATGAGTTGGAATTATTCATGTATTATTGCTGTAACATAGTGAACTGATCTCAGTATAGACACAAATTTCTGACAGATATTAATGATAAATTGAATATCAGATTATACTAGTTTATTTGAGATATAGACACTATTAAGTAATGAAAATGTTTCATTTAGTGTTCATACAGATGATAGTCTGTCCAAAGACTCCTGTTTATACTGTATAGTCTCAGTGACCATGATGCTGAGGAGATAGAAGTAGAGATTTTTTTTTATTTGTGAATAATAACATAAAAAAAGGACTATAACTGGAAAAAGTGAAAAAGAATAACTTTCATATTGATGTTTAAAAGGACCTTTTTCTAAACGAAGAGAGCACGAATGAGGGCAAACTTTAATAAACATTTGTGATGGTGTACAAAGTACTATTGACTGTAACTATTATAATAGTTGTAACCGCATATAACTCTTCAGCATCATGGTTATTGAATCATCATGGCTATTGAATTATTAAATTTTTCTCTTTTCCAATTTGCATCTACTAGTTGGAGAAGTTTTGGCAGAGGCATAGGGTATGGTAGATGAAGAAAACTGTATTTATTTTGAAGATATAGATCTTCCAAGGTAATTGACACACATGTTTTCTTTGTATGAAAATGGGAATGTTTGAAGGTACAGCCACAAGCATGCTTAAATTCTCTAGAAACACTGCTCTGAATTAATTGTGATGGCACTTCTTTTTACTGCGAAAAGCAATCGATTATACCAAAACAAGTATACGCTATCGAATACGTCATCAAACTGGAATGTGTGAATATTTTATACAGCATCTGTTGCGCTGATATTTTCTTTCTTCCTCTCTATCTCTCTGTGCCTCTCCCCCTTCTACTCTCTCCATTTATAATACATACTATCAATGATTGCTGATGCATTGGTTATGAAAGGGTATAATTATAACCCAGATGTAAAAATCTAGTTAATGCATATTTTAGACATCGGTTGTGTTTTTTTTTTTATATTGATATGGAAACTGATGTTAATTTACACGAGGTTTTGTGCTAAACATATGTCGAATATTCCGTTTTAATGGAGAGAGGGTGTGAAGGGGTATACGCTGTTTTTGTAAGATGGACAAGGTTCTTGGTATGAAATGGATTTTGTAGGATACCCTATGGAGGATAGTCATTCGACTTTTTGTTGTGTGTTGTTCCAAGGGCTCGCAGTGCGAGTCCTTCTTTTTGTTGTATTGTATTTGTCTTGTCGCTGTTGGTGTCTTTGTTTTTGTTCTTGTTGTTCGTATACAAAAAGTTAATACTTCCACAGGTAGTTCCTTGTTTCTTTTTCTTAACCAACTCATGTATGATGCACGATGACGTTACGTTTATTTCCATGAATTGTCGTGGCCTAGGTGATAGTCGGAAAAGGCAGGATATTTTGTTATATTTAAAGTCAAAACAATGTGACGTGTGTTGTATTCAGGATACTCATTTTGTACCAGATATAGAAAACGAAATACGTAGGGAATGGGGAGGCAAATGTTTTTTCTCTTGTAATACGTCCAGCTGAAGGGGAGTAGCTATTCTTTTTAAAGATACGGTCCCAGTAAATATAAATAGGCTGAAAATAGACAATGTAGGAAACTTTGTGGTTTTAGACTTGACACTTTACGAATATAACCTAACATTAGCATCGTTATATGGGCCAAATATAGACAATCCAACATTTTTTGCTGATCTTCAAAAAATTATAACAGAATATGAAAATCCACATACCATTATTTGTGGGGATTGGAATTTAGTAAAAGATTCTACTCTCGATACATGTAACTACCTCCATGTTAATAATCCTCGAGCAAAACAACAAGTTAAGGAAATGAAGAGTGCATTAGATTTATGCGATCCATGGAGAATTAAATGTCCAACTAAAAGATCCTATACATGGCGACAACCAAACCCTTTTAAACAAAGCAGATTAGACTTCTTTTTGATATCTTCAGAACTTCTTTCTTTAGTTCACAGGGTTGATATTTTTCCGGGTTATCGAACGGACCACTCCTTAATTAGTCTAAGTCTGAGCTTAAATCAACTAAAGCGAGGTCCCGGTTACTGGAAATTCAATAATTCTTTGTTAAAAAACGAGGGTTTTGTTTTACAAATTAAGAAAACAATAAAAGAGACTATTTTGTTTTACGCAAAAGACACGGTAGATTTTGATGAAAACGATTGTATAGTTGGTGACTGTGAATTTACTATAAATGATCAATTATTTTTCGAAACTTTAATGATGGTTATAAGGGGAGAAGCTATATCGTATGCTTCCTTTTTAAAGAAACAAGGTGTAAATAGGCAAAAATATTTAGAAAAGAACATTGAAGAGTTAGAAAGAAAATTGGTAATAAACGATGATAAGACTGCTTTATTAAAGGAAATTAAAGAAATGAAATTAGAACTTGAAACCTTCCGCTCAAAACAGAATGAAGGAATCGCCATGAGATCTCGTATAAAGTGGATGGAGTTTGGGGAAAAACCCTCAAAATTCTTTTTGAATTTGGAAAAACAAAACAAAGTTAATAAAGAAATACGTGAATTATCTACTGAAAATGGTGATACCATTAGTGAACAAAGTGCATTACTTAAAGAGGTGTTTAATTTTTATTCGAACCTTTATGCAGAAAAAGAAGTAGAAGAAACAAATTTAGAAATTTTATTGAATTATTCTGACATTCCCAAATTGTCATCAAAAATGTCTTTATTGCTTGAAGGTCCATTAAGTATCGATGAAGTTTATACTATGTTAAAACATATGAAAAACAATAAATCCCCGGGGCAAGATGGCTTTACGGCAGAATTCTATCGTTTCTTTTGGGAAGATATAAAACATTTTATAGTAAAGTCTTTGAACCATGCTTATTTTACAGGACATTTATCACAATCGCAAAAATTGGGGATTATAACTTTGATTCCGAAAGGGAACAAGTCTAGAGATTTTCTTAATAACTGGCGCCCTATTTCCTTGCTAAACGTTATTTATAAACTGGCATCCGGTTGTATAGCTAATAGACTAAAAGGTGTTTTGTCTTACTTGATACATGAAAATCAAAAGGGATTTATAAAGGGTCGTTTCATAGGGGAAAATATACGTTTATTATATGACACATTGCTTTACACTGAAATAAATGATATAGCAGGCATGCTACTGGTTATTGACTTCGAAAAGGCATTCGACTCTGTGTCGCACAAATTCCTCTATAAAGTTTTGGATTTCTTTCAGTTTGGCCCATCTTTACAGAAATGGATTAAATTGTTTTATGAAAACGCTTCCTCGTGTGTCTTAGTTAACGGACATTGTACAGATAGATTTTTAATAGGACGAGGGTGTCGCCAGGGAGATCCTTTGTCTCCTTACCTGTTTTTGTTAGTGAGTGAAATACTTGGTATCCTAATGCGTCACTCAAATTCTTTAGTTGGATTGCATATGAATGGGAAAACACTCAAACTGTTGCAATATGCAGATGATACCCTTTTGACACTCAATGGTACCAGGCAAGATTTACAGTGTGCCCTCGAAATACTTAATGACTTTAAAAATATGTCCAATCTTAAAATCAACATAACAAAAACGCACGTTATATGGATAGGGAAGAACAGGTCTCTTAAAACAGAAATTTTACATGAATACAAATTGAACTGGATATCTGAAGGTTATTTTAGGTACCTAGGTATAGACTTTTCAGTACATTTATCACAGATGGTTGAACATAATTATTGTGAAAAGATAAAAGAAATTAAAAATCAAATGACCTCATGGTTGAAAAGATCATTGACTCCCTTAGGACGAGTAACCATAATTAAATCGTTATTTATACCCAAATTAAACTACTTGTTTCTATCATTCCAGAACCAAATCCACAAATTATTAAAGAGGTAAATCGATGTTTTTACTCGTTTATATGGGGTAATAAACCTGACAAAATAAGAAGAAAACAAATGTGTCAGTTATATAAGGATGGTGGAGTTAAAATGACGGATATTTTTATACATATGAAATCTCTTAAGATATCATGGGTCAGAAGATTTATTAATGACTCATCTGATGACAACTTTACTTATCATATGTTTCTCTCGTTTTTTCCTCCATCATATTCTCCCCAATTATACAGGGGGTCCGAACATTACAAACAATTAGCCACTGTCACGCTTAATCCATTTTGGAAAGAGGTGCTTTTCGCTTTTTCAGATTTGGTTGAACTCGCTGTAGATACTATTGCATGTCAATCTCTCTGGAATAATCACAGGATAAAAGTGAATAATAATTCAATATATTTTGAATCTTGGAGTGTGAAAGGAATACGTTTTATCAATGATATTTTGAAAACAGATGGTACATTTCTATCGTATTTTGAACTTCAACATAAATTCAATATACAAGTAAATTTCCTTCAATACTATGGGTTGTGCAGTGCTATTCGGTCTGGTTTTAAAAAGAGTGTTATACCAAAATTGATGGAACCTACATGTATTATACCTGAAGCATTACTTCTTATATTGAAAATGAAAAAAGGGTGTTCACATATTTACCAGTCGTTTTTAAAACATAATGTGGAAGAATGTAACAGCCTTACAAAATGGAAACAGGATTTAGAACTCGAAGATAAAGCATGGTATTCATATTGTTTGACTCCCTTTCAATCAACTATTGATATAAATATGAGGTGGTTTCAGTTTAAGATTTTAAACAGAATACTTTACATGAAGGATTCATTGTTAAAATTCCAATTAGTTACTGATAAGAAATGTACATTTTGTAACAGCAGTGAAGAGACAATTACTCATATTTTTTGTTACTGTCCACATTCAAATGTAATATGGTCAAAACTTGAGGAATGGTTGTTTCGTAAGACTAATATGAAGGTAAAACTCACAAATCAGAATAAATTGTTCGGCTTTAATGGATGTCATAACAACGCTTTTAATTGTATTTTAATTATTGTAAGAAAAGAAATTTATTCATCTAAATGCAAAAACCACATACCACTGTTTGAAAAAGTTATGTTAGCTGTTAAATCTTATTACGATATGGAAAGTTATATAGCAAAAACAAGTCTTAAAGAAAAGAATTTTATGAAAAAATGGTTTCATTTTACCAAATGTTTCTGAATGTTTTTGTTTAAATTTTGTTTGTTTGATTGCTACATATGCAGAATACAAATTATATTTTCTATGTCCTATCTTATGTCACAATGTGACCGAGATTATTTCGTTATGTGACCGAGATTATTTCGTTATGTTCTAATGTTTGAATAATTATTTGACAATGTCATGGAATAGTGCATGTATCGAATTTTTTGTGAAATGAATGTTTATAAATAATAAAGGAGCCCTGTGGAAGGGTAAATAAAAAAAAAAAAAAAAAAAAAAAAAGATATTCATTTGTAATCCAGGGAGAACCTCGAATCTTCTTTCTAACTGAGACGAAAGGGGCGTGTTTGTTACTTATATCAGAAAATATTTCTTTGAATTTTTTCCAACTACAGTCTACATTATCCCTTTGAGAGAATACATTGTCCCATTGTACATGTGAAAGGTCTTTTACAAAATCATCCTCGGCAAAGAACGGTTCGGAATGAAAAGATTTGAGGTTTTAATTTAGGGATGTCTTGGCTTAGTATTGTGTAAACCAAAGAATGGTCACTAAATCCTATTGGAAGGGTTCCAGATTTCTTTGTCTGTGAAATCATTGAATCAGATACACAAATAAGATCTATTAATGAGGTACTAGAAGGCGTGATACGGATTGGTTCACTAATAATTTGAGATAAGTTGAACATCGAACATAGGTCATTAAGCCTATTTGACAATGAATTTTTCCTAAGCATATTACAGTTTAAGTCGCCAAGCATGATGACATTATCTGATAAAGAAAATACCTGGTCTAAGGTTGATTCCAGTTCATCAAGGAATGACAAGGTGTAATCAGGCTTACACCTCCGAGAAGAAAGTGCTGTTGGTTTGGAATCTTGATTTCCAACCACATCATTTCTAAATCCTTCTTTTCAAGATCATTCCTCCTAATATAGGTCACATTATTACAAACATAGCACCCAACGCCTCCACCACGAATGTCTCTATCTTTTCTCTCGAATGTATATCCATCGATATTTAACATATCGGAACCAATAGAGTCGTCTATCCATGTCTCAGAAAGTGTAAGAAGACTAAATGGATGACTTTTCAATAAAATACTGATTTCTTCTTTTTTATTCCTTAAGCTTCTTACATTGAGATGAGAAATTGACAGACATTTGCTGTTTATAACATTCTTAAGTACATTGTTTTCAGAGACTATAACATCATTCTGTGGTAATTCATGATCGACACTGGGTATTACTTCAGGTTCACTATGAAAAAAGGGTAATTCTTTAAAGATACATTTTGGGCATTGCTAGTTTTCAAAACGTTCCCTTTCGTCGTCATACAGATCCTTCGATACACCTGCACATGCAATATGAAGCCATTTACTCCACACTGTGCACAACAAGGCCTTTTGGTTATATTTCACTGGTTTCCTACAACATACGCACGGAAAAATTGTGGGCATGAAAAGCCACTAACACAACAGACTGAGATATGGTATAAACACAATACAATAGTTACATATTATACTACTTCCAGTAAAAGGAAGATTCACCAATATGAAAGTGGTAAAAAGAATATAATGTCAAGCGACATATATAAACGACCTTGAAATGATTATATGGATACAAAGGTCATTTAGTAAATTATAGAAATTCCTCAAAAGAGGTTAAAAAACAGTTTTGTTATTTAAAATTACAAAATAGTCACAAGAAACTATGAAAAAAAAAGACACAAGATATCTGGCAGTAAGGAAAAAAAATGAGATAAAGCGTGGCTGCACCTAATAATTATATCATGATTTGATTTAAGAAGTGACGGTGCAATCATCAACTATTTGCATTAAATTGATTTTCAGGAGTACAATTCAAATAAAGCAAAACAAAAAGTCAATATTAAATTATTAAAAAAAAGGAGGAGATGTGTACCCTCACAGACCCTTCCCTGTTCGGTTACTAAGCTTCCTCTAATGCCTCCTTCCCGCACCAACCCAGTCATAACAAGAAATCACCCCTCCCCCCTGCAAAATTAACAAGTAATTGCACTAGTTCATTTTGTATGCACGCTCAAAATGATATAGATAAAGCATATCGATACAGTATGGACAGAAGGTCTAACAAATTGATAGATATAGGCATACAAGGAAACATGCTTGATTTTATTCACAATTTGAGAGACCGTACTTACCAGGTAGGGGTTGGTAATGAATTACCATCGGAATTCAAAATAGACAGAGGTCTCCCCCAGGGTAGTATTTTAACCCTAACCATTTTAATATCATGTTGAGAGATATTCCAACAGACCCCTCAGTAAATATATCTTTGTATGCCGACGATTGTGCTTTATGGATCTCTGGCAGCAACATTCCATAATATTACAACAACAACAACAACAACAACAAAATGCCTTTTTTTTTTTTGGAAAAGTTGGTTTACCACCTGGAGTTGCAGTTTTTCTCAAAATAGACTGTCCTTGTGCTGTTCACTAAAAGTCCTTCCCCCCAAAAAACAAAAACAACAACAACAACAACAAACAAACACACACAAAAAGTAAACTTAACCCAAAATTGAAATTTGAAAATACCCATCGTTTCTCATATATGATATTCGATAAAAGACTAAATTGGGCCCAACACATATAAATTACAGCAACTAGATCCAAAGGTAAAATGAATATTTCAAGATGCTTAACAGGCACCTCATGGGGAAATTCATCTAAATCCGTGACAAATGGTATATAAAGCCCACATAAGACCACTAGACTATAGGTGTGGGAGAGAAGCCTACCGCAGCTCTTTGGAAAAAACTTATGAAAATTCTAGATTCAATTAAATTTATCAAATAATGTTTAAGGATTTGTGCAGGGGGTCTACCCTGACAACACTGGCGTCTTTCGAAATTGAAATGGGAGAAATCCCAATAGATTTTAGGAAATCCTTCAAATGCAAACATAGCATAAAAACAGCCTATAAGCATCCAATGTTCCGAAACATTCAACCTTGTCGGCAATATATGAAAGAGAAAAAATGCAATGAGCCTTTTGGTTGTCGAACAGAGAACTCAAACCATCAGTTATCGACTTAAAAATTCAAAATTCCCATTTAGCTCCTTGGTTGCTTTTGGAACCAACTGTTTCAATTGACTTGAGTCACCAGGTAAACAAAACATAATTATAGTTCTTTTTTTTTACAACAGAAAAGATTAGCTACTAATACACGCAAAATGGCTTCACCAAACATTCCAAACTCCTCATATTCACAGGAGGTTCAAAGCTCCCCCAAGAAGGACGCTGCTCGGCAGGTTTTCTGTTTTTTGTTTTTTTGTTTATAGGGATTGTATGGTTCTCTCTCCCTTATAAAATATTGAATATGTACTGCAAATGTAATCGAAAAGAATTCTATTTTTAAATGATATCATGCATATTCAATACATTGTTTTTGTTTTGTTTCGTTTTGTACAATATAATTTTATGTATTCAAGAAGACTTTGTAAGTCTTTTTTTCCCCAAGAATTGTAATATTTGTACATATCATTGTTATCAAGGACCCCATGGAAGAACAGCCGTATTTTGTTATTACGGCTGAAATGGGCTATCCGCCGTATGTAAATCATGATTTATAATTATTGTGTATATTATTTATGTCATTGATTACGGAAATAAAAACAAACAAACAAACAAACATCTTCTTATAGAGCTGAACTGGCAGTAATTGGTTGGAACAATTAGATATGATATAATGTAGGAGCAGTTATATTCAGCGATTCATCAAGCGCTCTAATGTTAGTAGCCATCGAGAACAAAAAAGAAGAGTGACATAATCGACCAACTATATGCACTCTTATAATTATCATTGACAACAGTTTTTCTAGCCTGTAAATGTTGCTAATAATTATGTATACACGTATACGACCATCAGAGTGGACGTAAGAAAGTAACCAATATAAGGAAATAAAATAGCATTATAACAGTAAATCACTTCACAAACCCATTGAGATTTTTTACTCTTAAGACTGATCTTTTTATAGTGACGTTTTTTCGATTTAGGCTTATTTTCCCCCCAATTCGTTTTGGTCTCGATACATTATTATAAATGGTTGGGCAATATCCTTGTGTCTTATGCAAACAAGCTGTTAAAACAAATCATAAAAGTCTTTTGTGCACGTCGTGTGATAAGTGGGTTCATATATCTTGTGCTAGTATACCATTGAATATATACAATGATGTATCCCGTCAGTTTATTGGTTGGGAGTGCCCAAGGTGTATTATGCAACAGCTACCATTAATACATAAAAATGTATGAAAGTAGAGAGAGAATGGGCCTTGTCAAAGGATTTATGACGGACGAACAAAAGTGAAAGCATAAGTTCAAGAATAAAATACCTTGAAAATATAATGTCAGTCTAAAACACTTATATCGAACTAATCGCCATCTTAACACACTCGAGAGTTATATCATTGTCAAGAAATCTAATATTAACGGAATAAAAATATATATATGGGTATAAACACAAACACACACCTATATCTTTTAAAACTTGTTTTAATGTATTCCAAAGTCCACTTATTGGTGCAATGTCAAAGTAAAAAAAAAAACCCCCAAAAAAACTCGTAATGTATCAATGCCAATTAAAGTTACAAAATATTTTCCTTCTTCAGGGAAACAGATATCCGTTTTCCTGAAGAAGGAACGTGGTCTTTCGGAAAATTTGGAAAATATATTGGAACTTTAATTGGCATTGATGAATTACAAGTATCTTCTTATATATATATATATATATATATATATATATATATATATATATATATATAAACCTCCCTCCCCCACACACACATATATATAGTTAAAAATGAAGTTAAAAGGTTATGCGACGGAGAATACAAGAGACACACAGAACAGAATAAAGCACTCCGTTAGACACAAATGTCTCAGTTCGATATTTCACTTTAAGGCTTGAACAGGAAATGATACTTCATAAGTATCGACCGAGCGGGGGGAGGGTGTGGGAGGGGAAGGGGGGGTATCCCCCCTCCCACACCAGGGACTTTTTCAAAAATCTGTCTATAAAACTTGCCATTTAGAGCATCCCAAAATGGTTTTTAATGAAAAGAAAGAATGCTCGGATCTACGCCAAGGGACGGAACCCCTTAAATTGAGAATAACAATGCGAGCGAACGAATTTTCTTCGATATTTTCGCATTGAAATTATGGCATTTTCTATTTCCTTACTTCTAATCATTAAAGAATGTCATGGTATTTCAAGATTAAACATAATGATTTTGGATAATTATTAGTTTTAAGTTAATGTATCATAATTCTATCATTTATTTTATCCAAAAATATTTGGGGGATGATAATACAGGCCACCCCCAACCTCAATTTTTTTTTTTCGGGGAGGGGGGTATATATCCCCCCCCCCCCCCCCCGGGATCGACACCCATGAGGAGGACAATTTTTGTACTGATGAAGTATCATTTCCGGATGAAGTATTTCCTGATGAAGCCTTATTGTGAAATATCGAACTAAGACATTTGTGTCTAACGGAGTGCTCTATTCTGTTGTGTGTGTGTGTGTGCGTGTGTGTGTGTGTCTCTCTCTCCCTCTCTCTCGCTATATATATATATATATATATATATATATATATATATATATATATATATATATATATTAAAAAATTAAATGTATTATGTACATTATGTACACTAGAGTGAAGAATTCAAGTATTATGAACATACATAAAGTTCTTTGCATAATTATGTGCGTGAAGTTACGCGTTTGCTGTGTTAAAATGATGCATGTAGACCTTCGTGTCGGACACTCAAAAGCACGCTATTTATAGCTGAATATTCAACATTATGTGAGCAAATGTGAGTCTTTATTTCCTGTTTCGTTTTGGATGATATTCTGGCCTGCTGCCCCACCATGAAAAAAATATGGCTACGCTTAACTGTATATGCCACTTTCAGATACTAGAAGGTAATTAGAAGGTAAAGGCTTGGCACTCAGTTTGAACCTTTTTCCAACCAATGAAAAGTGCCTCTCCGTATCAAGTGGTTTTTCACTTTTCCTGCATCCAATGAGATGTTAATTGATGATCTCGTGACTCATATTCTTCAGCGATGTTCAATTTAATGGGGAGAGAGCTCATTCTGTGAAAGTTTGACTGCAAAAACACATACTTTTATAATTCGTTATGTGTTTGTCCGCTCATTGGGAAGTCGTAAAGGAAACGAATGCCACAAGTAACAAAACTTTTGCAGATTCAGCATTTATTGTCATTTTGTTTTGGCCAAACACGAGGGAATTGTTCGACGTATAAATAGGACAACCTGTCTTCCATGTGAATAATTACAATACTATTTCGTATAGAGCTGTACTAACTGGGGAGTCCTCCTAGTGAAACCACTTTAATAAATTGGATATACTGCATATGAACTCTGTATTTCTGGATGATATCTTGACTTACATACTCTGACTTTGCTGTCAAGAACATGAGTATTTTAAATTCAGAATGAAAGACGGACTGTGTCTAATGATGGCTGTGCTTGTCAACAAAATATGCTTAATAGTACTGTGTGCAATGAGTTTTGATTATGGAAAATCAATAGTACGCACAGCTACGACTGTAAATCATGATTGCTGGGCAAGTAATCGCGACGCCAACTGTTCTTCTCTTAATCTTTCTTCAGTTCCCCAGAATCTCTCGCAGGACTTACGTTCCCTAATTCTTTCCAATAACAGTTTGTCAACATTGAAGAATGGATCATTTTGTAACTATAAGAAACTTGAAAGGTTGGACGTCAGTTACAACTCACTTCTCAGTATAGAGAAAGAGACATTTGAAACGCTGCCAAAACTAAAAGAACTAATCTTACACCACAACGTCATCATTATGTTTCCAATTTGCCTTATTGAGAAGAATTCTTATCTAACACGACTAGACCTAGCCTACAATAAACTCGGAAAAGTCCCTCGCAACGTGTCAAACATGCAGAAAATTGCCAACGCAAGTGAACCAACAATAAAAACGTGTAAATGGACGCAGCCAATCTCGTTCATCTTGGCCAACAACGCAGTTGCAACGCTTGCTCAGGATGATTTGGTATCACTAACGAATTGCAGCATTACCATTTATACTCTGAGTCGAAACAATCTGACAGTTCTCCCTTCTATGATATTTAAATATCTGCCACCCGTGAAGTCATTCTACATGGATAGCAATCATCTATCTTCACTTGATGTAGAATCATTTTTGGGCATTGTAGAAATAAATAAACTTTCGATTACTCTTTCTGGCATACAGTCTATTCTCCCGATTAACACATCGATGATACGAAGGGAACACTTCCCAAATGTTAAAAAACTATATCTACAATATAACAATTTAAGTACAATTCCAGATTATGCACTGTTTGGTTTCGAAAAGTTGCAGGTACTAAACTTCCAATCTAACTTTATAAAAAGTATTAGTAAAAAGTCATTTTGTGGTCTGAATTCGTTGGCTGACTTGAGCCTGTCTAGAAACAAAATAACTTCACTACCACGTGCCTCGTTTGGTTGCACAAAAAAGCTAAGGAAAATTGATTTGTCGCGGAACAACATTTATACATTAGATCCTCGCTGGTTCAACGGATGCCCGCTTCTCCGTCATTTGCTTTTTTATCGAAGCGGTATCGGAGAAATCAAGACAGGGCCATGGAATCTAACCAATCTTAAAATCATGGACTTAAGTTATAATAATTTCTATTCACTTGAAAAGTACATGTTCGATGGCCTACCAAATTTTGAAACGCTAAATATTTCTGGCAATAATAACTTAGAACGCATATCCGCTAATACTTTTGAAGATACTCCCATTTTAGAGACTCTGGTAATAGTACGAGTAAATAAGCCTCCCATGAACGGTTGTTTCAGAAACATGAGTCGACTAGTAAATCTAGACTTGTCTTATCCTGGAAAGTCATTGGCAATTTCATCAATTAATCAATTCAGTCACACATCTGCATTGAGGATTCTTAGGTTGTCTAAAGCAAGACTCCATGCTGAAGACCTATTCGATCCTAAGATAAACGTATCTTTCTTCTCAGGCTTGATCTCGTTACACACACTTGTACTGCGGGGCAACTCCCTAGATAACCTGCACACTCTTCCTTATGTATTCACTCCGCTTGGAAATCTTCATGACTTAGATTTAACCAACTGTTACATACAACAAATCGGTTCCGAAGCGTTTGCAAATTTATCATTACTTGTAAATTTATATTTACCTTCAAACGATATTACTAGCATTTCCGAGAAGGCCTTTCGAAATTTACATAATTTGCGTTTCCTGTTGCTTCAGTACAATTCCATTGCACGGATCGAGAAACAACTATTTATAGGCACACCCATGCTTCAGAAGTTATACTTACAGCATAACCAAATAACTACGATCATTCCTTTCACAATAATGCCGTCAAATCTAACTAGATTAAATATTGCAAGGAATCCTTTTTTGTGTACCTGTCAATTAGCTTGGTTCAAAGAATGGCTGAACAAAGAAAATACTATAGACTTTCATCCCCAAAACGAAACTCTTTGTTCCAGCAATTCATTAAAGGGACTGGAGGAGAAAGAAATTTGGTCGTTCCATCCAGAATACTATTGTGGAATTGACATCTCTCTTGTTGTTGGTGTATCGCTTTGCATTATCTCAGTGCTGACATTTGGAATTCTCTTTTATCGGAAACGATGGTGGCTAAAGTATAAGTTCTTTCTTTTAAAGTTGGCTATCCTTGGTTACCAAGAAGTTATTGAGAATCAAGCTCCCGATGACTACGAATATCAGCTCAACATCATGTTCCATGAAGATGACGGTTGGTGGGTCAATGACTGCATGAAACCTTTTCTAGAGGAGAAGATGCCACATCTCCAGCGTATCGTCTTCGGTGACGAAGATCTCCCGCTAGGGTCGTTTTATTTGGACGCCATCTATGACGTCATCGAAAACAGCTTCAAGACAGTCTTGTTGCTTAGCAACCAGTCAGTGGATGATACCTGGTTGATGACAAAACTCCGTATGGCCGTGGAGCATATGAATGACACGAAACTGGAGAAGGTCATCCTGATATTCCTTGAAGACATCGATGATGATCAACTACCGTATCTTGTGAGGCTCTTGCTGAGTCGGAACAAACCTTATTTGTTGTGGAAGGAAGATGAAGATGTGCAGGAGTTCTGTTGGGTAAAGTTCCAAAAGAGCATGAGAGGAAACAAGGAAATTAACAATATACTTCCTGTTTAAATGCACCTGATTTACGACCATTTGAGGTGAAGTTTTTAAAGAGAATTGGTAAAAGTTCAAATTGGTCATACACTTATTGTTTTAAATGAAACTTGGAATACTTGGCTGACGTAGATGTGTCGTAGTGGACTGTAGATGCAAAGGTCTTGGGCTCGATCCCCGGCACGAAACTTATATCCTTAAGCAAGACATTATATCTACATTTCTCTCTCTCCTCTCAGGTGTTAAATGGGTACCCGGTAGAATGCGAAAATCATTGTGGTTTGACCAGCATTTTGAGCGCCAGGCTGGAATGCTCCCCAGGAAGTGGAGAAAATGCATATATTGCGTGAGGTTAAGCCTTGAATCCGATGACCAGGGTATTAGGAAATATTCAGAATATCATTATTTTTGATATAATTTCAGATCTAATAATAAAAAAATGGACAAGAATGTGAAAATGAAAACATTTCTGAAAATTTCTAGGTATTATTGGAGCTAAATATAAGGATCAATCTCTGACCAATATGATAAGAATTCGCAAGATATTCGTTTTAAACTTGATAGGAGAAATGTACCATTTCTGAAGTACGGCTTTATCGACATTTTTAATCTCCAAACTTTCTGGTCAGATGCAGATTTTTTTTCACTACAAAATTTGGCATGTCATCTGACCTTATTGAGGCAATATGTATCTGTTTATAAACAAGCTAGATATAGTAAATCTTAAGTTAGGAAGAGTAGATGTTAATAATAGGGCGAAGAGTCCGAAATAAAATTTTGCAACATGCTATGGTACTCTTTTTATGTTTTCTTTTATTGAACATGTTTTATAATATATGTTGATAAGTTCGTGCGGTTGCCATGCGACATCGCACCACGAACCTGACAGTCAATATCATGATGAAGAACATTGAATAATTATGATACATGTACTTGCACATCAAACTGAAATATCGGGTGGCAGTGATGGACACATTAAGTGTGATTATATAAACGATGGCAAAACTTTCAGTACATATTCCATATTCCAGTAGACACTGTGAAAATATATCATTAAATGAAGTGATTTTTTAAAACTACTATTACATTTTTGTTGTGGATGACACCTCTCTTATAGGACCTCACTTATAAGTAAAATGCTCTACACATGTATATTGCTCTACTACAAGGAATAACGCCTATATGAATGTTTGTTGATTCTAATGTTATTACCTACTTTACAACACTTTATGTGTAACGCTGCACCGTTAACTTCTCATTGAGATTCCTTTTTTTTTTCACTTAGTAAAATGTTAAAACAAGCGGCAAAGTATTTTCTGCATCTTACATAATCGTCGTGAGCACTTTGTTATTAAATTGACTTCGGATTTCAGACTTTAAGATTCAAGTTCATGTGGGGTTGCTTTCATAATTTATTTTCACTCGCATGAAGAGAGGGGGGGGGGTGTTGTGATGAGAGGTCAATAGAGGGAAGAAAGAGATGGAATGGGAGGTAGTGAGGAAAACAGAGAAGGGGTTGAGAATGAGAGGGAGATGAAGAGAGAGAAAGGGAAAGAGAAGTGGAGAGAGGGGAATAGAGGCAGAAGGAGGGAGAGTGTGTGAGAGAGAGGGGGAATGGTATGCGTATCAAGACTCTTGGTTCTCACTTCTTCACTAAATGCTGCATCATTTTGAGTCAATATTTGTAAATTGTTGTAAAGTGTCGTGAGGTTCTGAAGATAAACTATACTAAATATACCTCTAAAATTCCAACTGGAACGAACTTCATTGTCTCCTCGTAGAGATAGAAAAAAAAAACAGGTTGGTTGCAATAAACCATGTAAACATGGACGGCAGACTTGAGTAATTTGTAATCAATTGACCGATTGGGTGTATCAAAACAGTGCTTTCAAATTATTTTCTAAAAGTTTGAATGAAGGTAATAACTTGGGCACACAAATATCGAAAATAATTTTTCTGAATTTGATATAGTGTTAGTTTTAAAAGAAGATTCTCTTTAACAAGAAAATCAATCCAAACAAATAATTTGATGTCACAAATTGTGCTTAGCACGTCCGCAGAGGCATCGCTCATTTGCTTTAGGTAATTATTTGAAGTGTCAACTCGACATCTCTTTACCCCCTCCCATTCGGTGGAACTGAAATTCGATTTCCCCTGCATTCTCTTACGTGTTTCAACTCAGTCTCTAAATATCTTGACGAGAAAGAGAGAGATAGAGAGAGAGAGAAAGACAAAGAGAGAGAGAGAGAGAGAGGTAAGTGAGAAGGAAGTGACAAATCATGATTACTAACCCATCGGTTTCTACAGACACAATTTGGAAATCTGCGGAGTAGATATTAAGTTCACGATCCATAACAGGGTTGAGAACTCGTTGAATTTAAGCCTACAATTTCGCTCATAAATATCGAACTTCTGGCTTTAAAGTTGATATTTAGCCACTTTGTCTTTTCTTTTTTTAGAAATCTCATCATCTGGATAATTATGTGAGATGTGAGCTGGTCTGCCTTTTCCCATATATCTACTCGAAAGGACCCCGGTTCGAAACTTAGTCGCGTCTTTCGGATAGTGACGTTTAAAGTTCGGTTTGCAGACGTATATAATCAGAACTTTGATACAAGTCTGTAAAAACCCAACTACACCCACCCAGACACACACACACACACACACCCACACACGCTCACGCACACACACACACACACACACACACACACACACACACACACACACACACACACACACACACCTTTCGTCTTTGCCCAAGTTTGGGCTGAATGGTGTTCAGGAGTTACTTTCATTATATGTGAATTTATTCAACTGGAATATAGACCATTCAACCAACCTTGGGTTGACCATCAATTTCATCGAATTTAACATGAATCGGGAAAAATGTTATTATACAGCTGTCCATGGTCAGACTCTATTGATCAAGATGTCAAATTAAAGAAAACATGATAGGCTACAATGTGAGTATCTTTGATTAAATCTATATGTACTGATTGCAACGATATTTAGGGTTCAATATGGGGTTGTTTTTTTTTTTATTGACTCACACTGTAGTGCTTGTTTTTGAGATGATTTTTCTGTATAAATTTAATAATACAGATTTTGGCACATTAATGATCCTAGTAAATTCGTTTTTTGTATGTTTTATTATTCTTCTAATAGGTACTTTAAAATATTATCAAACTAAAATATTTTAGTGTTTTAATAGTTTTCTAATTGATTTTTAATTAAAGAAAATGTCTGAGACATAATTGGTCCTAGCAAAATCATTTGTGTCATGGATTTTTATCTGTGCATTGTTTATTTTGAAGTACATTAAAAAGTTATCAAAATTGAATATTTTACTAATTCAAATTATTCTTGAATAGATTTGTGTACCAGGACGCTCGAATTATTTCATGTCAATGTATTAATGTAATCGATTTTGTAGTTATTTTTAGTAAGGGGAAGAGTATATATCATGTTTGATTAAATAAATTTATCCAATGTTAATTTCTTTCGGTTGTATACCTTCATGTAAGTACCATCCCTTGCCAACTGAAGTATTGCAACATAGACACATGCATTACACAGGAGACAGTTTATGACATGTAATTAAGCGATGTTTTAATAAATTTCTAGATGATTTAAGATCTTATTATCAGGTACATTTCATTTACATGTCCACCTTCCTTTTATACCGAAATGTTGGTCATGATTTAATGATTTAAAACAAAACACCGCTATAACAAAGAATATTCATTTAACAAAAAACGAAATAATTTCACTATGTTGCAATACTTTTGGCAAGGGAGGGTATAGACGTTTCAAGCATGTATTCTCATAATCATGTTCGAATTCTTATATTATGAAATAACAAAACATTATTCATTTCTTTGGTCCTTTTTCCAATATGAAGTCTGAAAGAGAAATCGAATAAAAGCTGCTGTTTAATTGTTTCGGGTCTATTTACTGCTAAGTGCAGAAAACACATATTCTTCAAAACAGCATAGTTAAGCCCATTGCACACTATACGATCGGCCTGTGATCCGATTTCGGAAGAAAATGTATATTAGCATTTGATATAAACATTAACAAACACATTAAACATTTTTGACTGAGGTTCTAAATAGTCTTATACATAAAAGTATTATTGAAAATACGGCATAGTGTGAGCTTTCTAGTCGGAGGAAAGGCCAAATCGGGTCCACGTCGAAGTGATGTCAGAGCAGTCCCACGATTTTTGTCTACGATTTGAAACTGATTTGGCCCTTATTCCGAGTATAAGGTTAGGTTAATAGCGCACCAAAACCCTATATTTAGTATTCATTTTATTGTTCAGAACATAAAGCAGGTAGGTTTCATTTCTTAAAATGCCCACATTTAATGCTATTACAATTTATTTCCAGAATCAGATCGCAGTCGATGGTATAGTGTGCGGTGGGCTTTAGCCAAAGGTCTGCCTGACCGAATGACAACGAGACCGAAAGATCCGGTCCGGTGAATCTTCCAGGCCTACTTTTCTGATTGCAAGAGACGGAAGGTCCTCGAGACCAAAATAGAATTATACCTATGTAAGTGGAACTTCGGTCTCGGGAACACTTTGTTTACTTCCGGTAATGAGCAGTCGGATAACTAAGATGTCCCCAAAAGGCAGTCCTCAACTTTTGTTTTTTTGTTTTTGTTTTTGACTCATTGCATTGGTGTCTATTTATTCACAAATCTTGCAGATTGTAGTATAAAACCGTCTTCTTGTTTTCTTGTGATAATATAGAGCATATTTTTAAAATATTAATGTTTCATATTGATGAATTAAAACAGCCGTCAGCCCGTCACGATTGCTACAGTCATGTCCATTCAGTCAAATAAAATTTGACGAAAGGAATAGTTTGTGCCTAATGATAGTCGCATATCTGTGGTCGCAATCGATAGAAACGTGATTCATTGAATGAGCGAAAAACATTATGTCCCCCATAAGCATAATGATACAATTGTTCAAGGTACAAGAAGACTGCGAGACAGAAAATGACGCTCAACTCCGTCTATGATGTTTGCTAAAATATGAAATATTCAGATGGTCTGCTTAATATTTCATAAACGAGTAACTCTTGTGCAGAAATCTGATAATTATTGTTGCGGGAATCAATTTTGCACGACCATTATTCACGTGCGTTCCCTCTATAATGCTCGTTCGCAAAAACACATCCTGTAGGCTACTGGGTGTACTTCGATTTCAGTGAACAAGAACTCCGCACTGTTTCACAAAACTTGTTATCGATAACAAGTTACAGTAATTGATTTAGGCTACTGCAATCATTGCATTTTGATATGCTTTAATTATAAATGACTTTATCATAGATCTGTGGCAATTGTTATTGCTGACAAGTTTGATGGGACAGGGCCCTGGTGTAACAAACTTCTTCAGGCTTACGCATATTTGACATAGAATAATGATGCATTTTTAAAAGTATAATTTCCTGTGGTGGTATTAAAATCAGAGGAGGCGTCATGATTGCTATATTAATTTCTTTCTAATGAGGAAGAATAACTAATAATGTAGGCCAAAATGATACTCTCGTATCAGACTGGGTCACAATCAATAGACAAATAATTTATTTAATAGTGAGCAAAGCAAAGCCCTATAGAAAAATATTATGCTTTCCATTACTACAATAATTCTAATGTTCGACGTACGGTACACGTTGATGATACGTAAAATGATTACCCACAAACTCACACACCACCCACCCACCCACACATATTCATTTACATGCACGCGTCTCCTTAGAATAATTCTGTGTGACCCCGCATGATGAAAGTGTCGCATTAAAAGTTGAGAATTCAGAAAAGCTACACGTAAAAAAAAGTTCAACCATGTCGGAGAAAAATTCTTCACTGCATTTTAATCGGACTGACCGAAGCTCTTTCAATTTGTCCGTTTTTCATGAAATTGACGAATGTCATCCGTTTCGACTCAGAAACCAAATAATCTACTTCATCTTTCTAGGGTTAGCTGGTCTTCTATCATTTATAACTCTCGTCCTTATTCCCTCTCGTCGTCGACTGCGGCAACGTCGATTCATTTTTCAGTTTAATATTGTCTTGGCAGATTCCATCACCATCATTGGAATCATCATAAGAGCCTGTATATCATATGTTCTTCACTCCAGGGTAAGATGATAATTGATTGAAAATAATCCTCAAGGACGATTTGATTTTGTCGTCTCTTATTAACCCTTTCAGGACAGCAATTATTTAAGGGCTAAATTGATCACATTTTGTTCTTCAAATTGGCAACAATATTTTTCTTTTAGTGCTAGATGGTTCTAATAGGTGTAATGTCTTTTAGAACAATAAACATGGTCAGTGATTTTATCGATACGTTGAAAAAATTGCCAATTTTGATGAAAAACAATGATTTTGAATCTCTCAATGTGTTGCCAATTTAAGGATTTTGAAGCTTATTCTCCTTTTTAAAATTCCTGACATCAAACGCAATAAGGTCATGTAACAAAAATGGACATAGCATGTGCAGAAATTTTTGCTCTTTCTACTCGTGCATCTGGTATATTTTTTAGAGCTCTGGATCAAAAGTTATTGAGCCAAACCACAAAATCTGGTCAATTGTCTGGAAAGGGTTAAATATAACAAAAGTTTCCGTACTAAACGTAACTTCACGGTAGATAACCCCAAAAAATGTTGTTATAAGGTGATTCCCACTGATATTCTAAAGCAGTTTGGCGACTTCACCCAGTAGCATATGTAGTCCCAAAAGAAGGGGGGAGGCGTTGGGGGCTCAGAGCACTGAGCATCCTCAAAATGTTCTCATTAGAAGACTTTACCCCCTGCAAATAATATTATTCCCTCAACTCACTTTGAATTGAAAATAAAAATTTATGTTTATTATATTACTTCTCTGTGTGAAATTGCAAATTTTGACTTTGTAATATGAAAAGTGAAAAAAAAGTGAAAATTTGGTAAGTGCCTAGTTAAAGGCTATTTTAAAACTCAAGCCCTCATGCAACAGGGAATATATGAACTCTCTCTATACATAAACTATTTGAATTCTCTTAACCACCATCTAAATATTAATAAAAATTAAATTCCCCCTTTTTTTTGTTGGAAGAAGCAAAACCCAAATCGGTGTTGTTGCGTAAATGTTACTACTGTCGCCTCTTTCCAAATCAACAACATCTACAAAAAAGTTTTAATTTACTTGTAGAACATGTCGTTTTAACACCAGAAATTTATTCAAAATTTTCGTTGCATGCATAGGAGGGTGATTTCCCTGACTGGCCAATGAAGTGTTGGTTGCATAATCGCCTTGCATAACATAGCAGATATACCATGCTTCCTAGAAAAAAACGAAACCCTAAAACAAAGGGTTATTGTGACCAAATTATGTGTTCTATGGTATAACGATAATTTTCTGTTTTCTGAAAAGCAGAAGTATTGTGCTTTCAGTTTATACATTGATGCACGTAAACTATATGTGTGTGCTGTTTTCTTTTTTTTGGGGGGGGGGGGGGGGAGGGGTCGCTTCTAGATCTAGCGTTGAGATCGGCAAGAAGTGCTGGTGTTTTTGTATGAAACAACGAAATGTGCATGAAATGTGAAAACAGTTTATTGTAGCCAAATAAACCGGGGTCCACTCGCTATTCATATGGACCGCTATTCATAGAAAATTGCTATTCATTTAACACGCGTTATGAATAGCGGTCCTTATGAATAGTTATGAATAGTGGTTCTTATGAACGGAAGTCCTTATGAATAGGGAGGGAATTTGTCTATGGTTTGCTCGCAAACTAGAAGGACCGCTATTCATACAAAACCGCTATTCATTTAGTCACGCGTTATGGATAGCGGTCCTTATGAATAAGTAGTCCTTATGAATAGCGGTACTTATGACTAGCGAGGTTACCCCTATAAACCTTATACCTTTGCCTAAACACGATCCATGTGATAAACAATACTTCAGGAAGAAATGTATGAGAAATGGTTTAAACGGATAAAATTGTATAATGAAACTATTGTCTGATATATCTGATATATATATGAATAACTTGTCATAATTTGAATACTTTTCGAGTGGAAACTGGAAAATTAACCTTTAAATGGAGCTTCAACTGTTATGAATTAGAGTTTACTGGAGTTTGAGTGAATGTAGGTAATTACTTTCTACACATGAATTACTTCGACAAGAAATTCATTCGAATCATCACACGATGGGAATCACGTGTATCGTATATGAAGATGACATTTCAATTACATCATGATCTCGTATGATATTAAAGTATTCACGGTTTTACCCAAATCTGGCACAAATCTAATTTTTACACACCATTTTTAAACGTGAAACATATATGGATTAATGCCACCAGTTTATCATTTGAAAGCATATTACTTCCATATGGAAAACAAAGAATTGTATTGATAAGGCTCATAGTTGATCACAATAAGCCCTTGTATTTGGGTTTTTTTTTTTTTCTGGGACGCACTTTACAACTATCTTATGATTTTTTACTTTAGTACGTAGATGTATGATGCATTAACCGTATTCATTATGTACATACCTACATACAGCCTATGCTCCATATGCTAGAAATGCGTTTCTTCACGGTAATCGGGACCAACGTGTCCCTCGTCAACATCTTCTTCGTCGCTGTCTATCAGCTCATCACCATCCGAATCGACCCCTTCGGTGTACGCAACATCATTACCACTCCAAGATGCATTGCCGCCTGCATCACGTCGTGGCTAGCTTCTATATGTGCAGCGGGATTTTTCCACCTTAACACAAACGTCTACAACCACTCTGCAGAATTTGGCATTACCATTTTACAAATGGCCCTTTGCTGTTTCACCGGTGTGTGTCTTTGCCTGATCTATCACGCTGTTGCTAAGGCTCCGTGCAAGGGCAACAACCAGATGATGGAGAGAAAAGAAGAGAACAGGCGGCTCTTGCTCACATTTGCCATGGTATATGGAACAACTTTGATTTCTGCTACTTTGTCTTTAGGTTTATCAATCAAAGTTAGTCAAGTCGGTATAGATGCGGTCATTTACGAAAGCTGTTGGTACTTTTTAGTACTAATGTGTAGTATTTTGAATTTCATAACGAACTCTGTGGTTTACTGGTGGAGATTAAAAGAGTTTCGTTCGATGTTGTCTTGTGGAAAAAACAGGGTGGTTGCAGTACACATGGACGGGAGCTTGTAAATAATTTGGTATTATCTGATCGATTGACTTTATCAAAAGAGTGCTTTCAAATTATCTTTTAAAAAATTCTAATGTAAGAAAACAACTATGTGACACACAAAACAAATTCTGACATGGTGTTGGTTTTCAATGATGGCTTTCCTGCATAAGTTGAAGAAAATGTATGAGACATGAATGATCTTATAGTGAAATCGTTTGTGTCATGGCATTTTTATCCATGTGTTAATTATTTAAAAAGTACTTTAAAACGTTATCAAAAGGAAATATTTCATTGATTTTATTCATTCTTGTACAGCTTTGTATACCCGGACACTCACATTTTTTTCTTAGAGTCTATGTATCATGTTTCCGGTATAGTAATTTGAAAAAAAAAAAAACATGTTGCAGCACAAATTGTCACCGTCTACAATCTGTGAAGAATTTTTCAAAACCGCGCTGCACGGACTGTAGCCGCTTACACAGATTGTCGTCGGCGTCAATATGTGCACAGGCTGACACCACAGATTGTCGCCAGACATCAAGGCTCTATACAAAGAGCAAGTCTTACCATTCGTCATGTTCAAAGCATTTTCTTGATATTTGTAATGACACGCATCAGACATAATTTGTTGGAACATCATTTTCGTGTTCTGTTCTTAGCTTGAAGTTAAGGCCACGAACTCATTTGAAATTAGATTGTTTTTAATGGATCATTTCATTTATTGTTCTGTTCCTATGCGTCTTTTTCTTTAGATCAATAAATACCCCCTTGGTGGTACTAGTCAATCATATTGGGTGTATAGGCTGAAGTCATACTAAAGTTGAAACAGCCTAGCGCGCCGAAAATTAGAGAATACTATGGTTCAAATCATTGATTTAGCAGTGGTCTTCTTGGCAATTGTATATGGTTCATTTAATGTAAGTATAAGTTTACATAGTTAAAATTAAAAAAAAAAATATATATTAGGTCATATAGGTTACATGGATAATCAAAAATAACATATTAGGTCAAATTATTTGGGGGAGAACATGCCTGCCGCCATATTTTCTTGGGGAAACTGCCCCCTGCCCCCGGATCGACGCCCCTGCTCTCAGTAGTTCGGGGTTCTTTTGCTCTCCCGCAACGGGGATAGTTCATAGCCCCCTTTACCCCATCCATACCCCTTGGGTAGGTCTATAGTTGAAAATAAAGCCTTTTCACAATCCTTCCTCGGATTTCATGTAGTTTGAATTGTCACAATGATTCGAAATATCCGTTTGTCCAATTGGTTAGGTAAGGAGTATTTTTACTTGTTAAAGGCAGAAGAGTATAGATCTGTTTGCATAAATTCTGCCCTACATGTATGTAAATCAGCAACGACATCATCATCATCATCATCATCATCATCATCAATATCATCTGTGTCATCGTCATTACCTGCTTCGGAAAACAGTAAGCAGTCAGTCCCAACCTCGGGAAACCGAGCACAGGTATATACTCCGAAAACGGCGTATGCATATAGAGCCCTCATCGTTCAGTGCGAGGCAGTGTGTACAAAAGGCATGGGGAAAATCTTGCAAAGTCAACCTGCCAACGATATATGTATTCTTTAAAAATAATGCTGCGTATCAAATATCTTCAAAATCCTTTAATTGTTCGTCATATGAAATGACTATTAAATGACAAACATTTGAAATAAATATATCTGCAGCATTATTTTTGAAAAATATATTATCAAGAGCAGGTCGACATTGCACGATTTTCCACATGCCTTTTGTACACACTGTCTCGCACTAAACGATGAGGGCTCTATATTCAACTTGCTCCATACGCCGTTTTCGGAGTATATGCCTGTGCTCGGTTTTCCGTAGTTGGGTCTGACTGGTAAGTGGCGACACTCTATGCAGTTAGGTTGTCATTTCCCTGCATGTACTGTCGCCAGCGGGGAGTAAAGTAGGATACAAAGAATTGCGTTACTTTCCCTCTACAAAATATGAAAATGAAAGTGTACCCTCTTTGCAGCACATATCGTCGCCGCTACACAGATTGTCGCCGTCGACGTGCAGACTTTAGAGGGAAAAAAAACACGCAACACAGATTTTCTCCTCTTACACAGATTGTCGTCGGCGTCAACCTGTGCTGACAATCTGTGTAAGCGGCAAAAATCTGTGTAGCGTGTTTTTTTTTTTTTTTTTTAAGTCTGCACGTCGACAGCGACAATCTGTGCAGCGGCGACGATCTGTGCTGCAACAAGGGTACACTTTCATTTTCATATTTTGTAAGGGGAAAGTAACGCCATTGAGGAAATAATGAAATAATAATATAAATTGATGCAATGCATTTTTCAGGTTTATTGAAGTTGCAATCTAATTACCAGATATCACTGTATAGTACTGATATTTTAAGCATCTATTTTCTTACTATGTTCAATATTTGATTCGAATACATTTTTTAGAATGTATTTCTTCTTTGCCCAATAAAAAATCTGAACAAATCAAATAATAACTACCGTTTTATTGTTGATGGTTTTGGGTCTATATACTGAAAAAGTACAGGAAACCTTAAGAAGACAAACCTTTCTTTGCAACTTACGCTACAGAATATAATTAGCCAAACATCTGCAAGACCGAATGCCCACGAGATCGAACGATTCGGTCTGGTGATCCTTCCAGGCCTACTTTTCAGAGGGTTTTCTTTAAAAAGACCGAAGGTCAATGTGACCGAAATATTCATTCTCAAGTTATCACCATCCTAATATTCAACTATAGCCATAAGGTAACTGAGACTAACATATAGCCAGGGGCGGCGACAGGGTATTTTGATAGGAGGGGCAAGACGACCTAAAGATGACGTCATATTTTTTCTCCATTAAATAACAGGGGTAATATAGAGTTATATGCTTAATCTTGTTTTATCTTTTTAATACTCCTCTTTCTTCTTTCTTCCCTTTTCTTCCCTTTTCTTCCTCCTTTTCTTCTTTTTTCTTTCTTTTTTTCTTTTTTCACTACTTGAAAAATCATAGGGGGGGCGGTCGCCCCCTCTGCCCCCCCTGTAGCGCCGCCCCTGCATATAGCTACATGCATGTGGGTCTACTTTGGATTTCGATCTCGCATGAACCCCCTTTTCTTTTGCTTTCGGTCTTGTGAGTAATCGTTAACTAAGATATCCCCAAGAAGGCATTTTCAAGTATATTTGCCTTATTGCAAGCATAGGTGTCTACTTAATTATAATGGCAAATAGTGCCAAAAAATGTCTCCTTGCTTTCTTATGATGATGTCAAAGATATTTTAAAACGTAATCGTTCTAAATGTTGTTTAATTGAAACAATCGTCATGATTGCTACATCCATGTCCGTAAAATCTAATGAAATTTGACAAGAATAATTCATTCATGTATGACTATGATTATGTTGCTCGCATATATCATAATGGGAGACTTGCATGGTCGTAATCATTAGAGACGTGATTTATTGAAAGAGTGAAACACATTATGTCTCCCATCATAACAACGGTTCTGTTGATCCATGCACATGATGATCGGGAGACAGAAAATGATGCTGAGGCGTCTCTGCTTGCCAAAATCAAATATTTAAAATATCTATTCTGGTCGAAATTTTTAACTGAGTAGCACTTGTCTGAAAATTTAGTAATTGATAAAGGTGTTGATTTTGCAATACCATTCTCCAGAATGTGCGTTAATTCACTCTACTGCTCCTTTGCAAAGCGCAAAAGAATATGCTGGATGCATTTCGATTCTAATATTTTAACAAGATTGTTGATGTCGAAACTTCTCAAAGCCTTGAGTATTCATCTTGTTGATGGATACACCACTTATCTTTTCTTTGGGACAAGCACCAGAAGGTTCATTATTCCGAAGGTTAGTAGTTTGGAAATTGAAATTAAGTTCATAATTCCGAAAACAAAAATAATAGTTTCGTAATTCCGAAAAATGATATAGGATTCCGTTGCATTTTCGGAATCATGAACCCTATATCTTTTTCCCAATTAGGAACATTATTTCATTTTCGGTAATACGTACCTTCTTAATTACGAACCTTTGGTTCAGTCAAATTGACAATTAACAAGAAAGACAGATAATGAACTCGACAAGTCTCGTCCATTATTCTAAGTGTGACTTAACCTGAGTTCAATGTATGATCACTAATGGACTCGCAAACATGAATTATTTGTATTTAATTTAAAAAAAAAAAAAAAAAAAAAAAAAAAATATATATATATATATATATGTGTGTGATCCAAAAAAAGTGGTTTACGAAGAGGGCCGTTGCAAGACTATATATACCACAATGATTATGACCAAGCTTTCGGGCACCTGCCCTTCATCAGGATCTTCCCGATTTGGGTACAAGTATTAAGACTGTGTGTCACTAGCTACACACAGTCTTAATACTTGTACCCAAATCGGGAAGATCCTGATGAAGGGCAGGTGCCCGAAAGCTTGGTCATAATCATTGTGGTATATATAGTCTTGCAACGGCCCTCTTCGTAAACCACTTTTTTGGATCACACATATAATATGACGGAGAACCGCAAACGTAAAACACTGAGACTGATCACAATTATATATATATATATATATATATATATATATATATATATATATATATATATATATATATATATATATATAATGCATTCCTAATGATGGGTGCATAATACATTGAGAGATTGGGTGGCAATCAATGGGCACGTGAATGCATGCCCTCTATACCAAATTGAGTCTATTGTTCAAATCACACAACGATCATGAGACAGAAAATAATGCACCATCTTCTATAAAATTTACTAACTTAAAAAGATAAATTACAAAACGTCTGCCAGGCATTTCATTATCCAATAACATTTCAGAAATAGGTCTTTAAATGTCATAGAGCAATTGATGTTGTACTCCCGCACGCACTTCAGGCGTATTTGCCCTACTGATAAAAAAACAGAAATAAAGGGGGGAAAAGCCCCCCAAAGAAGTGTAGTGCTACTCAATTCATTGAATATTTTAAGACGATGTCATAAACTACTTCAAGCCTTGAGAATCAACCTTTGTAAGCAGCACGTCAGTAGAGACGTCACTCATTTTGTTTTGGGTAATCATTAAAATGTCGATTCTTTTGTAGACCGGGGGGGGGGGGGCGTTTCATCACGTGTCTTGTCAGTGATTTTTGCTCTCAGCCAATCAGATGCAAGGATTTCTGTAGCTTATACCAGTTATTGCAACTTGTCATTGATGACAAGTTTTATGAAATAGGGCCCTGAGATTTCCACTTCGCCTATGTTTTTTTTTATACCTTTTTCACATTCTCCTGAAAGCTTAAAGAGAGAAGCGAAGAGAAGAGAGGGAAGAGAGAGAGAGAGAGAGAGAGGTGGTGATAAAATGAGCTCAATTTTAGTTTCTCCGGACACAAGTTGGAAAACTGCAGCGTAGTGAAGTTCAGCGATCCATTGAGAAAAAAATTCAATTTGAGCCTACAATACAGCTGTCGGAACTCTTCGTGTGAAGTGAGTGATGAAGCATTTCTTCCCTTTTCTGAAACAGCATTTAGTTATTCCTATTCAATTGTGTCTTTTCGAAATACCCCGATGTGATTCGGCAAGGTAAATTGGGACTCTAGAGAAGCAGCAGGAAACAAGCAACAAAATGTTGGAGAAACAATCTACACTGGATTTCTATTCGAATGAACAAAGCTCTCTTTATTCTACTTATTCTGCTTATGATGGTTATGGAGATGACAAATGTAATTGGTCTCGACTGAGAAACCAAATAATCTACTTCATCTTTCTGGGGATAGCTGGTCTTCTATCATATATAACTCTTGTCCTTATTCCCTCTCATCATCACCTTCGACAACGTCGATTCATTTTTCAGTTCAATATTATATTGGCAGATTTCGTCACCATCGTCGCAGTTACCATCGCGTACTTCTTGTACCCCTATACGGTGTATGTTGCCATTCTTAAATGTTTTTTGTTTTGTTTTGTTTTGTTTTCGTTTCGTTTTGTTTTGTTTTGTTTTGTTTTGTTTGTTTGTTTGTTTGCTTGTTTGTTTGTTTGTTTGTTTGTTGTTGTTGTTGTTGTTGTTGTTGTTGTTTTTTTTTTTGGGGGGGGGGTGATTATTTATTGACTCTTATAATCATAATGTCATCGCTTTCAGTGGCGGATCCACCTGGGGAACCAGTCTGAAATTTATCTGACCAGTACAAGAGGGGTCTAGATTAGCCACCAGGGGGCACAAATGGATGTGGGCACATTAAAAAAAAAAAAAAAAAAAAAAAAAAAAAAAAATATATATATATATATATATATATATTATGTGTGTGTGTGTGTGTGTGTGTGTGTGTGTGTGTGCTTAGATATGCCAGATTGGATCTGGCCGGTAGTACGTATCCCTGTGCCACCCTAGATCCGCCACTTGCTTTTTGTTGTGACCGAAAGTTCGATAACATACACTCTTAGAAAAGTGGCTTAATTCATGGCGGCGGACCATGGGCAGGATGCAATTCCTCCCACTTTACAAAGCACCACCAAAAGGACAATTCCACGGTCCAAAAGTCATTGAGTTATTCAGCTCTTATTCTCTTATTACAGGTATCAGCTAATTCTATTTTAATTAACACAATGCATACATATTACAGTACCTATACATTGAACCTAAATCTTATAGAAGAGGAACTGTAATTACTGCTAGCCAAATTAATGTATCGGTTACTCACGTTACATAATTTGGACATGCACAAATTGCAAAGAGGGCTTAAATGAAAAGTGTGCTTATAATTATGAGTCTTTCTTGAAAAATGATTTTACCCTTTTCAAAAAACCATGCTAGGGAGACTTCCACTTGGTTAATACTTGAAATCACTGGACCAATCATTTTTGCAGATTTCACAGGAATAATGGTTACTCGTATTACATTTTGTCTATGAGCAGCTTTGGTTTCATTCTAACTTGCAGGACTTAGGTTTTTTCTTTGCATATTTTCAAGGAATAATGATCTATAGACCTTTTAAATTTGAACTTCATATAAACTTTGGATATTTTACTATCAGATAAGCAATCTAAAAATGCATAATCCATAGGCAAAATATCACAAAAATGTGTAAAAACAGATGTTTTTGTTACCATTTTCTAACTTTTCCTATTGTTTTTAAAAGTAAATCATTGATGATAGCTTTTCCTCCGTTTTTGCAAGTTTCTGCAGTTGTGTAGCACAAAAAGAAAAGAAATGATTCCTTGTTAAGTGAAATACCAAATTCAAAATAATATTAGGTACCTGTCCATCAGCCTATGGAATTGTCCGAAACTTCTTTATCTTTAAAAAAGTACCCTACTTGAAATACTATACAGTGCGTCCCCCCAAAAGTTAACAGTCAGAAAGAGTCTCCCCAAATAAATATTTCAAAATATTTGAAGAAAAATTTCATACCTGTGGATAGCTTAGGATCTCTTCTATTACAAGACACCTAAAGATCTGGCGATATTTTACGCTCGAGTGAGCAAAGACAACTTTTGTGAAAAGGTGCAAAATCCAGACTTGACAAGAATTGGTATTTCTTCTGGCTGGTATCAGTAAAGTTGAGTGTCATAAAAAGGCTTATGAATATCCATATTTGATCAATAATAGACAATTTATCAAAGAAGAGGTTCTGTTCTCTGTATGTCCTTATGTATCTCATCAATATTTTCATGTTTCAGTGAGCAATTAACTGCGTTACTGAGTGTTTTGAAATATTAGTTTTGGCAAGGTTTTAATTCAAGCAGGTTTCTCAGTCAACCACAAAGTTTTGATGGGATATGTCAAGACATACAGAAAACAAAGCCTATTCTTTCATAAATTACCTTTAATGATCAGAATATGAAAGTTTCTAAGCCTTTTCAAAACTCTAAACTTTGCTGATACCAGACAGAACCAATACAAAATTTTGTCAACCATAGATTTTGCACCATTTCACAATAATGGCTTTTGCTCACTCAAGCGTAACATATCGTTAAATGTTTTGGGGTCATTTGATAGGAGAGACCCTTAGCTATCCATAGGTATGAAAATTTCATGAGCATATTCGAAATGTTCATTTGGGGAGACTTTTTCCAACTGTCAACTTTTTACGGTTCTCAAATTTGTTAACACTAGTCAGCACAAAATACCAATTCTTGTCAAGTCGCTTTTGCTCACTCGAGCTCAAAATATTGCCACTTACTTTGGTTTCATTGGATAGAAGAGACCCTAATCTATGCAAAGTTATGAAAATTTCCTACAAATATCTTGAAACATTTATTTGGGGAGACTTTTTCCAACTGTTAACTTTTTTTTGGGGGGGGGGGCGCACTGTATATAAAATGCGCTCATATTAGCTGACACATGGTGCCCGATTAAACTGCTGAACATTTATCTTTTATGTACCGATACATGAATTCTGATCCTCCAATTTAGACCATATCATATCATCGTGAAATTCAACTTTAAATTGACGCCTTTTTAAACTTTCAGAAAGTAACATTTAAACGATATGACAGTGCCCTTTTTGATACATTTCTAAGTTTTACACCGTTAGTCATGTTAGTAGTATTACGAAGCCTCTTTCCTAATCATGCCATTCGATCGGTAACATGTTTTATCAAGTTATGTTTGAGATGCTACAGATAATTGTGAAAGAGCATTAGGTCTGGGAGTGATAAATACCCTTGCTCTATATCCCATTAATTTATTTATGGAACAGCTCCCATCGCAGTGGGACGTGAAAGATGGTATAGTAGATTTTGCCAATGTAGAACTAGGCGCCACCCTTTTGCAAGTGGTACTCTGCTCACTGACCGGTGTGTGTCTTTGCCTGATCTATCACGCTGTTGCTAAGGCTCCGTGCAAGGGCAACATCCAGATGATGGAGAGACAAAAAGAGAACAAACGACTTCTGCGCACATTCGCCATGGTCTATGGAACAACTTTATTCTCTTCTGGTTTGTCATTCTGTTATTCTTTCATGACTTATTACTTTCCATTATTTTGGATAAACTTGGGGTCTGAAAGTTGTTTTTTCTCTTTCGTGATGTTGTGCAGCACTTTCAATCGGATAAGTAACTCTGTCGTGTACTGGTGGAGGTTAAAAGAATTTCGTTCAATTTTGTCTGCTTGCGGAAAAAACAGGGTGGTTCCAATCAATATTAATGAAAATGCGTAGTATTTTTCATCCTGGAGTGTAAATTCATAATAAGTGACGCCTTCACTCAAGTACAGGGTACTTTCATTTTAGATAAGCGGCTGATGTTTTTTTTTTTTTTTTTTAATCAGAACTGAGGATTAGACGGAAATATAGTCAACAAACGAAGCCTGCATTAGGAAGGAGGAAACCTATTTACAAAATGCCATTGGGAAAGAATGACTGACATGAAAAATATTCTCAATTCAATTCAAAGCAATGTTTATATCTTCATCGCGTCATTATCTGCCGAATTGGGAAAATATCTACATTATCAGCAAAATAGTATAATCTACATTAACGGGTAATACAACAAATACATCAAAAGCAAAAAAAAAAAAGAAAAAAAAAAGTAAATAATGAAATACTGAAGCGTATGAATTTATAACGTTGCTACATCAAAAAAGCGGTTATATATTATTGCACGATGATAACACATGTAAAAGAAGAAGAAAGAGTGAAGGGAAGAAACGGATTGAGTACTTTTGGGTAGGAAAGGAAAGGAGGTATGTATACTAGTGATGTAAATGAGATGGAGATCAGGGAAGGACATAGGGAAAGGATGAATATATACACCATTGTAAATCATACACGTATGGCAAAAAGGTCATAAGAAATACGATGATATAATCTGTAGTACACAGATAACCATATGCACAGATAATTGAAAATAAATTTCATAGTAAAGACGGCGACGTACTGCATAACTTTCCGCGCTTATTTCAGCAAATTCGAAATTGTGGTCTGTATGTTGATTTCTACGCTTGCCATGCTTGCTGTGATTGTATATAATGCTCATCATTTTTTTCAAAGTTGATTCGTTAATATTGATCACTGACAGTGTTGCCATATTTGTTAAATACCCTCGTACAGGTCAATTCAATTGATGACGGTCTCCTGCATTCACAAATCCTGTTAATTGTAAAATGTTAATTTCCCATATTGTATACATTTTTTCTTTGTACCTAAGAAGTAAATTGTTAATGTCTGACAATGTGTTTATATATTTTTCTCTGTAATATTATTATATTTTGTATCATGTTATTGAACGCAGAAATGAAATCAATCAAACAAACAAACAAATTCAGTTCAATTTCAATGGAATTGAACTGAATTGAATTGGGTTCCGAATGAGAGGGCATGTCCTGTGGGCGTGGCCATCTTTAGGGGATTCTGAAGGACTATGATATGAAAAGCTATATTGGAAAAGTGTTCATTTTGTAAAAACATGACAGATCTCAAAAGGTGAAAATGTTTTTTTTTTAATTTCTTCATCATTTTTGTGAGTAATCTTCAAGCAAATATTATAAATATTATAGGTCAATGAAATAAAATCTTTACTCTTTATATCAAAGACTCCTCTATTCAGTTTTCCTTCAAAATGCCAAAATTACCTTTATAATTAAGTAAACTTGCTCGGCCTTATTCATTGGATCAACATGTTTGTTGTTGTGAATTGTCGATTTGTTTTTTGTGATAATGGGTATCACCATTGTTTACAGTGTTATTGTAGCGAAAAGACACAAATTAATCACTTCTTTATTATTCTTTAAAAGATGCTAAAGCTGTAAAGATATTATCTACTTTTCAAAATCGAGTTTAAGAAATATCTGATAAATGGATCTCTAAGAATGGTTTATTCCAATCATTACTATACGTAGTTTAAATTTGTTTGTAAAGGTGTTAAAATATATGACTATTTCAACAGACAATAACTAAAAATGAGTTCATATCACGCTGATGTTTGAACTTTAAGTTAAAGTTGTAAATAACAGTGTAAGTCAATAAAAAAGGAGACCTAGATTCAACCCTAAATATCGTTGCAACCAGTACATGTAGATTTAATCTATGATGGGTACTCAAATTGAAGCCTATTATGTTTGCTTTAATTTGACACACTGGTCAATAAAATCTTACTAAGAGTAATATTTTCCTGATTCATGTCAAACTTGCTTCTGCCCAAGTTTTGAGTAAAATGGACTGTCAATCCAAGGTTGGTTGAACTGTGCCCATTCCAGTTGAATGCATTCACAAAATAATAAAAATAACCCCTGAACACTATTCAGCCCAAACTTCGGCAAGGACGATTTTGACATGGTTTTTTTTTTAAATATAATTGGCCAGTGCTCGGTCATTCATGGTCGGATTTTAATGAACAGCCTATCAAATTAAGAAGACGTTATCAACTATCATATCATTATAATAAATTTCAGCAAATTCACTTCATTTTGAAGATATTGGGACTTGAATATGGGTTTCCTTTTTGTTGACTCATATTGTAAACTTGGAGTACGTTTTTAGGAAACTTACTGAACAAGGTTTCTCACTGTTTGAAAAACTAAGACAATACAATTAAGTAATTTTCTTATCTGTGATGCATAAGCATAAGATCGACGCAGGAAAACCTCCGAACATTTTGAAAAGAAACATATTCGTGCAAACGTCACCTCATTTTCGGGACGCAAAGTAATCTTTTCGTAAAAATATGAATTTAGATGAAAATTTTACATCAAATAGCAATGCACTCATAGTGGATATCACCTTAATAAAGTCAACATTCATGCTTACTCGCTCCCCCCCCCCCCTCTCGTATTTCTTTTTTAAAGGCTGAAAAGCTGATATTTAGGCGAGAGAGGTCAGCTCTTCTTTGTTGATCTTTTTTAAGTAAACCAAACAATATCATTTGCGTTTCTTGCCATTGCTACCCAATGTAAACTATGTTTCCTCAGAAAGGCCCTTTTTAATTTCCAGTATCAGAAATACAAGGTACTAAAAGTAAATGTGATTTAGCTTTTTAAAATTGTTTTAATAAATATAGTAATATTTTAATTTGCCTTTTAGGCATTTCACCAAATTTCGTTGTGAATATTTCATATTACCTGACGATATTTACATAGCTACATGTACCTGTTCATGTTGAAACAATTGTTGGAATATGATATGATCGAAAATATTGATTGGAAACAATAATCTGCAAGAGGTTAATGTCATTACAATTACATAGGCTTTATATAAATATCAATAATGGCAACGTTACAATTCAAACGCAACCGCGATTCCTTAAATCTGAAATCTGAATTTTGAAATATGCTAGTACAAAAATATATATTTACATGTATATTCATAAGAGTGATTGTTATCACCGACTTGGATGAGATTATGCCAATGTTCAAAGTGTAAATAATAAATCTAATTGTGAAAAACAAATTTAACTCTTATTTATCTTATTCATAATAATGGTCTTTATTATTATTAATATTAACCCTACTTTCAATATATCAAAGATATTGAATGTAGGGCGTCGATACAGCGCCCCCTGATCTAGATGTTCTCTTTACATATCTATAATTCAACCTGGTTATAGTTCAGCTGACCGAGGCCCATGTGACGCCCCTCCCTCCCCAAAAATGTAATAAATAAATGTTTAAAAAAGAATAAATAAATTCATTAAAAACTATCCACAAAAAAGAAGAAAAAAGAAGAACCTTTTAAATAGTTGTCAGAATGCTCGATAAACTGAAACTTTGGTTCCGTAGGCATTCGATCTTGTTGTAAATTGGTCTTGAGGATGCTCGGTCTTGTGGGGTTTGGTTTTAGAGGTGGTCGGTCTCATGGGCGTTCTGTCTCATGGACCATTGGTCGTGTGAAATTTTAGTCGATTTCAAAATACTGTATCAACACCTGTGGAGTTCCACAGACCCCTCGGACCGATCTATATTAGGTAACAGCCGATGAAAAATTAGAAAGATTAAAATGATTACATAAGTTCCACAACCAGCACAGACATTCAGTATAATCAATGGCAGGATTGTGACAATGCATATCTAAACAACAAGGCTGCTGATTTGTTTGCTCATGCCATCGCGCTATTAACCAGGACGCTACAATTTGCGAAAATATACTTTTTTATAATAATAACAGTAATAAAATCAATAATTATAATTATAAAATACTCAGTTCTTGTAACAATACCACAATAACAATACTCAGTTTTTGTATAGCATATATGACCATGATGACACATACATTATAAATAGCGGGAAAATATTCGCAAAATTAATCTTTAAACTATAATAAATCTGTACAATTATCATCGTAATATATTCCCCTGCTAACACACTTCAAAACTGTCTACAAAATCTTGGAGTTTCTCAGAACCCTCTTCGGACAAAGTGCTCCAAAATTTATCCTAATTGTAAAATAGGTTCATGCCTGTATGCGTAATTTCTCAAATGATATCAACGCATCATAAAATTTTCCTTTATTACATTCAGGTAGTATGAAGTCATGACATTAAAGAAGTTATTATTTTTTTAGATGAATTCTTATCGGCCTTTCACTACTAATTACCGTTTTATTATCTGTTTTATTATCTGTTTATATTATAGAATTAGCACTGTTTTTTCCTATTTCTTCCCCTTTTCTTGTTTCTTGATGTTTAACAATAAAAAAAATCAAATTAACGTCGCGATCGACGTAAAAGAAATTTTCATAATTTACCTCATTTTCTGGACGGAAAAAGCAGTAACTTCTCATAACCTCACTTAACCAACCTAATGTCACGCAATTTCGGAATGTCATGATAGTTCACGTGTTGACGTACTTGTTGATATCATCCTGATCCAGTGACGTCATCAGTGAAACCATATCGACGTGCGTTTCCTCGTGGAGCCCTTCAACTTCACATTCCTCGATGTCGCTATCATCCAAGAGAGAGTCAACATGGCGGCGATCGTTCGGCGGATCTGGTAAGGTACCCGGATGAGGTACGGGGGGCTGAGGGGGTCTCCCGCGCAGGCGAGATGGAGATGCCGTGTAGCGTTCGGGTCCTGGGGGTGAAAAATAAAATGCGTTCATGAATCAATGAGGCAAGGGCTTGCCTTTCATGGGTAGCGGAAGGCAATGTCAACATAAATTATGTGATTAAATATTTATCGGAAGAAACGACGATTAAGCTTAGACCATCATATAATAAATCTGCATCAATCTTGGATATTTGATTGATACAATAGCGCAGTTATGTCTTTTCTTAGTGTTTGAACGAATTGTGAACCTAATATTGAACAGCGAGAGAAAGACGTGATTAAATCCAAGGAGCTTCAAACATATGTGCTTTTCTTCATTTCTTTTATTGATGACAAAATGTTGGATAGAAGATATTCTGTTCCATTTTGTACAATTGGCAGAGGCATCTTAAGGGGCACAGTTCTCATAAATCTCTGACCTCTGAGAACATTGTGCCACGTGACAGCCGATTCTCTAAAGTCTCATATAAGCCAGCAAGCAAGCAGACAACAGAATATGTTGATAACCTAGTTTTTTTGAGGGGGGGGGGGGGTGGGAAGGGTATATTCAGAAAATCATAAGTTAAAGCCGCCCATAGTTTGTACCGTCCGATACTTTGACACATCCTCACATCTTTGTCTTCCTCACGCCCCTGACACATGCTTGATACATGCGACGACTGGCAATGGTTGTTCCTTAGTACAATGTATTGGCTTCATCAGAATCAAACTCTAAAGACCCCGCCCCTGTCGATCGTTCTGTATACATACATTTTATATATATATATATATATATATATATATATATATATATATATATATATATATAAATACTCACCCGGGATTCCTCCCGGTTTAAGGTCAGGTCTTATGAAGAGCAGAGGGGGTGCGATGGTTGGTTCCATGCGTGGTAGCTTGGGGAGCGCCCCCCTGATGGACCCCTTACTGTGATGTCGGGACAGGATTCGGTAGATCTCTCCAGCTGTCTTCTTGGATTCCGTCTTCAACTCGCAGTAACCTTGGAAACCGAGGAAAATGCGATGGAAATGAAAAATTACAGGAAATCATGCACATGGGCTATATCTGATACTGGATTAAAGTGTACGCAAATGCTATCTCAGATGTTAAACTGTATTTTCTTTAAAGCCTTAACTACATGATAATATAACGCATTTCTGTCGTCATTCACATACCTCTTAATTAATTTTGTAATATCATTAATTATCCATGGCTTATCATGCGTACATGAAAGGACATGGTGCAAATTCTACAAGAATGGTTTTAGTGCACTTATATTAAATAAAGTTATCAATTATTATGACATTCGGTTGTTTAAACACTCTCCTGGCAATCCTTTTGTTTTTGAGTTCCGTTGATTAGGTACATGTATATTGTATTCTGGTCCAATTGCTCTCATGTCTGTAACAGAATAAGATCAGTGGTAAGCCAGAGATGGGCTGATTAAGCTAATAACAGAATACAACTATTGGTTATTATTACTTCACAATTTTGCGGCTACTTTATAGTAGAATATCTCCATATAAATATCAAGATAGACTCCTTGGAAAAAGCCCCTACGGATAACTGCCCCGGATAACAAATCCTCCTGAATAACTTTCAACCGAGGACAACTAACAATCCCGGACTGTGACGAATTACTAGAAAACTTTTACCCGAAAAGTGACCACCCATCCTAGATTATTTGATATGAGAGGTGTATTATAAGTGAGGAACCTTGATGAGTATTATTTTGTTCGGATCGAGGGGTGGTGGTCCGGGTGCGAAATGCCCCGGAAGAAGTTGTCTTAAGTCTCATTCTCTTACCTGCGTCACTCCCGGTGCTATCAATGTGGAACCCAATTGTTTCTTCCTGGATGCTGAACTGTGCGATTCTCTTCAGATCCCAGGCGATGCAGCACTTTGGCGGGCTGAGCGTGGCCAGACACATCGCGTGGTGGGTCACATGGAGAGCCATACGAAACTCAGGAGCCACAATGCCCTTCAACGGAAACACTGTCCAACTCTCTGCACCAACGGTATAGAAATTAACAGGTATAATAACAGAACAAGTATTGCCATATTAGGATGGAGGACTTGCCTATCAAGGTAACCCACAGTGTTAACCCACAGTGTGAAAACAGTGTTGCAACAGGTTGAGCATTGTGTGATCACATTATGTACGCTATGAAAATTCAAATCCACACTGCGGTGTGTCCACTCCGTTATTTTCTCTGTTGTACCACGCTGTGCAATGCAATTGTGAACACAGTGTGGTGTATCCATTCTGTGATTTTCTCTGTAGCCTTAATTTTTTCACACGCAGTGTGCACAGACTACTTTCACATTGCGGTGTGTCCACTATGTAATTTTTGTTAATTCTCTCCTTAGCCGTACTGTATCACACCGGGTGACAGAGTGTGAACACATCGTTTTTTTAAACTGTGGTGCGTCAACTATGTCATTCTCTCTTGTGGTAACCACAATATCAAACCGTTCGACACAACGTGTATCACAGTAAGCTGCACAGTGTAAACACACTGTTTTTGTTCACTGTGTCCATGATGTGATTCTCTATGTGGTCACTGTATAACTGTAGCTTTGTGTGTGTTGTTTTCTGGCATATTCTCTACATTACTACATTCTCGTTTCATTTGATAATAGAACAGCTACTCAATAATTTTAAACCCGACACTCGTTAATCTGACTAGAATTCAAGTCATCTTTAATATCGTAGATTTAAACTAATAGCAATATCCGAACAGGGAGATGGGAGTAAAAGTCCTATCTCCCTGATCCGAATGACTTTGATAGTTTCCAATATATTTTGGATAGATTCTTGTAAGTGTCGAATGGCGTAGCGTGAGTCCAGCCATTAGGGGGCACTTGCATTATTGGGGGAATCTGTCTTACTCGGAAAATTCAGTGCTAATTATTAAAGAGGCCACTGATTAGGGGGAGGGTTGGGGAAGGGATCCTGTCTCCTTTTCTTGTCCTTATCATCTTCGCCCTTTTCTTTTCTCTCTTCTTCTCCCTTTCTTTCTTTCTTTCTTTTTTTGTTGTTGTTGCCATTCGATGGGGAGGGGGCACCGGTAGCTACTCGCCCTTGTTCCAACGCCACTGTAAGTGTCCCTCTTTGCTATTCATATTTGAATAGATATTTCTGATAGTGCATACTGTGGTATGTGCAGTCTGTGATTCTCTCTGTATAGCAACCATGTATCACTCTGTGTCCATTGTGCCATACAGCATGAACGCAGTTTTATAGAGCTACACAGGTTTTGCGAGTCTCTCTGTATTCACTCTGTAGGGTCCTATCCACCTGTGTTGGTTTTTATGATTCAAAATACCGTTTTTAACAAATACAAGCCTAGATTCACCGCTAAACATTCATTTAGACATTTTTTCTAGATTCAGCTCAACATATATTTCACGAAATCATTTAATGTAAGACAACACCATTAACTTGTCTTAACTGTATAGAACCGATTGTCATTGATTCAAAATGTATCATGAATGTTTACTGTTCAAGACGTTTACAAGCCAGAAAATAATGGAACATTGGAAAGGGTTACTAATGCAGTTCATCTAATGTATGTATCCTGTATTCTATGTCGTTTGAAACCATACTGTTAACCCTTTCAGGACAGGAATTATTTCAGGGCTAAATTGATCACATTTTGTTCTTCAAATTGGCAACAATATTATGTTTATTTTAGTGCTACATGGTTCTAATAAGGTGTAATGTCTTTGAAAACAATATACATGGTTAGAAATTTGTTGAATAGTTGAAAGAAATTGCCAATTTTGAAGAAAAACAATGATTTTGAACCTCTCAATGTGTTGCCAATTTAAGGATTTTAAAGCTTATTCTTGTTTTAAAAATTCCTGGCATCAAACGCAATATGGTCATGAAACAAAAATACATTAGTGTGTGCAGAAATTTTTGCTCTTTCTACTCATGCATCTGGTATATTTTCTAGAGCTCTGAATCAAAAAGTTATTGAGCCAAACCACAAAATGTGGTCAATTGTCTCGAAAGGGTTAAGGCGGATTCACACGACACACGACACACGACACACGACACGACAAAACGACATAAATGACTTTCTGAAAAATCGCTCTAATGCAAACCCTATGGCACCGTGCACACCTGCCACGACATTTTTCGAAACGTCGTGCACGACGTTTTTAGGGGTTTTTAGTCGTTTCAGAAGTGAGCGATTTTCCCAAAACGACATTTTGGCCACCAACCAATTAGCATGGAGGATTTGCAGTGACGTCATATTTACCCAAAGCCGCTAATTGCACTGCTGAAACTTTTCATTTCTCCAGCTCATATCTCTATGGGATTTTACGTGTAAATTATTTTATCGCACCGCACAAAAAGTACCATAGAGCTATACACAAAAAGACAGCATCGGTTATGTTTTCGTCGAGTCCAACCAAAACGAGAGATCTAAGTTAGGCTAGGTTATGAGCAAATTCAATGAGTAAAAGTTAGATCTAGAGCTAGATCCCTGGCTCCAGATCTAAGTTCGGTCTAGCTGTCTAGATATATTATAGGCGTAATTCCTAACAACATATAAACTAAACTAAACAAGGTCTAACTGTTAAAGCTTAACTCCAGCCCGGTCCCAGCCCCAGGACCATTCCAGGTCCAGGATTCCAAACTCCAGGCAGTGTATCTGGAGGCTGGGGGAGGGGGGGGGGGGGGGGGAGGGTATGGTATGGGCATCAGTCCGTTTAAAGTCAGAGCTAACCTATGGTCTGCATTATAATGGTCTAGTGTCTGTAAAATCTACAGAGAGAGAGAGAGAGAGAGACACCCCCCTTGCAAATTTCGAACCTGTCAGTGTCACTGACTTTTAACGTTACTAGACCATCTACTTAACTTGACATGATTTAGTCTCACTATTGTTGGTTCTTAATTTGAGCCTAATTTGGGGAGGGGGGAGGGGAGGAGCTTACATGTACTTACTGAGCTGTTAATTCTAGGTCCAGATCTAGAGCCTATAATGTTAGGTCAAATAATAGTGGTCTAGATTCTAAGTTAGGCAAGAGTCTAGTCTCTAGACTAAATTTAAAATATCTAACATCAATTTACATGTCACTGACTAACATTAGATCTAGAGTTTATGTAGATCTAAAACTAAGTTAGAGACCTTTTTCTTATTTGTAGGTCTAACATTTAGATCTAACAGTTAGTCTCAATGTTAAACTCACTGCTCCAGGCCCCTTATCTTTTTGTTTAATTATTTGTTTGTTTCAGGTAGTTTTGATTCTTTTTGTTTTGATCAAAGCATTTCCAGTAGATCTAGAAGCAGTCTAAGTTACAGGCCAATAAAATAATTTTTAAAAAGGGAGAAAAAAAAAAAATCATTAGATCAATTTGACATATGGCAATAAGTAAAACTGAAATTTTCAGGGAGAATTTTTTCATTAGGGCTACAAATCCGAAATAGGGATGTCAAAGATCTAGCAGTGGCAGATTTAGGGGGCATCCCCTTTTTGCTTTTCAGAGAATTTGAAGGAAAACTGGACAAAAAAAAAAAATTAAATAAGATAACCTTTAGTTTTCTTTGCTTGTCAGAAAGTTTTCTGAGATATGTGCCCCCCCCCCCCCTTGACAAAATCCTGATTCCTGGATCCACCTCTGGATCTAGAGTAGATGTATATGTATTATGTACACTTGCTGTTCATAAACCCCTCAGTCTAAATTGAGAAAAAGGGGCGAATCCCAACATTTGTTTGAGTGGGAGTGTAGTAAGTTGTAAATCAAATTATATGTCACTATGGCCTTTATTATGATTTATCTTTTGCCATATCGCTATATAAACTCTTGATAAATTGAAATAGGTTAAATTTTATGTTTCACTTTTTTTTTCAAGTTGACTAATATAAATTTATATCACAAGACCAACCATTCTATTTGAGATGAGACTAAATGTGAATTTCTAATATGAAATAAAAGTCCCTTCCATGAAGAAATATTAAAAGAACCTTATATATTTATTAACCTGTTTATTTGTAGTCTTATGGTTTGTTACTTTCTCCATCTATTTTTTGCAGCATAAAAGAATGGGCCAGGATTAAACACTGGAAAACCAGGCTAATCCCTGTACAAAGATGAGGATATTACGGGCGAGACACATTTGCTGAAAGATTGCCAGCAAGCTTGAAAGATCTGGTAATTATTTTGTTTCATTCAACTCTAAAGTAAAGTTAAAGATTTGTTTGGAGATGGAAACTGATAAGTATTTTTTTTTTTAAATAGAGACTTTACATACAGTACAACATCCCCATCACTTATGTCAATATAAATAAGACATAAGCAAGTCGGAATTCATCTGGTCAAATAATTTATTTACTGCCTTAATTTATGAAATCATTATTATTCTCAGCATTGCTATTTTGTCTTTTAAAGTAAATTATTATTTTTTTTAAGTATTTTCATTTTGCTTTGTTATTTCTTATCCTGGCAAAAATACAATAATGATCTAAATTCCTTTCTTACTAAATTTACAGGAGAAAGTGCTGGATGTAGTTTGGTCAACATACAGGCTTGTTTCATGCAGTACAAGAACATGAGGAAGAACGAGGGAAGAGAAGTAGAACTGGTGCCATCATCATTTCAGTTCATCACACACCTTTTCCCATCCTCAAGGAAAAACACTTACTAACGTACTAGTATTGTTGATTTCACATCCTTACTAAGAGAGTAAGTACAATTTTATTTATAGTACAAAACATGTAACAATCCAATTGTTTTCCCAATGCATCAATTCATGGAAATTGGGGATAGGTGTTCATTCAAAGTCATGTCAATTAGTTGTGCTGCTTGATTTTAACAGGGAAATAATTTATACCCTGATCTTCTATTTACTAACATAAGCTTTGTCATGGTCCTACACAACGATAGCATTTAATACATAAACACTGATCATGCATGCTTGTGTTATAGTCTCTTGCTATGTTAGATGCTATATATTTTCTCATCTTATTAAATTTCTGTTCATTCAAGAAAATATTTAGTAATTTCAATGTATGTGTTTTGTGAATTGTAGCTCAAAAATGTTATACAACTATACGTCACTTTGTAGCTATGATGTAATGCTTGTTGTTAGGAAAGCTATATCATTGTTTAATTCTTTTATTGTTTTGTAGGGCATGTACACACCTACAAGAGATTGTACCTGGCAGCTGATGCAAAAGGATGCTCTCAAGAACAAGAAGGAGTCGAAGGGAATGAACTTGATGCCATTCATCGTTCTCAGATAGCAGTGTCTCTTCCCTGTCCATAGGCTGCTAATATCAATACTGCTTATGTCACCACACCCTTCCTTGTAGTTCCTAGTACCCCAGTACCCCTTGCTCCCCCCCCCCCCCCCCCCTCGATCCTCAAATGATCTCACAATGGAGTGTGACACTCGCGTCGTGTCGCGTCGTGTCGTGTGTCGTGTGTCGTATTCGGTGTGAATCCGCCTTTAGTATTATTTAGAAACATTTTCTTCTTAATTACTCCTTATTTATTGATACAACTGCAGTAATACGACACGATTTTCATACGAATGCTACAGTCTAACTCTTCATATGGTCAGTGTGGATATCAACATAACACGATCGCAAAGACTTATAAAACAACCTAAGGCGATTAGACTTGTGCATAACCTATTGAAAATTTGCTAACATTACAATCATATACTACGTAATCCGAACATGATTTCATTAGGGTATTGAAGTTGCCATTGATTTGATTTTTCGAAAGTCTTACATTGTAAATATGAATAATTCACCAGCACCTACCGCTGACAAAGTGTGACTTGATGAATGAGTACCACGTGGCTAAATCCTCCGACGCCATCTTCTTGACGAACAGATCACGTGACACTGATTTGGACTCTTGAAAGAGGATGGTGTCGGCGGCCAGCATGATGGCCCAGTACTCGATGGGTGACTTGCGTTTACCAGGTCGCTGCATCATGCCCCGTTCAGTGCCCATGAAGGTGTCCTTGTTGACCGTGTAGGCACACTTTAATATCTTCTCGTCCATCTTCTTGAAGATCTTCAGCTGAAACAAGCCTTGGTTGAGAAACGAGACACATCAGCAATAAGGTGCATGCATCATATTTAACTTCTCTGACAGAATAGCGTACTAATTTTTTAAACAAGGGCAAGAAATGCAAATTTTAGAATATAAAGATATAATGAAGAGATATGTATATAGGTATATCGTATGGGCATTGAAATAAAAAAGAAATATTCCCTGTTAAGTAGAATATAACGCATACACCTCAAAGGTACAACTCAGAACCCTTTTTCTCTTTAATATTAACTTAGTCAAAAAACGATAACGTAATCACACATTAACAAAGGGATTCATGTAAATTAAAATGATTGAATTCATTCTCACTGAAAGCAAGCAACAGAGTCGAGACCTATGCCCCCCCCCCCCCCCCCGTGCAGAGCTGATTTCTAGTGCCATATAAAAAAAAACCAAAACAACAACAGCAACAACAACAACAATCCTTTTTCTGGAAAATGATGATCCAAATAATGGTTTTCAGACATACAAACACAAATGGAAATTTATGCAAGATATAGGTTTTTGCTGCTCATAATGCGTACTTTTCAGTTCCCTTTCAGAAGAAAAGAAACGACCCTTTTTTTCAAAGAAAATGGTGAGCGCGAGAAATGTATTGAGCAGGATAACAATCTATTAGTTGTTGATCAATTGAAATGTGATCTCGTTTCAAGATTTCTTGGTTATGTATTCGGGGATCCGTTCCCACAGCCATGGAGGTATACACATCTTATCAGTTTAGATTAATTCCATTCCGAACCTTTGAATTTACTTCTTTTATTTCGTTTTAAAGAGTGACGTTTCTTCCTGGTAATTTCATGTTTAGCTTTAGTCTAATCAGACTTCTCCATGAGCTTAAGAGGTCAATCGCTCTCAGCTTAACATTTTGAACATCATGTTGCTTTGGCGGGAAAAATAGGGAGAAGTCAATATCAAGATAAACAAAAGCTCACATTCTTACCAGTCTGTGTATCACCTTGGAAAACCACCCATCTCTGAAAAAAAGAGGAGATTGCAATGTAATTTACCCACCATATTTAACGTGAGAAGTGTTTTTGTCATACTGGCAAGCACAAAATAACAACATAATTTCCTTTAGGCGAATAACGATATCAACATCATAATAAATGAAGTTTCTTCCTTTATACAATTTCTCCTCTCTTTATGTTCTTGAGTCTCCCCTATATAGTTCTCTCTGTAATACTATATAAGCTCAGGAAATCATTATACGATATGTTTACAAAATTGATGTTTTCCCCTTCTTCAGGATTTCATTAAGGCTCGTCCGGTTTGATTCCTGGAAATGGTCAAATCCTTCATTCGCTTTACCTCGCTCCCAGTTGGGCGGTATTTAATCTTCCAAGCGAGATATATGTCTTTCGGATTTTATAGCTGAGGTTAAGCTAAAATGTGCAGAAGAGGTCTTCTGGCTACGTGTGGCATGTTTAACTTGAACTTTAGCAATTCCTGATCAACCTACAGATGTTCGAATCCGACACCGGGGGCCGTTCAAGCTTCATGTAGAAGCCTGTAACACATGAAACCTCAAGGATTTCCAGATGGCTCCGTATTTTCCAAAATTATAAGATGTCTTCCGGCATTTCCCAGAAATGAAGACTGTTCAACACCTCCTTTTCATTATTCAAGGAGACATTGTATATAAAAAAAAAAAACAACAAAAAACAAACTTCGTTGGGCGTTTCACGTATAGGGTCGTGAGATATGCTTCCGCAAATCACCCCTTGATTTTGATATCGTAGATTTTGTTCATTTATAAACAATCCTAATTTGGGATATCGCGGATTTTTTTCATAAAAGTGCCTTCAAAGCTCGCTTATAGCCGTCTGCTGTAAAACCCTTTTCATGTATTCCGCGTGGATTCAGAAAAGTCATGTGTAAACATGTTTATGTTGAGCGAACACCCGGTGATCCGATACTTCAGATTAAAAGGCTGGTCACATTGAAGTTTTGTCCGATAATGATAACGAGACTTTTCATTAAAGGTACACCCTAGCACCGCTGTACTATCTGACTATAGCAACAGACAAAGCATACTCACGATAACTCACCGTACAGTAGGGTTTACCTTTAATTGAAAAATCTCGTTATCGTTATCGGACAAATGTGACTAGCCCTTTACTCTGCATGATGAAACATTTGGCGGGCAACGGGCGCCCATTTTATGTGATATCAAAAGGGCATCAGTCGCAAATGTTCTCGAAGTTTAACATGGCATTATTCAAAACGTGCGTATATATAGTTACCGTTGTACTCGATGAGCTCGCGTGTTTTATACCACAGCCACACCGTCAAACCGCACCCACACCGACTCCTCACCCACACCGACTCCTCACCCACCGACTCTTGGCCATTGGTGGCAATGAAATTTTTTGTTCGGTCTTTTGTCGGTCTGGCGTGGGCCTTGTTGGTGTGACTGTTATATTATACAGTAGAATATTTCTTATGTACTATTTGTCTCCTGTTGGTGACTATATACAACTATATACAACGTTAGCCAAAGCACGATCATGACGAATTTGTGCTTCCATGGCAATTTAATGAACCCAATTTGCATTTAGATTACAGCTTGTCACAAGCATGACAAAAAGCAATTCCACGGTAACAAAGTTACGATTCGGAGATTCTGCATGGGATCCAGGGGTGAGCCCCTAGTGGATAGGACACCGGACTGTCAATAACAACAAGGTATGGAGATTCTTGAGTCCCTGCCACAGCCTTCCAAGTCCTTTGAAATGACATTAATCTGCATTTTGATACATAAATAATCGGAAGAAGTTCCTTAAATGTTTCAGCGCCTTATAGGGCAGCTAGGCTAGAGCTTGTATGATAATCCAAAACAAGAACGGCATATAGACATTGCTAAATATGTGATATTCGCTACACTAGAATTGATTATCATCAATTATTATAATATCTGAAACGATCAGCTCCGTATAGGCTTGGCCAGTGGTTTTTTCAACCGTGTTTTTGCCCTCTCACGTGGGGTGCTTCTTGTATAAGAAGAGATTAACATGAATATGATTTTGCTAAAGAATCGTCCATAAAAGAAAGAGAGATAGGAAGCGAAATGAAAGGATAAAGAATCACGCATCTCACTAGAGAACTGCAGGAGAAAGTGGGAAACCAATACCAGAACTCATACATAGATGTGATTAGCATGGAACAAACGCCTACGTCATAAGAGGGGGGGGGGGGGGGGGTGGGGGGGGGGGAGACACTCATTTTTCCGAAGGTTCGATTTTCGAAGGTTCATAATTCTGAAACACAAATTTCCTTTACCTGGGCGTTCATAATTCCGAAAATGAAAAAGGGTTCATAATTCCGAACATTATTTTTTGTTATTACTCCTGATTCCGAAGGTTCATGATTCCGAAGGTTCGTTATTCCGAAGACTCGTGTATACGAATGTTCATAATTCCGAAAATTAAAGAGGGTTCATTATTCCGAAGGTACGTAATTGCTAAAAATTATAGGTTCTATTACATTTTCGGAATAATGAACCCTATTCCATTTTCGGAATTATGAACCCTTTTCTTTCTATTTTCATATTCGGAATTACGAAAATTCGGAATAAAGAACCTTCGGAGTATTTAAACGAACTTCCGGAGTAACGAATCTTCGGAATTATGAACCTTCGGAAAAACAAGATGTAACCGTCATAAGCCTATAGGACGCTAGAAAAGGAAAAAAAAGATACACCCTTCGAACGTGGGCGGTAAAAAACAGAAATGGGCCTGCGGGGGTGCAAGGGGTATTTATGCTAAAGGATATGTCTTTAAATATAAATGCCAAAAAAGGCGCAAGAAGAGCAGTAAGAGGTAGAGAGGTAACATGTGACAATGAAGATGGCTTTAGAGGTAGCCCTAAATATAGGCTTTTGGAGATAATCTCTTTTTTTTTAATCGGCGCTCATGCATGTATCGTGAAAAATCATGTGTTATTTTATGGATGATGTACTCGGTGAGGTATCCGTAAGTTTTTGTGTTTTTTTACACATGGGGGGGGGGGGGGGATGCATCATTCACACAACTGCTGTTCCCATTGCACCCTAAAACCGACGCAACGTCCCTGAGAGAATATCCGCAAGGAACATCGAGAGCACTTTTTTCCTCGAGCTTATTTTCCAGACCCATCTCTATTTCCCAATCTATCCACCGACACCGTTATATGAACATTTGATTTCCTTTCGTCAGACGGGGTAGAATTTCGTCTATCCTGTCGACGATGGTTGATGGTATGTCAGCAAGGAGGTCATCGAATCGATCTTGAGGCGGGTGACGACTGTTTGTACAACCAAGGCTCATATCCGGCGACGTTATTGAACGCCCAATCAAAGCGCAGGAATAAGACTGCACACTTTTTTTTTAACCGCCTACACTTATCAACCACCCCATCAACCATTTCATGGTATGTCTTACTCGGTGCATTAACGAAATTATGGAAATATAATCAATCTTAATAGGAATGAGCAAGTGAATAATTCAATTTCATCATTTTCATTCCACTTATTACCAGTTATTATAATTATGAGTTACGTAAACTTCTTCGAAAATGTTTTTGCAAAACAAGTTGACATATTTGATTTGATTTGATTTATTTTCTTCTGCATTCATATAGGTACAACATTTTTCGGTAACATATATAAAATCAAATACAAAAGTACTTTTTTTAAATGAATCATAAATAAACAAGTATATGTAACAATAACTTTTCAAAAACAAACACGAAATGATAGATAATTGTCAAATTATTGTAATTTATCGAATATAAAATCATCTGCGGAAGAAGGACTGCCATTGTAACCAATTTCATGTAAATATAAGAAAGGTATAAAAATGCAGTTAAATAAAAATATCGTGTGTCATTTCATCATTTGCTGAATGATTTTGGTCACAATAATTTGAAGCTTAAAAGTATATAAATTTTATAACCTGTAACTATAGTCCATTGCCTGCATGTGTTTTCATTCATGCAAAAAAAAAAAAAAAAAAAAAAAAACCCCGATGATGATGATGATGATGATGATGATGATGATGATATGAAGTCTTTTTGATATGTTTCCATTTTCATAACAGTGTACATTTGTTTTTTCTGACCATATTCATGATGTTACCAGTTGTAAGCAATTTACACACACACACACACACACACGCACACCTGTTCTGGATTGGATATAGCTTATAAAAGGGGCCTACGCGGCTCTATATATAAGGAATACTCTTTCGTAAACCCCATGCACACGGGTAACCATTTGTTACTACTATCAGTATATACATGCGATATTTATATATATATATATATATATATAGGTCAGGAATCTATTCGCACTTGACCGCACAAATTTTACACACCACACACATACATTATAGTCACCCTCAACGAAACTTCACTTTCGGTAAGCGGTCTTTTACATTAGATTTCTGTACAATATTTCTAAACTACAGTATGTTCTTCTTATACATTCATTAAGTTATTTGCAATAAACTGTAGCCATGAAGGTATATACTAATATCAATATGCAAATGTAGATTTTGTTATTTAAATGGAATATAAAAACACACAATGATATGTGTGTATATTGAAGTATATGCTATATGTTTGTATCATCATCTTCAGAACCTGAAGAAGGCCTGGAAGGCCGAAAGCTTGATCTAATAAAGTTGAAGTTCAGCTACGTCCTTGTCTCCTGTCTCATCAATCCTCACACTATACAATTTACCGAGACGCCGTCGAAATGTTAAAGTTGGGTATCTTCGCATATATATATATATATATATATATACAAATATTCCAATTCGAAATTTATTACCCTAAATAGTAGTCTATATATATTGTATTTAATATATATATATATATATATATATATATATATATATATATATATATACATATATACAAATATTCCAATTCGAAATTTATTACCCTAAATAGTAGTCTTTAAAACCCCAGAGTTAACAGAAAAACATATCCCATTATTATAGTCTTAGATATCAAAACTATACCCAAAACTGACTTTTGTTAAACGCAGAAAAAGTTTTAACTTTGCCTATTCCCTCTAAAAACCCGTGGCATGTAAGATGCTTAAAGTTTTACTGCAGAACAAACCAAGATTAAAGGGAAAGTCTACCCTTCTTACAAGTTGATGTTAAAAGAAGCAGAATAATTACCCCCCCCCCCCCAAAAAAAAAAAAAAAGATCAGTAATTGTTTGAGCAAAATACGATAAGAAAGGAGAAAGTTATGAATACTTGAAGATGTAATCAATCAAACACAAATTGGCGACTCCGTGACGCATCTTGCGAGTTCCTCTCCCATTTGCCCTGTATCCAAAAAATTATTAATTTCCATTATCTCTAAAGAAAATATTCAATTAAACATGCACCTTAAGCCCACTGCACATTATACGATCGACTGCGATACGATTTTGGAAATAGATCGCAATAGCGTTTTAGTGCGTCCCAGAAAAAACGAAACCCTAAAACAAAGGGTTATTGTGACCACACGATGTGTTCTATGACAATAATTATCTATTTTCCATAACCTAGAAGTGTTATGCTTTTAAATGATACCTTGATGGCATCCATCCGTACATGCTGTACCGAGCAGATGCATTTTGAAAATGACATATAAAAAATAAGTTGTGCCAGATTTAAATCAAATTCACATGATTCAGGTTCTGAACAATAATATGGATACTTACCATATAGGGCTTGGTGCGCGGTCAGCCTTATACCCGGAAGAATGGCCAAATCGGTGGACTTTCCCTTTAAAGGACATTTTTCATATTTTCATCATAATAAAATGAACATCTTTGTGGTTCCATATGTCACAAATATAAAGTTATATGATGATGATTATAATTGCTTTGACATGTCGAGTGCGTTTCTTAAAAAAAGAAAACCTCCCATGCTTGATAAGAACAACGTGACACTATGTCGAAATATTTATTGAATTTTAACAGAAGTAATGGGATTTACGGTTTCTAGAGTTTGTCATTATACGTGGAAAAACAAGTAATATAAACATATCACCATTTTCGTGAATTGAAGATAAATTATCATTTGATATTCAGACTTAATTAATTCTATATCAACGAAAAACATGTGAAGTTACTATGTAAGGTAAAAGAATTCTAGGCTACTTGTCTCCGAATCATACCCCTAAAGATATCGATTACTAAGCGGAACTTGCCAGGCTCATCCCGATGAAGGGTTGTCTCAATCTACAGCGGATGCAGAGTTACTATGGCAACCAACCCGCATCTTCAGTTCTTCATGACGTCTCCTTCCCCACATGGACATGCATCATTGAGGGATCCAGGGATATCTTTTCCCTTGATCATTATACTTAACATAATTATTCTCTCCTTATCTTCATATTGTTTTCGCCGGCCTTTTTCCTGAGCTGTTCATTTTCGAGCTTATAGGATTCAAACATGAAAATATTATTTGAGATTACTGAGCGGTTTTCGTTTTCTTCAGACAACTTTAACTTGAATTTTATCGTTAATCATTATATTGAAGGTACTCTTAACATTGTGACATGGACATTAAATTATTGTTTTTTAATTTGGCTTCGAATGATAGAAAAGATACATTTTTAAACAGATAAATTATCAATGTTTGCTGCGCGATGTGCATATGTCTTTGGGTCTGTGGTTCGGAGATGCATCAACAATCCATTATTACCACTGATGATGTGAGTATTATAGTGCTAGAAATAAAACCCAGATCAGAGATCTGATCGATTTTTGTAAGAAATTATAGAGAGAGAGAATCCCATGACACTGTCACCATCCACATGATATTCCTTCCAATTAACTTTTAGACTGAATGACGGTCATCATGCATTCTCAGAAGTTCATGATATTTGTTAGCAAGTGACAACCGACTACTGACCAATTATGACGTTGATACACTTGAATACAGCAAGGTGACTTTAATGATGTTAATAGTATAGTGTATAGAAAGAGAAGACAAAGAAGAAGGCAATGAAATACGGAAGTATTAAATAATAAACAAATATAAAGAGGACGACTATCACTTGTTAATTAAGACCACATTGCAAGAAAAATATTAAAACAGATGGAAATACAAAAAACATTGAAAGGGTAATGACTTTTCGGCTATCAAGTAACCTTTGAGTGTGCTATCGTTTACCACTCTGCAGTATAGTCTTTAAACTGTGAAACGATTACAACAGCGATTCTAAAACAAACTATTTTCAATACCATGATGTGTAATTGAAAATTCTCATACATTAGCATATAGGGGTAATGGGGTAATCGTTTTCCCATACCAGGGGGTTCATAATTACGAAAATGAAATGGAGTTCATAATTCTAAACATATGTTACATTACTCCGAAGGTTTATAATTCCGAAAAATGATGCAGGGTTCTAATAAAATTTTTTTAAAATCATGAACCTTCGGAGTAACGAACTTTCGAAATAAACGAACCTTCTGAAATAAGAACCTTCTAAGTAACAAACCTTCGGAAAACGAAATGTAACCGGTGTGATCAACTGCACGTGCAGATGCAGTGATTTTACAAGTGAAGTATATAGAACGAAGAAAGACTAAACATGAGAAAATTGACCAGAAATATTACACTTTCGACAAAGCTGGAGCCATTAATTACTAATTTGTCACGATGAAAGGAAGTTTACTTTTAAAATAACTTCCACGGCTTGAAGATTCCTTCTCAACCACGGCGCGCAGAAAGGTTTCAGAAATTCGAAGTCATGAATTTGCTCCAAAACTCTACTTCTGTCCGTCATTCTACTTTTACTCAAGAGTACCGTCATATCAAGTTAATTATTGATGATAAATATCTTTTTGACTAAGGTATCACGTGACTGAGAGGAGATCGTTTGAAGATTACGTCAAAGTCAGCCTAAACTTTGAAAATGATTGATCTGCGTGAGGCAGAAAACGAAGATAAATTATCGTTACAATCGATAATAATTATGAAACGATAAAAAGAGGGGGAGGGGGATCACGGATGATCAAACTGCATCTGTAAAATGGTGAGCTAATTGGCGACTGGCTGCAATGCTCCCCAGTAGGGTGGAGAATGTGCAATATGAATGCAGAATCGTAAGTGATTCCAATTACCGTGGTAATAAAACACTGTTAACCTTTTTTTATCTATACTTCGACTGGAAAGGGGCTTTTTAAAAATCAATCATAAATATCATTCATTTCATAGTTATTATTATTTATTATTATTATTATTATTATTATTATTATTATTATTATTATTATTATTATTATTATTATTATTATATTATTATTATTATTAATATCATGACAATTATTATTATTTGTAGTAGTAGTAGTTTCTAGTAGCAGTACACTCTAAAAACACTGGTAAAATTTTTACGTATTAAAACTGGTTGGTTAAAAAAAATAACCAACTGTTGGGTAAAGTGCCGTGGTTTGGTGATAATGTGGTTCGTTAAAGCCAGTTTCAATTGGTTGGTTAAAAAAATAACCAACATTTCGGTAAAGTGCCGTGGTTTGCTGCACTTGGTTAATTAAAATATAGTATTCCCGCCGTTCGACGGTTGGTTAAAACTTTTAATCATGTGACATGAAATGAGCCAATAGAAAACGAGAACCACGCGTCGCAGTTTACGTTTGCATATTTCTACTTTCATCATGGAAGCAGTGGCAGAGAGGCTACGAAACTGGGGGTTCGAAGACCTCATAAAGGTGTTTGAAGGTAAGCCAAACGAATATTTACTATACCATTCTAATGATGAACTTTTTATAATACATCTGAAGCAGTAACAATCCCCCAAATATTTTGAATAATGTAGTAAAGTCGCCAAAACTTGCCCGCTATTCTCCCTGGTCGCCAATTCCCTGCGAGTGCAGTACGTACTGTACTCATGCTGCTGCATGCAGCGCTGCGCCTGACGACATGCGCGTACATACCGGTACTCACCCGTTTAGGTACCCGGTCCCTGCATCGTTACACTGTCGACTGCAGTACCAGCAAGGGAATAGGCAATCATGGAGAAATGTTTCAGATTGATTTAGACCTTTCATTTCCTTTAGAATCGTAAGTGTACAGTATTTTTCTGTTGTGGGATTGCACACTTGTATTTTTGCAAAATGATATTCAGCTTTCACAAAATAGGAATTCTTTTCTCATTCTAACGTCGATAGTATTATTTTTTCACTATTAACGTTACTCGTTAGTTCTGAACAGTTAACAATTTCTCAAGTTCGCGAGGGGACTATGAAACGGGCTCCGTACGTGTGTGCGTGTGTATGTATGTCTGTCCATCCATCCGTGTGTGCTCGAAATGTTAAAATTTGCTTCTTCTCTGTCATTTCTTGGCCGATTTTGATTCTGATTGTTTTATCTGATAGGGCTTGGTGGGGGCTTCAAAACTTCTACACAGAACTTTGAAATTCATTTATTTGATTATGCAAATTTATGCAAATTTATTCAGAATCAGTGAAAAATACTACTTCTCTATTTCGCAGCGGATTTTGATTCTGTTTGTTTTATCTGACAGGGCTTGATGGGGGCTTCCAAACTTCTACACAGAATTGTGAAATTCTTTAATTATGCAAATGTATTCAAAATCAACGAAAAATGCAATATGATTACAAAATATTAATTTAATAATTCATTTCTCGTATTTATCTAGAAGGATCTATCAGAAATTACAAAAATTAACGCCATTCCACAGATCTACACTTCAGGCGGGGACATATATTACGCATCGCATAATTTACTAATTCACTTGTTAAAATACAGGCCGTCAAATATCGTGTTTGAACTCAAGGCATATTACAAAGTTGGTAAAGGGGGCGAATGGTGATGGGACGCAATTAACTTAAAAATTTAACCATGGAATAAGGACAAAATAATGAAAGAAATATATATTTATTTATTTTGTATTCCCATTTAAATATTTTATGCTGCAGGAAGCATGGTATATCAAGGACAGGAAAGGGAAACCAGCAAGTGGGTGCCTGGAGGAGAGGCTGCGATATGTCCGCCGAAAAGAGCAAAGTCCAACCAATCCAAAGAAGAAGGTTCACCCCCCAAAGAGGTCATCTCCCACCACATGCCCTAAGCTGCTACAAAAGTGTCACCAACCTATTGAGGCTGTGTGTAAGTGTTCAAGGATTAATACTAAAACAGATATGCATGTCTATTTTCACTTCTGCTTTCAACAAATTTGTTTTTAAAGGATTTTATTGAATTATCTGGCTACGATGTGTAAGATTTATGATTAGGAACTTTTGAAATGCAAAGTTTATTGGTTGGTAAAAATCATATCTTTAGAATCACCAGAGTTTAAGTCACTGAAACTTCACTCGTACATGATCAAAGAATACGCTGTTAGAATAATTTGCTGGTCAGTAATAGAAATCAGTAATGACATTTCATTAACCCTTTGCCTGCCACTGGCAGCTCTACCCACTGAGGAAGGGATTTTTTTTTTCTTGAAATTTCCTTTTTCACCCTGAAAACTTCTCTCCTTCATAATATTGGCCATTTGTCTAGCGCTCATGTTTGTGACGTTGTGAGGCTCATGGCGTTTAGACATTATTACCCCGGTCATAGCCGAGCCTCCAAAGTAAATAGCGCTCAAGCATATCAGGTACCCATTTCCACCTGGGTGGAGAGTGGCAAATGTAGACTAATTTCTTGCCAAAGGACATTAGTGCAGAGATGGGATTCGAACCCCGTAACGTGTGATCCGCAGTTCGAAGAAATATCCACTAGGCCATGACACCTCTTAATATTCTTCATATCAAATTTGTATTCATCATAAAGCGAAAAATGTTGATCTTTGTAATTATGGAACAATATGTGATATGTTGCATAACAAAACTAGTGATAATCCAGCAATTTTATGAATATGCAATGCATATTTTTTCAATTTCTAATTGATAGGCTTGCACTATGCCTCGCCAGTAATGAATCATAAAGTATCACAGAATAGGGGTCCAAGTTTATTATTGATTGCTGGATTAGCTAGGCCACATCAGGATGTAATCATTGGAGCAGAATTGGACGTTAAGGTCCCCTGCAACCCAAATCCAAGTTGATTCCTGTTGATGTGCAGGGATGTATACAACTTATATTTTGCTATTCAAACATCTAAATACGTTTCATAAATTTTAAAAATATTTTTGATATCTTTTTCTCAAACATGCTAAGCTCTGCTCTAAAAATGCCCCAGCTGTTTGTGACGCCGTAGGTCCATGACGCTTGTGAAACTTGTCCGTTCGTCTGTCCGGAAAGCTGAAGAGATGACAAAGTTTTGTGTTACGAGTCAATTTTATTTTTCATTTTTTAGTGTCTGATGAAGAAGAAGAGAAGCTCATTAATGTTTTGAAACACACTCAAAACACCGGGGACATCGTCACTTTGATGAAACAAACAGCAAAAAACAGGCATGCATGGATACGAACTTCTAAAGCAAGTGTGCTGGAGATTCTTGCCCAATATCCCCATTTGCTGCAGCCCGAGATAGTAAGTTTTACTTCTTATGATGTGCAGGAGATGTAATGTTTTGGGGTAGTCTCATTGTTCAAACTCCTGAATGGGATATATCAAGTACTGTTTTAATGGTTATTCTTGAAGCTTCATAGCTAGGTGCAGTCTCATTTTTAGTGCCATTTATGAAGGATATCGACCAATATCATCAAAACAAGTTACCTTTTACATGTTTCTTGCTGCAGGTGGAGCAAGACTTCGAACTCACTATTTCCAAAGACGCTTCAAAACGCTTTCTCGTCGAATGGCCAAAGATGACACAGAAAATTCTTGATTATGTCAGGAATGTGGAAGTCCCACGAAATTGGATGGAGAAGCTTGGGTGCGGAGTTGAAATTGCTGACCTTCCAGAAGGTAACATTTTGTTTTCCTGTTTATCATGTTTTCATGTACAGTTTGTGCATCCACCCTATTTTCCTTACATAATCCATATACGTACTCGTAATCAGTTTCTGCCATGGTGGAAACAAGTATTTTATTTTAGGATTTGTGATGTTTAATTTCCAGCTCATGTGGCTACAAAAACTATTCAGTCATTTTACTTCTCTCTGCATGTCCATAACTGGTTTTATGGTTTCCAAAAAATTCAAAAGGATTACAATAAAATCTTACATGAAAAACTAAGTAAGTTTCTCTCTAATTTCTCCTCAGAATTAATAGTGATGAAAAAAAAAAAAGCTGATACATGTTGTGGCATTCTTTCATTCCTTTTGATATTTTACAGAAGCCATTACTCATCAAAAAGAAGTCATTAATTTTAATTTTCCATGTTTTGACTGCTGTTTAAAATACATAAATCCATCAGGAAAGAAGGGAAGAGAAAGTGTTTGTTTGAATGGGGGACCTGTGTCCACACTGGGTCATTGGGCAGAACCCCCTACATGTCAAAGTAGGTAATTTGGAAAAAAATAAGCAGAATAGAAAATGTCTATTTGTAGAGATATGTTTGCAGATGCATCATAAATGTTCTTCATGGATAACCCAAATAGTTATCTAGATGATGTAGGTTTTGGTTTTTGCAAGGTCAGTCCATATTGTGAAAATTGTTATGACCTCTTACTGACAATTAATAATTTCACTATACAAATATAATCTTTGAGGAAAAGACAGAAGATACCCTGTATTTGAAATGCGCAATGACCAGTCCTTGCATGTGAAGATGATTCGGATGTGAACAATCATAGTGAGAAATGAGCTGAGTCAGCTGACTTAAAATTATTGGAACGTTCAGACCTTTCAGGAACCATCTTTAGTAAAGGATTGTTTATGTTATGTCACAATTCACTTATTTGTGTGTAATAAATTAGTTTTTAACATGACAGAATTGGCAAACATAAGCTCTGTGATGTCTTTTACATGTCTTCTAATATCATTTTTCCTTAGATGAACAGCAGGGTTTGGCCTTGAACTTGCTGCCATTCCTGTTTAGTGGGCGCAACAAAACTATGAGAGGGAGATGCACACCTGAGCAGGCTTTAAGGTCCTTCATTGACTGGAAAGTGGTGAGTCAGAGTTTATTCCTAAAAGTGGATAATTCAAAAAGTTAATTTGTACTCGATGCCTGCGGTTCACAACTCTTTCACCCTAAAAAGACAAGGCTTTTGTCGAAATTCAAGTAAAGAACACAAATCTATTGTTATTTTCTTGAAAATCTTCATTTTTTCCCTTTTGATATGTCAGAAAGTGGTGTGGCATGTTCGCATTGCGCAACAAAATTGTCTGGGCCCTTATCCCCCCTCCCCCAAGTCATTTTGTGGTTTAGGTCATGCATGAATTTGTATTGTATGCGCGGGCAGAACTATGCTAGGTCAATAGTTTTCACCATTTTTCACGGCAGTCCGTAGTGAATTTCATGCCCGCAGATTTGACCAATCAGAGGCCTAGAATCTAGACATGCGGTATATAAAATGCCATATCTTTATCTTTGTATTTCAAGGACTTCTAGAAGAGGCCTTCAGCTTTAACCCTAAAAGAGCTGGGTTATTTTGGTCTATGCTATGGGGGGGGGGGGCATTATGGTACCCCTGAGATCTCAGCCGTCGACTGTCCGAAGGCAACGAAAATCGGCAAGCATGTCACCCGCAGCAGAATTTACGAAATTGTATAGTTAAATTTTCTAAAATACTTTTATGTCATTAATTTATGCATGAAATCAGACTTTTAGAATTTGATTTTAATCTGTAAAAGCAAAAATAATCATGCATTTTATGAATTTTTTTCAGAAAACAGTTTGTTTTGAAATTATACAGGAAATCCTGTGTTTTAGCAATTTTGAAATGTCGTGGCGAGAGCTTTTTCGTTGGCGAATTTATTACACGAAAGGTCAAGGGGGGGGGGGGCATTATGCCTCAACCGCTCTATTAGGGTTATGATGTGACCTTCATGACCCCAGCTCCTAGTTTGGTAGAGTTATTGCAAAATTGATATGGTAAAAAAGCTGAATAATGTAACAAAACAATTATTTTTTGGTGAGATTGGTTGCAAGGTGTACATTACTTTTTAAACTTGTTTGCTTACAGGAAGGAACCAGTGTGGAGTTTTATACATCCAGCATCGTGAACACCGAACATCCACAGTCACAGCCCTTCGTCCTCCTTATTGGAGGAACCAGATGGAAGCCACTGCAATCTTTTGCTGTGGTGGAGCGCAGGGTAGTGCCATGCAAGAGTGTACAAGCGGCTGTAGATATTGTCTTCAAGATGATATTTGTTCTGGATGTTGACTACCAGCCACACTGCATGTTGACTACCAGCCACACTGCATGGCAGTGTGGCAGTTTCTAGAGGGTCTCGTGTACAAACTAGGAGGATCTGTAACTGCAGCATCCGTCCTCCGGTTTCGCAATTGGCTGAGCCAACAGTAATGCAGTCATTTATTTGTTGTTATTTGTTGTTATCGAAGCAAGTTTTAAGACCAGGTTATAGTCGGCTTGACATTCCTATATAGCCAAAAGTGTTTTGTTGAAGTTTTTTCTTTAATTTGTAATCATAAGTGGTCCGTGAGCAATTTCAGCTTTGTTGCCCAAGGGGCAACCTTGAGCAAATTTGCATAATTTGCATAAATGTAAAAGTGATCGCTGGTTTCAGTTTATGCAAAATTTGTGAAGGAACCTATGTACTGCAATATGATACCAATCTCTAACAGTGTTTATTTTGTTTAAAGGAGAATGAAACCCTGGGAAATATCTATTTTAATGAAAAGAGAGGATAGAGAGAAGCAATTTTTAAAAAGTTCCATCAAAATCGGTTACGAAATGAGAAAGTTATGAAAGTTTGAAAAGTCTTAATGGCGATCCTCAAATTAGCAATGTTGCTTCAAAATGGCAGGCTTTAGTAGTACAACTCTCAATATGTTTTTCATATTTTTATTTTTCTCCATTATCTCTAAAGATGCTGCTTGTCTTTTTGTGAACTCAACATATGTTGTGTCAAATACATAGGAGACAAGCTGCACCTTGAGAGATAGTGGGGAAAATATGAAATTTTGTGTACAAAACATATGGAGAGTTGTACTACTAAACCTGTCACTTTGAAGCAACATTGCCAATTTGAGGATCGCCATAGAAAGTAAATTGAGACTTTTCAAACTTTCATAACTTTCGCATTTTGTAACCGATTTTGATGGAACTTTTTTGAAATTGCTTCTCTCTATCCTCTCTTTTCATTGAAATTGATTTTTCCCAGGGTTTCATTCTCCTTTAATATAAATTTTCAGTCAATAACAATCACAAGGGGGTGCTACAAGGTGAAACTACTGCTATAGTTGATTTTTTACATCCGCGTAGGCCTACTTATATATAGTACATTTATGACGGGTTTGTGGATCTTATGTTCCTCTGATAGCGTTCTCTTTTCAATTTAGGATGGAAGTCACAAATTGAAAGTCGGGTTTAAGTCATAGTTCGATAATTATGCTGGGTCAGAAAGGTAGAATTTTTAATATCATAACTCATTATCAGGACACAAAGAATGGGATTTTAGAGAGATGTTCAGATCAATCTGTGATACTTTCCTGCTTTAATTCTTTTCTTTTCCCGTTTGATCAACCCAACAAATAAATGTCAAAACTTGTTAACTATAACGATTCTGACCTTCACTTGACCTTTAGTACCTAAAACTGATCTCACACTTCCAAAAGGTGACGAAAGTGGATTCTATTCCCTGCAAAATCCCTCAGCAGATCTAATATCATTTCCTGATATTTAATTCGCTCGTCGTAGCACAGGATCATTACTCAAGATAAACAACACTGGTCGAGATTTGTATTATGTTGTGGTATGTAAATCCCTTTGTACATATTGAGTAATATGTCTTGGGCTGCATAATCTGTAAACCAATAGTCGCTGTTATATTTATGCAAATTATGCAAATTGCTCGAGGTTGCCTCTTGGGAAACAAAGCTAAAATTGATCTTTAAACACTTACGATCACGAATCAACAAAAAAACTTCAACAGAAATAACTTTTCTAGGTTACACTGTTGGCTATATAGGAATGTCAAGACACTTCCTTGTGCTCGACCACTGAAAAAGATTGAAGCGGATTCCATCTGCTTCCTTCAGTAAGGAGGACAAAGGGCTGTGACTGTTGGCTATATAAATTTTCTAGGTTCAGATGTCAAGACTACTATTATGTATACGTAGCTCAGGCACAATAGGCATTGACCTATGATTTGATCTCATATGAGATTGATTGTGATTTAATCTTTCACAAGTTTTTACAAGTTTTCACAAGTTTTCACAAATTTTTAGTGAAGATATTTGACCTGTACAGATATTAAAGGAGTTTTTCAAGGTCAACTTTCAAATTTCTTAGATAATTTTATGCATTGAATCTAAGAAAATACATGTATCATTTGAAAGCTGAAAATATTAGGTCTTGAAAATATCTTCTCAAACAGCTATGAGCTCCATAAGATGTCAAAGTGACTAAAATGTTGCCTCGACTTAAAAGTAAGCTCTGTGACGTATGAACTCAATGACGGATTTCATTTTGCATTTAAAATGAAAAGTATTGGGTATTTCGATATAACAGATTATCTTTATTTAAGATTACTTTATTTACCATTGTCTAGTAATCTCATATATCTGTGGTAGAACTTTGAATTCTATTTTACATGTGAAAGGATGTCAAATGTTCATATTAAATTCACTTGTGAAATTTCTTTGTAATACTCTTTAAAATAGTGAAGAAATAGTAAGGGTGTCCAATTGCTCAGTTCTTGTGTTTGGGGGTAATCTATTCATCATCTCCCACCAGGGTGATTTTTTTTTTTTCCACGAGAATTCTCTGAAGAAAAAAAATTAATTTCTAGGCCCAAGGGAGCTATATTGAATTGCTGAGATCCCAATTTTCAGCACTGATCTGTAACATGCAAGCAAAAGATGCTACCTTCATTCTGTTTCCCACCATGCATTAATTGCGCTTTTACTTATGCTAAGTGCTAGCTAGCTAGCTCAAGCCAGTTGATTTCAGTAGTTACTGAAACAGAAAGCTCCCTGAAAGTGAGGTGCAATTGTGTAAGAAATGCTAATTCTTTGATACTTACTTTCATGTTAAGTTTTAAAAAAATTATTTGTGTCAATAGTTATCAAAAATTTATGAATTCATGGATATATTTAATTATTACACAATACTGCGCGTACATGCACTTTGATAATTAAAGCGCATTGACAAGCAGAAAGGGCGGAATATGGCAAAATGTTGCCCTCTTTTTTAGTGCAGTCGTTTATGGGGGAAAACCCGGAAGGAGGCAATATGGCAAATATTGCCAGCTCCGGTTACGGATTCGGAGTAGCGCGCAAAATACGGCTTTTTATTTGGCAGCAAAAATGCCTTGTATAGGTAATAATACTCTATATTCACCAGCCCTAAACTATGGAGTTCTTTACCAAAAGAAATTTTAAAAAACTCAGTGTTGCTCCTTTCATTTAAACATAATCTAAAAAAATACCTGATAGATAGGTCCAAATTGGCTAACTAATAGTAGAAAATTAGAAATAGATTAAACTACAATGTATGTCTTTATATCATACATGTATGCTTTTGCTCACTTTTATATTTATATTTCCTTTAATTCAATTATTTAATTAAAGATGAAATTTAATATTTAATATTGTTACACCAAGGCTTTAATCATCTATAAGCATGATTTTTATTTTCAATTATATGTTGGGTGCCAATGTATAAAGTTTTTTTTTTTTTTTTTTCTTCTACCTGTTGGCTCCCTCCACAATAATAATTTATTCCGTTTTCATTCTGTTTTGATATACTTTACTAATGTAAATTTCATTGTAATTCCCTTATAACTTATGTTTGTATTTTGTAATGTACTTTTTTTTTAATGTACTTGCCTTAAATGATTTTGATCACATGTACATGCATTTGTTTTTGTTGTTGTTGTGGAGGGGGAAAAAATGAACCGAACTGATAGAAGTTTATTTAGAATATTGAAACAATATGAATTAAGCCACATTTTTCATTTTTAAGAAGGAAATAATTGTTAGCAAATGGATACTTTACTCGAGTGTGCTTACTCGTTATCATGGAGCAAGACAAATGTTATTTTTAAATGCTGTCTGCTGTATCAGATGTGAAGCATATTTGTTATTTAAGCTTTGACTTTTTGTGCTGTTGAACAGTTTTACACTGTTAGTTGAAAATAAATACACAATTCAAATGGGAACTTTGCTTAAGAACTGTCTCATTTTTTTATTTCATGACTGAGTGCAAATTGTGTGCAGATTGATATTTTAACCAACAACCATGGTTGGTTAAAATTAACAAATAATTTATTAAGTTTTAATAAATAGTTGGTTATAATTGTAACCAACTAGGTTAAAGTTTTAATAAATAGTTGGTTATAATTGTAACCAACTAGGGTTGGTTAAAAATGATTAGTTAAAATTTTAATAAACAGTTGGTTATAATTGTAACCAACTTGGTTGATTAACAAATGATTGGTTAAAATTTTAGTAAATAGTTGGTTAAATTTTTAACCAACTAAAGTTGGTTAAAAAATTTTAGCAAATAATTAGTTAAAGTTTTCACTAATAGTTGGTTAAAACATTAACCAACTAGGGTTGGTTAATGTTTTAACCAAGAGTTGATAGGTTCACCTGGAAACCAACTGTTGGTTAAAATTTTGCCGAGTTGGTTAAAAAAATTTTTAGAGTGTAGTAGTAGTAGTATAGTAGTAGTAGTAGCAGTAGTAGTATTAGTGGTGGTGGTGGTGGTAGTAGTTGTGGCGTCAGCATATAGGCCTACACAAAGTTAAAATTCTGTATTCCCCCCCCCCCCCCGATTTTCAACATTGTCATGCATTTTCTGATTTACATTCACAGTACATTGCAGTGTAATTATGAGAGTATAAGGAAGACAAAAAGCAGAGAGAAAGAGAAAGATATATAGAGAGGGAAATTAGGTATGAAAGAGGAAAGGGAATATAATACTCAATTATAGGCCTATCATTGTGTTAACATATTTCTTTACTACTTGTACATGTACACATTAGCGGCGATTTCTTGTTATGGCCGGGGGGGGGGGGGGGGGGGGGAGGCCACTAGCCTCTAGTCATTATTTGCTATACATTTTTAATTGTCCCCTCCCCTCGTCTCCTAGGATTAGTTTACCTTTCCTTTTACCATTATGATACCATTAAGTTTTATAGGAGAACTCTTTTAAGTAATCACTTCCATAACGTCTATCAAGAAAGAAATATTATATCTTATTAAACTGCCTGATTTGAATGTGGTAAACCGCATGCATGTCTCGATAAAGCTTACATAATATGCATAATTTTTACGGTAAGCACATAGCCCCATCCGGCACTGGCGTATCTACGGGGGACTGGGGGCACGTGCCCCGGGGCGGCGCTTGGAGGGGGGGGGGCGCAAAAACGCAAAAGAGAGAAAGAAAATATAATTATAAGGGAGAAAATAAATAAAATTTTTAATGACTATGCGCCCCCGAATCCACAGGGTAAATGAATTAGACATACAATTTCTGAGAGAAAATGCAAAAATTTTCTAAAGCTCGGTCGCTTTGCTCCTTCGCATAGTCATTTGGGTTCAGGATCTCGTAATTTCGCACCCCCAGTACACTATATAGTTTTTTAATAGCATATTTTTAAAGGGTTCAGAATTTTTAAAATAAAGATGTAATTCTCTTTGCTTTGCTAGCTATCATGTAAGTTTCGTCAGCCTCTTGCTAAATATTGCGCCGCCAATATAGGATGAGGTGTATAAAATAGCATTTGCAAAAATCCATCATTTCAAAGAAAAAAAAACTCAACTTTCGGCCGTCTTGCTAAATTCCTCGACTATTTCGCAAGGGTTTTTGTTAGCTCTCGATTTTAGAAGGGACTGAATAGAAAACCGTTTATCAATGTACAAAATTCGAACTTCTTATAGCGATTAATTCCTTGGTATAAAATGCACAAGAAATTGCGTTTTCAGGGTTGAAAATGCTTTGCTCCCTCGCTTGTACAATAACGTAGATAGGTTTGGGTACTCGGGGGGGGGGGGGGGGACTTCATTGTTTACCCCGGGCGCCATTTAATCCCTAAATACGTCACTGCCCCATCGTGTAAACTTAGTCAGAACGTGGTATGTTCATATTGCCAACACCAAATGTTTCAAAGGCACCCAAAGACATCCTAGTAGACCGATAGCCCACGAGAGTGACAGTTCAAAACCTTCCATGAGGCCGACGGGCGACGACCCACAAAACCGACAGCCCATTATACGAGACCGACAAAACGAAGAAATGCACAAAGAAAATTGTTTTAAAATGTCGGTCTTGTGGGCCGTCAGTCTTGTGAACCCTCTGAAAAGCAGAAGGCCTGCAAGACCGATATTGTCGGGCTCCAGGGTTTTCGGTCTCGTGGACCTTTTGGAACCTTCTGCCTCTTTGTATTACTAAATAAGCAGGATCTTCGAAACAGAATGCCGTGTTCTTGGAATGCTGTACAGACTCTAACTCAAATGTTGAATAAGCATTGAAAAGGTTCGAGGAGTGACAGCATTTTCGAAATGATAAATCAACACTTTTAACTTGCTAAAGCCAGCCTTTATTCAATTCAATTCAAATTAATATTTATTTTCTTCCATCGCTTTTGCTGACATTTAACATTTGTTCACATAGTACAATATAATATAAAGTAACATTTTTATAATCAAATAGTTTTAAATACAAGGAAGAAGGCGCGAATCCCAGTAAGCTTACACTTGTAACGGGTACGCCTGAGAACACAAGTAGAATATGAATAGAAGAAAAGAAGAGAGGGACAGGCAAAGAAAGGGAGAGAAAGGATAGGGAACTAGGAGGGAAGAGGAAGGAAGGGAACTGCAACATATAAGCAATTGATGGAGTTGTATAGCACGCATGTATAACAGTACAATGGCAAGATAAGTGAAAATTATAATACGCAAATATTTACAGGTATTCTTACAGAATGATACTGGAAACAGGTTCAGATATAATATTACCTAGTAAGACATTGTAACGGTTCAGTTCCAGCCAGCAGAAATGATGCGGATAAGAATGTTATGATTTTTCTCCTCCCTCATTCTGTATGCAGGTATAGATATAACTAGTAGCAAAAACTTTTAGCTTCCATGAGAAGCTTAACAGAGACACACATTTTCTCATGGGTTCAGGCAGATCGTTCCAAAGCTTAACAATTTAACAAGGTACACTGTTGAAGTTTATTTATATATTGAATACGAAGCAACTTAAAAGATTATACTGTTGGATCTAGCATGTTAAATGTGTAAATCTACCATTATTTTTGAAAATGTTGTCACTGCCTTTTCAATGCTGATTTAACTTTTTTGTTTTTAGTATACCTGGATAGAACATATGAAAATTTTTATACATCATTCTTACCTTCTTTGTTTTGATAGTCTTAAGGCATAGTATCTGGTCCAAGTACCCGGTCCTGATCCTCCTTTGGCTGGCTACGTCTTCCTCTGAGATCTTCTTACCGACGAAACTTCCTCCTGTCATCCTGCTCAGGGCGTACGATCCTGTTGAAGATTTGCCGAGACGGTAAGACCCGCAGACAAGTGGAAGGAGGTGGCAATCGGTAAGGGCAAGGACTCGTAACTATTTACGTACAATTATACGTTCATAATAATGTTATATATTATCATGTATCTATCTCTACTTTTGTTGAATTTCAGCTTATAATGTATGTAAACAAGACGGATTTCCTTATATGGACAATTAAAAAACATAGTGCTTACCTAGTTGTTTTGAACTTGATGACTCAAGCTGGTTTTTATGATGTATCTAAAACTCTGATCCAAAGTGATGTCGGCTTTATTCCCTATTCGGTTCTATGATCATTCAGAATGTTTATTTCACAGTGATCACTAAGTTATTCCGTTACAGTGAATATGTATGTCTAAAAAACCGAATGAAAAGGAATGAGTTCAATTTTGCGAAGTGAAGAAGAAACGTCGGAGTTTGTAAAATCACACCAGCAAGGAATACGCTCACACAGTCACAATGCATATGCTTTCACTGCTTCTGCTTAAATATATTTACAGCACTGTCCATGACATTTAACATGAATATTTGTCATGTAATCCGATGTACTCCTGAGACAAAATAAGACAAGAAAATATGATAAGATTTCAAGAAACACCGAAGGAGGATTCAATTTGACGCACTAAAAAAAGGCAAGTACAAGGTCCCACAGAGACACACGTTGGATAATGAAGTTCGCGCGCACAGAAAAATCTTTTCTTTTTTTTTTCGCAGTGCAACGCGTTAATCGATCGTCTATGAGTCTTCATGGCGGCACGTGTGCACAAGTTTATGTAACATGAGGCAGAGATGCCATTTGCGGGTTTACAAGCCCATTAGTATCCCGACGGGCGGCCACGGTACCGGTGGAATAACGAATAACGTAAGCAAGTCCTTCAGTTGAGGAGCATTGCCTACTACCCGTCGCAATCTATTTCCTGACAAGTTAGGAGTCGCATCCCGCGGGCGTGTCCCACTCGAAATGAAACGCCAATTTCGCGTCGAGATGACGGATTAGTGAATATAATTATATGGATATGCAGTCTGGACTCTGGAGAGTAAAAATATGATTACAACGAAAAGCGGACGTGTTGTCGGAAGATGTATGAGACATTATTAGACAGAGATGATGAAAGAAAAATGAACGTAATATAGAGGGAGAGAGAATGAAAGAGAGGGGAGGGGGAGAAACTGTTAAGACAAGGAGGAAAAAAAATTGATAAAAAAGGGAAATGCTGGGAAAAGGAATTCACGAAGCTAAGCAAGTGTGCAAACTTATTTACATTCATTCAATTCATTCAATGCCTTTATTATCAATCAATGGAAATTTGCTTTGCTTATGATAAATATATGTAAAATACATAATCATTACAGAAGAGGAGAAACGTGATAAAGCAATCGACATACTTGAAAAGGCACAAGAACAATGACTAATATTTTTAAAAGAAATTGCATAGCCTACTTTGCTTCGTGAATGAACGAATTTCACTATAAATATATTGAGTTATGTTAAAAAGTGTCAGGGGAACGTCTTAAGTTGAGTAAATGTTTGCACTTTGATTTATATAAAGGAATTGCACATCAATAAACACAATTTACTCGTATCTGTTTTCAATGAGACCAAAATATTATTAGTATGTAGTTCAATTTCATGTAAAAGCCACCTTATGCAGGATGGTAGAAAATGGATTTCATGCTGGTATTAAACAAATCAAATAGCTTTAATATTTTATTCATACATGAAAAAAGTATCGATATCATTAAAAAAAACCAAAACAACGTGAGGATGATATAGAGAGTATAAACAGAGACCAAAATGGTCTACACACAAACAATTGACAAGTGTAAAACTTTTTTCTTAATTAAACTTTACATGTTTCTTTCCTTCAGACAAAACCTTGATAGAACTTTAATACCACCAAAACAAACAGAACCGTAACCCCTTTTCTTTATGTCAGGAACAATATTTTAATAAACGAATACTGATTTTTGAATGCGCGAATATGAAGTTAAGCGCATGTGAAGAAACATTGATCCGGGCTACATACGAAATCTGTAATTCAAAAGGAAAAGTGACCACCAAAATTGTTGCTCGCTCGCTCGCTCACAGAGATAACTATGTATGAATTAATAAAATTCCTTTCTAACTATAAAGACATTTTAATGCTGAACAAATAATATTATATCGAAATCAAAATGATAAAATTTGCAAAATAAAAGAAATGGGGGAAATGGAACGTCTGCTGCCCCTGCCCCCGCCAACCCATGCAAATTAGGGCCCCCCCCCCAAAAGTGAATTTCTATAGATCACCACTGGGTTGGATGTTTTGCCCTCCCCCCCCCCCCTCCCCGACGCCAAGGTTCAAATATGCCACTGTCGGCATATACCATGAATAAGGATAATGGATAATCCTCTTAAGAGGAAGCAGGTGGAAAGGAAATGCATAGCCTGAATTTAAATTAATTCCAACTTCACTCCATTCAATATCATTTTATGATTATTAGCATTATTAACCCAACATGCAAAAAGAAACAAAGAAGAAGAGGAAGAAAAAAAAGAAAGAAAGAAAAGAAAGGAGAGAAAACCTCTCAAACCTAAGTGAGTTGTGGAAGGCGCGTTGAAATAATAGGTTTTCTGACACACACATCGTGATTTTCTTCTACTTTTCTCCTTGCTTTTTTATAGACTTTTTAGAAATATTCATGGCTTTTAATTGGCCTATAAACTTATCAAAATTGATAGCCTTTGTTATCATTATTATCACTATTATTGTTATTATTATTATTATTATTATTATTATTGTTATTATTATTATTATTAATAATAATAATAATAATAATATTATTATCATTATCATAATTATTATTAGTAGTAGTATTATCTTCATCATTATCAATATAATTATCAGTATTATAATTATCATTATCATCATTATTATTATCATTACTGTTATTATTACAAGTATTATTAGTATTATTATTATTATTATTATTATTATTATTATTATCATTATCATTAATATTATTATTATTATTTTCATTATTATTATCATTATTGCTTGTCACATATTCGGACAGAAACTTGCCTTCCCCCTCCCCATCCCCCTCCCCCGGCCCCCCATCCCCCTCCCCCCCCCCCCCCCCCCCCCCCCCCCCCCCCCCCCCCATCAGAGAATGCTGGATCATACTGTGAGTTCTCTGATAATGTTTTATATCACTTTTTAATAACAGCGACGATTCTGTATGTATAGTTTTCTCAACGTGTTTTGCTATTGAAATACATGTAGATGTAGATCGAGTTCGTCTAACGTAGATGTAAATGAATTGCTGTGTGGTGTGTGATGTACAAATACACCTGTTGCTCGAAATCAGTCGTGAAACTCATTCACACACACAGTATACGTTCCACTCCACAGACAAGGCCTAAGGCGGCAGACTCGATACTCGACTCACGTACGTATGTGTACATATACGTAAAGATATACGCATATATATATGCAGTGAATAGTATAGTGGGTGCTTACGGGGATGGCCTGAGCAACAAAGGAAGCAAAATAATATGTGAAATAGGTGAGTCTGTCTCTCCATATTATATATTATACATTACTAGAAATGTAGCTATGTTGCTGCAATTCAAATTGATTGGGTTAACTTTAAGGAAAAAAAGATTGCGTGGATTTTTCGGACATGACCAGATGAGTCAGATTCTGAAATTCTGGTCCCATGTGTGTGTTTTCCTGTTGTGCTACTGAGTACTGGTGATGGAGAAGAAAACGAATTGGTTTTTGTGCTTAACTGAGTGGTAGTGCGTTTTGTTTTGTTACCAAAGGAAACATAAATGATATTACACTATTGATTTGGCATCCAAACATACATGCATACTAGATATGGAGCAAGGGTGTCATGGGGTTAATCCACCTTAAATGTCCACATTGCCACACCCCCCCCCCCCCCCAAAAAAAAGAAGTTTGGAAGAAAAAGAGAAGTGGGAATAGACCCCTAGGTTACTGTAAACTTTCAAAAAAAGATCTGACTGATGTCAAATGAGATGAGGAAATGGGATGGGAGGTGTTCACCATGAAGACTGACCCCCCCCCCCTCCCCCATCCTTGAAAAATCACTTCAATCTATATGACTTGTTTGTATTTTCAAAGAGAGAAAAAAAATGATAGATTTACTATATACCAGTTGTAAATATGGTAAATCATTGTAAGTAATCATAATATGTGTGTATACTAGACAGTGTTGTAAATATGGTAAATCATAATAAGTAATCATTGTGTATATACTAGACAGGAATCTAGGGTATATAATGATGTGGTTGTCCCTGACCCCATGCATCACCCCCCCCCCCCCCCCCCCCCCCCGGAGGAAAAAAAAACCCACCAGAAGGGAAGGTGGAAAATGTGAAGATAATGTAGAAGATAATCTTATACATGTGAATATTCAATGTGATCTCTTTGTGACCGTGTGTGGGTGTGTGTGTGAGTGTGTGTAATTGGGTTTTTACAGACATGTATCAATCACATATGATTATTTACGTCTAGGGAGTAGGGACCGACCTTTAATGTCACCATCTGAAAGACGTGACTCAGTATTGAACCTGGGTTTCTTTTAGGGGATTTTGTGACCCCTGCTTATCAAAGCATACATAGTCACAGGCTGGTAAAAAAAAAAACATAACAGTGCTGGGATATGTCTGCCAGCCATTTGTTTGAGTGCACTTGCACTGTTGCCTGCTTTCTGTTCACTAAATATGGTAACAAACTCAAGTTGAGAATATTCTGTTAAATTCCCAAAATACTGTTAAAACTTAAAAGCTTGGAAACGCTTGGAAAGAGATATAAATGTTGAAAGTTTGAATGTTCATGAACCTCACATTGACATACATGTTTATGTACAACTACACTGTGTAGGGTTGGCACAATTTAAATGAACTTGATTTAAATTGCAATTTATATGTAAATCACCTTGATTTTTCCAAAGAAATACATGAGAAAGTCTGTTGTTGATTTTGGTGATGCAACAAAAAAAAAATCACCCCAAAATCAATGTTTGATATTTTAATTTTTGGGGGCTAAAAAATTCATCCAAATGAGAGTTTTTGTATGAATAATATTTGATATTACATCTACAAAAACAACCTGCTCTTTTATATGGGAGCTAGAACTAGAAAAAAAAATGGATTTAAATCTTATCAATCCAATTTGAAAAAAAATATTTAAAAAATCTTGATTTTTGCCAACCCTGGCACCCTCTACCTTACATGTACCTTAAGTTTCGTCATATCATTTGATCTCTTACTCAAGCAAACAAACATGATTTAATGTATAATCTTTCAGCAATAGAAAGTTGCACAGAAATGTTAAATTTGGGAACTTAAGGTGATAAATTTGGGTTCAGATTTGCGCCCTCTATATGCTCATTCACTTGATCAGGCTATCTGGAAACATTAACATTTCACAAATAGACACTTTGCTACATGTGTAGATTGTTGCTTGATGTGATTTCATATTGATACCTTATGGCAGATGAATTTTAGGCCCCATTACATATTTTGCTGAGCGATTAATTATACAATTGATTGCGATTGATTGCACATAGTGATCAATGCAATCGGTCATGAAAATCCTTTATAGGATCAATTGCTAAGCTTTGTGTTATGAGCCCATGCATGTAGGTATATAGGCCTATAATCCAGGTAAAATCTTTACTCTTCCATATAATCAAACCTTTATGTTCAGTGATTTTTGTTTTAGTGTCATTCTGGTTCAGCTGAATTGCCCTGATGTGAACAAAATTGATTGATACTGAAATGAAGAAAAAAAAGAGTTCACATGAATAAATACAAACTTTTCTAAATATTACATTCTTGTGTCTTTTCAATTATGGTAAAATGATTAAGAAATGGAAAAAATTGTGAGATAAAATTTATAACATTTCTCAACAACCACCCGTTGGACTATCAGACTACTCCCTCTGAATCCCATTCAAGGTCATTCACTATTTTTAGCTTGATTGTTTAGTAATGCTAAATATCTTGTTTTAGAAGAGATCAAATGGCATATAAATGATCTAATAATTGTTTTTAATTCCAACAAATCTTGTCAGATTATCATGACAGAGGGCAGTATCACAGCTAAGGTCTACCCCCATCACAGAGTTTGTCCTGCAATTTAAGATGATTGGAGTGTGTACTTAGTGGGGTGCTTGTGTTTAATCTTTGGCATGTCTGTTTGCGGGAGCCTACTGTTATTTGTTCATTAGGGGCTGTAGAAAAGGGTTTAAATATATCACAGCCTATCATCACTGAAGGATCCGCACGAACGAGAAGCATTTCCAGAAAGAGACAGTTGCGTATATGATACTGAAGCTGGAGTTGTAAAGCGTGTTTCTTTGAGACTGATTGGGATATAATTAATCTGGAGAGTTTTTATATTGATTAAAGTAAGTATAAATTACACCAATTATCACCTGATTGGGGGCATACATAAGCTTTATTGCTGGGTAATGAGATTGTGATCTGTGTCTGCAGTAAGGTAAATTGTGAATCTTATCGAGTAATTTTATGAGAGCATTGTCATCAGTGCCCTTTTTTTTAGCTTCGTACTTGAGTGATTTTTGCACTAGCCTGTTGATGCAATTGCTCTATATCAAAATTATTGATCTATTGCTCTGCTTAAGAATAGTTTATTTTAAGTCAGGTAGTTGTTAAGCAGAGAGGGAGAAAGAGAGAGAGAGAGAGAGAGAGAGAGGGAAGAGGGGTCCTACTATTAATTTATTTCCCTATTTCTTTCCTTTTAATTTCAATTGAGTGTTTCATTGATAATTTGTGCAGTAGTTATGTACATGCACATCCATTAATTGCTTTATGAATAGTCGATAGTGCCTGTAGAAAAAAAAAACACCAAAAACTTGAAACTGTAAGTAGAAGTATATAAATTCATTGGTTTACTTTATAATTTACATCATTTGAGTTGAAGAATGGGTTATTTTGTATCCATTGTAGAAAATAGGGTACATTTAGGCTATATATGATTAATGTTGTCTAACTGCTCAGAGACGATTCTGTTTTCCGATAATATGTGCATTTGCAGTGCTGCCATTTCTGATCTATCTTGGGCTGACATGTACATGTAGGCCTACAAGTACAATGTGCTTGTAGACTCAAGGGGTTAAACAGTTTGTGATGATAGTAGCCATTTTCAATACATGTACATGTATGTATATATTTAATTGTGTGCATTAAAAGACAAACAAAGGTCACATTACATGTACATCATGTTCATGTGATGTAAACATTACAAATCATAAATGTTTGCTGCTTTAGGGCGGACCCATACAAAATCATCCATTCTGACTTATGCTTTATCATATCATGTCATAAGATCCTCTGCATCAAAAGTGCGTCAGAAGTCACTATATTCCTGGACAAATACAGTCGTGACTTTTCATTAAAGAAAACACAGCCGTGATGTCACGGCGGAACGACTGTAGGCAGAGAGGGTGTGATCTTTGCCAACACATTCTTGGCGAGGATGAGTGAAGAACAATCGCGATCCCTCTCTGGACGTGATGGATTAGCGGGTCTGGGTGAGGCTCAAACAAATATGACCAGCACTCCAAGCCCTTCACCCTTTGGCACCAGGAGTTGACATCAATTGTATGGGCATGCTCATGGTTTATTGAAGCAGGCCTGCAGCTCCTTAATAATTGTAGACCACCGTAGTTGTTGTATTTTATGTGGGCATGAGGGATAGTACTGTATGTACATGTATAATAAAACCTACTTTAGTGATCATCTTTTTAGAGAGACCACCTGTATAGAAAGACTATATTTTGTCTCCCCCCCCCCCTCCCACTTGTTCTCATCGAACCCTCAACAAAAGGCACCTATAGTATACATGTATACTTAAAGAAGACCTCCATATTTAGACAACTTTTATTTTCTCCCTTGAATGGTCTTTATAATACAGGTTACACTCTATCATACATGGCAGTGGGATGTTATTCAATGTTTTAGATTTATTCCAGTTTGGTGTTTTTCCCCCCTTTATACAGTTTTACCAATAGTCTGACAAACAAGTCATTGAATGATTAATTCATGACAATGAATTTAACAGTTGGATTTGACTTGCCTCATATAATTCAATTAATCATACGTGTATCCCTAAAATTCATCATTGAAGATGAAAATAGCAATTTTCTCCAAATCTCTTCAAACTGAGATGAATGCATTTTCGATTTCAAGAAATATATGTGAAAAACATAGGGAAACATTTTCATTTAGAATTCTGAAAATAATTTTGGAATATTAAACTAAACAAGGAAATATTTTACACCTTACAAATGGGCATTTTCTAGACTTCATAGAGCACTTAGAATAAAAGAATAAGTTTTCTTTTTTCTTTTGATACCCCACTACCCACTAAATATATTTTATTATATATACAAATTTGCTGTATTATTAATTGTGTAATTATAGGCCTATATCTCTCTGATTCTATCATACATGTACATTAGGTTCAGAATTTTGGAATATTTATATACATGTAATATTGAATGGCCTTGAGTGGGATACAAGGGTATATCAAGGGTCATCCTCGTAACTTATGCGTAAACCATAAGATACACCTATTTTTCTGGTTGGCTGATAAACCTTCATACAAATAAAAATAAAGTTTATAACAGGTTGTAACTTCAATAATTGTTTTTCTCATCTTTACTTAAAAAATAAACCAGTAATTCAAGGAATATTAGTAATGCATTCTCAGCTTTCTTAAATCTCTGAAGTTAAAGCAAACACTGAGCTAATGCTTCTCATTAAAATAATGTTGACTTATATTTCATTTTCTCAATGCTGATGAAGTTATATATTTTCACTATTCACAGATTCTAGCAGAGAGGAATGACTTACATGACTTGAGGCAGACAAAAACAACAATGGAGGTTTGAAATTGAAGAAAGTATCCCAAGAGGAGAGCCTCTTTCTATTTCATCCGTCTCTGAGAAAACAAGATGGAGTTGGTAAGTTAATATGTTATTACTGTGAAGAGCTTTGTACTACATGTATTACTCGTCATGTCTCTGCCAACTGAAGTCAAGGGAATTCAGTTTACATCAGTTGTTACACAAGTAGAGGACTGTAAGCTGATAATAGGCCATTTACATGCACTAGAAGTCTGGAACAAAGGTGAGGTTTGAAGTATGATTCAAATGTGACTGTTTTCATGCCTATTCACAATTAGGATTTATAAACTCGATTTCTTACTGGTATTTCATTTCTACTGACATTTGTGCAGTAATGCGGAGCGCATGACAAATAATTGTGGTTACTCACTCCCTCCAAAATCTAAGACAACTAAAACAAACAAACTTGCAATTAATTCGATAAAAATAGGGAGATTCTGATCATTGTTTAAAAAAGAAAAAAGTCTCTTCGTGTAAATGAATCAAACATAACTCTCCCTCTCGGCAAAGCTGCTTCATAAGTGAGAATTTTTTTTTGAAGATCAAGAGCTAGCTGTAGGGCATCTATTGTTAGAATGGTTTCCAGGACGACCATAATATTCCCCAAGGTTCACATGTAATTACATGTACATTTAGTTGGTTTCTTCCATAAGAAGAAAAATTGGGGGTACTCTGAGAAAAGGACATCTGTCAACACCCTGTTTGGAGTTGATTTTACACATGTAGATGAAATGTCTGACATTTTGTTTTAATTGACCCATGAACTTCTGAAAAAGGAATTGGAGGTGTGATGCATCCATATTTTCATAAAACATTGTTCTTTAATAAAGAAAAAGACTCCTGTTTCTACGCAAAATTACATTTTCTTATCCATATAAATGTATCTATCAAAAGATGTCATTATTATGCCAATCTAACCCGAGTGTAAAATAGAAGCGATTTATCCTGTTTCTAACTTGTAACTTTTCAACAGATTGTCCACTTCATTTTATACTTGTTTGAAGTTAAAAAAGATCTGTTAAAAAATTTTCAACCACATTGGATGACACATCTTGAATATACATGTATTTACAAACTAAAAAATATATATTTTCGTTAAAAATAATATATATTTTCACTTTCAGCTTTGAGCTAGAAAGGAGTTAGCTTACCCTTTTGCATACAGGTAAAGAAGGTTACATTTCCCTGTTAAAAGCTTATATTCCACATATAGGTTTAAATGTAGTATGTGAATTGTTATTTGTTAGAAATATTGGGCCATTTGTGGATTTCCCCTGCTTATCAGTACCATTTACACTTTGACCAGGACACACAACTCCTCCTTTGTTTACTCTGGTTTGTACACCACATTAATCACATACATGTACAATTCATTTACACAGACAGACTGGTTGTGATACTCCGTGCCCTGTGTTTTTTCAGTTAAATGATACCTCAATAGAATTCTACCATTTCAGCAATAATACCTATGAATGAAAGTACAGTAACTTATTGAAGGAAGCTAGCTTTATACTAGATGTATGGGAGAAAATGGTATTTTTAAAGAGATTTAATGTTTTGTTTGTGTTGAAGAGCGTACATTTGTATGTTTGAAATGCCAATTCAATAATTTAATAAACCATTATCTGCATTTATCCATCTACATGGACTGTACCTATTTTCTCTTTCTACAGTGCTTCTTGTAAACAAATAGAAAATATCTTTATTTCCAAAATGAATGTTGGATGAAACTACATCAAATGAAACAAAAGATTGATGTGAATGCATCTAGTTCAGGGTGGCTTTTAAAGGCAAGTGGAAGAATTTTAATCCATATAATTTTTGTCAATAATTAACAGGCAGAAGAGAGATAATAAACATCGTTATGATATCTCTGTGAGTCTGTGTTAAAGGAGCTAGTGTAAACAATAGTCTCCTGGGGCAATGTACATTTCTGCATACTTCGTTGTTCCATGAATACATGTACAGTATGTGTGTATATACACATAGTCTATGCAAGCATGTGGTGTAGAAATTGATTTTGCATTATGTATATGTGTTCATTGTCACCTTTAATGTTTAATGATACATACATGTAAGTCTTGTTGAAACAGCATGTGGAGATACATGTACGTTAGCTCTTTTTCCTGTAACATTTTGTCTAGAGAATATGTAGTGAACATAGGAACTGAAAAGCTTGAAAGTGATATTATTCCATATAATTCATAGATGTACATGACTTGTATCTAGATTTGTAGTACACATACAATAGCAATCCATTATTAAACAAGAGAAATAATTAACCCCTCCACACCACTGAAACAAAGTAATACAAAAACAATGAAAGAAATAAAGGCACACATACACACACACGAAAACATTGTCTCTTATTGCGTAAATCAGCACTGTATGAAACGAATGGAAAATCATATTTGAACAAATTTGAACAAATTACAGAGCCAAGTCGGTGCATTACAATGCTTTTATTCCAGTCATATATTAATACATGTACATGTAGGCCATGTATCGGCCATTTATTCTTCAAGCTGAAAGTTCGAAAAAGCGAAATTTTTCATATTCTAGATGATATTGAGTTTTGTGTTGAATCATCCTAATGTCTTGAAGGAAATTTGGCCTGTATCCTTTGTAATAATCTATTCAATTAATTCATTTTGTATGGTCCAATGCCAAATGAGGTATGATAATTTCTTGAATATTAATAGGTCTTTAATTATGCCATGAATGTCCTTTTATCGTTCGTGAATTTAATAAACACAGCGTTTACAGTGGACAGCATTGAATCTTGTTTACTCTTATGGGGTGCAGAATTGAAAGCAAAACTGAAATTAATTGAACTGGATTGCATCGCATTAATGAGTTTGAATGGAATTTGAATGGAATTTGAATTGAAACTGAATTGATTTTTTAAAAATTGAATTTGTTATACATGTCTCAAATACTACTTTTTACGTTCATCATCCTTTTTACTGTATGTTTGTTGTTTGTCTTGTTTGAGTGGAAAAAAAACTTTGAATTGAATTGAATTGAATTGAAATTACATTGAACTGAATTGCACTAAAATAAAGTGAATTGCATTGAATTCATTTCAGTTTAATTTTATATGATTTTAACTGCAGTAGTCTTTGTTGATATAAATTTGAGATTATAATATTGTATTGTTTTTTTGTCTTAGGGAACCTTGGTCTGGTTTGACAATGGGTTAGACTACCCTGTCCCTGGGCGTGTCGTAGTCTCAAACAGTACCTCCATGAAAGTACTCTGTGCCAGTGATGGAAAGGTAAAATTTATCATCGTACATATTCATGAATTTCAGATCCAAGTTTGGAATCTTTACATTTTCATACTTCTGCACTCTTTTAATTCTTTTATTACTGTCTGCACTTTTATATGTGATTTCTTCTTCTGTTTGAGGCATCTTAAAAGACATGTTGATTTCTTTTCCTTATTTTTTTCTAGTCGAGTTTGCAGAAATGTCAATCCTGAAAAGAAAGAATGCTGAGAGTAATGAGGAAAGTGGTATTTGTAGACAGGATCTTTTTGAATTCTGTGTTCAGTTATTCACCTGTGAAGCATTTTTGAAAGGATAACTACAAGATGGGCCATTCAAGATATGGGATTTAAGAAATGAGAGAGAGAGAGAGAGAGAGAGAGAGAGAGAGAGAGAGAGAGAGAGATAAGGGGGGGGGGGTAGAGTCAGTCTAGTGGGAGGTTTTGATGATATTGCACTTCAATGTCAAATGAGAACAGTGTAAAAGAAGAATCAGAAAGAAAAGTATATATAGCTACTCATAATTAAGGGAGAATGTAAAATGAAAAGAGAGACATTAAATCTATCATGAAAAAAACAACACTTTCATTCCCATACAATGCTTGAGTATGCACTTTCATTGACCTTTTAATTAAACATCATGACTCATAAAAACCTTGACTGTCACAAAAATTGTCATACTGTGGTAACTGTACACTCTAGCATTTTGAAATCCAGTATATGAACATGTAGCCTTCATGCAACTGGCATCAGACTGTGGCAAGCACAGATCGATTGCATATAACCATGTTTGAATCGAATACCTGAGAGGAAGAAGGGCTCAACTCCTTCAAAACAGTTTTTGAGTTATTAAGAAAAAAAAAAACTTGCTATTTTGAAATTAAATTTAAGGGACAGAATATTTTGTCTTCAGGGAACCTTTAATACTGGAAGATGAAACATTTTGTCTGTTATACTTAATATTATTATTTTTTTTGTCACAAAAACTACATGTATTTTGATGTAGTTGGGCCCGTCTGCCTGTCATGTATTCAATTACACCTCCAGTGTATGCATAGTATGCTTGTAACCAAAGAGACAACCCATGATTAAAAGCAATCACTCATGTTACATATGGAAATGAAATGTCTCCCTGTTGTGTCATTTTTAAAATTACTTGAATTTGCTTTACAATATAGCATTACATGTTTCAAATAATCTTTGCAGTCACTACAGTGGTATGCTATATGTAGTAATAATTGAATAATTCTAATATTTGTGAAAGTGGTATTTTTTAAATCTTGAAAACAAGTGATCATTTGTGCAGATGTGAGAGTTTGTCTTAGTTTTTTTTTATCATAAAATAGGCTGATTTCAATGATGACATAGCTATTCTGTTCACATGCAATTATCTTTCCTGCTTTTATTTTCAAGGGTTCTAAGATTTGATTTTGTAAGTCTCATTTTCTTTGGGGAAAATGAATAAATCACTGCATTTTCTCTACTTGTTGTTCATTGGGAAAAATACAAAATACAGTAAGGAATTCATTTGGATTTAAAGGAAAATAAGTGTTGAGTGGGCTCAGTGCAAATGTAATAATACAACAAAGAATGGGAATTCACCAGCCTCGAACACTTGGTTTGATAGTCCATTCTACACAGAATGTTTACATTAAAACTTTATAAAGCTCTGTTAAGAAAGAATCAACAGTTTACACACACTAGTCAACTGGTGAAAATCTACAATGGATTTACTTGTGTTTGTAGAATGTGGACACTTGAGTCTAAAAAGCTGAGTATTTGGCCCAGTATTTTTTATTCCTTTGTGGTCTGGAGAGTAAATATTGAGAGGATTTGAAAAGGTAAGTAAATTGAGAGGAATGTATAGAGGAGGTCTGTAAACTCAAAGGGAACTCGGGTTTTATGTATAACATACAATAGACAATGTAACTAAGAAGGTTTTGATGCATTGTAGTCTGTAAGATAATGGTTAGCAAAAAGGAAAATAAATGGGAACCTATTGAATATAGTTATGTTGTTAAATATGTATCAAAAGTTACATGTGCCAAATATTTGATGTTCTGCCCAGGAATCCTGATGACTTTTAAGAAACCTCAATCAAGGCTTCTTGCCCCTCTCTGTCAATGCCTATAAAGTTCATGACACTGCAATACCGAAAGAATTTTACAAATTTGCATACATATCAGTCACATAACAGTCACACACTTATGTAATTAGATCCTGGCCTGGATCTACAGTGTATACATGTATATATTGTCTTTAATTTTATTTCTTTAATATTCCTCTTGAACTGAAATAAAATGGTTTTCAGCTTACCAAACTGCAGTAAATATTATGTGTAAAGAATGTGTGAATATGGGAAATAACGAATACATGTACTTTTATAAATTATATGAATTTTTGTACAAGATTAAGATGTGGTTTACCATAGGTGTGCACTGAAATAACAGGAAAAGGAAGGGAGATTGTCAAACATTTTTTTAAAAAAATGAAAGGAAGTTTTCTTTGAGGAAATTAAAAAGTTGCAAACTGCACTTTGGTCTCTATTACATTTTAAATGCCACAAGTAATATGACGCAAGAGGGTCATGAAAATTTACATGTAATTCAAGTCACACGAGTTTTTATGATTTTTATCTTTTTTTTTTTTTTTTTTTAAATAAATTTATTGATAAAATGTATACATACATATGACAAAGTCACAGATATCATACAGTCAATGGAAATTATACCATCAAAACAATTTTATGTTAAACATGTCAAATTTTCCTTAATAACGGTGTTTTCAAAAATACATAAACTTTTCGTTTTACAATGCTTTTCCGTTTCTATGCGATGACAAATCAATCTTTTAAACAAACTTAGTATAGAGAGTTCATGAAATACACATTTACGATTTTCTCCCCGAACGAATGTTAAATAAATTGCATATTTTGCATGAACGATAAGAAAATTCATACTTTTGAACTGTTTGTTCTCCAAATCATAACCCTCAATAAAAACAGAGTCATCAGAAAAGAAAGCAATGTTATAAAGTTTCTTAACAATGATTTTTATCTTGATTTATTCCGTTTCTCTGACAAAATATCTTTCGGAGCCATGAACTACTAGAGGAAATATTTTAATGAATAAAACAAAAACAGAGATGCACAGGAAAAAGTGTTACATACATGTAGAATATGAGGATTATTGGAAAATAATCCCTGCATGGTTTAGTTTTAGGGTAAAAATTTCAGGGTTACAGTAAGCTCCCTTCAAAGGAATAAAAGCCATGAAAAGGGATGGTGAGCTCCGCTATTAACCCTTTCAAGACAATTGACCACATTTTGTGGTTTAGCTCAATAACTTTTGATTCAGAGCTCTAAAAAATATACCAGATGCATGAGTAGAAAGAGCAAAAATTTCTGCACACACTATGTCCATTTTTGTTACTTGACCATATTGCGTTTGATCCCAGGAATTTTAAAAAGGAGAATAAGCTTTAAAATCCTTAAATTGGCAACACATTGAGAGGTTCAAAATCATTGTTTTTTTATCGAAATTGGCAACTTTTTCAACTTTTCGACAATTCTTTTAACCATGTATATTGTTTTCAAAGACATTACCCCTTATTACAATCTTGAAGCACTAAAAGAAAAATATTATTGTTGCCAATTTGAAGAACAAAATGTGATCAATTTAGCCCATAAATAATTCCTGTCCTGAAAGGGTTAAGAGCACTAAGCTCAAATGAGTCAAATGAGTGTACACATGTACATAGGAAAATGTACATAGGAAAAAGGAGCCAATTTCTCTTCTCATGCAAATTGAAAATCATTTTGATCAAAACTTTCCAATTTTTTTTATTACATAGCTTTCAACCACTTTCATTCTCAGTTGAAATCTTTTGATGAAATTATGTAGAAGTGATCTTGGTTATAAATTATAATCTTTAAAAGTTCAGTTAGCTGCCCAGTATGGTAAGAATTAATCATACACTGTATCCATACCGTTTTGTTTGATCAACCTCCTTGTAGTGAAATAAATAAAGATATAGAAAAGATACTGCGTCATGCTGCCTTACACCCTTTTTACATTGACATCATTATGAATTAAAATAATTTACAATCTGAACAGGTTGCTGTGCATCTTGCCAAGATATTTTGACTACTTTTGACCTTTGGAATAATCCACCTAATATGTAAATACTTGAAAGGGCAAGGCTCGAGACCGATCCTGGTTATATCTTTGATATGCCTCTTGTTATCCACAACTTTGCCCCTATGAAATGTGAGCTTGAGCATAATTAAGGCATCATTGGTAAATACATATCTTAAGTCACGTATTTGATACCCAGTATGCTTAAAGGATTTTACTTTTAAATAGAAAAGGAAAATGATTGAATATTTCATAAATCTCTTTTTACCTGCATAAATAGCACATTGGAACTATTCAGACAAACAGATCACCTTTTTTTCTGCATATATTGAAAGAGAAGTTTGCCACTGGTGTTTCTTTGTTTTCTGGATGCACTTTTTAAATGCTTTAGGGAATAAAGGGTGTAGATTACCAAAAGATTTTGCATTTTTAAAAAGACATGTATCAGATGTTTGTTTTTATTATTGCTTATCTTGATTTCCCAAACATGCGGGAGAAAATATTTCATAATAGCGCAATTAAAGACATCTCACCACTACCACCATGCAATTTTCTTGTTTCACAATCCTTGCGCCCTCATTTGGTTCAGTTGCGACAGTCACTCTTGTGCGTTAATTTGGGGATATGGGTCGACAACTTTCTTGACAAATCGGCATGCTAGTTATTTTGCGCACGCTGGTGAGACATCACCGGGAGCCCGCCCCGCTAGCCGCCGCTCATAGAGTCCCAGCACATGATTTCACTTTTCGATCTGGATTACATGACATTGTCATCTTGGTCTTCTCTTATGAAGTTGCAGAATGATATTCTCATACTTCAAAGAAAAACAATCGTGCAAAGTATCTGTGGATGGCAGATGTAACGTGGGTGAAATTCCCACGGAAAGACAGGCAATCCATGACGAGGTGGAAAAAGCTAATTCGGCGCAGTGGCAAAAGCAGTGATGATAATGTTATTGACATCCCGGGGGGGGGGGGGGCACTCAGTATATAGTGTGCGGTGGGCATGTGCCGCAGAGAAGACCCCCATTTTTAAACTCAAATAGGCCTCTCATGGTACCAACGTTGGTGGCGCATGCATTGTGAAACGCAAGAATTAAAGGGAGACGAGATGCAAGTCTGAGTAAGCTTAAACTCTTTATTTAAGACGAAACAGAAAACCGAAGAGATAGAGCGCTACCGAAGCAAAAACTGAACATAGCTGCACAAGCAGACGCCACAATGGTGGTACTAGAACAAAACAATAATATAACATTATGGCGTAGGCTGCGTAGCCCCAAAAAGTCTAATAGCTTCTCTAAGTGTCTGTGAACAGTTGTAGACCTTACTGATGATGTTGGTTGAATGTTGGAAGCTTGTGTGAATCAGCTATTGTTTTTTTTAATGTAGAAAGCAGCAAGTATACATATACATGTATGTATGCATATAATTCCTCCAGTGATTGACATGTAATTGCAGTATTTGTTGTACAAATAAGTATGACATTTACAAATGTTACATTTGAAGTAGATTGATCTGTATGTATGGAATTTGTTTCCTGAAGTACCCATGTGATTTCACTTTATTTCATTTGTCAGGTTCTAGATAATTCAGTTTAATATTTACATGTAAATAACTCATTCCTGAATACAAGATAGTATTTGCTATGACGTGGCAAACTTTGAGCAAGCTGAAATTAACTGCGAATGAATTAAAGTTTGGAAAAATTCTAAAGAGGTAAACAAGTAAACATTAAATGCATTAAAATAACTTATACATGTATCCACTAATGCATCTTTCCAGATACATTTAGATAGCATCTATGATAGGTTCAAGTCCAAGTCGTATGGTGTAAGTATCACATGTTTGTAAACCTCTTGTACAGGGAATGATGTTTTATGGATATTTGTTTTACATTATTAGCCTTCTACATTCGATATGTTGATATATACCGAACTGAAAGGACAATGTCCATATTGAGAGTAAATGAAATGAATGTGACAGTGAAATAAAACAGACAAATAGGCTCGCTCACATAGGAAGCAGCAAACTGTCCTCCAGGCCCCCCCCCAAAAAAAAAAAATTAAAAAAATAAAAAAAAATAATTTAAAAATTGTGTTTTTTGTTGTTGGTTGTATTTAATGAATGACAAATGACACAACAAAGGTCATTTGCATACTGTGACGTGTACTCACTTACCTGTGTGTTATAATATACAGAAATGTGGAACACAGTGCACTTAAAAACCCTGTGGTTTTTTTAATCGGTTTACCGCTTCATATTGGAACGAGCCTTTAGTAAGGTATTACATCAAGCTTATCACGACGTAAATGATTTTACTGCCTTACATGGAATATTGTTCAATAGGTACAAGATAGATAATAAACCTATATGGTGAGGAAATGCAAAAGGGTCACATCTGTCAGCAGTTTCATTTATTATGAGCACAAAGCCACTATGCAAAAATAACTTTAGATTACTAAAGTAACTACCTAAACATTTAGGGTCGTTTGTAGATATGAATTGCACCAATCAAATGAAACTTTGAAATGATTAAACAATTTTTTTAAAGATGTTTTGTTTGAACACTAAATACATATACATATAGTCTGAATTTGAGAATACAACATCACTGAACTTGAGTGGGATTTCTTGAGTGATAGCAAAAATAAAAGTTAAAGATTGGAAAATTATCAGACCAATAATAAGAAGGGTGTGAAAATGTTGGGAAGTCAAGAATGAATAAAGGAAATAGGAATCTTTAAAAAAAAAAAATCATGTAAAAGAATATCAACTCTGTTCCTTTATTAAACTTATTAAAAGGACTATTTCTTGCCTTGTGTTCTGATTTTTTATTACTTCCAATAAAAAAACAATGTGTTAGCTGAGGTTTGTCTTCCCTGTAAGATGTAAATGACTTAAAGCATGCCATTCTCATGACTTTGAGAATATGTTGGTAAGCCATGCGGGGATGTGCCCCAAAATACATGTACAAATGTTTGTTCATTTTCAACACTACTAGTGCTGTTGTGAACGCTTTACAATATTTGAGCATTAGCACCTTTTGTACAATGGGAGAGTTAGCGAAGAATGGAGCAAAGTTCTTAGGGTGTGTTTAAGAGGTATATTGAGACGTTTCCTGCGTAAACAGAACAAGAATGTCAAGTGATGAAACTTTGATTTTATGATTTCATCATGAAAGCGTAGAGCGTCGTAACAAAATTAAGGCAACCGGAAATTAGTATAAACTATTTAGGGAGTTGCCATTTTGTAGGGTAATTTCTGATCGGTAGAGTCTTGTACATCTATGCAGGATGCATATGTACAGGTGTATCATCCTTTTATTGCTAGTTTTTCATTGGTTTGAATAAATCATTTTTTTTTCCCCTGTAGAATTGAAAGTTAGTTACTTAGTTTAAAACCTGTGTGTTAATGGTTGTACATGTATGATTTCTAATGGCTAGCTTTGTAAGATAATTCAATGTTTCACAGTTTGCAGTTATGTGTCACATTTAGACTTCATACATTTCAAAGTTTACATTCAGATTACATTTTATAATGATCAAACAAGTTTAGACTTGACAAACGGTACACTTTTAAAAAAGCATATTCACTATGACATATTTCCAGCCAGGTAATTCCAATGAAATGCACAAGATAAGAACTAGTTTCTCTGAAATCAATCACATTTCAAAAGAAGTGTACATTGAAATTTTATTCTTTTAAAACTCTTAAGCCATCAGAGTTTGTTCTTTCATTCATTGTGTTGTCACAACATGAAAAATTTTACCAGTATTTTGTTGAATGATCATTACACTGTTGCTGATATTCTGTCTTCTCTTTTTAGCCTTTGGCAATTGAATACATTTTTGTATTGCTTATTAAAGTTTTCTTAAGTTCAGGTTAATGACTTAAAATATACTCAGCAAAAAAAAAGTGAACACTATTTTCAAATAATATTTGATGTAAACTTATATTTCATATATCAAAATAAACACAAATTAATCCTCTTTAAAGATGATATGCAATTGGAATCATACTTTTCATGCATGAGTGAGCATACATGTAGCCATTTAGCAATAAATGAGTCTCTGAAAGAAAATTGCAAAAATGGGGCAATTAAGTTGAGCCTGTTTCTCTGGATTCCCAGAACTCAAGATTGAATTTAAATCATGATTGGATTATGGTAGGATCTTGACATTTACAATCGACTGAGGATGTCATTATATATCTTGGCCATAGGCAAATTCATGGAAATATTTGTTACAAATTATGTTTCAGCATCAAAACTGAGTGTTGCTATTGATCAGTGGTTGCTTTTATGAGTCTTTTGGGAATATGCATTACAAATTACATAGGAATAGGTAAATCCCCTGAAATACATGAATGTATCTAATTGCTAGCATCCATTTTTTCTTTCTGTGTGAATATTTATGGGGATATTCCTTAGAATATTCCAATATCCTACCTGAAATCAAACAAGATGTACATGTAGCATGAGATAGGTTTTGTTGTATGGTAGTGTGTTGCTCTTTATGATAAAATATTATATTTCATTCTTTTATGCAGGAATATCTGATAGAAGATCTGTTAAGAATGAGACAATAATCAGATTGAGATTGCTTTCATTATTCATAGATTTCTTTTCTCAAATATTATCTTTCATTCTGTGATACAGGAATATGATATCCCAATCATATAAGATCTTAGAAAGCTGTGAAGTATCAGACATGATTGGATTGTGACCATTTTTAAAAAGATTATTTATTGCTTCATTTATTAAATATCATCTTTCTTTCTGTGATACAGGAATATCCTATAGAAGATCCTAGAAAGCTGTTAAGGATCAGACATGATCAGATTGAGATTGAAAGTATCCATGACATGGTGGAGCTCAGGTAATATAGTTAATTGTACCTGGTTTTTCTTCAAATGTGCTTTTTTTTTTGGGGGGGGGGGTTAGTAGACTGTTGATCAGTAAAGCAACTAGAGATCTACAAGTAGTAGAAAGCAATTTTCCTTCTGATCTACTCAAAACTTATTTGATTCAGCTGATTTAACTTATTGATTTTTACCAAGTACATTTTTTTCTTTATTTGTTGCTGCTAGATCAGGCATTCCTTGGTCAGGCTTTTGAGTTTGTTGCAAAGCAAGTTCTGTCCAAGAATGGGAATAAATTATGGTGCAAAAATTCTTTCTCTTCATGATGTTTTAAAATGAGCTATCTACATTTGATCAATTAACAATCCATTTACAACTCTTCTCCACCTCTTTTTGTAGTTGTTTGTCAAACCAGCTTTTCTATCCTTTTTACTTTTAGATGTAGAAATGTCTGTAATTTTTTTTGTTCATATTATTTTCACTGTTCTGCACATACAGAGATCTTCATGAGGGATCCATACTGTTCAACTTGCATACCAGATATGAGAAGGGTCTCATATATGTAAGTAAACACACATAATTAATTTAGTGTGTGAGACATATTACGCAAATGAAATTAGGCCCGCCCATAGTCCTACAGCATTGCATATTTTCATAAGCGCGGGATATGTGGAAGGTAAATCGATTCCAATCCAGGGCCTTGCACGTATCTGTGTATAGCACATATTTATTAAGTATGTGCTATATATACAAACACAGATGCGAAAGGTAACCCTGAATTCTGGCAGTGGTGGGACATGAGAATTTCATAGAATCAAAATTAACTTTCCCCGAATTCTCATCACTACTATTCATATCTGCCAATAATAAATGAGTAGAAATTTCTTAATAGCTATTAAAGAAATTAGCAAAGAAAGCCAATAAATAAGTAGAAATTTCTTAATAGCTTTTAAAGAAATTAGCAAAGAAAGCCAATAAATCAGTAGAAATTTCTTAATAGCTACATGTATTGAAGAAATTAGCAAAGATAAGGAAATTTAGCTTTGCAAAATAGCAGTAAATACATTAAAAGAGATGGTGAAATATAATCGTGATTGGATTATTAAAACTTTGTGATTATATATTTCTAGTGCATGAAGATAGCTTGAAGATCCTTCATACTCTCATCTTGATATGTTTGTACTTGTGTCCTTTCAGACCTACACAGGTAGCATCTTGGTGGCAGTTAACCCTTACAAGCTCTTTGATGACATCTACAACATAGAGACAGTAAGGAGATATGAGGGGCAGCTCATCGGCCATCTTCCACCGTAAGATATACATATCACCATAAAAGATAGTTACCTTGAGTGGAAATTAAATTATTAAAACATCAACTGATTAGTGAAAGTTTGAGAAAATTCAGACAAAGAATAAAGAAGTTTGACTTTTAATTTTGGGAGAGTTGAGATCATATGATTTGAGAAATATTTCATTACCAATTCAGTCATGTATGTTTGGTACTATATGTGACGAACAATTTTGATTTACTTTTACTAGTCAATTCTTTTTTTAAATTTCACTATCCTACGTCTGTGCTCAAGATACTTTAATTTTTGTATATACAGATAAGAATAGTTTTCTCTGTTCTCATTTTTGTGAAGTTTTCTCAACTCTCTAAAAAAATGATGCAAAAATACCCATCCATGAGCATGGCAATTGTAGTATGCAGACATTCATGTAGGGGATGGTCAAATACGAAAAGAAATTCTTGGGTGTGTCTCGAATTTGCAAAAATATCTGTATCCCCAAAATACTGCGTAAACAGTAAAAAATCACTGAATCACTATCTCTCCTCCATGATTATTATTGATTCCCTTGCAGACATCTGTTTGCGATAGGCAGTGGTGCATACCTTCGCATGACTCAGACCAAACAAAACCAATGCATTGTGATCAGTGGAGAGAGTGGCGCGGGCAAGACCGAGAGTACCAAGCTCATTATGCAATACCTCGCAGCAGTCAACAAAGCTTCCACCAACCTCATCACAGAACAAGTGAGAATTATATGACCAGAATATTTTTTTTTTATTTCTGTGCCCCGTGGTTTATGAAGAATTATCTAAAGGGTCAAAATTTGAATTCTTACTCTTTGTTTCGTTGTTAAAATGGATACAAAATATCTTCCATATAAATAAAATACACAATAGATATGAAAGTAAGAATAGAAACTATTGTTCATCTGTTTTTCATGAGTTAAGATATTTAGTTAACCCTTTTGAGACAATGGACCACATTTTGTGGTTTGGCTCAATAACTTTTGATTCAGAGCTCTAAAAAATATACCAGATGCATGAGTAGGAAGAGAAAGAATTCTGCACACACTATATGTATGTCAATTTTTGTTGCATGACTGTATTGCGTTTGATGCCAGGTATTTAAAAAATGAGAATAAGCTTTGAAATCCTTAAATTGGCAACATATTGAGAGGTTCAAAATCATTTTTTTTAAAATCAAAATTGGCAATTTTTTCAACTTTTTGACAAAATTGCTAACCATGTATATTTTTTTCAAAAACATTTCACCTTATTAGAACCATGTAGCACTAAACAAATCATTGTTGCCAATTTGAAGAATGAAATGTGATCAATTTAGCCCATAAATAATTCCTGTCCTGAAAGGGCTAACAATCATATTGCCTGCTGAGAGACAGAAGGGTGTTACTCTGTGTAATAATATTTGAGTTCATGCCATTCTTGTTCTCAATAGACCGCGAATCAAAAGATGCTTGCTAGGGAAATGTCTTTGACACAGAACTATCCTTTTCTCTATCTTTGTTTATACAGTGCATCCCCCAAAAAAGTTAACAGTCAGAAAAAGTCTCCCCAAATAAATATTTCAAAAACTTTGAAGCAAAATTCATACCTGTGGATAGCTTAGGATCTCTTCTATCAAATGACACCAAAATATGTGGCAATATTTTACGCTCGAGTGAGCAAAGACCACTTTTGAGAAAAGGTGCAAAATCCAGACTTGACAAGAATTGGTATTTCTTCTGGCTGGTATCAGCAATGTTGAGTGTCATGAAAAGGCTTATAAATATTCATATTTGATCAATAATAGACAATTTATCAAAGAAGAGGTTCTGTTCTATGTTTGTCCTTATGTATCTCATCAATATTTTCATTTTTCAGTGAGCAATTAACTGCTTTACTGAGTGTTTTGAAATATTAGTTTTGGCAAGGTTATAATTGAAGCTGGTTTTCTCAGTCAACCATAAAGTTTTGATGGGATATGTCTAGACATACACAAAACAAAGCCTGTTCTTTCATAAATTGCCTTTTAATGATCAGAATATGAAAGTTTCTAAGCCTTTTCAAAACTCTAAACTTTGCTGATACCAGACAGAACCAATACAAAGTTTTGTCAACCATAGATTTGGCACCATTTCACAATAATGGCTTTTGCTCACTCAAGCGTAACATATTGTTAGATGTTTTGGTATCATTTGATAGGAGAGACCCTAAGCTATCCATAGGTATGAAAATTTCATGAACATATTTTGAAATGTTAATTTGGGGAGACTTTTTCCAAATGTCAACTTTTTACGGTTCTCAAATTTGTTAACACTAGTCAGCACAAAATACCAATTCTTGTCAAGTCTGGATTTTGCACCCTTTCGCAAAAGTGGCTTTCGCTCGATCGAGCTCAAAATATTGCCACATATTTTGGTGTCATTTGATAGAAGAGACCCTAATCTATCCACAGGCATGAAAATTTCCTACAAATATTTTGAAATATTTATTTTGGGAGACTTTTTCCAACTGTTAACTTTTTTTGGGGATGCACTGTAGTGATCTATCCTCTGTCCTCTTATAAATGAAATGGGCATTATTTTTGTTTTAATTCTAATGAAGAATATTTCATTTGTCTAAATGTGTTGGTGTGATTCCTCTTTGATATTGTAGATTCTAGAAGCCAACCCCTTGCTAGAGGCTTTCGGTAATGCCAAGACAACTCGAAATGACAACTCAAGTCGCTTTGGAAAGTACATTGAACTGTTCTTCAACAAGTAAGCAAAATTTATTTTTTGATTTTTAATTTTCTATTTAAAATTTTTTTCTGTGTAGTGATCTTACAATGCAAGTGCAATTTGATATACATATATTTTGCATGAGAAATTTCATATAAAAGCCCCTTAGTTTTTAAAATTTCTTTGTCAAGTATTTCTACGAATGTTTTAAAAAATACTCACCTAAACACGTGAACTGTATTGTTGAAAGTCTTAAAAATCATTGAGGTTTTGAATTCATGAAGCCTCTTTTTCCATGAAAAGATGGATGCTTTTTCCTAGAATTTATTGCACATATATGTCAAGTGCTCTTTCATTGATAGTCAGTTTTACTGTCCTTTTTAAAAAATATTCTTTTTGACGCATGAACCCACCTGTAAATTAAATGTTTGACACCTTTACTCTCATTAATATCTAGAATTAAAAAAAAAAAAAACAGAAACACAGTTGCATTTATTAATCTGTGGTATGATGAAAATATCATGGTTTTTGTATGCTTTCACAGTGGCCTTATCAGTGGTGCCAGGACTACAGAATATCTGGTGGAGAAGTCTAGAGTTGTTAGGCAGGTATGTGAAAAAAGCTAATATTTTAATGATGCATGAATTTATTTGATGTTTTTCTTTGAAATTGAAATTAAAAGTTGAATCTAATTATGGTTTCATTTTTGTCAGTGAGTCGTATAATTCTCCTGATCTCTGTAAGCATATATCTTTCAAAAATTACATGTTTTTTGTTCGCTTGCGATAAGTTTTGAGGTGTAGGGCAAATTAGTCAAAAGATATGAGATGGGTTTATGTAGTTTTCATCGTATTTCTAAACCTTTTCTGTGCAGATGAATTACATGTCACACATCCTTGCATTTTCACTCCAGTGCAGTGTTAGGCAATAGGCAATAACAGTGTTCCTGAGAAGCTGGCCGACACAATTTCTTGTTATGTTCACCTGTTTTTCTTTGTGTCATTGTAGGCTCCAAGTGAACGCAACTACCACATCTTTTATCAGATGCTGGCTGGCATGTCCATCGGAGAGAAAGCCAAGTACGGTCTCACTCAGCCCGAACGCTACTTCTACCTCAACCAAGGGGGCAGCAGTCGCCTGGATACGCGCAATGATGCAGACGACTTCATTCGCACGATCTCCGCCATGGAGGTGTTGAACTTTGACCCCAACAAGCAGGAGACGGCTTTCAGCATCCTGGCGGCCATCTTACACATTGGTAATCTCTCTCTGCAGAATTCCAAGGTTTGTACATTGTATAGACTTCTCCCAAACGTTGAATGCATTCAAAGCATAGCCAAATATTGCAATATTTTTCATTCACCCCGTTTACTTTGTTACATGTGCATTATGACCAAGCTATCCTAATATTATTGTGATGAAGTAACAGTATTTTGCTCATAAGTACAACCTAGAAATTAAAGTTTATACTTTTCATAAATATATCAGAAAAGTCAATACATGAATATGCAAAGCAAGAATCGGTTACCCATTAACAAACTTGCTATAAAGTTGATTGTATTGGCCCTGACTTGACTACTTTTTCTTACTTAGCTCTACTTTCCATGATTGTTGGGAGCTCCAGCTTTTCTAAACAAGTGTATTTCTGTGATTGCTCTAGCATAAATTCTTTGCTCTTTATGAACAGAAATCATTTAAATAAAATGATTATATCCATTGTAACTTCTTATGGCTGGTTATCACGAGATGAGGGTTGATGTTTTATTTTCTCATATTAAAACTTTAATTGTTAGTAGGGCTGATCAGAACTATAATGTAACAAAAATAATTATAAAACAGGCTCAAGAATGTAGCCATCCTGATCGGTCAAATAACACCATGTGACCAGGGGATTAACGCACGGCTAATCCGGATCAAACACTAAGATTGTAAGAAAACACTAAGATTGTAGACCTGTTATATAAAACTTTTAATACATGGTTGTGAGTTCGTGCGTTAGTGCGATCCAGCAACAAGCAGGTTTTTATCGTGGGGTCTAACACACTCGGCTACGCCTCGTGCGTTAGTACACCACGATAAAAACCTTTGTGTTGCCAGATCGCACTAACGCACTCCCAACCATGTATTAATAGTATATTGTTGAAGCTCTGGTGTTAATGGTTCCATTTTTCTTATGATTAATGTGTTGTTTTTTTTACATTTTCAGAGACAAGATAGACCCGAGACTCTAGAAGTCACCAATGATGGAGCCCTAGCAGCAGCGGCCAGGCTTCTACAACTCGACCCAAAGCAGCTTGAGGGCGCTATACTCTACAGAGTCACGGTAAGGGCCTTTACCTACATGAAAATGGAAACATTTCTCTTAATATCTGCAATATATACTCCTCTCTTTATATGCAGAATTCACAAAGGAGGTTTATCGTACACCATGCTTTTTACCTCATATGTGCATTACCAATTTGTCAAAATGTGAAAATCTTATTGAAGATTCAAAGCATTACTATATGACTGTTCTTTTAAGAAATAGCATAGTATTTCCTCTTAGTAAGATTTACGCTTTTCACCTTTGCACTGTGTGGAGTGCAGCTTGGTACTAGTTTATCAGCCATCAAAAGTGTAATATACATTTTATACAGCCAATATAAATATATTATTGAGTTATATACTTTTATTATTGTATGACATAGTTGATGTAAAGTAGGTTTTTGTAATAGCAAATATTAAAAAGGGACTTTGACAAAAATTTTGCTATCAAAAATAACAAGTATACATGTACATTATTACAAGAAATATATTGAAATGGATATTATTTTTACAATTATCACTAGGATATCTAAAATTTCTTGCGGTAGCTGTGCTCCCACCAAAGCAACAGCGAGATATGTGAACATTGTACCATTTGTTATGCGATCATATATCTTGTTTGTTCATCTCTATCAGGAAACAATCGGGGAGAGAATTCTTACTCCCAGAACACTTGAACAGGCTGAAGATGCCAGGTATGTCCTCTCCAAAAAGAATGTTTGATTCTTATCTTATTGATCCAAATCCTCCAATAAGGATATGCGTGCAGTGTAGATGTGTTCTTTGGCATTAAGGTTCAAAGTTCATTGTTCTTATTTCCATAAAGCTCATGAATAGTTATCAGCTATCAGGTGTCATTCGAGCTAGACAGCAGGAGAAACTTTGGAATGTCAAGGGAATTCCCCGCCCCTCCGCCCCCCCCCAAAAAAAAAAAATCATTGAATGTAGTATACATGTAGTTAGATTATGACAGAGCATTAAAAGAATATATGTTTACTTTTCTATGAATTTGATTACCACAAATGATTCCCAAGAATATGTTTGATGATAGTTTGGCGTCCACCAAAACAGATGCATGTGTGCGTACAAATTAGGGTCATTTCAGGGTCATTTGTGCCATGAACTAATTACGAACTGGCTTATTGCTTTGAGACAGTTTTGTTCACAATGTAAACGCACGGCTAGAACTCAACTTTATCTTTAAACAAGCACTGTAATCACAATAACTTTCTATGGATTTGAGTTAAAATCACAAAATTCATACCACAGGTACAAAACTTGGTTACTGTTCATGCGGGTAGTGATCAGTGTTGTAGATTCCAAGATGCAGGCGAGACAATGCTAGGCAATTCCCCTTGTTTGTTTGTTTTTTTTGCCTGGCTATTCGGGAGAACCAGTATTATCATAATTGTTACTTCTTATCATTATCACCATCAACATCATTATTGTCATCATCATCACCATCATCATCATCGTTATCATCATCTTCATCATCATCATCCTCATCCTCATCCTCATCCTCATCATGGTCATTATTACTATCGCCATCATAAACATCTTCATCATCATTATCATCACCATCATAAACATCATTATTATCACCATCATCATCATTATTATCACCATCACCATCACCATCACCATCACCATCACCATCACCATCACCATCACCATCACCATCACCATCACCATCACCATCAACATCACCATCACATTCATTAATATCATCACCATCAACATCACTGCCATCTTTAAATTTTGACAAACTCTTTAAGTCATTACCTGAAAGAAATAATCTTCTTTTTTCCTTTGTAGGGATGGTATAGCCAAGTCTCTCTACACAAGCCTCTTTGCTTGGCTAGTCAGGAATATCAATGGCATCACTAACCAAGCAGCAAAGATGACCTCCATAGCTATTCTTGATATCTTTGGATTCGAGGTAAGGAATTATTACCACAAAAAGGTTAAAAGGACATTATGAACTTGAAAATGTTAGGGTTCAAACTTTTTTTTTTAATAATCAAAAAATGTTAATGAATTTGTTGAAGAATAATTTTGTAGATCAGGTAGTGTGATGCAAACTTGTTTTGAAATGTAATTCTTTGTAAAATATTTGTCTGAAGGGTATTCTAAGTATTATAAGGAGTTCTTTTTAACTGTTTTTTATGACTTGTTAATCTATGCATTTAGATTTAAGATTTTAGATAAATATTTGATTGCGAAATTAACATGAAGGAAATGAGTTGTGATTAAAGGAATTATTGTATGATTATCTTCTTAGTTCACTTTTGAAAATACATGTGTAATGTTAATGTAATCCTTCTATTTTACAGAGTGATCCCCCAAATATAATGGAATGTAAGAAAAACGTACATAAATATCATCAATGTCCTTACAGGTTTTCAGAACAAATGGATTTGAACAACTCTGCATAAATTATGCAAATGAACATCTGCAATTCTACTTCAACAAACACATCTTCCAGCTAGAACAAGTAAGGCAGGAAGAGGAAGACATTTCATGCTTTGTTCTTGTATACTAAAAACTAAATATATATATATATATTTGTATATATTGATAAGTGTTCATTAGGGTATAATCTGTATAAAATATGATTCAACTGTTGGATTGATGTCAATGATTTCTGCATTTTTATAGCCAATTTCGAGTACCTGCAGTGAAGCTTATTTCTAGAAAATGTATTCCAAAATCATTGTGAATTTTTATCATGAGATAAAGTTTAGACCTGCCAACTGAAAATGAAATATAGAAGACTTGCTGAAAAACAAGTACCCTGAAATGGGACAAAGTTACAGATAGACAGTATATATGGTCAGGGCCCCGTTGCATAAAACTTACCATTAATGGTAACTCTGCTATCAATGGTAACTACCATGGTAACATCACTCAACAGCCAATCAAAATCAAGGATTCCATGGGAGTTACCATTGATGGCAAAGTTACCGTTAATGGTAAGTTTTATGCAACGGGGCCCAGGTCTTAGTTCCAACTTTCATGGGAGGCCTTGTTTATTTTGCTTATTAAAGCAATTACCACATTTTCTTCCAAAATTACTTGACAGATGCCATTGATCTTTGATATATATATATGTTGTGAGATTTTTTGTTCGATTCTCTTACCGGAACTCAAGTTTATTTTAAAAACTTACATCTTTTAAATTGATGACCTTGTCTTCTCATTCCAGCTTGAGTATGCCAAAGAAAAGATAGAATGGCAGACCATCTCATTTGTAGACAATCAAGTCGTTTTGGATCTCTTTGCTAAGAGACCTACCGGTATCCTACACATCTTGGATGACGAGAGCAACTTCCCAAAGGTATGTGTCACTTCAAAATTGATGGTATCCGGATGAAGTCTTCTTTAGTCTATTTCATTGGCCCTAATAATGAAGTGTAATAATCACAAGGACTATTGAAGATTTTGCCTGTTAATATACATGTGAAACGAGATGCAACAATCATTTATCTGAAAGAAAAACAAAGCAGTGCTTTATATAATGAGAGACTTTTCCTATTAGTTTGTGTGCTATGATGTTTGGTGTGGTTTGTGACTGATAGCATATTTTTTTTAAAACATTGGATTGATTTTAGTATTTCATATGCATAATCAAAGCCCATACCACCTTCAAAATACTGGCTATTACCAAATTTTCTGCTGAAAGATTTACAAGAGAAGGCTGAAGTTTTATTCCCGCAGAATATACATGTATGTACCTTATATATGAAGATCAGTCTGTGTCTTTGTGTAACTTATCTTTCTGGAATAGTTTTTATAGGGGCATTATTCATTTCAGAAATGATATTGAAGTTCCCAACTGAACCCTCTGTAAACCATCATTTATGTGTCTTTTAATGAGGATCATTACATGGTTCTTTATCAATTAATGCAGGGCACGGAGAAAGCATTTGTTGAGAAGTGCCATTACCATCACTCGTCTAACTCTCACTACGGTCGCCCCAAGCAGCCACGTCTAGAGTTCTGTATCAAGCACTATGCAGGGCAAGTGGTCTACCAGCTGGATAATGTCATTGGCAAGAACAGAGACATGCTGAAACCAGAGGTCCTGGCAATGTTCAAGAACAGCAAGAATCAGGTGAGAAATGGTTCAAACCAGTTTGGATTGTTGATATAAGGACTAGATAGACTCGTAATGAATGAGAAATTGGGTATCCAAAAGAAAGAGAGGGGGAGGGGGGGGGGGGTTAAGTTAGACTATGTCATTAGTATGTACTGGAATGTTGAAGTAAGAGGTAATGGGATTAAAATTCATTTAAAACCACTTCAAGACTTGTTGAGCTTGAAATACAAAAAAAAAAAACTAAATGTGATTTTAAAGCAAAATTGACCTTAGTATTACACCATTATAATCAAGAATTCATTTGATTATTTGACAGGTCCTAGCAGATATGTTCAAGTTGCTGGAGACCGTAGAGCAGAGAAGGTCCATGATTGGGTCTAGTGGCCCCACAGGGATGAGGAAGATGAGACCTTCGACAGTGGCTACCAGATTCAACGAGTCTCTCCTTGACCTTATCTTCAATATGAACAAGTGAGAGCTTTTTACAAAAGATGGTTACTTAACCAATTGATGATGGCTTCATTTTCATTCAATGTGCATTTAACATGGCTGACATCCTAAGCTACATTTTATCCCGGTCTTAATAGTGTTCAACCGGTTAAGAAAATGTCATTAGTTGATGTTGAGAATGCATATATTCAGTCTGAACAAAAGAAGTGAATCTTCCTCCCCTGGGGTTATTACTCATGCTTCTCCTGGTAATTCGATGCATTTACAGTAGTCAGAATGGGGAACAATCAAGTTTTTCAAATAATGCTTTAGGCATCTTTCATACTTGTCACTATGTCAGGCTTGCCCCAGTATTGACTAGAAAGAGTTTTGATGAGCTGCTGTATTGTCTGTATTATACATGTAGTTACCCTGATGCAGTATGTGGGTATGTGGTATGAAGATATTCCTCAACAAAGTGATACACAATTTGGATGCCCTGTTGAAGCAAAGGTATCATATTTTTCAAGGCAAAAAGTAGGCACTTTACTGTGATGTACACCATAAAAATAACAATTATTCCATGTATATCCCAATTTCTGTATTCTTCAGATGTCATCCATTCTTTGTGCGTTGCATCAAACCCAACGAGAAGAAGGCTCCCATGTTGTTTGACACTCCTGTCGTCCTGGGCCAGCTCCGGTATAGCGGTATGCTGGAGACGGTACGCATCAGGAGAAATGGCTTCCCTATCAGAATGACCTTCCTCTCGTTCATGAACAGGTAAGTTTTATGGAAATGGGACTCATCCTTTTCCACTGGTTAACATTTGTGACGGTTTACTGAATAGAGTCATAGAAAGTCGTCTGAAGGGAAAGAAGACACTCATGAGACCTCACAAAGCTCTCCTGGATGATCTTATTGCATATCGTGGTGGAGTGGGATACGATAAAGTGAATCACCGGGCTCAAAATCGAAACACTTGGCGACACACAAGTGTGAGAAGATAATAAAGTCACTAAGCCAGTCTTTGGACAGATCATTATTGATGATATTTAATAGTGAGATGGAGTTCTGTTCTGAGTACTTTGCCTTTAAGAGATGTGATCACACTCAGAATTCTTAGTTATTGGCAATGTTAATGTAAATGTAGGGCGATTGTTCTTTATTTCCACTTTGGTATTTCCCTGTCGATTACTCATCTTCATTTTCCTCTTTCTATGTTTGACCACTATATGTACATGTACCCCCTTTCTCTCTCCCACTATCTCTCTCTCTCTCTCTTTCAGAGGCTAAGCTCATGGAGATTTTTTATCTTATATTGCATTAAAAAAATTAATCCTTTCATGTTAGTGAAAATTCCTCCAAATATAGTGAATTAGATACCACATATGAATATGAATCTACTCTGTTTGAATGTAGATATCGCTTCCTGATCAGTGCACACATCACATTCCGAGCTACAGCCAAGGAGCTTTGCCAGGAGATTCTGTTCAGGGTTGGAGACAGGTTCAGAAGAGATTACCAACTAGGAGCTACCAAGGTAAAAGGTCATGGGTCAAATGCATGTATATTTATTGACAGTTGATCAGAAAGCATGTTGAACTGTGTTTTGAGATCCTAAACATTCATGCATTATTGTAATACATGTATCCTGAGGTCTTGCATGTTGCGCTCAGGCTTAACATACATCCTTTGCACCTGAATATGATAGTTCTGTGAAGCATATTTGCCAATATTTTTTTAATGAAAGGGACTTTTGGAACATCATGGAGTACAAATGATGAGGATTATACTTCCCTTGTAGTGGAGATAGTACATGAATGTATATGTACACCATGGCAGGTACCTGAATTTATGACTGAGGAGTGCATTTATCATAACCATCATGAAATTCCATCCTAGGTGTTCATGAAAGAGGCTCTTGAGAATCACCTAGAGTACGAACGCTCCAAGATCATCCAGAAAGCAGTCCTGGTCATCCAGCGTCATCTCAGAGGGTTCATAGCCCGTCGCCAGTACCGTCTGATCCGCCACACCGTGGTCCAGCTCCAGGCCCACATGAGGGGGTACCTGGTGCGGCGCAGGGTCAGGACCATTCTGAAGGGTGTGGTCCTGTTTCAGGCGCTCTACCGGGCCAGGCTGCAGAGGAGGAGGTATCTCGTGGTAAGTTAATTGGTTTGTGAGGGAGATAGATATAGAGGGATGGATTGAGGCACAGGGCAAGGACCGTCTGGAATGGTGGTCCTGTTTTTGGCATTCTACTGGGCCAGCAAGCAGAATAGGATATTTTCATAAGATAATAGTTTATACGAAGGGGGATGGATGTTCATAAATATGAAGCAGGTTTAGGTGAAGGAAATGTGATCAGACTGTTTAAAGCATCTTTGTAGATAGTTACATAGTTAAAGATATACCATATACATGTACATGTATAGAAAACCAAATTTGACAAGTAATACCATTTTCTTTGGTTAAACTTATATATGCTTTAATATTTTAATATTAAATATTTAATACTTTAATATTATGCTAATTATGATGATAAAGTTAAACTTCACTTTATATTTCATTAATCCTTTGGAATTAAAGTTATCAATGTAAATCAGTGCAAAACAACTCCTGCGTTCTACTGTACAGATGCTAAAGAAGGCAAGAGAGGAGAAAGCAGAGCGTGAGAAGAGGGAGAAGCGACGCCTAAAGCAGGAGAGGGAGAGGCTAGAGGAGGAGAGAAGGAAAGAAGCCAGTCGCCTAGCAGCAGCTAAGATGGCTGCCAGCAGATCATCCCTACCGTCCCCCCCTCCTCCTCCATCTCTACCCACTCAGCCAGCAGACGTGTCCAGGGTGGACATTCCCTATGAACTCAGTCTGCTGCTACAGAGGGGTAAGATGGGATCTTTCCCACTGCCACAGTTTGAATGGATGATTCGTTTACAATCTACTGTTCAGGGAATCTACTCTTCTTCCAGTGTTCAAAAGTGTCAACAGATGCATGAAAATAAGTTGGAAGATGACATGTCTAGAGAAAAACCATTTCCTCAGAGAAAGAATCCTTCGTAAACGACAGCGTTTAAATTCCTCTGATGTGAACAAAATGTTGAATTGTTTTCACTCATTTGCATATTATGTTTCTAGTCTTTTACACTAGAGACGACAAGAGTTCTTTGAAACTATTTCATCCACCAAGAAAAATCCTTGATTCATAATAAGTAGAAGGCACTGGTCATACCTGACAAAATATGATTCGGGTGTAGCACTGATCTGTGGCATACATATCAGAATAGCAAACTTGAAAAAAAAAATGCCACTCAGTCATGTTATCAGAATTACTGTCAACATGTATTCAGTCATAGTGAATTCGGCTTCCATCCTTTCCCTCTATTCTTACCTCTGCAGGATGGAGTCCACCTCACAATGAGAGAAACTTGATTAAGGTCGTTGGTCAGATGGCTCGTCAGGAGAGGCCTATCAGCTTCCCAGCTGACATCAATGACCATCCCTTCTCAAGATATGTCAATATATACTTCAAGGTAAATACACTATCATTCATTTTACTCCCCTCTCTGTTGATAATGAAGAAGGTCCGAATGCAAGAAAAAAGATATTTGAAAAGGATAAGAAATATCATGTGCAGCAATATGTTAACATCTTCATTAGATAATCATATTGATATCATTGGAGGTCATCTTTGTATTCATCCTCCTGGGATCATCATCATCATTATTATCCCCATCATCATCATTCTCCTCACTATCAGGCCTACCATTAGTATGGTTATGTCAGCAGTCTCATTTTCTTTCTCACTTTTGCCGTAGACTCTACCTTTATCTAACTTAAATGTCATATCTATTTATTTTTAATTTTAACAAAGATATAAGCATGAAATTACAAAACTACCATTGTATATTAATGAGGAGGTCACTAAGATGTAGCAGAACTTTTACATTTTTGTCCATCATCTTGTATGATGTACTTAATGTTTCCAGTGGTTCTATCAGGTTCTTGAAAAGTGAATAGCCATTTTGTGTGCTAGAATTAGGACTTACACTGAGCTTTAGCAAACGATATAACAAAATTTAATATTCAAAATTTTTCTTTCTTTTTTCTTTCGAGACTACCTATGTTTTTCCAATGTTTAATCTGAAGAGGCAGTAAACCAGTGCACAAACCATTGATAACATCACTGCTGTTTTCTGTTCTTCAGAGTGATGGCTTTGGCTATCAAGACGTCCCCATAGCTACAGGCTTCCATACCCTCAATGAAGCCAATGACGATGAGGCCGTGGCAGTCTTCAAGCTCATCCTCAGGTTTCTCATGACTGCTGATCCTGGCAATGATCCTGCCAAGAAAACTCAGGACTTCATCACTGGCAACTACATCGTACAGAAGGTAAGACTGACCCGATTTACTTGAGCATTTTCATTTTTCATTTTCAACGTAGTCCTTCAATTATAAAATACACTCAATATTTCTTAAAATGTAATGGCTTTTTGTGAAATTAGAAAAAAATACACGGTAATATGATTGGCAGTATGAATAAAATATTCTATGAGCATTGTAAAGAAATTAAGGGATATTACAAAATGACAGGTAGATATGACAGAAAATTATAATACATGTATGCTTGAAAAGCAGGACTTGTATAATGAATATCCTTTTCTTCCTGTCATGCTCTGGGTCTGTTTCTCAATTGACCTGATTCTATGATAATTTGGCATATGGCTATTATGCTAAATGAGAGTGTTTTGCTTTTAAAGAATTGTAAAAACAAACCGGACATGGCTGAGACTAGCATGTTTTGTTTTGTAGAAAGAGCAGACATGGTGATACTTTGATAAATATTTAGGGTTACAACAGAAGATCTCATGATGTATAAGGATGAACATAGATAGATATAAGGATGAAGAAAGAAGATATATTGCTGATGTTATTAGTATACAATTTCAGCAGTGTTCATAGATATTAGTTTGCAATTTGCCCCCAAGTCATCAAATGGAAATGCTGTAGCATTAGAAAATCTTTTAACTACATGTACGTGTAATTTCACAACTCTAACTTGTTTCAAGCACAAATTCAACCTTGCCTCTGGGAAGAACGTCATTATACAAAGAGGTTTTTTTCCACTCCTTCTGATCAGGGTTTGAACAACAAGCACATCCGTGATGAGATCTACTGTCAGGTCTGTAGCCAAACATGGAACAACACCAACAACACCATCCAGGAGAGGGCTTGGCTCTTGCTCAGCAACATCATGGCTGCCTTCCCCCCCTCTCCCAAGCTCTATAACTTCCTGCTCAAGTAAGTGGCCTGGGCCCCGTTGCATAAAACTTATCATTAATAGTAACTCTGCTATCAATGGTAACTACCATGGTAACATCACTCAACAGCCAATCAAAATCAAGGTTTCCATTGGAGTTATCATTGATGGCAAAGTTACCGTTAATGGTAAGTTTTATGCGACGGGGCCCTGGTGGAGATGGTGCCCATGAGATTCAGCTTCGTGTTCATTGAGCCATTTGTTCGGTGTCTGATATACTTTCCAGAAAAATTACTTAAAGGCTTAGTTGACAGAGTTACATTATAGCAGAGACAGACAGAAAGAAACAGAGAAAGAGGTTTCAAAAGAAGTGAGAATTTATAAGAGAGAGAGAGAGAGAGAGAGAGAGGAAAATGTACAGGGGCAGAAAATTCAACAGCGACAGGCAGACAGACAATTGAAGATTGGATTACAGTGAAGATTTTTTTTAAAATAATCAGTATTTTATGTCTTGTCCCCAAAATTCCATGTAAAAAGCAGTTGAAGAAAGAGTAATCCAATTTCAATTCTCCAGGTATGTATCTGACCATGCATACAACGGGTACAAGGCCTACTGTCAGCACAAGCTACTCTCGTGTGACCCTCATGCCACAGAGTCCCAGGGTAGTCGCACCTATCCTCCAAGCCTGCTGGAGTGGAAGGCCCACCAGCTGCAGGCTAAGATGTCTCTGGTCACCAAACTACCTGGGGAACCTGATCCTATCAACGTCCAGGTGGACTCCTGGACCACCGGAGAGGACTTTGCTGCTGCTGCTCTTAAACAGAAGTAAGACACTCTTTCAAAGTAAAGAAGATTTCTGCACATTGTCTTCTGGGCTCTGTTTCATAAAACTTGTTATCAATAACAACTGGTGCAAATCTATGACTAATTTGTTCTCAGTCAATCAAATTCAATGATTTCAGTAGCTTATAACAACTATCGTAACTGGTCATTGATAACAAGTTTTATGAAACGGGACCCTCGTTGACAGTGTTTGTTCTTTCTTATGCAGTAAGATACATGGAGTGAGTTGTAATAACTGGAAAGATATCTAGCTGTCAGAAGAGTTTGGTATAAAGTAACAGCTTTTTTGGAGCTCATGTTGAGAAAAATGCATGTAGATCGTGCCAGCTATTTGTTTATGAGGTACATGCAGTAGCATGCATACTCCAAAACAGCATTTTAGATAAGATTTGTGCCTACTTAAAAGTAGTTTAAAGACTGCCTTACCACTGGCCCATGATCCTATGATTAGTTCTTATTTTCAAAATCCTTTATCTTTCTTCTCATTAGGGGACTTCAGAAGGGATACCGGGGTTGGTCTGTTGAACTGATGGATGAAAACGTCCGTTATGATCTCTCTGGGCCTGACTTTGTCATGGACCTCGTTGCCGAGATGGAGGTTCACCCTGAAATGCCGGTAGGAGAGTCGCACTTCCTTATCGCATCAGAGATGATCAAGAGTGGGCAGACTCAACATAGGAGGACTATCAACAGAAGGTATGGAGTGATGATGAAATGATGATGATGATGATGATGAAATGATGGTCACGATGAGAATGATGATGTTGATGATGATGAAAATGATAATGATGAGAATAATGCTGAGAATGATGATGACGATGAGAATAATGATGTCGATGAGAATGATGATGATGATGAGGATAATGATGATGATAGTGAGAATGATGATGACGATGAGGATGATGATGTTGATGAGAATGATGATGATGATGATGATGTTGATGATGATAGTGAGAATAATGCTGAGAATGATGATGATGAAATGATGATGATGAGAATGATGATAATGATGAGAATGATGATGATGATGATGATGATAAGGATAATGATGAGAATTATGATGATGATGATAATCATTGGCTAGAAGGATAATGATAATAACATTTGTAATGACAATAATGATTATCTTGGTGGTGCTGATGGTGGTGATGATGATGATTATAAGTACTACTTCTTCTATCTCATCTTTCTTTCTTACTTCCAGACACCAATCTGAGATAGAGACCATCCTTTCAGCACCTACTCCTGCCCGTCCGTCAGTTCCACGTCAGCGTAGTACCCAGCATGATCAGCTCCAGCGCCAGTACCCAGCTGACCTTAGCATCCCTGAACCAGACTATGTCAGTACCAGCAAGACAGGTAGGACCAGGCCTTATCAATAGTAATAATTCATATGATTTATATTGTGCCAAATCCACTCTGTAGAGTGCTTTAAGCATAGAGTAGGATAAAGAAGTAAGGAAAGCAGAGAGTAGAAGAAGAGAAGAATATAATAATCACTGGGAAGCATTTAACAAGTTTTTAGACTGCTTTTGAATGAATCTGGAGAATGGCAATTTCTAATAACTATAGGTAAATTATTCCATAGAGCAGGACCAGCATGGGCAAATTATTGCATAAAACTTGCTGTGAACAACAACTGCCAATAGTAATTGATTTTAGTAGCTAATATCAATCAATGTAACTTATTCTTGATAGAAAGTTTTCTCAAACAGGGCCGGAATAATGTTGGGAAATCGTGAGGTTCTGAGAGGATCCTAAAAGGGAATTATCTTATGTGGTATAAAGATTGAAATAAAGAAAACTTGATAGGACTTTTAATAGTTGAAGAAAATTTTGTTAATACATAGAAGAGAGTAGATGGATGAGAAGAATAACAAAAATGTGTGTATAAGTTATTCGTATTCACTGTTTTTGAGTCATTCTGCACTACATGTATATCATAGAAAAGAGCTTGTTGATGATTGTAAATTGCCTTTATTTTCATTGCAAAATTCTGAAATCATAAGTTGTACCTCAACCCTCTAATATGCAAGCCAAAGCATTCAAAGCCAAGAAGTCCCACCAAGTTTCTGTTTCCTTTCACATCTCCATATATTCTCCTGGGTAGCAAGTGGCAAATTTGATTTTAGTGCCACGTATTGCATTGATCGAGTCGAAATACATATCTTTATAGACCACCACACCTTTACTCCTCCAGCTGCAGCTGTAATTGCTACCTTTTCTATATTTACAGGTAGAACCTTGGCACAGCGTAGCCAAAGCATCGGCACCATCTCCGGAATGTCAGAGTCTGGCCTCGAGGACTATGTCAACCAGCTCTTTGACCCAGCAACCCTGGGCATCCAGGGAGGCAGTGAACCCCCTTCTCCTTCACTGTCAGCTGACCTGTCTAGTCCTACCCGTCTCAGTCAGGTCATCAGGGGTGGGGGCAGGGGCCCTATGATGCCAGTGCCGCCCCCTGTGCCTCCTACGTCACAACCCCCAGCAGGCAGTAAGTCACCTTCATCAATCTTTTTAAAGCTAACTGTGAGATAAAGCGGTTTGCGGTCTGGGGAAAGTAGTATATATTTTACCAAAATCAAATCACCTCCATGGCGTTAATGTCCTTATGTTTTGTGCAAACTGCAATGCTGGAAAAAGAAGTTGTACTATGTGTTGCTTTGGCAGGATAATGAGGATATGTTCATGTAAGTGCCACTTTAGAATATTTTCAAACATTAGTCAAAAGGCTGAAGGGTAAAATCAGGCAATATGTTCAAGCTTACTTGTTTTTGTTAACGCTTTTGAAATTGATGTCTCGCAGCAAGAAAATGGAAATATTGTGAACGATGGGAAATACACATACATATAGATGCACCTCCACATGGTATGGCAATATAAGAGAAAGGTACACATACAAAATTGCTCACAAGTACATATATATGGCACATCATGATGACACAAATAGTGTCATTGTCTTTTATTTTACATTATCTACAATTTTCAAGTTTCAGTCATTTTAGCACCATTGTTTTCGAAGTTTTCTATGCTGTCGAAACTTGAAACTTCAGAATTTTATGAGTGTTATGCATCTGGCACTGCAATGCTATTAGTTGTTCTTCATCTTAAAATGCACAGGTTTTGTTGTTGTTACTAGACCTTTTTATAAACCATTTTAGTAATCACAAATTTGTCATTCACTGATGAGTCATATTTGAGTCATTCTTTTCCTCCAAGTTTCCTTATACATGTACCTACTTGATTTTAATCAATTAAAATATACTCCTTGTTTCACATTTTGTTGAAGATTTATCTTAAACTTTTTGTGTCAACTTTAAATTCATCAGATTCATGTTGTCCTTTTATTGTTTCTGTAATTGTACATTTTTTTCTTTTAATTGCCTTTTCTCCAGTTTTCCTTAATCGCCCTTTGTTGATAATCTTGTGGTCTCTATTACTTCTAAATTGTCTGAAATTTAAGTTATGCAGATTATTATGACTTTATTTTCTTTTTGTAAAAACACTTCACTATAATCACCTGTATTTAATCTCTTTGTTTCTTCTAAAATGTTGTCAATTTACGTTGTGTGGACTAACAAGACTTTATTTCTTATTTTTTATTTTCAACCATTTCTTCAAAATCTCTTGGAAAAGTTATGGGTGTTCCTGCTTTCACACCACCTTCTGTTGCTATGCCATCTTATCCCACTTACACAGGTACTAACACTCAGCACTTCATTCTCATGTTTGTAAGCCAGGCCCCTGTTTCATAAAACTTGTTATCACTAACAAGTGACAATTATTGTTATAATCTACTGAAATCCTTGCATCTGATTGGCTTAGAGCAAGTTTGTCATAGAAATGTAGCACTTGTTACTGATAACAAGTTTTATGAAAAGGGGCCAAGATATAGGTAGCACTTCAAGGTAGTGTGTTATGTTGGTACAATGGTTTGGGGAGCTCTTGAACTTAAGAAATGTATTAAGTGAAGATCAGAATTTGAGTAGCGCTTTACATTACAAAAGCAAATTGAAACTACTGACTTTTAGTGGTTTAATTTTTGGAGAAAAATGTTCCTTTGGCAGTGAAAAAGATTAATATTTATTATGCCACGTTGATATTTATTGTTAATATCTTTGTTCTTGTAGCTTAAGGATGAAACGTGTTTGAGAACAAATGTGCACATTAGTCTTCCCTTTGGGTGAAAAATTCAAATTTAATATTACATGTATCTAACCAATACATGTATGTATGTTATTTCTTCATCCTTTTACATGTATTTAATATTGTATATTGTGCAGTGTATGTTGCTTTGTAAGAAAATACATTGATATATTTGCACGACAATGTTTCACGCACATAGCATTCATGTAGAGTAATTTTGCTTGTAACTTTGCAAAGCAGATCATCTTTCAAGGATCAGTTTATATTTATTCCACACAAACTTCAAGTTATATGTATGTGTTTGCATGTACTGTCCTCATTTCTACAGTGATCATATATTCCTTTTGAGTATGTATTAAAGTGATTTGGTAACTTTGTAGAGGCTTGATAAAATCTGAGCTGCCTGGTCTTACATGCTATCAGTGTATGTAATATGGTGTAAAAATGAAACCCAGGAAAAAAAAAACCCTTCAAAATCATCATGTGCTTCACAAAAGTAAACATATGCAAGTGACCGGAAATGCCAGACTCATTGTCCCCCATAGACTCAGTGTTAGACTTATACGTATACGCTTTTGTAAATGGGAGTATTCAGTCATAGATATCTTAATGATAGCATTATATATTTGAAAACCTTTCTATGCCTGGCTATTTATTTATCCTTCTGAACATTATTATACAAGACAGATATCAAAATTCAATAATTTATTAAATCAAGCCTCCACAAAGTTACTGAATCCCTTTAATATTCTTGTTTTTCTATGTACTTTGTATATTGTACATTTAAATTTCATATCATGTATTCTTTTTTTTCTTTCTCTTTTCATTTTCAAAATAAGCTTTAATACATGTATTAATGTACCGAGAAACGAAAGTGGCTAAATCATATTGTACATTATGCAAAATTACCACCAACTGTAAAGATGAAAACAGTTCTTGTTTATCAGGTTTGTTGTACTTGTTTGCTAATTATCTTTTCATTGCTTTGTATCATGTAAATCAGTTTTAAATTATTGATAATAGCTTACCAAGATTCTAATGTAGCAAACCATAGTTTGTACATAGACACTGACAATACAGCAGAAGTTCTATAATGAAAATCTCTCTCTCATTACGTCTTTCTCTTTGTGCTGAAATCAGTAGAATATGTAACAGTAAGTGATTGGAGTCATCTTAGTTTTTGTAGCCGCTAGAGTGCATATTGTTTATTCAGAAAGTATCAGTTAGAATGGCATGATCATTCGAAACATGATATTTGATCTTTTAACCCTTTTGAGGTAATTGACCACATTTTGTGGTTTGGCTCAATCACTTTCGATTCAGAGCTCTATAAAATATACCAGATGCATGAGTAGAAAGAGCAAAAATTTCTGCACACACTATGTCCATTTTTGTTGCATGACCATATTTGCATTTGATGCCAGGAATTTTAAAAACGAGACTAAGCTTTAAACGTGGCAGTACATTGAGAGGATCAAAATCATTGTTTTTTTTTAAAATAAAAATTAGCAATTCTTTCCAACATTTTGACAAAATTCCTAACCATGTATATTTTTTTCAAAGACATTACACCTTATTAGAACCATGTAGCACTGAATGAAAACTTTTGTTGTTGCCAATTTGAAGAACAAAATGTGATCAATTTAGCCCCTAAATAATTCCTGTCCTGAAAGGGTTAATAGATGGGGGAGTAAATATGTAAAATGATGGTTTCATAAAAATGTGGATTTGAGATAAGAAAGGGAGAAAGAAAGGGAAGGTGGAAACCAGAAAGGATTTTTTCCCAAAATTAATTGTCTCTCTCTGCACTAACAATGGATTCCTGTTCATGCCATATTGCTTTACCTGAAACCTGTTTGTATGAAAAGTTCATGCATTAATCAATCCACCAAATTCCATCTTATTATGAATATTTTACTTATTCATTGTAATGGGTTGTTTATTTAACAAAAAGGGGTCTTGGTACAATTTTTGATATACTTGTAGGATATAAAATAAAAAAGAACTTGTTGAAGAAAAAGGATCTAAGCAACTTCCTAAATATTCAGTTTTGAAATAAATGTCTTTACTAATGTTCATGAATTGAATGATTTATGAACAATCTGTGCTGATAGATGATAACCCTACTTATCCCCCTTAACAAGATTCTAAAATGTTTAATTTGTCAAAAAGACTGTTCAAAATTGGCTATAAAAAAGGGACTTGCTTTGAGGTGTTTTTTTTTCTTCAAATCTCCTTCCAAATCAATATATATATATGTACATGCTTTGGTAATATTTTGCATATTTTTTTTTTCTAGAGTAATTTTTTTTATAGTAAAGGATAGAAAGAAATAGAAACTCATAAGCTTTGGTGCTTATTTTGCATATTTTGCTTTGCTTGTTCAATATCATTTATTTGATAACTTCTAGGGAATGAAAGTGTACAGAGCTTGCTTGAGTTATACTGATGCAAGTATCATCTGTGGACCATAGAGTACCGAAGTGCTGACGTCATATTCGCTCGTCACCCAGGATACTGGTTCCAAACAACAGAGCCTGCGCATGAGGTTCACCGTGAAGTCGTTCAAGCAACGGGCTGGAGCAGGGCAATTTCAGTGTTTGGTGCTGCAGGTGTGATCACCACGTCATTGTTTAACACAAATTTGTTTGGAACCAGCAACCTTGACAACTTGGCCGGTATGACGTCACACTTCGGTACTCTATAGCATTGGTGGTCTTTGTATAAACCGAGAAAGTGAAATCTCCTGTAGCTTGCTTGCCCTTTAAAAGTACTCTTTCTCAGAAGCAAGATAGTAGAAAACAAAACTGCTTGCAAGCTCCACTCTGAACTTTTCTTATAAAGTCGATATAAAAGAAACATCTCTGCTTGCATGCTTTGATCCAAACTGCATGAGCCCTGCTACCTAAGCTCAGCATCTTAGAACCCATCATAACCGATGGTCTTGTTGATTGATCTTCCTATGCTATATGGATATAGGAGCAGCGGCTGCAGGGATGACCCCCTACATGGCTCCCCAGGCCATGGGCACCCAGCTGGTCCAGCCTGTGCCTGCTGCAGTCCCAGGTATAAATCTGGGCCCTGTCTTAACGAGATTTGCGATTGATTCAAATCAATCGCAACTTAGAATTAATCGCAACTGTGTACTTAAGAGATAAGAGTTTGCCATTCATTTTAAGTTGCGATCGATTTGACTCCATTGCAACTGTTTATAAGATCGGGCCAAGATCAATGTTACCTTCTGAAAGTTGTTTAAAGTCAGTTCAGGACATTCTTAGCAGGTTCAACTATCTACATGTAGTAATGCATAAGAAACATGTTTGCTTTTATGAAATCAATGAAAGAGTGTTATATTTGTTCCTTTCCTGTACTTTTTTCACTTGTACTCACTTCTATTTTGTTTTGTCTGCATTTAAAGATGCATTCTATTTATTTGTTTGTTTGTTAGTTAGCTTTGTCATACTGCTAACCTACATGACATGAACATTACCTTTATATTTCACACTTTTCAATACAAAATTAACATCAGTTTTTCACTTCCACTTGAATGACAGAATATGATATTGACTGTTTAATAGTAATTGTCATTGTGATTTGAATTACAATCATGTACTTTTTTTTATAAATAAATAAATAACGGATCAAAATCGAAAATAAGTTGATGACTAATGAGCTTGATGAAATCTAGGTACATGTAATACACCCCTTCATTCAGCTGACAGTGTATTTCTCATTCACTTTACAGGATTGTGGGTACCTCAAATATTAATGGTTTGAGGTTTATAATGCCCAAAACTGCCTCCTCTTTGATAGTTTCTTAAAACTGGCCATATATTTTCAGTTGATAAAGCAGCAAACTTGTTAATGTGACAGAGGACTCAGGCACAATGGGGGTTGTCACCAGGGACTTTTAAGTGGCGAGTTTTCTCAAAACCTGAACATGTGCAAATCAGCTGATTACGACATTCCAGCTCGGAGACGAGTACAGTCAGTGGCGGCACCAAGGGGGGGGGGGCATGGGGGGGCATTTGCCCCCCCAGTCAGAAGCTTTGCCCCCCCCCAGTTGCCCCCCTAATAATTTTCGGAGTGAAAAAAAATAAAATGAAAAAGAAAAGGAAAGAAAAAAGTGAAAAAGGAATGGAGAAAAGAAGGAAAAAGAAAGAAAACGGAAACTTGGAAAGCAGTGGCGGCATCAAGGTGGGGGGGCATGGGGCAAATTTGTTCGCTCAGCTCGTGTAAATATCCTCATATTTGGGTAGTTTTATAGCCGAATAATTTCTGTACATTTCCACTATAATAGTGTCAAAATTTTTGCTCGCTTGCTTCGCTCGCTCGCAATACAGGCCTATAACTCCCACCACATAATCAGGCCGCGAGATGATCAAATGTCCTCATATTGGGGTAGTTTTATAGCCAAATAATCATTTCTGTACATTTTCACCACAAAAAGTTTCAAAATTTTTGCCCGTTCGCAATGTATAACTACCCCCTTATTATCGGGCAACAAGATGCTCAAATGTCCTCATATCTGGGTAGTTTCGTAGCCGAATATAATTTCTGTACATTTTCACGACAAAAAGTGTTCGCAATAAATAACTACCCCCTCATAATCGGGCAGCAAGATGCTCAAATGTCCTCATGCATATTGGGGTAGTTTTATAGCCGAATATGTAATTTCTGTACATTTTTACTACAAAAAATGTCAAAATTTTTGCTCGCTCGCTTCGCTCGCTTGCAGTATATAACTAACACCTCTTTATAATCGGGCAATTCAGCTAGATGCTCAAAATGTCCTCATATCTGGGTAGGTTTATAGCCGAATATTCTGTACATTTTCACTACAAAAAGTGTCAAATTAGTGCCCCCCAACATTTTCTTTTGCCCCCCATTTGCCCCCCCACTTTAAAAATCCTGGTGCCGCCACTGAGTACAGTGTGTAGTGATTTGATGTTGGGCATGCGCGCACGGGTACGGGTATGGGTACGGGTACGTGAACAATTTATACGTAAATATGATTCGTATTTGGGAAGGAGCAGCGCTGCGTTAGTGGCTGTGTATAGGTGTATACCTTCCAGGAAAATTCTTTGCGCGGTTTCATGCAAATTTGCTTATGCGTACATATAATTTTTTCATTGAATCTGCTGGCTTAAACCACAATTGCATGTTCGTAGGTCAAAATCATATTATTTTTTCTTTGTCAGTGGGGAAATTAGTGCCGGGCGGGCGGTTGTGATATTGCATTGAGTGCCGGTCGGAAATTTCGAGTGGTGGAAGGTTCCGACCGGCGCCGACCACCGTAGTGACAACGCTGGGCACAATCTATATTTGGATTCCCACATTGATTCAGTAGATAAGGATTTCTTATTGTTAAAAGGTCATGTACCTACATGTACCTTAAATAATGCAAAATAGTGTGCAAATTTGACAGTTTTGCCTGTAATTCGTATGTTTGCAATGTGCACATAATTTCTGTGTGCTTATGCATTAATATTATTGTTATTTTAAAGGTGTGGTACCTGTGATGCAGACCCCAATGATGACACCCATGCAACCGCAGATGATGCAGGCAACACCGGTCATGGTACCTCAACCCCAGCTGACTAGCCCCACCCTGAATAACTCTGCCCTCTCTCAGCAAGCCTATCTCAACCAGCAAACACTTATGGTATGTATGATACAACCATTCAATTTCTATTTTATTTTTTATAGAAAGTCAAAAGTGCTTGTGCACTATTGTTATAGTATGTGTGTGTATAGTTCAAAGCTGGAGGGAATGGTTGTTTGATGTATGTATAGGAACGTTACAGGAAAGATCTAGTTGGTTCAGCTCAGTATAAACTGGTCTGTTTGGAGCCAGAAGGGCATTAACTCATATACTTTTACACAGAGTTAACTCCTTTCTGGCTATGAATAGACCAACTTTGTTCAATATATAGTGTATCTACATGTGTACCTATTTAAACTGTATTGAAGCTGCTGAAAGATTAAAGGAAGTTATAACTTTACATTTTGAAATGAACTTTTGTGATCAAGATTTGAAATATGTTTGATTTCTTGAAAGATACATGTATTTCAAGATAAAACACAATTTTCGTAATTTGTTTGTGTCAAATTGTTTTTTTTTTCTCTCTCTTTTTTATTACTCCTGTGTAAAGGTGCAACAAGCTCAGATGCAACAGCAGCTACAACAGCAGCAACAACAACTGATGCAAAGTATTCAACAGTTGAACCAACAAGCACAACAGACTCGGCAGCCTCAGGTTGTCAGCACTGCACCAACAGTTCAGGCTCCAACTGTTCAGGCTCCAACAGTTCATGCTCCAACAGTTCAGGCTCCAACAGTTCAGGCTCCAACAGTTCCAGAACCAAAGACACAGCAGAATACTACCAGTAAGTTCAAAGCTCCTCCTGTGCCGACCTCAGTATCACCAGTATCTTCCTCATCATCTTCATCCATATCCCCGCCTCCTCCACCTCCTCCTGCTAGTGCGGCTCCACTAAAGAGTGCCATCAAGCAGTCATCAAAAGTAGCCGCCACAAAGAGCATCCAGGAGAAGAAGAGTATCCAGTTCAACCAGGAGGTTGTGAACATCAGTAACGGAGCCAGCGATGAGAGGTCTGCGTTGAAGACTGTGTCTCCTCCAGTCTCCCCCATCTTCAGAGACTCCTTTGTTCCACCACCGCCACCACCACCTCCTCAGTTTGTATCCAAGGGTGGACGCACGATCCAGCTGGACGACGTCAAGGACAGGGCCAGGACCATCCGGGTGGGCAAGATAGTGTGGCCTCCAAGAAAAGCAGAAGGGCAGAAGGAAGAGGTTCTTGTTGGACGACTTGAGGTAGAGCAGCAGGAGGAGATTGCTCAATCACTCCCTATTGGTCGCCCAACCGCCATTACCTCTTCAATGCTCCAGGACCGTGCCAGCACCCTACGGAAGACAAACACCAAAAACATTAGGCCAAAGGGAGTGGGCCATGTTGTAGCAACCAAAGAATCCTCAACAGCACCAGCCCCAGTACCAGCAAAGGCGCCACCTCCTCCAGTGGCTAAAAAGGTCTTTGGGCAGAGGAAGGATCATCACTCGGAGGCACTACTGATGCTCCAGCAGCAGATGAAGACCGCTCCTCCACCATCACCAAAGAAAGTGGCACCACCCCCTCCTGCACCTATTGTTACCAAAGCACCATCACCACCACCGCCGCCACCGCCTCAAGAGCCACCCACTCCTCCTCCACTTGCTCCTGCTGTAGTAGTTGCTGCTGCTGTTTCTCCCCCTCCTCCACCTCCTCCACCCGTCCCTCCTGTAGTGCTTGAGCAGAAGGAGATTTCTGTTCAAACCACTCAGACAGAGATGGAGTCTGTTGATATCCTCAAGGCACAAGGCATCATCCAGGAGATAGACGACACACCATCAGTCGTAAGTATATTTTCCTACCAATCAACTGTTTAATGAAAAGACACTGTAAAGTTTTACAGTTTGTACCTTTAAAACAAGAATAAATACCCATAGCTCCATGTATTTCTTATTCATTGTAACTGTTCTAAGGAATTTTTTATCATTCTTACCTTCTTTAATAGCCATTATGTAGCCCCATTACATTTCGACACAAGCTATCTTCTCAAGCAAACATGCAAAAAAAATATGAGATAGACTCTTGTAATTCATGGGCATCTTTGTAGCTTTTTTACAAATTGAGATATCCAGTTCTTCTGTGGTCAGCTCAAAACCCTTCATACCAATTATTATAAATGACTGCCCTTTGATTCCTCAGACTTCGTCTACCATCCCTGATGCTCTATCAGATGCTGATGTTGAGGAGATGGAGAAAGTCCAGACCCTGGTCTATCCCAGGGGACAGTCTTCCTTCTACATGTACACCAGGGTACGATGGAACCTTACCATCAGGAAAGAGGTGAGACTTGGATGTCTTTCATTGTGCATTAATTCAAGATGGTGCCAACAATATAGTGCCAACCATCTACAGAAATCTCAAATTTGGTCAGCAAAAGAGTATGCTCAATTCTCAGATTAGGGAACTATCATATGTGTACTGCAAAACCAAAATCTTTCTTGACCCAAAGCTGTAGTGCATTGTTAACGACACCTACTTTTGCAGCAAGAGACTTTTGCAGCTGAAGAAATTAAGGGTTGCAAATCATTTTTATAGATCTACTATGTCTGACTTTTACAGTACACTGTAGTTCCCATGACAACATTTCACCAAGCATGAGAACATAGAATTGTGATTTTACAGCTGATATTTTTGAATTGTACTGTTGCAGCATAGGTACCACTCTCAAGCATACTATTTAAGTAGACCTTTTGAAGGTCTTTTTTTTCGTTGAACGACACATGCTTTGGCTACAGCTACACAGCGGTCAGTATCCTACACTTTACTGAAATCCTTTTTTCAACCTTTGACCGAACACTAAACCTAACTGAAAAATAAAAATAACCTAAATCCCAATTGCCACCCCACCCTTAATTTTGTGCCTGTTGCCGGACCCTCGTATAACCCTCGTATAACATGGAGTGAACTCATTTAGATGAAACTTTTCAGTGTTACTGTTGCTGTTTAGAAAAAGTACCCTTTTCCTGTTCCTCTGTCCCAAACAGGTATTTACTCCAGGAGAGCGCTTGGGCAACCCAACTACTCAACAACTCATCTTCTCTCAGATCGTCTTGGATGTCTTCAGCAATAGCTGCATCCGTATGCGCAAGGGAGAGAAGCGTCTTATGGCTGGACTGCTAGGTAAGGGTATGATACTCTGCAAAAATTGTTTGGATGGTGGGTTGATATAACATTGTGGTTTTAAGGCCTTTCTTTACTCCTCCTATTTCATTGTTTCAGGCTTTTTGTCCCCGCCGAACGAAGTTCGCGAGGGGACTATGAAACGGGCTCCGTTCGTGTGTGCGTGTGTATGTGTGTCCGTCCGTCCGTCCGTCCGTCCGTCCGTCCGTCCGTCCGTCTGTCCGTGTGTGCTCAAATGTTAGAAAATGCTACTTCTCCGTCATTTCTTGGCCGATTTTGATTCTGATTGTTTTATCTGATAGGGCTGGGTGGGGGGCTTCCAAACTTCTACACAGAATTTTGAAATTCATTAATTATGCAAATTTATGCAAATTTATTCAAAATTGACGAAAAATGCTACTTCTCCTCTATTTCACATCGGATTTTCATTCCGATTGTTTTATCTGATAGGGCTGGGTGGGGGCTTCCAAACTTCTACACAGAATTTTGAAATTCATAAATTATGCAAATTTATGCAAATTTATTCAAAATTGACGAAAAATGCTACTTCTCCTCTATTTCACATCGGATTTTGATTCCGATTGTTTTATCTGATAGGGCTGGGTGGGGGCTTCCAAACTTCTACACAGAATTTTGAAATTCATTAATTATGCAAATTTATGCAAATTTATTCAAAATTGACAAAAAATGCTACTTCTCCTCTATTTCACATCGGATTTTGATTCCGATTGTTTTATCTGATAGGGCTGGGTGGGGGCTTCCAAACTTCTACACAGAATTTTGAAATTCATTAATTATGCAAATTTATACAAATTTATTCAAAATTGACAAAAAATGCTACTTCTCTATTTCACATCGGATTTTGATTCCGATTGTTTTATCTGATAGGGCTGGGTGGGGGCTTCCAAACTTCTACACAGAATTTTGAAATTCATTATTCATGCAAATTTATGCAAATTTATTCAAAATGGCTGAAGGTTCATAATGTTTTCATGTTTTATATTTCAGTTGTATACATGCATTGTTGGTATTCTCTTCTTTTGCATGCAGTAACATTATTGTTTTATTCACTAAAGTTTTAAGGTTCAGGCTAGTTAATTTCCACAGATCTGCACTTCCGGCGGGGACATTTATTACGCATTGCGTAATTTACTCATTCACTTGTTTGATGATACATGCTCTGGCGATAATTGCTTCAAAGTCAATATCGTGCTTCACCAAATTCTGACTTCAACCCTGGTCCAGAAACTGTACCTAACACTAAACCTAACCCTAACCCCAATCCTTACCCGAAACCTAACCCAGTTGCAACCCTCACCATAACTGTACATCTTTGACAAAAGCCCAGAGAACTGTCACTAGAGCAAATGTCGTAGAATCAATGATACATTTTGCAATTTAGTTAACCATTATCAGAGAAGCGAATAGTTTTTAGTAGAGCTCATGATGAATAATCTGACTGTACGTGAGGCACAATTAAGCAATAAAAACTGCTTTCACTTGAAGAGGATCGTCTACATGTAGTTGGTAGGGGTACATGTAATTATAATTAATTTTCTGCATGCACAATCAAATTAATTTACCTTGTGAGACTTTTGCATACGAACAACAGCAGGCTCAGTCAGACCACGGCTCAGTCTTCCTATCCAGAGCTCTGATATATCCTGCAGTTGTTGTAGATGAAAATCTTCCAAGGTAAATGCAGATTGTATAATCAGAAGACTAGTTCTGGCTACTGTCCCTCTTTGAAGCTATCTGGTAATCTGAATTTTTAATGTGATTTGATTCAAATTGTTTTTAGGTTTTGTTATATCGATTTGTTATGAAGAGCATGCTTGCATTTTGAGTTGGCGCTCTGTGATGGTGTTGGAATGCTTTCACCTATGTTATCTTGGGATGAATAACACTAACAAAATATGCATTTTGTATTTTTTTTTTATGGCTATGCCTATGGATGCAGGAAGCATGTGATTAACAGTGCAATATACTGATTAAAAAAGAGAATTGCTTTGATTCTGATATGTGACATATTATTGGTAATCATCATTAAGAGGAAACAGTGTTCTATTTTTTTTTAAAGATTATTAGAAAATCCAGATTGGAAAAATAATGATCATGATGCATTTAATTATTTTTAAATCATATACAATGTAATCCCGCAATGTATAATGCAGTCTAGTTCAAGTTTACACAAATCAGTTTATTTTTTTTATGTACATGAAGCAATATATATATATCTTTTGCATCTTGTGGAAATGTCAAATGAATAATCAACAAAGGTAATTAAACTTAAGATATTGATAAATGAAAATTTCCACACAGCAACAATGCACATACTAACTGTCTCATACGACAATGCACTTTTGGGGTTTGTTTTTTGCTTGTTACTAATCCACAATTTGGTGACACTAATTTGCTTTTGGGCTACTAACAGACAAATATGGCATCACCCCTAAAAATCTGCCCCAGAAGAGCGCCCATCGAAAGGAGATAATAGAGGCCGCTAGACGATTGCCTCTCTATTTTAGCAGATTTTTCCCCATTCATGTAAGTATGCTAACCTTGGTTATTAACCCTTAAGAAGCACGGAAGTATGATTATTTCAAGGTTTTTCTTTATTTATTATTGATATTATATATTTATTCATTTGTTTATGCTTGCTGTAAGTGTTATATGCCTGATTAAAAAAAATGAATAAGCTATTGAAGAATTGCTTTGGAAATGTATTTTTTAACATCAGAAATGTTTTGCATTCTGTTTCTTGGACTGTTCTTTAACTGCAATTATTTGTTACTTTCTGATGTTCCTCAAGCGTAATCTTAAGAAATGTGATAATATCATGTTGAAGCTTATTTATGAGAAGGCAAATATATTCAAGATATATGTATAACAATGGCTCTAGTATTAGACTAAATAAGCTACATGTATGTACTCTTTTCTTTATTTTTTTTATCTCCTGGGCCCTGTTTCATAAAACTTGCTATCAATAACCAGTTACAATAACAGTTATAAACTACTGACAGAAATACTTGCATCTGATTGGCTGGGAGCAAATTTGTCATAGATTTGTGGAAGTTATTGATAATAAGTTTTATGAAATGGGGCCCTGGTCTGTGAGTGAAATAGAAGCAATGTGCCAATCTCCCCCCCCCCCCCCCTTCTCCTCCTTTGTACTCTTTTAATTTTTTTAATTTCAATACTTGCTTCACAGTTTTTGCCCATCAAGAGTTTCTGCTCTCTGTGATATTCGAGTTGAGTAAAATCGGTTGACAAAGCTTTGCTTTTGATTTCCTCATTGCAGGGTGGGCGTCGACACCCTGACCTGAAATGGCTGTGTGTGAGTGATGCTGGTATCTACCTAGTAAAGCATGAGCTTGATCCAACAAAGGAGCAACTAGTCGTCAGTGATTCATTCCAGTAAGTGAGACAATTTTACATGCACATGAAATCAATCCAGTGCCCCTGAATTAAATCAGTGTAACAGTTACCAAAAGTATCACATTAATTAGAAAATACAGTGCAATCTTGTTGACATTAAAATAGTATTTAAAATTGTAAGATGTTCTATATTTTGTGATGTTTTTCTTGATGATTTGCGTGTTGGATGCAGTGGAAAATTTAATTACAATAGAGAAGAAATTATTATTACAATTCTCTAGAGTATTGAGCATTAATAAAATACTTTTTAACTCTTTATTTTCTATGGATTGAAACCAGAGACTGCTACATTGTTAGGAGTATTATGGTACGTGTACACTACATGTACACTACATGTACACTGTACATGTAACAAAAGTCAACTGTGGCAGGCCAGGGTTTGTTTCATTAGCTGGGAAAGAGTTAAAGAAAATATGAAATGGCCTAAAAAATGACCAATCTATTTTCATGATTGAAGTTTTTCAGATCTTGGCCAGATCATAGCTGCACCAAACAACACCCTGAAGCTCGCTCTAGCTGATGGCGCCACCATCCCTCTCTACACACAGAGGGTAAGCATACTGTTTTGCTTCAGTTGTATGTATTTCAGTGTGCATACTTTAAAAATGGCTAACTGAAATCAGAGGCAGATGTTTTTAAAGAGGCCAATTACCATATCCCCCCCCCCCCCCCCCCCCCCCCCCCCCCCCCGTATGTGTGGTGTTCCATGCCAGCACGTTATATTCAAAGTATCAGCTTTAAATATGTCACTTCTGTAAAGAGATATAGCAAGTTTGAATAAAGTCTAAATAAAGGTAAAAGTTAATTGTAGTACACTAGTCATTACAACACCTTTTTGTGAACACATGCACATGCTCAGGATTGGCTGATGCTCTGTGCTCCGATGCGAGCCTTGGTATGAAATCATTTACCCCTTCATGACTTTTAATTATTATCGTTGGAATGTCTCTTATACTTTACGAGGGTAATTTTATATCTTCTAATGATATAAAAGTTGGGGTGCGGGGGTGCCTGATTGGTCCCTTTAAATGTTAGCATTGTTTTCATTAGTATTGTTGTTTCATTATAAATGCATATGATATACATGTACTTCATTATGCCAAGATCAAGAACATGATTGATGCCTATGTAGTAGACCTAGAGAAGGACTCACATCATATGAGAGCTACATGTACATGTATGCAGGACTAAATCACCAGGGTAACAATCTCCTCCTCATCACAATCATCACCATCATTATTATTGTTCTTGTTATTGATTGTATTGTTGTTGTTGCTATGATTATTATTGAAGCATATTATATAATTCATTCTGCCCTAGGCTGCCCAGATCAAGAGTATGATTGATGCCTATGTGGTAGACCTAGAGAAGGACTCACATCATATGAGAGCTATCCAGGATTATATCACCAGGGAAACAATCTTGTCATCACCATTGTCGTCATCACCATTACTATCATTATCATCATCATCATCTTCAACTTAATCATCATCATCATCATCATCATCATCATCATCATTATCATCATCATCATTATCATCATCATCAGTATCATCATCATCATTGTCATCATTATCGTTATCATTGTCATCATCACCACCACCATTATTGTCGTTATTATTATTATTATTATTATTATTATTATTGTTATTATTGTTATCATTGTTATTATCATTATTATTGTTATTATTAAAGCATGATGATATACTTCATTCTGCCCTAGGCTGCCCAGATCAAAAGTATGATTGATGCCTATGTGGTAGACCTAGAGAAGGACTCCCATCATATGAGAGCTATCCAGGATTACATCACCAGGGAAACAACTCTTCTTAGCTTCCATAAGGGTGACATCATCAAGGTCACTGGCAAACATCATGTCACAGACCCAGGTAAGAGTTACTTTTCATTTCCCAAATAGCAAACCTTGTGAAGGTTTCCCGTATTGTATTCTACCATGCTACCATGCATTATACAATGTTTATGTATCTTATCTTGATTATATTGTATTTCTTTTACAAATCAATGTGTCTAACTGAACTTTCTTTATGCTTCTCTTTTCTACTTTATATGTCTTTCTTTCTCTTTCTCTTTCTCTCTCTCCCTCTCTCTGTCTCTGTATTTCTCCTTCCTCCTTTCCCCGTCTCTGTCTCTGTGTGTCTCTCTCGCCTTCTTGCTCTTTTCTATCTCTTTCTCATTGTATGTTCTCTCACTTATTTACATTGCTTGTACTTTTCTTTTCATTTCTCTCCCTCCCTTCTCTCTCTCTCTCTCTCTCTCTCTCTCTCTGTCTTCCTCTTTCTTTTGTTCTACCAGGTTGGCTGTTTGGAATGTTAGATGGCCGATCAGGTCTCTTCCCCAAAGAGTTTGTTGTCGCAGCTCCTGGTCCTCAGACGTTGAGACAGATAAAGGTTTGTTTGTTTGTTTGTTTGTGTTTTTTTTGTCTGTTTTTGTTTGTTTGTTTAATAAAGTGTTTGTGTGCACCATCTTCCTCTGGGGCCATATTCTCTCAGCATGACCTTTTATGTTAATAAAAGTTATTTGTTTTAGCTAGTTGAACTTGCACAGGATAAATACTTATTATTTGTGCTTTGCGCAGTCATTAACCAATGGATTGTCCTAATTTGCATTTGTTATGGCCATTAGCATACTCTCACTAACATAAAGAATAACACAGTGTTCGGAACACCACCCCTGGTCATAAAAATATTGGGAAATATATTTCATAATGTTTAGTCATTCTGTGTTTCTTTGTTTGTTTGTTTGTTTTTGTATCATAAACATGTTTCACTTTTCTTTAAGTCATATGATAAAATGACAACAGTAAACGTATATATTTATGATTTGATGATCCATACATGTATGTTACTGAATTCAATCATCAGTTCTAAACTTTTTTAAAAAGTTTTGAGTGATTCTTCGCCAAATGTCTCCTTTTTTGTCCCGATGCTTTCATACCATACAGATAGAAAATGTGTAATTCTTTATTTTTCATTTTCACCGTGCTTATGCTAGAAGGTTCAGTTCTTATAACTTAAGGTCCAGAAACTTGGTTAACTTTTTGTTTTTCTCTGATAATAGGTCTTGAACCTCTCAAAACTGCCTGTCCCGATGGTAACACACATAAAAAATATGATACTGTTGCATTTCAACATGGTTGCATCTTTTTTGCCCATATATATATATATATATATATATATTTATTTATTTATTCATACACATATCATTATGAATTTAATTAAATGTGTTTATTAAAAGAAAATGATGACAGATATGGCCCTATCTATTACGATTTAAGAACAGTAAAAATATATTTACTACAATAAATCAATGTACCTACCTATTTTGCTAGTCTTCCGACTACGCAAGCCATTCAAGTAATTTAAGTCACGAAAGTGCATATACCCCCCTCGGGACCCCGCCTTCCTCTGTGCACGTACGCATGACGCGCGCACACAATCATCCTCTTTCCTTCTCGCAGCCTAAAGAGTTGCAGCTAAGTCACAATCTTGCGCAAAAAAATTCAGAGTTTTTCTCTTATAGCGCGTTTTCTGTTGACTTTTGCCAATATTTCCGTCCTAAACTTGTTTTAATTCTGTTTTAGTGTCGGTTTATGTCTGTCACGTACACACTTTGGTGATATTTGAGCTTATTTTCATACCTCATTTTTTTCACCTCTTTCGTTGTGGCCTTGGGCATTCGCTGTGGCGTATTGCCCGGGCGTTCAGCCCTGTTCGTTCCGTTATTATTGCGGTGTGTGGCTGTTTGTGTGCATATACCCTTACGAGAGTGTTGTATTGTTCTTTTGTGCGTGAGTGGAATTTTCCATACACTGTTGGAAATTTCCATTCCCTTTCGCTCTCGTGTTGTTACGCCCTTTTCTTTACACTTAGTGTTATTGTTTTAACTCTGTTTATATCTCCTTACAGGTGATAATGAGTTCGTCTGAAGAAGAGCAGTCGCGGTCTTGGTTGACTCCGAATTCTTCTAATTCTTCTTTCCTCCCTTCCACTACTCTTACTTATAAGGGCGTCAGCCCAGTGAGTGTGGTGGAGACCTCTGTGTTCCGCTCGCCTTCCAGCGAGTCTAACACGATGGTCAGGGGAGGTAAGGGCGTTAGCCTGTCGGCTCGTACTGGTATTTTTATACCGGGAGTGTCGAGCAAGACGGGCTCTATAGGTAAGTTAGGTGTTCACCCCGTTTCGGACCGAACACCCGTCATTAGCAAGTCTGGCTCCCCCCAACTCACGACCACCGTGTCTGCAGTTGGAGGGGCGGTAGCTAGTATTACCGGGTCCTCTCGACCCCCGACCACCGTCGGGAGCTTGGAGGGGGCATTAACTGGTAAGACCGCGAAGCGGTCAGCTAATGATGTTACTGGGTCTTGCCGACCCCCGACCACCGTCGGGGTGCCTAGTGAGATTTCACCCAGTGATACTAGCTTCCCACGACTCCCGACCACCGTCGGTGTGTCTGGGGGAATTACAGCTGGTATCGCAAATCCGCACCCCGCTAAGAAGACCTCCTCTTCGAGCAGGCTCTCGCAGCGGAAGACTGCTGGTTCCCGCCAGCCACTGACCACCGTTAGTGCTCCGGGAGTTTTACCCAGCAGTGCTGCTATGCAGCAGCCCGTCCATTCCCCGGCAGGCAATGCGAATCGGGGCTCTGGTCGGGGAAGCACAGTCCCTGTTATTGCGGCCGATCTGCTCCCCTCCACTGGGGAGTTCGGCCCGGACAATTTGGGTAGTGTGGCTCCTATATTACAGCCAAACACTTCCCGTGCTTCTAAACGACCTTCTACTGTGGTGGCTCACACCCCCACAAAGAAGCGTAAATCCAAGAAGGGTAAATCCAAGGATAAACCCAAGTCGGGGAAGACGGCTCAGCCCTCTCCTCCCCCCCGACTCTCAATCTGAATTACTCAGATTATTGAGACTCTTTGCAGAGCAGCAAGGGTGGGATTCTAACCCCCCGACGCTGCCAGCTACTGAGCCGGGTTCTCCCCAGTCAGTTGTCACTGTAACGGAGGATGTTCCCGAGCCGGAACCCGGTGCTTTTGGCCCGGGCTCCGATGTCCGTGATCAGAACCCCGGACAATTTTGTCCGGAGGCGGTATCTCGGCCTACTCCCCCTGTGCCTGCGGCTCTTGGAGCCCCGCCGGGTGAGGAGTCTGTCCCTGGTCCGTGGGTATATCCATCCCCCTGGGATGTTCCCCCCCGGACTACTTCTCCCGATTTTGATTCTGTCTCGCAGGTTTCTTCCCTGTCTGTTTCAGAATCTCAGGCCAGCTTGGACCCCCAGCCTTGTCAGGCTATGGCGGCAGATGCCAAGGCCCTGTTAGAGAAGTATATGCCGGACATTTTTCCCCAAGTCCGGTCGGACAATGATCAGCCGTCGCTGTTATTTAGACAGCATGGCCCGACTCCTGGTATTCCTCGTACAGAGGATTTCAAACAGGAGTATGGGAATAGGGAGGCACTCGCCGATGCGGGTCGGACCTCCCGACGTCCCCACGGCAGTGCCTTCTCTTTCTATCCGGAGGACACCCAGGGCTTCTTTTCTGCCAAGGGTTTGTCTCAGGAGATTATTGGTATGGGACAACGTCTGAATATCAACTTCAAGACTCAGTCCTATAGAACCGCCGAGAAGCCCCTAGTGAACCTTGAAACCAAAGTCAGGTCGGGCTTGAGATTATCGGCTTACTTGGGTTCACTGTTGCGCCTTAGGGCCAGATCAGCTGAACTGAATGTGACCGAGGAGGACTCCAATTTATTGGACGAACTCCTGCTTTTGTTAGCTGGACTTCAGTGGTCTCAGCTCTCATCAGCGGCTATTGACATCACACATCAACGCCGCAGGTTGGCGCTCTCCACACTGGGAGTGCTAGAGAAGGATATCCCGCCTCTCTTGCGGGGTATCCCTTCCTCTCATCCGAATCTCTTTGGGGGCCAGTTTAATGAGGTTTTCCACAAAGAGATAGAAGGTCGCAAGCAGGCGAAGGAGATGGCTAGACAGTTCTTGCCTCCTCAGTCTGCTCGGTCTACTCCGAAGGCTAAGTCAGTCTCGACAGGCGTTAAGCGCTCAGATCGTCGAGTGACTGTGACTATCCCTCGGGTTGTGACCTCTACCCAGGCGCCGTCATGGGGCAGTCGTGGTAGAGGCTCGGCGAGAGGAAGAGGGGGGCATAAGTCCGCCGCCAGGGCCCCGGCCCGGCCTAAGTCGGCCTTTTGATGCCTTGCCCCGAGTGCTTGTGGACAGTGTAGGCGGGCGGCTCCAGAGATTCCTCCCAGCATGGGAGGCAATCTCCGGCGACGCCTTTGTGCTATCCGTCGTGCGCGACGGCTTCTACATAGATCTGATCCAGCCGATTCCAAACGGCGCTATCAGAAGTCGCCCGCCTCCAATGTCCGCCCTTTTTCAGCAGCACATCTCTTCAGAGATCGGCACGCTGCTGGAAAAGGGCGCCATAGAAAGGGTGAGAGATCATCCTCATCTCTGTCTCTCCCCTATTTTTGTTATTCCCAAGCGCTCGGGAAGTCTAAGAATGATCCTAAATATGAAAAGGATCAACAGGTTCATCCCTCCAGTGCATTTCCGCATGGAGACCTTGGCATCTATTCTGCCCTTGATCAAACGGGACGACCTCGCGATCTCCCTCGATCTCAAAGACGCGTACTTTCACATCCCCATTCATTCTCTGTCGAGAGATTTGCTGGGATTCGCGTTCCAGGGCGAAACTTTCCGATTTCGTGCCCTGCCGTTCGGGCTGAGACCGGCCCCTCGAGTCTTCACTCGAATAGTGTCGGCCCTGGCCGCGTTTTTACGGAACCGCGGCCTCCGATTGTTCGTCTATCTAGACGATTGGCTCCTAGTTGCAAACTCAGAGTCCCTCTTGTTGGATCAGTTACGCCTTTTACTGCGTCTAACGCAAGACTTAGGCTTTCTGATAAACTGGGAGAAATCGGAATTATCTCCCACACGCACCCCAGTGTACTTAGGTGCGGAGATAGACATCCCGAATCAGCTTGCCCGCCCCAGTCGGGACAGAATTCGGACTATCACCATGACCGCACGGTCATTGCGGGTGGCCCGCAGGGTCAGAGCCAGACAATGGCTTCAATTCCTGGGCTATCTGGCCAGCCTAGTGGACGTCTTACCAGACTGCAGGCTGTTGATGAGGCCCTTCCAGAGGCACTTCCTCAAGTTTTTCAAACCGGGCAGAGATTCTCCTTTGGGGTGGATTCCGATCCCAAGAGATATCAAGCTCCTTCTCGCCCCATGGTCGAACAGTTCGTTTCTTGCCCAAGGCAAGCCTCTCAGCACCCCTCTTCCGTCAGTTTCTCTGACGACAGACGCCTCCCTTCTAGGTTGGGGCGGTCATTGTCGGGGCGAGATGATTTCAGGGGACTGGTCTCACTTGAGAGTTATTCCCCATATCAATGTTTTGGAAATGATGGCAGTCAGCCTGTCTCTTCATCATTTCAGGTCCGTTCTTGTTGGTCGCACTGTACTCGTACTTTCGGACAATGTCACAGTAGCTGCTTACATCAATCGCCAAGGCGGCACTCGGTCTTCCTCTCTGAACACCTTAGCTGCCCAGCTATGGAGGTGGTGCCGGTCCATGAACATTATACCGGTGGCCTCCTACATTCCCGGTCACGACAATCTGATCGCGGATTTTCTGTCTCGGGGCAGATGCCTCCCGTCAGAGTGGACTCTTCATCCGGAGGTGTTTACTCTTCATCCGGAGGTGTTTACTCTTCTCCAAGAGGTATGGGGTCCTCTGGAGATCGATCTTTTTGCCTCCACCCTAAATCACCGACTCCCGAGGTATTGCTCGCGAGTTCGGGATCAGGAGGCGTGGGCACTGGATGCCTTCTCCCTCCATTGGGGAGCTCTCCGGGGGTACGCCTTTCCCCCCATTCCTCTGATCCCTCAGGTCCTGAGAAAGGTCAAGGAGGACGGGGCTTGGCTCTTGTTGATAGCCCCACATTGGCCAGCGAGACCTTGGTTCCCAGACCTACTGAGTCTCCTGGCCGGCCAGCCGTTTCCCCTTCCTCTCAGAGAGGATCTGATTATTCAACCCCTCTCGGGGATTGTTCATCAACGCCCAGCAGTTCTCCACTTGACTGCCTGGCCGTTGTTGGGGAAGACGCCAGAAACTCGGGACTCTCCGAGAGAGCCTCCCAGTTTGTGATGAGAAGCCGTAGAGACTCCACTAGAGATCTCTACAATTCTCGTTTAGGGGCTTTCTTTTCTTGGTGCGAGAACCAGGGTGTCTCGCCGCGTGAAGCCCCCATCGGTGTTATTGCCGATTTTTTGATCTCCCTTTTCGATAAGGGTAGATCGATTTCAACCATCCGTGGCTATCGTTCGGCTATCGCCGCCATCCACATTGGTTTTGCTGACGGTTCGGGAGTCTCCAACTCCCCTCTCTTGACTAGGTTGACTCGCTCCTTCTTTTTGCAGCGTCCATCAACTCGTAGTCTGACTCCGTCTTGGAGTCTACCCAAGGTCCTTGATGCACTTGCCAAGCCACCTTTTGAACCGTTGGGTAATGCGTCTCTTCATCATTTGACGGTCAAGACGCTGTTTTTAGTCGCTATTGCTTCAGGACAGAGGAGGAGTACTCTCCATGCCCTTTGTATCACCCCGGGTCACATCCGTTGGGAGAACCGTGGTGTGCGACTTATACCTAAGCCCTCATTTATTGCCAAAAATCAGACTGCTTCCTCTGGACCAGTTGAGATTTGTCTTAGGCCGCTTTCGGACCATTCCTCAGTACAGGAGGACAAGGTCTGGTGTCCGGTGAGGGCCTTGAAATGGTATTTGGATAGAACGAAGACTCTCCGTAAGGGTGATCAGCTCTTTGTCATCACTCGAGAGCCCTTTTCCCCTGCTTCCAGAGAATCCATCTCTAGATGGATAGTCGAAGCAATCCAGGCAGCTGGGCCGGAGGCTCTAGTGTCGGATGGGAAGCCCCGTGCTCACGATACCAGGGGCATCAGTGCTTCATGGGCTCTTTTCCAGGGGGTGCCCCTAGTGGATATTATGAGGGCGGCTTATTGGCGCTCCTCCACTTCTTTTACATCCTTTTATTTAAAGGACATTCTGTCAAGTGAAGAGTCTTTTTCTATCAGGACGTTGCAAGCTGCAACGTCCTCCTTGGTTTCCCGTTAACCTTCCTCTTGGGACATGCCCCCCATTTGAATCTGTGCTTGTCTAGCAAAATAGGTAGGTACATTGATTTATTGTAGTAAATCAGTAAAATCAGAACTGATTTTATTATTTGCTAGATAAATCTATGTACCTACCTATGTCCCACCCTCCTACCCCACTCCTTGCCCAGCAACATGTCAAGGCTTGTCTGAGGCTGCTCGTAAAGAGGATGATTGTGTGCGCGCGTCATGCGTACGTGCACAGAGGAAGGCGGGGTCCCGAGGGGGGTATATGCACTTTCGTGACTTAAATTACTCGAATGGCTTGCGTAGTCGGAAGACTAGCAAAATAGGTAGGTACATAGATTTATCTAGCAAATAATAAAATCAGTTCTGATTTTACTGATCTAGATTTTGTGTCCTGAGATTTGCCATCATCTCCATCACAAAACTTCAGCGCCATCTACGATATAAATAATGGTGCATACGAAGCAATAGTTCTGTTTCTTTGGAGGGTGTACATTGTTGGTGAATGATTAATCTGGTCTTCTCCTGGATCTATTCATTAATGCATTTTTTGTGACAAACCCAGTTCATACATTTATTAAGCGTCATTTCCGAACGTGCCAAATTACATATTTTATCTTTAAAATGTCAAACTTTGGTATACTCAGCAAAATGATAGTACCCTACAGAACACAAACATGTACTGCTCTATCACAATTGAAATAAGCTATAAGCAGTTATTGATCTGGGCATCATCTCCATAACAGTCATCTTCACGAACGTGACAGAGATGACTGTAACGGAGATAATATCCTGGACATGTACTTATGCATACATGTATGCAAATAGATGTAAATTAAAACGGATTGTGTTTATCATATTCACAAGCCTTATATTTAATTTTTAAAATTCTTTGCTCATATTTTATAATATATACTTTTAATTTATTCAGATATTGTCATCTCCATCACAAAATGCAGATGGAAATGAATTTTGGAACTATCCTATTGCAATAACAGTGAAATTTGAATGTTAATAAATGTGATTAATGCTGCCCAGTGATTACACCCAATACTTATGATAGCTATTGTGCATTATAATGATTTCATTCCACCAAAGCAATTTAGTATTTGAAACATTTCACGATTTTCAGAAGGCCGAAAGGAGACATTTAACGAAGAATCACCCTTTTATTGTGAAAACAGCTACATTTTTGTGCATGAAACAGTGGTTGCAAAAGGGTAATTTAAAATGCTAATTTGAATGTAAGTAGATTTTGCATGAAAAGGAAAACAAAGAAACTTTCATTTTATTTGATTTTTGTGTGTGAAATGCATATCTTATTTTTTTAAAAGCAATTATATTGTATTGTCATGATAAACTTACCATTGGGTTAGTGCTGTAGCTCGGAACCAGAACCGGTCTCAAACTCTCCAGATTGAAGTTTTGATCCAAACCAGACACGAAGCAGACTAAAACTCCAATTGGGTCAACTCAGTAACAGAGGTTCGGTAGAAAAGAGTTGTGGAAAAGCTCACTTTTTGTCAACATTTATCACTCAGGAAGTGTATTTTTCTGATTTATTTGTGTAAATATTGACATGTCTGGCTCGAGTACATTGTATATAGTAATATGTGTTACAAAGCCATCTAATGAAAAGGACAGACATTTCATTGGTGTAAAAATTTTGAAGACTGAACAAGTTTAATACCCGTTCAGAACCCAGTAAGGATTTTGGGAAGTTAGCGAGCCAGACTAGACCAGGATTTTGGGAAGTTAACAAGCTAGGCCAGACCAGGATTTTGGGTTGCGAGCTACAGCACTACATTGCGTAGTGATGTAGCATACAACTGTATGCAGTGGAAGAATTCAATCAAAATCGCCCATTGAAAATTCATGTCTAATTCACTTTCACAATTTAATAATCTACACTTATAAGTGAGTGCTCATACACACATGAATCTTTATCCATTAACTGGCATTTAATACTTGAAAGGGAATAAGTTTGCAATGTTCCTCTTTCATACTGTACATGTTATCTCTTAAATTGCAGTCTTACTATTACAGCAGAACATATACATCAATTTTTCCCTAATTTGCATTATTTTCCCTTTGATTTGTACTTTCTTCTCCAATTTGTTTTACCTGACATACATTAAATTCACTAATCCATGCATAAATTGCAACTTGTGATTTCATTTTCTTCATTGACAGTGGCTATCCTGGGATCAACATAATAAAAATTTTCCTGTAAAACTCTCTTTTTCATACACCTTGTCATGAACACTGTGTGAATCACAAACATACAACGTACTTTAAAACACAAGTGCGTATGTCTTACATCACATTTCATCTGGAAAGACCATTGCCAATTTGAAAGCCAGTCCAAGGAAAACTGATCTGCATTAAAAAATAAAAATCTAAAAATATCTTTATATGCCTGTTCCTTTATGTTTTAAAAATCATTCTGAATGTTTTGAAATTATGGCAACTGAAAAATGATCTTCATAAAAAAAAAGAGATGAGTGAGAACATGTTACTGTCACCATCTTAACTTCCAATCTTTTGACTAGATTGTTACAAGTACCGTACTAAGCAATTGTATTAGTTTGCTCTTGAAAGAGCTCTCCAAACAAAAGTAGACAAACTTGACAACAAGCTGCAATGATACCCTTTTTCTTTTCCCTAGGCACAGAATCGTGTCAACATTGAGACCAGAATGCTGGAAGAGGTAATTCAAAACTTCTTTCTAAAAACCAGAAATAATATCGATTGATTCCCTATTTTTCTTGATATGAGCTTAAAAGGGAAATAAGCCAGATTTACTAACTGTAGACAAGCTATTTTAAAGCATAGTAACTACAGCGTAAAGAAAAGAAGAGTTTAAAATGAGATCATAAAAATTGTAAATCCCCAACTCAAATGGATAAGGACTAATTGAGTGAAGGGATATCAGTGCTGAATCTAATTACCATTATTTGAATTTGACTTCCAGTTCTTCAACATTCATTTTCCTCTTCTCTTGGAGTGATTTACATTCAATACCACACTTTAACCCCATTCCTTCCTTATTAAACATCAATTTCTGATTCATAATTCTATAGTTCTACGGATGCACTATTGCATTTCCATACTGCATGAACATCTCTATATTTATTTGGTGGATGGCCATCTTTCATATCTTTTAAGGATCCAAATTGTCATGTGTCTTTAAAAAAAAAAAAAAACCTATTTATATCTAGTTTTTTCTTTAAATACATAAAAGATTTGTATTATATTGTTTTTAAAGACTTGATGTTACAATCTTAGCTCTGAGAAGAATAAAAGTGAAATTTAAGCCAATTTTGGAAGTACATATATCTAACCAACTTTTACCTTGTGAAATTTATGCACATATTGAGGTGAACTTCAAATGTGATTATGGCAATGTGACGTCCAATACTAAGTATTCCTACTGCAATGGCCTGTACATGCCTCATTTTTTTTGTTGGGTGAATTATTGCAGCCATAAAGAAGTGGCGATATTTTCGCGAGCTGTTAAATTCGCGTCCCAACATCAACTCGCGAAATTCGCAAAAATTAAACCCTCGCGAAAATAACAGCTTATACAGTAAGTGGAGGGCTTAGGAGGATATATTCTATTAGGAATTAAAGCTATTTAATAAAAAATCCACTACAAAGCAGGCTATTACAGGCTAAGTGTTCATGAAGTGTTAATGCATTGAGTGCTACAGTTGCCGTGCTAAAGCCGTGGTAATAATATGCAGGGCCCACGGGGAGAACAGTATAGCACTGATGAGGCTACCCTCGGTAAAAAACATATTATTTTTATTATTATTATTATCATTTTTATTATTATTATTATATCAGTGATGTTTCTTTAAGGTGGGTAAGTGGATAATCCTGCTTTTACCTGTCTTTGCAATGGCAACCTAGAATAAATTCTTGATAATGATGAACATTAGTGTAACATAAACCCATAAGCTTGCAGTTTATTTTCAGTAAAGATCAAAGTGCTTGAATTTTCGCACCCTGTCCTTAGTTACATTGATTCCTATCATTTATGATTTGATTATTTATTTGATTCCTCAGCAAGGGCATCAACCCATGATGGAACAGGCCCCAGTGGTTGCTCCTAACGAAGATCACAAGCGTTACTCCATGTCAGAGTTTGCCAAGAAATACTTCCGGGATAGCTCAGACAAGTAAGCACCTGCGTTACGCTCGTCAAGATAAGGGCTTGTGCGGAACCTTCATGTTATCTTTTGTTTTCTTTGTACTCATTAACTGTTGGCCTACAGAATGCCACATATTTAAAGTTGTTTTTATACTTGCTAGCTATACACAAATGATTTTTTCAGGTGATTGGTACACTTTGATTCACATCATGTGAAATAGAGACATGTTCTTCTTTTAAGTCATTCACAACTGAATCATTTCATTCCAATAGGCTTAATACAGGAACCACAAGGTTCCTGGAGATTAATGGATTAAGGTTGTACTTAATTATTGCTTGAGTTGTAATTCCCTACATATTTTCTCTCTCTGTGTCTCTCTCCTCCCTCTTTCCCTATCCTTCTTCTCTCCCTTCCCTCCCCCTCTCCGTGTCCTATTCTCTGTTCCCCTTCTCTCTCTCTATCTCTCCGTCTCTCTAGATTCATCATGCAGCGTAAGAGTGATGGATCCATCCGAGGATCCCTTAAGTTCATGGGCTCACTCAAGAGATCTATACTCAGGAAAGGTAAGGAACAGCTATAAAGGTACTATTAAACTTTTTAAATACTTGTTGACTAACTGATAAGGCTGCCAAATTCTCAAGCAAATTGCTTATAATGGCAGTCCTTCTTCCGCTAATGAACTTGACAATTTATCATTTCGTATTTGTTTTTAAAAAGATGATTGTTACATATACTTGTATTTATGATTCATTGTCAAAAAGTACTTTTGTATTTTGTTTTATATATGTTACTGAAAAATGTTGTACTTAAATGAATGCAGAAGAAAAATTAAAAAAATCAACAACAAAATTTGATGAATACTTTCTCTCCTATACAGATAAGAAGAAGAATGAGAATGAGAATGTCATGTCAATGCAGCAGCATATTGCATCTGTATCCTACACCAATTCACCCATCCAGGCCTCACTCATAGAGCTTCCATCACCTGAGCTTAACAAGACTGCTCTCGAATGCTTCCTTGGTAAGTAATAATAATAATAATGATGATAATAATAGTAATAAGAAAAAAAAATAATTGTAATGGTACTACTACTACTACTACTACTACTACTACTACTACTACTACTACTACTACTACTACTACTACTACTACTACTACTACTACTACTACCACTACTACCACTACTACTACTACTACTACTACCACTACTACCCCTACTACTACTACCACTACTACTACTACTACTACTACTACTACTACTACTTCTACTACTACCACTACTACTACTACTACTACTACTACTACTACTACTACTACTACTACTACTACTACTACTACTACTACTACTACTACTACTACTACTACTACTACTACTACTACTACTGCTACCACTACTACCACTACTACTACTACTACCACTACTACTACTACTACTACTACCACTACTACCACTACTACCACTACTACTACTACTACCACCACTACTACTACTACCACTACTACCACTACTACTACTACTACTACTACTACTACTACTACCACTACTACCACTACTACCACTACTACCACTACTACCACTACTACTACTACTACTACTACTACTACTACTACTACTACCACTACTACTACTACTACTACTACTACTACTACCGCTACTACTACTACTACTACTACTACCACTACTACTACTACTACTACTACTACTACTACTACTACCGCTACTACTACTACTACTACTACTACTACTACTACTTCTACTACCACTACTACTACTACTACCACTACTACTACTACTACTACTACTACTACTACTACTACCACTACTACTACTACTACCACTACTACTACTACTACCACCACTACTACTACTACTACTACTACTACTACTACTACTACTACCGCTACTACTACTACTACATGTACTACTACTACTACTACTACTACTACTACTACTACTACTACTACTACTACTACTACTACTACTACCGCTACTACTACTACTACTACTACTACTACTACTACTACTACTACTACTACTACTACTGAAGAAGGAGGAGAAGGAAAAGGAGAAGGAGAAAATTGTATAGCGCTCATTTCCACCATACCATAATGCTCTTGGTTCTCCGATCATAGTGACCATGTAGCCCTCTAGTATATTATCAGGTATATACATTAACACCTGGGTGGAGAATGGCAGATGTGGATTAATGTCTTGCCAAAGGAGGTAGGCACCAGGCCGGGATCAAACCCTTCTCCTCTTGATCGAAATAGTGAATGAACCACTATATCAAGACACCTCCGCATGGTGCCTCTTCTGTGGAGAGAAGCATAAACCTTTATAGTAATGAAGGACTTGGTACAAGAATACCAGGTTACCATAAAGGTACTTCATCCCTTTTGCAGACTGACACAAAATTCCGCGAAACTTTGCACAGGTTTAGTAGACATCCTGTAGATATTGCCTATGAAGTTTCTATAACGCCTTTGCAAGAAATGAAAATCTTGCTCTTGTCGCAGGGGGAGCTATTCAGAAATCAGTGATTGTAACAATTGCACAATTTTTTTTTTTTGAGTCGAAAAAAATAAAGTGTTACCAAATTGTGGTCATTACTTATTTGAAAGCAAATTATAATCCTTTTCACATCTGCACAAGTGTTTCAATTATAATTCTTTTGTAATTTAATCATATACTCACAAAACTTCAAAACGTAGGGCTGCAAAAGGGATTAAGTACCTTTAAAAAATTTAATTTAATATTTGCTCCGGGCCTTATTTTGTGATTGGAAGTGAACATTTTGAATTCACTTCCTTGAAGAATGAAAGAATTTTTTAAAAAGAAATTTGTTATGGCTACTTTTTATACCAGCTCTCATGCAAGTGATGGGGGATTATCCTCTACGAAGTAAACTGGAATCCAGCCAAGAGAGGGCGATCTACGAGTGCGTCATCTTCATCATCAAGGAATGCCTAGAGCATCCTGAGCTGAGAGATGAGATATTCTGTCACGTTGTGAAGCAAATTACCGATAACAGAAGTGCAAAGAGGTAAAGTTCATTTTTAATGAGATGTTCATTAGTTTTACTTGTGCAAAAATTGCTACTTCAATGATCAAAAATAAATGATCAAAAATATATACTGTAAAATGTTAAGATAATAGTCTGGAAGTTTTCTTCTTGAGTATATATTCTGATGCAGAAAATACAATATTTGTTGACATGCATGTCTCTTCTATCATCATTATTATTATTATCATTGATTAGTTTACCTGGGAAGGAAATGCAGTATGGTTAATGGTTAATCAGTATGGCCCTCTGGTCTCTACTCCCATTATGAATGATAATTGGATTCTATTCATTCAATTATGAAAATGAATATTGTCAAATTGGCGTATATGTACTAACTTATTCTGGTTTTGTGCTTGTATATATCTCCCATATATACATGTACCACATTATAACGCATAAGAACCCCCCCCCCCCCCCCTGAAAAAAAAGCAACAAACAAACAAACAAAAAAACAAAAACAAAACAAAAACAAAACAAAATCAAAACAAAACAAAACAAACAAAAACAAAAACAAAAACAAAAGCAGACAAACAAAGAAGAGAATAGTAGAAATTATCAAAGTGAGGAACGGTTACTATCTTAATAATTTTTGCTGTTCTCACTCAGGCAAAGCGCCCAGCAAGGTTGGCGAGTGCTGCTCCTCCTGACAGCCTACTTCCCATGTTCAAACATTCTCAAGCCATATCTCTTCCAGTATCTCTCCGATGCAGCCGCTCATGAGAGCCAGAACCCATATAGTGGCATTGCTGGTATATGCATTCAGAATCTAAAGAAGGCATTGAGGTTTGACGGCAGGAGGGTCATTCCCAGCGAGACGGAGGTTACCCATCTTCTAGTAAGTCTTGATGATGGTGTTGATGGTGGTGGTGATGATTATGACGATGATGGGGGTGATGATTATGATGATGATGATGGTGATGATGGTTGTGAAAATGAAGATGATGATGATGGTAGTGGTGGTGATGATAAGGATGCTGATGGTTATAGTGATGGTGATGGTTGCGGTGATGATAATGATGATGGTTGCGGTGATGATGATGATGATGATGATGAAGGTGGCGGTGATGATGATGATGATGATGAAGGTGGTGGTGATGATGGTGGTGATGACTATGATGATTCCAATGGTGATGTTGATGTTGGTGGTGATGATGATGGTGATTATAATGATGATTAGTGATGATAATGATAATAATGATAATGCTGATGATAATAATGATGATCATAATTGTGAAGAACACTTGATAATATATATATTTTTTTTTAAATGTCTTATTGATAACCACCTTCTCTTCATTGCTGACTATCATGAAACCAGAAGTGATTTATTGATGATCAAAACAATGTTCCGTTCCGTGCAACTTGTATGACATACTTCACATGCAGGCTTAGAGTTTCTCTTGTCTTATTTGTGATGAACAGGGAGGCAGGTCAACCCGTCGACAGCAGTTCATTCTCCCTGGCGGAATCCGTACAATGCTGAAGATAACAACGAGCACCGTGACTGCAGACATCCTGGCCGCGGTGTGTAGTAGCCTAGGGCTCACCAATGAGAATGACCGACAGGAGTTTGGACTCTTTGCTATCATAGGAAGCAGTACGTTTGGTGCTTTTCTTTAAGTGGTGTTTTTGTGGTTGTTTATTCTTATTAAACCTATGTTATCCTGTTGAATACAGGTCTGTTTTGCAATGTATGCATTTTCTATCGATCCAAACCCAAGGCATCGTGTGCTTGCTTGTCAGTGGGTTTATGATACACCCTTACATAATGTACATGTTCACTTTTAATTTTAATTGTCAAGAACCGAGGTGACCAATCACTTTTCATTTGGTATTTTGGTATTTAGCCAATAATTTTAATGTACTGTTGTTATTTAAGATAGGAAATATTAAGAATGATGTTGATGTTGAAAATGGTTGGCAAAGCAGTAATGTTTGTAAGAAAAGGTTTCATTAATGATTTTTATTGTTTGAAATGATTTTCATGTAATGATATTGTTATTGTCATTATTATGTTGAAAAATATGAGAAAGATTGTTATCATTTCTTCTGCAGAGCATAATGAGACATCACTCCAGCCGAGCGATTACATCTTGGATATAACAACTCATCTAGAACAGTCGGCTATCGGCTATGTACTCCTCTTCCGCAGGGTGCTATGGAAACACCCTCTACGCACTGACCATGATGACTTCATGCAGCTCACGTACTTTCAGGTAAATCTTTCTCATTTTAAAAATATAGAGAATACAAACAATTAGTGCAAAGGAAAAGACTTTGAATAGAGACTTTATGAGTATGAGTTTGAATATTTTTGATCTGTAATTTACGATCATGACGTATTATCTTGGGTTCTCGTGAGAAATGTGACAAAGGATGTTATCAATCACCCAGAGGGGACTTTATATTTACTGCTAAAAGGTCTTACAAAGTGTGCAGGCCCTCAACCAACTTCAAAAGAACTGCCCTGCAAAGAAACCTTGTAATTCCTCACCTGAATCATGACTAAATGCTCTCTGACCTCTCGTAGGAAAGCTCCAAGTATTTTTGAAGTGGACCACAAGTTTTGCTATTCTTTAGATTTATACACGCATTAGTTGGGAATATCACAGAATCTGATGTAAAGAATTTATGATGCATTGCACATGGAAACTCCTAAGAGTACATGTATGTTTTTAACGACACAGTTTGAAGGTTACCTTTGATTTTTCACTTCATTCCCAGATCCGTCAAGACTACATCAACGGTAACATGGTGATTCTAGAGAATGGTGAACTGAAGGATGATCAACTGAACACAATCATTCAGCTAGCTGCTTATCAGATGAAAGCTAATGATCAGGTTCAACTTCCTACTCAGTAAGTCACATGTATTGCAACATTCTTTCTAGTTTTATTAAAAAAGATATCGCAAATCTGATTTTTTATACTGTACATAGCTAAAGATACACCCTGCTTTCTCTAGCATGAAATCCCCTATATCTTGTTTTTCAGTCCTTTTCCGTCTGTCACACTATCTTCCTTCTCTGTTTTTGTATCTCTTTTCATCCCTCGCTCATCCCACTCTTTCTCTCAAATGTTTCTCTTTCTTTATCTCTTTCTTTTAGTTGTTTTTTCACGCCTTTTATTCCCTCTCTCTCCCCCTCTCCCCTTTTCATCTTCTATCTCTTTTTATCCCTTCATTTCTTATGCCTTCATCTATCTATTTCCATCATTTCCATACGTGCCAACCGTACAGTTTTTAAATGAACCGTTCAGTTTTTAAAGTTTTTAGAGCCATAAAAAACTGAATGTTCAGATTTTGGGGAAAATAGTATCAGGGTCTAATACCAATTAATTGAGTCTGGTACAGTAAGTAGTCATACATGATTTGTGATTTGGTTCGATTTCGGGTGAAAATCTGTCAAAATAAAAGCAACCATGAGCAGAACAGTGTCAGCCAGGGGCCCTGAGGCAAGCTGCTGGACCCCTTACTCCAGGGAGCTCTACCCCCACCACCGTCGGCGGTGGCGATGGCGGCGGTGACGGTGGAGCTCGCTGGACCCCCTGCCATTATCAATATGTACATTCAGTTTTCTGAATTCCAAATGTTGGCAAGTGTGCTTTCTCCTTTCAACTTTATCTTTAACTGTATCACCCTCAACCGTCCTTCCTTTACCATTGTGAATCGACCAAACCCAAATTCAAGGGTTTATTCTCCAGTTAAGTTGTTTTCATTGTAAACTTGGAGTTAACTTTGACATGTATTTATGTGTTTATAATGTTTGATGAATAAGAAAATTGATTCAAATGAAATTCCTCCTCTCGCAGGAAAGACCTGAACTATGTGCTTCCATTCAACGTGAAGGAGAAGCAGCAATCACAGCGCTGGCTGAACCTACTCCACTCCAGCCTGGAGCAGATGCGTGATGTCAGTCCGGTCCAGGCTCGTGTCAGGTTCGTGGAAACGCTTCAGAAGTGGAAGCTCTATGGCTGTAACTTCTTTGATGTACAGATGCAGACTGGGGCCACCACTGATGAGCCCAGGCTTCTGGCTATCAACAAAGATGGATTCTACGTTCTTAAGGATAACACTCATGTGAGTTTGCTCCTCTATATTTTTTTTGATATATATTTCACGATAGGCTTGTTATTTTGCCTGTTGATTTCTCTTTAGGGGCCCCTACACATTTTAATTGATATGTTTTTTTAAAAGGTACATGTCGCTGATTTTTACGAACCGGCATACGAATTCTAGCGGGGATTAAACAAAAAATACTGCGTTTCTTTTTTTAATATCCAATGCATATGTTAGAAAATATTCCACTCTCATCACTTCTTTAATGCTACGATAATCAAATGAAAGTAAGGTATTCGAATCAGCATTTTAAACGGACAAAGTCTATAAACATGATTATCTGAGAAACGTGTTTTCGTGCTGTGAGGCTTCCTATGCCAGTTTGTAAAATCAGCGACGATGTATGTGACTTAAATATTTCATACCTATGGATATTCAAGTAGATGAATAAACTTGATATTTCCTTTGCTTTTTGTCTTTTCAATGTTCAGGAGATTTTGAAGTTCACGACCCTGGCAGAGATAGTCTCAACAAGGAGACTCCGATCTAACAATGGCAAGGCTGCATTCATTGACATCAAGCATGGTGATCTCATGAAACAGACTGTCACCCGATTCCAGACAAATCAGGTATGCCGTGTAGATTAAGGCCAGTATTCATTAAAGCATACTAAATTTAGTCCAGGGCCCCGTTGCATAAACTTACCATTAACGGTAACTTTGCCATCAATGGTAACTCCCATGGAAACCTTGATTTTGATTGGCTGTTGAGTGATGTTACCATGGTAGTTACCATTAATGGTAAGTTTTATGCAATGGGCCCCAGGTATATATGAACCCTGACTAAGAGATGAAGTTAGTTCACTGAGTTATATAGTGCCAAGTATCGTCCTTTTCATCTTTTAAAATATGTACAATGCTTGTAAACAAAACAAATATTTTATTATGACATCAGTTTCTCAATTTTCATCTCATGACTCGATGCATTGATTTATTCATTTTATTACCGAACTACAGTAATTTGTCCAGAATAAAGAGATTGACACTTAACACACCATAAATCAGTGGACTAAACCAGGTTCATGAATATGAGCCTTGGTGTTTTATTGGCATCTAGGTCAGCAATATGATTACAAGATAGAACCTAGTACATGTATGTTACTTTGAGGTAGCATGCTTACTATGATAGTATCACAAGATCTCAGCTAATATTAGTTGAGGCCCTCCACCATAACCTCATGACCTTTCTTACATTAACTGTTGCTTTCAGTGGTGTAGGGTGGGTAGAGCGATTGAGGGGGCACTGGTGTCAAGGGGGGGGGGGGCCACATTGATTTGATGGATGAAATATGTGATAACAAGGCCATCACATTAGTGGAAGGTGAGGAAGGGGATGATATCACCTTTCCCCCCTTTTTTTCTCCACCATTCCGTTGGGGAGCACCTTAACAATAAACCTGAATGGATTGCTTAAACTTTTATATTTGATATTTTTGAACTCGCTTGCAGGTCATGTCTAGTCCATGAGCTGTAATTCAAGGCTTACTGCTCAATCGTGTCTAGTTTTGTATATTTTTTTTGTCTCAATATATGTTGAGTAATACCATTAAATTTATTTGTTGTCATCTCAGGGAGTGGAGATCAGTGAGTTGATTGCCAAGTACATTAAGTATCAGGAGATTGGTACAGTGAGAGAGCCCCAACCAGTCTCAAGTGATTATCAGACCAATGCTATCACCAACCTCTGGCCATCACAAGCACCAGGACCAAGCGGCCCTTCCATGCCCGTTGGTCAATTTAATGGGATAGATAGTCGCTACAGAGCCCCTTCATCCACCGATTCTGTGCCCAGTGGATCCAGTGGGCCAACGATGCAAGCCAGTCCCAGTCATAACCCGCCCGCTGGAGCAGTCCGGGTCATGTCCTTACCCCCTCTGCAGGTCAGTGTGGACCCGCCCCTCGAAAACAGCAACAACAATTACCTTTCTCCGAAGGGCGTGGTTGATGCAAGCCCTCGTCTGTTGAATGGAGGTGAGGCAGGCCTCGTCAGCCGCCAGAATTCATATAGCCCCTCCTCGAATCAACAACCCCTTGAAAATGGATACCCGCCCTCCCCAACAAGACAGCCCATGCCCAAGGAAGGCATCCTCAGGAATCGGATGTCAGCCTCTGGTGTTGTCCGCAATCCCATGTCACAGCCCCAACCTGTAGATAACATTCTGAAGCGTGGAAATGTACGAGGGACAAGGATGTAGGAATGTGAGGGAAGTTTATTGCCTAGCTTAGATCAATATTAGACCTGTAATTTTCTTTATTGCTGATATACATGTATGTAATTGATGATGATGTGCACAAATTCTTGTGCACACTCCTTTTGTTACATGCGTTAAAGGTTGAAAGTGACAAATACATGTATTATACTATTTATGAAAATTATGGCACGTGGCAGAATGAACATTGCCTATTGATGCATTAGGCCAAGCACTTTAAGTTTGAATGTAAAAAAAGAAAATCATGTGACTACAATACCACTGTCGTGCCTACAAAATATATTCATGTGTTAATACAGTACTGCATATTTTATTTCTCACTATATCCCTGAAAAGAGAACATTAGATGATATATATTTGTTTTTTGTATTGCTTTTCACAGTTGCCAAAATCACAGTATGATAAATTTCATCTGTATTTAGTGCTTTTAAAATCTGTGTGATTTTCATTTGTTTACATTTTGATTTTCATGCTATGATTTGTCTATGGGTGCCTTTTGAGCATGCTTTCAATATTATTTTTTATACAATGTATCTGAAAAGCATTGTAGTTCGTAATAGAAGGTGCTTGTTTTGAAAATGAAAACAAATAACATCACATCTTTTTTTTCTATGTTAAGCATTGATTTACTGAAATTGATTTTTTTCTTCTTCCTCTTTGTTATCCTAAGTAATCACGTTTTTTCTGAAAAAATCATTAAAATGATATTACAAATGAATAATTACTTGTATTAATGCATGCTGAGTTATATTTATGTTTGTATCTTCATTTTTAGGGCAAGACTTTTCATGCCTGAATTTAATTACTTTACAGTCCTTTGTACCATCTGTGTTTCGTATTTTATATTTTAGGAAAATTTATTGTGCTGTAAGCTTTGTATTCACTCTCTGCAACAAATGTGAATTTACTTTGTTTAATTTCAATATAGATATGTGAACACTTTTCACCTTCATATATAAACATGTTTAAGTGCCAAAGATATTACTCATATACATTAGAAAAAAAATATCAAAATCAAAGAGGCCTGTATCTGAATGCTTTCATATTTTGTATTTTAGGAGTCAGAAGGGAGCTGACAGGTATACTGTTACATAAGAGTGATTGAAATACAACATGCAGTCTTGGAATAACGCTTAATAAAGTTGAGTTCTGGGGGGGTGTTTCATCAGTGTCTTTTCAGTGATTTTTACTGACAAATTTGCTCTCAGCCAATCAGATGCAAGGATTTCAGTAGCTTATTCTAACAGTTATTGCAACTTATCATTGATGACAAGTTTTATGAAACAGGGCCCTGGTCATGAGATTGAATTGTCAACGAAACTGTCTCAAAGCCATCGGGAAAGGTTATATAGCACATCATAATTGGTGTATGCTGTAAGGTTTTGGAATCACCAAAAATGATGAGAAATTGACTCAATCCTGCCGAGAGTCACATGCACTGCACACAGAAATGTGTATATGGAACTACACGCAAAAGTTCACCCTAAGCATTTTAGCTGTTTCTTGTCATATTTTGAATGTGAGAGCATTTGAAGAGCAATCCTTTTCAGGGGACATTTCTACTATGATAATCTTCCAAACTAATAACATAAAAAGAATGAGAATGCTCACAAATTATTTTGTACCTTTCCCAGAACCTTCTTAACCTTCTCTTTAAGGGAAAGATATCGCAAAAAGAAGAAAAATAGAAAACAAAAAAAGAAAAAAAAACCCTCTTTGAACAATAAGACAAACAGAGCTCGATAATTCAATCACGTAAATGAATTGTAAATTCATAAATTGATGAAATATTTGGCCCAAATTCAAGTGGTTAAACAACAGAAGCATCATCTCATAAAAGGAAATTGTATTGTTGCAGTATAACTGTAGCTTCACTATGTTAATGATGTACATATTCTTACCATGAGAGGATGCACTGAAGTGTCTTTGAATTATAGATATATCATGTCCGTCTTTCACACCATTGATCACAATCAGGTGGAAAATCTTATTTTGTTATATGCCTTCTGGAAGTTGAACTTGATTATTATTGAAGTTACCAAACTCACCTCATTTCACAAGTGTATTGTGTCTGATATGTCCTAATACCGTAGCAACTTAGCTTTCATTTTTTTTTTAGTGCAGTATTTATTAAGTAGACATCAATATTGGTATTTGCTTAATTTCCTCTAAGAATATCGTTCAGTATTCCAGGTAAGAAAAATAACAATCAGTTTCAGAATTTCAGTATTTGTTAGTAGGTTGTACATGTAGGTTTATTTTCTGTTCTTATTACATGTATAATTATGCTATTTTAAGGGAAATTGACAACTTCAAACCAATGTAAATTTTAAAAATATATTTCTTGAAAATAATTCCAACAAAAATGGAATTGAAAAAATAATATATGTTTATGTTTATCTACAACACCTTTCATCAAGTGTTCTGATGTTCAGTGGATGTGTTGCCATCTTAAGTGTCTTCAAAACATGAATTTATATACCAGTACATATTTTTGGATAAGTGAAATGAGTTATGAAATTAGCTCCCTTTGCATTTTGTTTTATACAAGAAGTGCAGATTATGTATTTGTATTGGTGATAGTAATTCACGCACACTGAAGTAGGCAGCTAATACATACACAAAGTAACTATTCATTCATCCACATTTTAAGTACAAACAGCATTTTCTTTTTAATTGTTGTTTTGCAAGGTGTATAAGATTCAGTGGTTTTTTTCAAACCTGTTTATATGCAACCTCTTGATTTTTTTTTTATAACTACAGGTTTCATTCTTAACACAGTGGTGAATATAAAAACAAATTTGTTTTCATTCTGTAATAGATTTATGCCTTACTGTATTGAAGGAAAAGTTTAATCATTGTAAAATTTTCTAAGAAGTTTAGATACTTATATACTCAGTCTAAATGTCATTTGTAATGTCCACTTTAAGTTTCTTTCTACATTTGCTTTCATTATCATCTTTCATCATACTTCTCAGGCTTTCTGTCTCCGAATGATTCCATGTACATGATCATAAATGTACATTTTGGTGGAACCTGTGAGCATATTATTTTGGGGTCATAATAAGAACTCAATATTAACTCTGATATTTCATTCATGACCATTTAAATGTGCGTGGAAGAATTCATGAATGCCTAGTCCAGATGCACTGGCAATATATTCTATATAGAACTGTAACTGAGACAGATTGATTAAATGTCAAACCAGTGCAAAAATGTGGACATATTTTACTTGATTCATTTTACACATTTTTATTCATGTTTATATTATCAAATATGCTACGCAGTACTGCATTTATATTATATTGCAAACACTACTTTTAATTTTTTTCTCTGATTTGTTGTAAATACTGATACACTAACTTACAAAGTATAATCCAGCATATATGTATTTTATGTAGTAAGTGGATACTTGTATTCTAATGATCTGTAATGTTTTATAATCATTGCCTTGTAGAATGAGAAGGATCATAAAATATTTGAAATATATCTATATTTTTCTTGTATGAAAGATGGTTATGATTGAAATATCAGTCTATAGAATAGAATGCATTTCAAATGTATTAGCTGTAAATAAATATAGTTTCAAAAGAGTACAGTTATATCTATGATTGGATAATATATCATGCTTTCATTGATACAATAAAATTAATAGACCATACATGATTACTGTGTCTCTGCTCAGATATACTGTATGCATTTTAAAAAACATTGCCTTCTTCAAATTATTACCAATTTCAGAATAGTTTATTTCCTACAGAAGTGTGTGACTTTTGATATAAAATAAGGCATGAGTTGTTATTTCTGTAAAATGAAAAGCAATGGAAGGTGAAGAAACAGAGGAAATGGAATAAGATGTAGATATGTACATATTTATATATATCATACTAGATCTACCGTAAAAGCGAGTCCCCTTTATCTCAGCCTATTGTTCAAATTCGCCTTAATGCACGTTCAAATTTGCCTTAACATCAAATTTCTATTGTGACGAAATAAACCGTTTTGTTAGGATTTGTTTTTCCATAGGATTTAGAAAGATATATGAATATGTGTATATATGTATATATATATATATATATATATATATATATATATATATATATATATATATATATATATATATATATATATATCATACTAAATCAACTCTTAGGACAAATTTGCTTTGTTGCCACCTATTGTCCAAAATTTCCTTTAACGTCCCCTTAATGTCGGTTTTCTATTGTGACGGAATAAACCACATTGTTGTGATTGCCTTTACCGTTGACTTTAGAAAGATATCTCTCTAAAGTCAACGGTAAATATCTTTCTAAAGTCAACGGTAAAGGCAATTGTAACAATGCGGTTTATTCCGTCACTCTTATGATTGCCTTTATCATTGACTTTAGAATAAATCGCATTGTTACGATTGCCTTTTTCGCTGACTTTACAAAGATATCTTTCTAAAGTCAACGTTAAATATCTTTCTAAAGTCAACGGTAAAGGCAATTGTAACAATGCAGTTTATTCCATCACAATAGAACACCGACTTAAAGGCAATTCGAACAAAGTTAAAGGAAATTTTGGATAATGGGTGGCGACAAAGCAAATTTGTCCTATGAGCGGATTTAGTATGATATATATTTATAAATATATATAAAACCTAGAAGAGAGAGAAGAGAGAAGAGAGAGACAGAGACAGGAAGAGAATGAGGAGGAAGAGAATGAGGAGAAAGATCCTACATCTTTAAAGACTGCCCGAAAGATCTGAAGAATTTCTTCACCTGGTTTTGGATTTTTTTTGGAATACTTTACTCAACATATAGAATATATTCATGGGGATGAACTAGGAAAGAGGATGGGGAGACAAAATGAGAGAAATATCTAGAGAGGTCGAGAGGGAAAGAGACCGAGAGAGAGAAAGCCAGACATAGAGAGAGAGACAGAGAGACAGAGAGAGATGGGAGGGGGAGATCCGAACCACTGTCCCCAAAGTTTGAAAAAATTTTGTCACCTGGTTTTTGAATTTTAAATGATTATCATAATAAGAAACATTTGTCTCAGTATACATGTATTAAACAAATTTACTCATTCGAAACTTTCAAGTATAGAATGTGATGAATTTCCTCTAATTTCTTTAAATATTAGTTTTTATCTCTCATTCTATACCACTTTCCTTCTTTGCTCCATCTCTGTATACCCCCCTCTTTCTCTCTCTCCCTCTTTATATATACCTCTGCCTCTATTTCTTTCAACATCTATTAATATATTTTTATTTCCTCTCTTCTTTAATAGCACAGTACAACTAAAAGGTAATCTCTTAATCCACCAAATTTTTGGGCAAACTTCTATGGCAACTGTTCATAGTCATCAGAACTCTCCCCTTCTCTCCATCTGTTTATATCTCTCTTTGTCTCTCATCTTCTTTTTCTCTTCGGGGCGGGGGGGGGGCATTTCATCAAGTGTCTTTTCAGTGATTTTTACCGACAAATTTGCTCTCAGCCAATCAGGTGCAGGGGTTTCAGCAGCTTATAACAGTTATTGCAACTTGTCATTGATTACAAGTTTTATGAAACAGCGCCCTGATCTCCCGTTTTCTCTATACAGTTAACTTTGGCTAAGTCAAATCTGTTGGGACCACAAAAAATAGTTTGACTTTAACATGCAGAATTTGATTTAGGAAATGTAAATAACACCTGTTTTGCATAATTGGTCAAAAGAACTGAAATGACTTAGGGAAAGTTCGATTTATGCGACTTCAAGTTAACAAGGTTAACTGTATATTGCTAGCAACTTTCTATCGTCATATTTCATTTTGTGTATCTCTCTTTCTCCTCTCTCTATCTCTAGCGCTGCCTCCACATCGCTTAACATCTAAAGGGGCTTTCACACCGGGATTTGCGTAGAGTTGCGTAGAGTTACGTAGTGTTGCGTAGCGACTACGCAACACTACGCTGCCATACGCTGTGCCTACGCAAGTCTACGCAAGTCTACGCCGAGGAACGCAAAATAGGTACGCGGGAGGGGCTCAAAAAATTAAACATGTTTAATTTTTTGGCGTACTGTCTGCGTAGAGCCAGAGAACGCAGTTTATACGCAAGCCTACGCAACACTACGCCACTGTACGCCATTCCTACGCAACACTACGCCAAAATGCCCCGGTTTCTCAAAACACATTTTGAGACTTGCGCATGGAATGGCGTAGTGTTGCGTACTGTGGCGTATAGACCGACGTAGACTTGCGTAGACTTGCGTAGACCTGGCGTACATTTGCGTATAGTTGCTTATAGTTACTTAAATTTGGCGTACTCATGCTGGATCCTACTGTTTTTCATCAGTTATTATTATGATCCATTAAAGTTAAGTATTGTGCTTGTTATCTTCACTGAACTTCACAATTTATAAAAAAAAGATCCGTGTAAGCAAGAGTTTAGTTTGTTTGTTTTATTTGCTGCGTTTGATCCAAGGCTTGACCCACACACGTCTTCTAATTCTCACGTGAGCTTGCTTCCTTCTTTTTTCCTGTTCTTCCAATCGTTCGTGCTCCGCCATTAGTGTTTCTAGGGCTTCCAAATGCCGAAGGATAACAGTTTTTTGGAATGGACTTAAACAACTCATTATCTTTTGATTCTACTTCACAGCAGTACAGTGTTCCCGGACAGCAGGCAAGAGTTGCTTGTGAAGTTCATAAGGCGGGAAATGCTATAGGCCTAATACTTTTTTTCTTTCTTTTTTTTTTCATCTTCGCTTGCGCACAGAATCCGTAGGCAACCGTAAGCAACGCTACGCAGACTTAACGCCTGACCTACGTAAGTGTACGTGGACAAGTTACGCAACCCTACGCTACCCTACGCAGGGACTACGCCGATCCATCATTTGTTTTTTCATGAGTACGCAGCGAATTTTGGCGTACTCCCTACGCAACTCTACGCAACTCTACGCAAATCCCGGTGTGAAAGCCCCTTAAATCTCTCTCCTCTTTTCTCCCCTTCTTAAATACTTATAAGCAATTCCTACTTTCATTACATTTTTGAAAAAAACAAACAAAACTGTCCTTTGCCGTCATCAGAACTCACCCCTCCTGTCAATCTCTTTATTGCTCTCTCTCTCAACTTTTCTCCCTCATAATCTCTCGTTTTCTTTCTGTATTTTATCCTTCTCTTTTCACATTTCATTTTGTATACCTCTTTTTCCCTCTCTATCTCTCTCTCACTCTCAGCCTGTTCCTCTCATTCTCTTAAGAATAACAACATACAAACATAACATCTCAAAGAAAGTGATTTAAACAGAAAGGAGTAAAGAGGGAAAGATGAGAGGAGAAAGTGATTTGCTTATGAGACAAATATAGTAAAGTATGCAAATGGTACTTTTTTGTTGAATCTGTACAATTTTTATTATTTTTTTTGTAATTAAGATTTTACAATAATACTTTATGTGCATTTGATGCCCCAAAGTTTCATCTCTTCAATGAATCTCTTATTTAAATCAACAACTGTCTAGAAAAGAGAACATATGAGGGAAAAATATACTACACTTAGACAACAAAAAAAGTTCTACAACTTGAGTCTACTACAGGAAAACATTTTGGATAAAAAAACTGACTATTCAAAGGTAGTGAAAGTGCCATAAACTATGGGCAAATTGAAAATTACCACATTCCAGAACAACAGCTGAGATCATGAAAAATAATGAATCGCACTTGCACAGCGGCGACAGATCGGGTGAAAACATAAATATAAATTAGTAAGAATATATGCTGACTATTGACAATAACATCTTTAAAAAACCTTTGACACATAATAAGATGGCACCTTAAAATGTAGTGATTGTTAATATATAGGACACAAATAAAAGTGTTGTGAGAGTGAGAAAAACAAAGGCATGCAAACAAATGCATTGTACATTGTAATTGCAGCGTAGTTTTTAAATAAAACTATTACACTTGAAAATTCAGCCTCTTTCAAGAAACAAAGGAGGCAGTCCAAAATCTGAGAAATATTCATTTTACAATATTATTTGAATTCCTGCATGAATGACAGAAGAGAAATACGTGCTAAATAACACTTAATCATTTTGAGCTCCGGGGATACATATTTCATGTTATCTTGAAATCATCATTAAATTATCACACTTTTGATAGCCTATGGAATGAAGCTGATCAATTCTGATGCTTGCATTCCCTAATCCTATACAAATTAAAATGGTATGACATTATGTCAGATGGGTATTTCAAATGAATCATTATCATAGGAGAGGATAATAATTGCCTCCTATGTGTTTGTATTCTATAAACTACAAACAGACAAGGTTCAATGTTATCTTGTTGGGCAATGGACTTGTTTTGTTTTTTTATTTGCACATAGAGATAAAATTTTTATCTCCTGTAATACTATACAATCAAAACTTTGTTACATTTTTAAAATCATGACTTACACAAACAGCATTGGATTCAAAGCACACAACAGCTTAGTAAAATTGCAACTTTTCCTTCTTCCTTTTTCCCCCAACTTACAAGTATAATGTTCTTAAATATGATACAAATAACACCTGAAGAATTTTGATTGTCTCTATAACGACAAAACATTACTGAAAAAATATATCCTATGAAGAGTTGTCCTCAATACACATGATAAAAAGTCACTATCATAAAAATCTTACTTGTCATATCTTGCCTGTAGTAATGATTGAAATTATATTGAAGATTTGTGACGCAAGGGGAGGAGTTGATAAAACATCTTGCACCAAGAGTTGCTATGAAGACGTTTAGCGGTGATAAAATATCCTTCCTGTTAATTACACATCAAAGGACTGGAAGCCATTCTCCCAGATTCATAACATAAGTGTAACAAAATAAATTGAGTAAAACAAGGAAAACCAGAAACATTTCATATAACTCTTAGGCGTTACACAGAGACAAGGTACACAAAAAAAATTTACAGTAATAACTTAAGTTGGCAAAAATAAAAATAATGTACATTGAATCATATCCACAAGGAAGTATAATACCACGATAAACAAGACAACTTGTATTAATTCTGGTTTGGTTTATCATTAAACCTGATTGTCGAAAATGGCATAAGACTTAATGTTAGTTCCTTTTACCAAACATGTAGCAAGAAGGCTGGTTTAAATTTGCACTGAATCGAGCACAATGATAAGAAGCACAACATTTCATTACTATGGACTGATTCTTACTGTCTTGGTGTTTCTGTAAATAATCTTTTTAATAAATCAACAACAAATATGATTGTTTTGATTCAATAAAACACATTAAAAAAAGAAAAGAAAATCCTTTTAACAGTTCATTTGGAGCACATACAAGATGTAGTATTTTGTCCAAATTGTGCAGCTCATCCCTATGAAAATTTTAACCCCAACTTTGATTAAGACCCCCTCCATAGCCTGTAAATAATTTGTAGCATCGTACAAATGTATCTTCCTAACCATATTATCTGAACCAATCGTGTAGTCAGATCCATGAATAGCTAATATTGTATTTCATAAGTAATCCTTTGTTAGTGTGTGTACAATTTACAAATTTGGCAGTAAAGCTTGTCCAATTCCATGACAAAGTCATATTCAGTGAATGATCAAGACACTTTCTTAGTTACTACATACTTAAAATTTCCGATGATCATTTCACAATAATCTGCAACTCTTCTCTTCTCCAATCAATATGTTCACAATCAATGACAATAATACATGGGTAAACACTGAGTAGCACACTAACAATAGAAAGATAGAAGTCTACTAACATGACCGAGAATGACAGACATTTCTGCTAGAAGGAAAATAAAAAAAGAAAGTTACAACTTATAAGACGCACTTTGCAAGAGAAACATTGCACCAAAATGCGATAATTGATAAGATGACAACCTATGATACATACAATAGATTGCTAGATCTTTTCTCATATTCAAGTCATGAGTGGTATAATAAATATAGAGAGTTAAAAGAATCACTATCTCTTAGCTTTTTTTTGTTGACCCCAAGTGTCAAAGTTAATAATATGGTTGTATCTCCTTGCATACCTACTTACTCTCTCGCTCTCTCTCCCTCTCTCTCTTGCTCTCTCTCTCTCTCTCTTGCTCTGTCCTTTCCTATCGTGCTTTCTCACTCTCGCTCTTTCATCATTTCCAAATATTTTTACTACGTTTTTGTCGCAAACACTTAAAATCAACAATATCTGAAGTCTCCACATATACCAACACATATCATTTAAAAAGCTAAGGTAGTGAATTCAAGCTAACTACAAAAATCTGTACATAATATTTTCCATCTAGTGCCAAGATAAATTAAAGACAAAAACCACATATTCTTCAGCAACAATGCCCATCAACATGTGGGTACCAAAACAGAATTCGCTTTAAACATACAAACACAAAATAGTTGAACATAAAGGTAAAAATACTGAAAAAGTTTAACATAAATGATTAATAATCATGAAAACACAGAAATGACTCCCCTGTATTTCTGAGGCAAGGTTTGAGAGCGGTTATATTTAAATTTCCATCCTATGAAACAAGTCTAGATGATATCTAACAACTACAGATAAATATACAGATTCCGTCTAAAAGCTAGAGACCACCATAACCAGTGGTGATATCCAACACACAACCAGAATTGGTAGCACCATGTTTTCCTCTCTTTCTCTTCATTTATATCGTGGAAACCATCCCAGAAGCCCTTTTTTTTTCAACTCCTGTTCATCCTTCTCAACCACAACGTCAACCTTCTATAAAATGGAACTGTCCATTTTCGATCCAGCATGATATTCATAATCATGCTTGTTGACCCCTTTCAATTAAAATTCTAACTTTGTTTCCAAGCTACATTCATTCATTAATGGACCCCTTCCAAGAAATAATGAGATCTTCCCATGTATAGGCAGTGCATTCATTCTGGATTCACCCATTTCTACTTCAAGGGTTCTGGAAGAATTTCAGTGACATCCGTCCCTCAACAAACCTGTCTCCCCTCTGCTGAGATGGTACAGTCTCTATGATATTCAGATTCTGTATTGTATCGGCATGCTCCACTACAGCTAAGAGGGGTTTCTCAGTCTTGGTTCTTCTCTTCATTTATTAAGCACATTAGCTTAAGATTTGGTAAATTTGGTTCGTCTTTGTGAATTTAAAGTAGTCTTTATGAGACAGATGCTTTGGTGGATGATTCACATATCTTTCAGAGGAGCACTTTCTGCTCAACAATGTCACTGCAAGAATTAGCTTATACCCGCGAGAGAGGCAACACTAACTTGATACTTTTGGCAGAAATATTGAGGCATTGATATCATAAGACGATCAGTCCCTCTTTAGCACACATGAATTGAAAATGAATTGAAGAGAGGGATAGAGAGAGAGAGAGAGAGAGAGAGAGAAGACAATTTTCAAGTATGAATTCGCCCTCTATTATGGGCCCAAGTATTCAAGACTTGTCCCGTAACTACGAATAAAAATTTCAGTACATTACCAAATACATTTTGGTATACCAAATTACAATAAAAGCTTCTTAATCTGAATAGAGTAGTCTTCTAAAATCCTCTGAAGAAAAGAAAAAAAAAACATTGCAGAGGTATCATACATTGTGTACATACAATACAAATTGAAAAATAAAGTTAGAACAAATGGAAGTAGATATCATGTTGAAATAAAACCTTTCCCCAGTATTCGCAGGGAAAGGGATGAGTTGAAAGCCGTTTGTTTTCTTTCAAACGCTCTGAGCTTGGTGAGATGCTTTATTTCCGGTAAGTTGGTACATATACCAAGGCTGCTTGAGTTGAACTCCTCCTATTGCCAACCCTTATGAAAGGCCATGATCATCAAATTGGCAACTCTGAATACCCCGCAGGTTTGCTTTCACACCTCCAAAATCGGTCCTCTGCTCTCTCTTTCTTTTTGTTCTTGCTTTCTTTTAATCAAAAAAATGTTCAGTTATTTCGGATGCAGTATATATGATTTAAGAAAAAGATCAACTGCTGCATCGAGGAATACCGCTGGTTTGCTGTTCTTAGTAAGGTGTATACCTTGCATATGCACCCCTGTAAAGACTGGCCTGTAACAGGAAGAAGAGAGAGAAGAAGAAATAGGAGAAAAAGCATGATTAGAATAATTCTAAGAGTGTGATACAGTCACAGGATATCTCTGAGGAACAATAATTGTACCTACAGGTTTGTAACATGTGTGTGTTCTCTGGTACAATTCAAAAGATGCAACTGGACCTAAAACCCACATAATCAATTCACATATTCACCTCTATCCTTTAAAATATCAGTTATATCTTGAAATACGTTTCTATATTCATCTAGCAGCATGACAAGGATGGAGTTTATCATTTTAAAAAAATAACTGTTTTGCCATCTTATCTCTTCTTATCAACAGAAGAAAAAAAAAATGTCTTTTTACTTATAATAGCTTTTGCTATCCATGTACCCTTTGAATTCTTATCTCGGCTATCTTTTAAATAATGCATTAATTGCATCTCAAACTAAGATGATGCAAAGAATTTTCTGAAAATGATTCAACACAAAATTTGCTCAACTTTGTTGCAGGTTATTGTTTTACGAATTTATCAAAAATTAGATCAAGGATTCCCCAAATTGTAGAATGAAACTTGCTGAACGTTGCTGCAGTTCATTATTTCATAAAATAAAAGAAAGGTGGTAATTTCTAACATATGTACCGGAACCACATAAAAATGTATTTGATTTACCCACAGTAAAATTACAAAATATTCAACATATCTGACTGAAATGAAATCTATGTGGGGAAAAATACATATAGGTGAATACTTACAGCAAAAGCATCATGCAAATTGCTACCATTTAGCAAAAGAAATACACGAAAATATTGAACAAATGTAAATCTCGACTTACTCTTGATATCTTCTCAAAAAGACAGTGGTGTGTATTAATACTACTTCAATTATGGTTTTCTTTATAGAAATATGACATATTCGTTTCTTTTTAAAGTTTCCTGTTGGCGTGCAGTGAACAATGAGACTTTCATATGCTGTCATTCTTTAGATGGACTTAGTTACACATGACCATCATAACACATTAGAGAGTGCATACTCAGACATTTGACAGAAAATGTAATTCAATACTTAGTGTTATGAAACATCTGAAAAGGCAGTCACGTGTACATCTGACATACGCCACTAGAATGGTTGCTTACTGGCTTATTATTCATTTATACATGTATTAGTTGCAAGCTGATATTCCTGGTATTCATTTCTTTTCATATCAGTATCATATTCTCTCAACTTAAGCCTTCTAGCAATACGTTACGTTTGGCCTCTGAATGATACAACTATATTTTCAAACAACAAAAACAATTATTTATCAGGGAGGGATGTATCCTTAAGTCTTTCCCACATGCAAATTTTGCGATTCAAGCATGTCATAAAACAAGACTTTTAAAGAAATAGGTAGTTATGCAATTTGAACAAACCAAATTTTCTTAATTTGATTTGGAACGTTATGAAATAAAAACAGGAAGTTCTTTCAGGAGGGGATGTACAGACTAAAATGGTTAGATGCTTTTGATACTGCGCCGTCTCAGAGCATTAACAATATTTTTAGAACCTTACGAACCGTAGCTGCCCTTTCCAGAAACCCATTACTGCTCGATAAATGCATTAAGAGAATTGATGGGGCAGATGATTTGTGTGGACAGTACAAATTGAAGAAAAGGGCAATCAAAGGAGCAAAAATATAGAATGTTACCTCTTTTTTCTTTCCTAAACCTTACTACCCGGTAAAACCAGACGTCCTGCTGCAATACTGCGGCATATGAACTTTGACAAAGGAGATCCTATTCCATTATTTCTATATCCTGGATTCAATTTCAATTTCGCCTTATAAGAATTTATTCCTTACATAGTCAATTTTTTAACCACTCCCTTGAATAATCAGTGGTAGATGGATTTGACATACCACAGCCTCGCATTCAGTTCCATCTTTGAACTATAATGATGACTAGTTTATATTACATGAGCATTATGAATTATGCCATGGAATGCATTCACAGTGCTGAAATGGATATGTGAGACTTCAAAAAGATATTCAAAGAAGTGTTGGTATTTATGCGCACAATTATGGAAAGACAATTGTACCATGCAATAACCTCTCTAACAAATTTGATGAATACCATTCAAAATTTCAAATGCAGACACTGGGGTGCTTGAGCAACTGAACATGCTTAATGGTAATGGTTAACAATGTATCGAAACTCCTCTTATAGTGAGCTGTCTTGTGGATTCATGTGAGAAATGTGACATAGGATAGATCAGCAGGAATTCTGTTTGAGGATTTCCTTAATGAATTTGGAATATGAGGTAATTTTATGTGCAATCTACCTGTATTTCACATTTCAACTTTATCATTTTGCTACTTACGATATCATTCCACATAGGAATGTATAAAACAATGAGGAAGCTCACTAATCATTTCCATCTTTAAAAGAATATAACTATGCTTTCTCTGAAAAATATCATGGAGGGAATTCCCTAATTTTGTGGTTTGCGTCATTAAAACGGGCTGCTCTTTAGTCTGTGGTGAAATGGAATCAATTTGGCACTGAATAAGTGAACTCAAGGGAGAAGACAAATTCTGCAGAAAGTATGTCGAAAGATGGCATGGACCTTCCCTGACAATTTAGAGTTCCAGAGAGAATTGGGAAGAGTTTTCAAGCATTGTTTAACAAAGTAACTTTACATCACCACTTCCCGCCTTACTGCTAAAAGAAAAATTTCAATAAACAGAGATGATGATCAAACAATATACATATACAGAAGACCATTACAAATGAAGTATCTTTTTAAAGCATACTATACAAAATAATGAAAAATTTAGAGAAGAATGCATCTCAAATTCAATGAAATATATGAATAAAGACTAGCCAGGACAAGCTATGGGTGGGAAAAGAAGAGCAGGGAAAAGGAGAGACAAAAATGATATATAAGAGGGAAGGATACATGGATATAGGTAGGATTTGATGGATAGATATTAAAGAAAGAGAATAAGAGCAGAGAGAGAGAGAAAGAGAGAGAGAGAGAGAGAGAGAGAGAGAGAGTAGAGAGGGAGGGAGAAAAGGTAGAATATAAATAGAGATGGTAAGAATACAAAAGTTGAGTAAGGAAGAGAATGTCCTTACCATCATAAAGAGAAATGAAATGAGAGAGAGAGAGAGAGAGAGAGAGGGAAATGGTAGAATAGAGATGGTAAGAATAAAAAAGCTGAGTGAGGAAGAATTGTCACTACAAACATAAAAAGGAATGGAATGAGAGAGAGAGAGAGAGAGAGATCATGAAATTGAGATAAGTCAAGTGTATCACAGAAGAGGATATAAAGAATGTGGGTGACTCAATTTTTATTGCATATCCATATATATCTTGACATGGTAATCATACATGTAGGTGGGTCTAAGAAATAATGTATTCTGTACAAAAGTGAAAAATACACAGGGGCAAGAATCAATCCACTGCTTGCAACTAAGGATAATACAAAAAGCCAGGCATAAACATTACAGTCTATACAACCAACAACTTCACTACATTATACAGTACTTATATACAATAACAGACTATTTCTAAAACATACTCATAACATTCTATTCACTGCACTGCACGACCAATACTTCATATTCTGCAAATCAACAAGGTGGGGGAGGTGATTGAACACGAAAACCAAAAAAAGTGTGAGTATATAAGTATTTCAAAAATAATATCACAACCACTGGTAGCGAGAGAAAGAGATCAATTTCACAGTCGAGGATTTACCCTTGTAAGAGAGGGATATCTTACTCCATATGCTGTGGCTGGGCCAATGGCATGGTGGTAGGGGTCTGCGGCGTACTCTCGGCCGTAGGGGATAGCGTAGGCTGTGGGCGTGGCGTAACGGCTGATGTAGCCTCCGTATGTTGCGGCCGTTGCGGCAGCAGTCTGCAAGAGAAGATCAGTCTGGGTTGTGGAAACAGTTGTTTTGATATTGGGAAGTAGGGGTGGCGGTGGGGGTTGTGGGGGGGGGGGGGGTAGGTGAGCAGGGTGTGGTGGGGGTTGTATTCGTGTTGTGGCAGCCATGACGGGGAAAAGTGATTATTTTTTGTAGCACAAAGTTTGTATATTTTGATTGGTAAGTTATGACATCATTGTGCAAGTTTGTACAACAGGCATAAAGTTGTGTAGGATAACATGAATTATGAATGGAGTAAATATTGGGTGTTCCATTTCATTTTCAACAGGGCATTGCATCGAAGTATTGGCATGTGATGTCAAGTGAGGGAGCCATTTTGAAATAATATCATTTGCGTGTGTGTGTGGGGGGGGGGAAGTACAGGGGTGGGGTAGAAGTGGGGATAAGAGGGTGGACGGGGAGGGGGAGAAAGATGCAGAAGAAAGAAAAGGGTGCAAACAAATGCCTTTGTTAGTAAATCATAAACAAGATGCCTCACAACACAGCAAACGCATGCAAACTCTAAATGTTACCTTGTAAGTATTGAAAGAAAACACATGAACTGATATGTTAATTTATATATACTGAACAAAAAACCAAAAAAATCCAGAATTCCCTTGCTATTACTCAGCAACCATCCTTCAAACTTTTAAACAAAATATTTAAACAATAATTCATATAGGTTTTTCAAATGAAAAAAATTAGCATCATCTTTGAAAAACTTGAAATAGAAATATAAATTTATGAAAGGCCATGCTAATTTTTTTTTAAGAGATGAAAGAGTTATGATGCTAATGTATTTATACAAATGAGATATCTAATATGCTTAGATATTCTAAACAATTGTTCAGTAAGATAAGGGAACAATAGAAATAGAAAAGAAAACAGCCAAAAAGCAGGACATGTACACAGAAAGTACGTCATATATATTTATATAATCTTTTAGTCCTCTCATATGATGCATGATGTTGTTCATAACAATGCAAGTGTTGAAAAAGCTACCGTATTCAATCTCCAATGATAGCGAAACAGAACATGCCCCAATGTACGTACCCCTATACCCATGATACTTTTGTTTAAACACTATGAAAGGATGAATCTAACAATAAAGAATTAACAATTTTTTTTTGGGGGGGGGCACAAAAAAGAAAATTATAAATGTATTTGTTATATATGTCAAATTTGATTGTAAAGCCTTGATCGAGAATCCAATCCTACTGTACAGACCCACATACTTTTCCCATAATTCCATCAAAGAGAAAAGGGCCACTTTCATTTTTAATCAGATTAAATACTAAGTCATATTTGAGAAAATGCAAGAAAACATAAGGAGGATTTTTTTTCTAGAGAGGAAAACAAGAGTAGAAACCTCATGCATCATAGACATCTGATATGGGGGAAATCCCCCCCAAAACAGATGTATCAACAATTATACGTTTCAATCATGCATTAAAAAAAAAAACGTCATGCGTGCAATAATGTGAACTCAACATGCAACCCCTAACAAAAGGCAGAAGGAGAAAGAGAGAGAGTAATAGATGTGGGTATTGTGTACCTTAGTATTTTCCCTCTTTTAAGAGTAAGAGGCACAGGAAAGTAAGATGCACAAAAACGGAAGAACCCAGGCAAGTTATTAAATCATCACATTCACATCAATCTTATCATTCAAACGTAATCAACGCAGGCGATCCGACTTTTCTAAAAACTAACATCAATTTTTTATTCTTATTGTTTCTTTTTATGAACTGTTTCTGCACTAGAATCTTCGCAAACATGTTCAATAATCTCCACTGATAGATCACGTTAAATCTTTCAATTGACCCTTTATAGCAGAAAATACTCTTTATGATCATGTTAATAATGTTTCTTCTCTGTAAATTAGTAACATGATCTTCAACAACATGATTTTTGCTTGTCCATGATTTAATATTCCTTAGATTTCATTCTCCTATTGGCAAAATACATTTCAACGAACCCGTTTTTTTCCTAATTCCGTTGAAATTTAGAGATGACAAATACATATCAATGAATACTTAATTGCTATTTTCCACGCCACAGGGGAACATTCAATCACATTTTGGCAAAATTGGGGCGATAATCATCAAAATAGTGATTCGTATTTCACATTCATCGACCTAATTCCAAACAGATAGATACCTTAGGGTATACATGGTAATCAAAGTCAGTCACCCATCTTGATATTTAGGAATTATTGGTTGTGATCTTCCTAAGAGAGTTCTAGTTCTAGATAGACATTTTCTTCTTTACTTGAAATGTTTGTTTATTTGTTGTCTTTTTTCAAAGACATACATGTTGGTGCATACATGTAGGTCACCATATAAACAAAACTAATTCTTGGTTGTTATTTTTTTTTTCATATGAAATGTCTTTAAAATTTGGCTATGGCTACTTTCATTACTAAGAGAAATTTTAAAAACTATCTTACAAAAACTGTAAGGAATATTAAAGGCCCTGCCACATGAAGAATGAAATAAAATTACTCTTATGTTGCTCAAAAATGGACATGTATGTCAAAAACTGAGAAAAAAAAGTTATTGCAATAACAACTACCCCCCCCCCCCCCCCCCACCCCATTCCCCAGAGTTGTATTTTTTCACTAAACTTTACTATAATTAAACAAGAGCAACACTGGGTGTGTTTCAATGTAAACATTTAAAACACAGAAATATTCCTTTACTTCTTCATGCAATCAAAACAGTGTCACATTGAGATAAAAAACAAAAACAGGACTAGTCATGCTTAAACCAAACACACACTATAGTACAAAGTGCTGAGAGAGAGAAAGAGAGAGAAAAGAGTGGGGGAGGGGACACTACACAACTAAACATAGTATCAAAATGCATTAGCCTACGCTAATTTCAATTTACCCCACAGGCTTAATGCGGTGCTACAGCTTACATAGGGAACAACTGAATCTGTGCATTACATGTTACTTGCAACAGGCCTATAAAAATTGTGGTGTGATTGCGATGTATGGTTGCTAGAGATGTAGTGTTTTATGGCGATTTTTGTTCATTAGTCCCATAAAAATCTTACTGTACTATTTGAAAGTAAAGTCTTCTCTAAGATGGCTTTAACAATATCCTTTGAAAGTTTCTTTTGTAACACATTGTTGTACTGAGTAATACTTTCAAAGTCTTGTGATTTTTGATACCTTGAATGAACCGTGGAAGTTTATCTGAAGACTATGCACATCCAATGCAAGAATATGTTTCCTAGTCCAACATGCCGAAAAGCTCTCCTCAGACTTTACAAGATTTCCCTACAAAACACCCACCCGACACTACAAAGAAGACAGGATTTAGTGAAATATGGTAGATAAGACTCCCTGGCCTATATTCTTCCATAATTCCTATATATAATTTCCTATATTCTTGGTCTAAAGATGAGTGTAACAAAAGAAGGTGACCAAGGTCCATGTTTTCCCTCTGTTAAACTTGACTCAGACCTAGCGTTCGGTATAACAGATTTTTAGAATACTGGTCCTTAAGTGATATATGAACAAGGATCTATATATATATATATATATATATATATATATATATATATATATATATATATATATATATATATATATATATATCTGAGACGGATGTTAAGCTTACCGGGTATCTATCTGCCGGGTAAAGAGCTGCAGCGGCTGGTTCGGCGGGGTAGAGGGCTGCGGCGGTAGCGTACCCTGGTACCGGAGGAGGGGCTGCTATACGGTAGGCTGCGTAGGCCCCTCTTGCGGCACGCCCCCTGCCTATGACCTGTGACCTTAGAGCACTGGTGGTCAGGAGATCTAGACCTGCTGAGAGAGAGATAGAAAAAAAAGAGAAAGAGAGAGAGGGAGAGAGAGAAGAAAGGAACATTTTTTAAAATGGTCATTAAAAATGACTGGTATGAAAAAAACATAAAATCAGCAACTTAAGCATACAAGTATGTACTGTAGAATATAATGAAAAGTATCTCACATGAAATCACATTTATTGGTGCCTAAGTAACTTGCAGAATCAGACTACATGTGCACTCTCCTGCAAAATCCATTCCCTTCCTTCCTCTTTCAATCTATATCTTCTCTCTCTGACGATTTGTCCAACTCCTTAAATCTCATCTCTCCCACTCTCTTTCATTCTCTTTTCCCCTTTTCCTTCCCCCTCCCACTCCCTCTTCCTCTCTCTCTCTCTCTCCCACACACACACCCCATCTATTTGTCTCCCTCACGTTCATCAGCAGGGGACATTAGCTGAAGACAATTCACTTAATTGAAAATGCAAAGAGGTCATAGCTCTAGTTCTTGGGAGTATGAGCGTGAGGTGCAGCACCACCTGAGCTGCGGGGAAGAAAACAGGTTCCTACAAAGTAATAGCCATTTCGACTAACATTACGACTAACATTACCCTTCAAGTCTTATGACAACAGACTACGTTAGCCTTCAATATTTTACCTCTTTTTGTCCCTTTTTAAAAGTCCTGGTCAATTTTTTTGGGAACTATTTAGCATAATTGAAGGCTATGATGTGACCTGTGCAGGGCAAATTTACACTTGACCATTGTGACATTTTTTCCCTCATCCAATTACAATCTAATTAGCTAATTACATGTAACATGGACCTTGAAATTAGTACAACTAATTCATTAAGCACATCACCTCAGCATTGTATTCGTTTTCGAGGTCTTGTTAATTTCATACATTGACCTTTAATTCGGGATATTTTTCACGGAGAGTGCAAATTGGTAAAGAAATGAAATTTCATGAAGATAATGGTATTTCCAGAAAGATTGCTGCATGTATATCCTTCAAATAGACCGAGTACAAAATAGAAAAGCAGAGGGTGGCGGGTGGTGAGAAAGACAGACAGACAGATAGAAGATTATAATAAAGACAGACTCAAAGGGGTGGGAGGGGACAGGTAGTTCCAATATCGATGTAACTCAATACCTTGATCTTCATTTGACTGCTGTGAGATATAAAATGCATGGATTTTTCTATTATTTACATGCACTTTGAAATAGAGAAGCAGAATGGCAGAGGGACAAAGAGGCCAAGATTGGGTTGCCACAAGCTTCTCTTGGACTTGGTTGAGGAATAAACCGTGGAGATGGTGTTTACGAGATGAACAGAAAGGGAAGGAGAGATCCAGGGGGATGGAAAGACATATAGAGAGATTGTTTGTCTGGAAGACAGGGGCACAAGGAGGAAATGGAAGGGTGCAAGAGAGAAGAGATGAGGCACTGGAAGGAGAGGGGTGCAGGAGAGGTGTGCAGGAACGACAACAGGAATGCAGGAAGGAAGAGAGGGGTGCAGAAGAGGGGACTGGAGGGTAGAGAGAGGTACTAAGAAGAGGAAGCACTTGCAGTAAGAAGTAAAAAGAGGGGTGCTGAGGATGGCTGCAGGGAGGAGAGGGGTACAAGAGGGAGGAAAAGAGGAGGCGGAGAAATGAGGAAAGGAGAAAGAGAACTGAAAATATGATAGAAGGGTGTATGGTGACAAAATAACAAAAAAAGAGGAAAGAGAGAGAGAGAGAGAGAGAGAGAGAGAGAGAGAGAGAGAGAGAGAGAGAGAGAGAGGGTTATAAAAACCATGAAAGGATAAGAAACAGATAAAGAAGAGGGAGACTGGGATTTATCCTGGGTTTCTGATGGCGCTTACATTGTGAGCAAACATCATCATCATCCCCATTAAATTAATCATCAAGGAACATTACATATGTAGAGATTTTTTCCCCCTATTATTTTCTCTATCTATCTTAGAAAAGAAAGGAGGCCTGTAGGACGGCACGGAGAGCGTTCATCTTACCATACTTGTTTGTGTTATTTTCATTCCAAACAGCGCATGCTGGATTACAAGGAGCCCGAGGCAACCTTGCCTCTGCTGTGTTTTCTCTTCATCTCCCATCCTCCTCATTCTATTTCATCTTAGAGAGAGAGAGAGATGCGCTGGCTCTTAAGAGCAGACTGGATTGAATCCTGCCATCCTTACCTTGTCCTCTCCTCTTTCACCCTCTCCCACGCACCCCCTTCCCCCTTTTTTGCTGCATTTCTTTCTCTAATCATTTATAATCTAACTCTCTCTTCTAATTTGTCCGAATGTCTGTAAATAAACAAGTTATCTTTCATGTATCCCTGAATCCCAACATGATCTCAATGGGCCGTATTCTGAACTCTGGTTTAAATCGAACTCCAGTCTAAGTTAAACCAGAGTTTACTTAAAACTGACTTCGACCGCAAGTCCAATCTAAATTTCTGTACAAAGTTAAATCACACTTAGACTGGAGTTTAAGTTAAACCGCAGTTCAGAACATGGGCCAATATAATCTGCCGAGAGCATGAAGATCGTTAACTCTATTAACATTTTAGAGCTAACACGCTTCTGGATCTCATGGGATGATATACCCTACTAGAAAAATTTACTATAAAATGGTCAAAATAGATTCACATCTTCATAAGATAGCTGTATTCACTTCAACATTGCTCATACTCAAGTTCTTTATTGATCTTAGCCAGGCTTGGAAATTTACATCTGATTCTCATGTAGGTCCTACAATGTAGAGGGTAAATTTTGAAGAAATTATCAGGGCGTAGGTATAGGTAACTGACCGTATATTATCTGGTTCAAGTGTTATTCTAATTCCATTGTCTGAAAATGAACAGCTGTTCAGATTAGATTTGAGTTTAATTGATTGGTTCTTTCTACAAGTGCCCACTCTCTCTTTTTATTTTCTAAGAAAATATTGGGAATTTTTATGCCCACATTTCAGGTGGCTCTGATCTTGTAAGAGATAAGGCATCTTCATCTTTTCAATTCATGCCTCAGCAGGTAAGATCCGTTGACCCTAAGTACAATCACAAGGGATACGATAAGAGATGCGCAAGCCCTGTCGATCTGGAAGACAAAGCGATTAAAAGCCGGGTGAGCGAGCCGGACTGACATTGGAGGGTCCATTAAGCGGCCATTTTATTGCCTCCATCCTCAGTTGGCTGGGGCTTAATGACTGATGCCTGAGAGCTTTCTTCGAGGCTCAGGTAGCGGCTGGCTGGCGATCGTGCGCTCACGACGGCTTTTGGTCGGTTGTCTTGGGTGTTGGGGGTCAGAACAGGGTAGCATCTTCTACTGCCCCTGTTCTAGAGGCTTCACTATTTTCCGACCATCAGAGAACCCTTGCCAGATATACGTTATCCTAGCATTCCACAGCCAGTAGTTCACATCCATAATACACTGGTTTTCTAATGAACCACTTTTATTGCTCTAATACATAAGGAGATCAATTTAAGTCAAGACTGAAAAAAAAATGGGACTTGCATATAAATGCTATGAAAAATACTTCTGATATTAAAATTATTTAGAAGGCTTCGCATATCATGAAAGAGACATTTTTCATTGAAGCTCCTCTGTTCTCTGAAAAGACCCAACTTAAAAAGCATGCCTAAATCCACATATGCAGTTCTTCTTTCTGTTACAGAATTGCAATACCAGTATCTGCCCTGCATAACCAATTTTCTGCACATAGACAAATTAGTCCCACGGCAGAGCAAGGTTCCAAAATGAATTGCTCCTTGTCTGTTGGATGGCTTTCGAAGATGTTCTCAATTATGTAGCAAATGAGTTCCATATTGGTGCTTCATAATGGGGGGACAAAAATATGAGTCACTAGAATAACAGTTTTCTTTCTTGATGAGGCGAAAAAGGGCCAAGGAAATATAAAAAGAGAAACAAATGACTGATGCAAGGGAAAGTGACTTGCATTCAGCTGGTTATGAAATGAGGGCCTTGTGTAGCGATACGTCGCAGGAGGCGCAAGCTTTTGCCAATCAATTTCAATTTTTTGCTCCAGCCGGGATGAATCTTAATGTTGACATTCTGGGAATAGTTTGTGTGTCAGATCCTGTTTATGGAGAGCCAATTGATGGTATTCATGTTGGGAGAAGCATATTAAAGGGTGATCTGAAAAGGAGCTGTTCTTACAGAGTCTTAAAATTTTTTCATTCTTCAAACTATTCAAACTAGCATCAACATAAACATTATCTACCTAGAATTGTTATCAAGTAAATCCATGAACTTGATAAATATGAGGGGCACTTGTACGGAAGGGTGAGGGAAGGAGAAAGAGAAGAAAGAGAAGGAGAAAGAGAAGAAAGAGAAGGAGAAAGAGAAGAAAGAGAAGGAGAAAGAGTCGAAATAGAAGGGCAAAGAGGTAGAGATGGGTGAAAGAGGGAGAAGGAAGAGAAAGAGCAAGAGAGAGAGAGAGAGAGAGAGAGAGAGAGAAGAGTGAAAGCATGAGAGAAGGGAGAAAGAACAGGTAGAGAGAGAGACGGAGAGAGAGACGGAGAGAGAGAGAGAGAGAGAGACAGAGACAGACAGAGACAGAGACAGACAGACAGACAGACAGATGAACACAAATTTATAAGTATTCGTCCACATTGATAACAGAATACCTAGCCCAAAGAACTGAACACAGTCTCACACTGTTTTAATACTATTCACATGATAAAATACCATCCTTAAACTTACAATACAAAAAATAGAAATTTTGTTGATTGTATTTACCTGCTGGATACTCACCGTTGGCAGTAGATGTTTTGACTTTATTGGTCATAACCCGGGCTGTGGCATTATTTACCTGTTGGTGGAAAAATCAACCCAGAAATCACAATTAGAATTCTGCTCGTAGGAGAGGGGGCTAAGATTTAAGAGCACATTTCATTCAGTTTTGGAGGAAAACAAAGGGGGAAAGTAACTTTTGGTGGTAACCTCATTTTCCCATGGACCTTCATTATAAATTTGTAAAAATGTGCATTTAAAAATGAATGTATTGTCCATTGATCATCTTCTTTTGTTTTTCTGTTTTAAGATCTCATGTTTAGTGGGTATTTGATTTAAGCCTGTGGATATAAATCCAATCCACTTGACATCTGAGATGGCATATCCTATTTACACTTGCATCATCTGGTTGAGAATTAATGTATTTTTTGGCTGGAATACGAAAGGGGAGAGGGGCGGCAAAAAAAAAATCGAAAATGTGCTCTCAATTCCAAACCACTGAAATGTGACAGAAATATCTAATATCATAAAAGAAAAGATACAGGCTGCTTAATGGTAGGTATGATTATAGTTATGTACGATTTCTCTAAAATATGCCTATATTGGTATCGCTGAGTACAGGGTCGCAACACAAAAACATTTAACAACATTTTTTTCTTAAAATCTAGTCAGTAACCTTTTACAGGTGCATATATTTACATTTCTTGGTTTATTATTCTGTAAAATATAGATATCAATTTATTCAATGTTAAAATAACAATTACTCTTGAATTCTAAAATAACAATAACTCTTTGATTCTCTGTTGATCAATTAAAGCATTTTGAACGCTAATGATTCAAATACGAAAGCATCTGTCAATTCAACAATCTCTAAATTATACTGCCCTAATGATGAAACTGTTACCAGCTGGTAGCATTTAGCTGCATTTTCAAAATGGAAGCCCTGCAGTCATTCTAATTGTGCTCTTAATTTGCAAGAGATCCTGGAGATTTGGTTAGGATTGAACGAGCGTATCTCGGTTTGCTCCTTTAAAGCCACAATTGGTGTCGGTCTGAGACCATGGCTGCTGAATAAATCATGATGAAAAAACCCCGCTGGCATGAATAATTGTTGGCTGACTAATTTCCCGGATGGGGTCCCATATCTCTCGCGCTGGTGCCAGTCGGGAGAAACAATATTACAATCGGCTGACTGGCGCTTCTCCCGCAACGCTTCTCTCCCAGTTTGTGTTTATATCTTAAGGTTTAAACGCGTCATAATTTTATGAGGGATCTTTTTTTTCTTCTCCCGTCAACTTCGCTTAGCCTCATTTCATTTTCTAAAGTGAAATGCAAGATTCATGTCTCCTTGTGGATCAGTGGATATTGATACTTTTAAAATTGCTCTGATACAAAACAAAAAAATATTCACTCCATCATCCGAATTTTGTATATCCCATTTGGATAATGGCTTTGCGTCAATGCAATTAAGTGCATATGTCACAAAGGAAGAAAAAGATAAACTGTGACATTATGTCCTAAGCAATGCTTCATTTAGATATGTCTATAAGCTTTTTTCGTTTTTGCAGTATAGCAAATAGAGATTGTCATTTGACTTAGATTAAGCTCTCTCTGAACTCTAATTGTTCATATCAGTTTAACATCATGCACTCATCAAACATTACTCAGCAATACCAAATAGACACATTACTGATATATCAATTACCATATAACGAACACTTAGAAGAAAAATCAGCACTAAATGCAGATAGAATACAGGCCTTTCAATCAATCAGAAAGGCTGCTGATTCAGTGATCTCACTTTCTTTTAAATTCTTAGTCAGCCTGTCCACCACATACAAATGTAATTACTCCACAGTAAAGAAAAAAAAAACCTGAGATATTTTTTTTTTTTTTTGGTGGTCATATCTGACAGTTTGATATACAGCCTTTGGGCTTTAATTTCCTGTCCTTCTACACGTTTTGGAGAACAATTTGTGCACGTCCTGCTTTTATTACAAGTCAAATCAGGAAAGAGACAGCCTGGGAATGCAGAAACAATCTCTTCTGCAAATTGAATTAGGAGTAAGCAACCCTCTTTTAAATTTCTCATCAAATGCAAAAACAGCACTTTCCCAAATATTTTCCCCTCACATTTTTTTTTTATTGGGGGGGGGGGGGGGTGATACTGTCTGTTATCAATATGTCTGCAGGCTGAAATATTTTTTTACTTACCACACTGGGGTTTTTAAACAAAATTATATAATTACAGGATTGTTTTGCCAGTCATGTGTCTCTTCATTCTGAGAATAATTTGATTAATTGCCATTACATTTTAAATATGGTGGACAAACTATATTAAAACATAATAATTTATACTCTTTAACAGAAAAATAAAGCACTAAATATCTGCAGGGGTATGACAAACACAGGTTAAATCTAAACTCCATTCTTTTAGGTCTAGGCTTCACTTTATGAATTTTCTCTGATTTTCTTTTCAAGAATGTGCTATAAATTATATCAGTGCAGTCATATTTTTTTTTTTGGTTGCAAATATATTTCCCCTCTCAGTTTCAATATGGTGCGACCGATATTCATAATCATGGATTCAAGACACTGAAGCATTAGAATACAAGTATAAATAGAAACTGTAACAAATGACTATGTTGTCCTTTGTCTCCTAAATGCAAAATTTTGAAAATAGAAAGCCTACACCCTGTTCTTGCCCACACCTGCAGATATCTTTTACTCCTAAAAATACAAATAAAAAAGCAAAAAGATTAAAAAAAAAATAATAATAAAGCCTTAAAACCAGGACACTCAAGCCAAGCTGATGGAGTTCAATATCCTAAATTGATCATAGTATGGACAAACTCCATGAGCTCAGCCAGAGTAATCCTAGATACCTTTAAATACTTTGCCAGGAAAACCAATCAATACAATGTAATTTATCTTTTGCGTCCTCAAATTTATGGCCTTTACTCCCTTGACAAGCAGTTACTCTCCTGGTAACGTGAACAAGGCAGAAAAATAACCATTTTTGGTTAAGAAAAGGTGTTTTCACAATAAGAAACCAAGCTAAGCTCTCAAATGGAGTCACTTGAAATTTGTGGAAAGGTAGGGATCTGTCTCAACATGTGTAGAGGCAATATAAAGATTGTTTTCTTTGGTTTGCACTAAATATAACTTTAGAAAGCAATTATCAAAAGTGACAGGAAAAAGACTGATGATGCTTAAAAGTTAAAGGCATTGCATTTGACTGGTTTTCAACTGGCAGATGACAGTGTTATTAGCTACCCTTAATCTGTATGACTTAGCATGTTGACACTTTAACTGGGTGACTTAGCATGTGACATTTTACTCACAGGAAATTTGATTTAAAAAAAAAAAAAAGTAAGAATGGAATGTTGAATGGTTTGGGGTGACCCTGAATGAGGTGCCTCTTACATCACATGTCCTGGAAACCGTTTGCTTGCCCAAAAATGTTTATAAACACACCATGCTCTAAACCAAAGGTTACATCTATGTTGATATCTCAGGAACCCAGTCTATGACAGGCTGCATAGGGTTTGATAACATGTACACATCTACCTTAGATAGCCTATGAAGATGGGGTCTTCTAATGCTATCAGGGTTGTTATTTAGTGGTCCTACGATTTCAGGTTGTACTGTCTGTTGTCTTTGACTAAACAAATGCTGAATGTATGTTGCTAGCTATTGCTTACTTGATTTGAATCAAGTTAATCTAACCTGAAGACATTAGGGGCTGTACTAGGGGCTGCACTAGGGGCTGGGATTTCAACAGACAGGAATAAAGGTGGGGGGGGGGGCACTTGGTGTGCTCAAATATTCAGTGGCTACACATTTATTTTCTTACTTTCAGAATAGCTTTTATTTCCAGAATGTATATCTAACAGGAAAAAAAAAATCTTCGAGTTTTTTTTTTCTTTTTTGATGGCTGGGTATGATTGAGAGATAACGTAAAGTGCTTTCTACCAAATTTGTATACAGAATCCAGCACATGTAAATGCAAAAGGCCGGATGTAAGATTTTAAAAAAAATATGCAAGGGGAAAAAATTCAACTTTGCCAGTTTCTGCAAGGAACAGGGTTTTTGCTTGAAAAGCATTGACAAACCTATCAGGTATAATCAATCAATGACATAGGTTGCAGGGAAAAAATACTATCCTGGGGTGCACCATCAAACTTGAGAACTTGGTGGCTTTGATTTCTCCCGAGTATTGATCATAGCTTCAAGATTTGCATAGGCTAGGACTGATGCCACTGGCTACTGTTTCTCTTGACATTATCCTCTGTCTTCTGAGGTTTGCTGTCAACACAATCTCTCTGGACCAGAATATCAACTTATGAATAGTTATCTCCTGGAGGGTAATCTTGGGACAACCCTGCACAATTAGTCCTTGTTAAATAAAGTTACAAAGAAACAAGACAAACACTAATTGCTAGTTAATCCAATGGAACTGCTCAAAGGTATCTGATAGTCATCGGTGCGAAAAGGAAAGAGTTATATACCCTGCTTCATTTTGTGGGGTATCCGATGAGGTGCCTGGGTTCTGTGACAAAGATGGCAGATCAAATTGGCAACAGAGTATGGGCAGTTGGCAACACATGTAGGAAGGATTAACCATTCCCCCTCTGAGATGCGGCTAGAGTCCTGTGGCAATGCCTACACCGATAGGCTCAGATTACTGCCATCTCAAGTTGGAACTAGAGTGATTTTCCTCCACAGAAAGAGAGAGAGAGAGAGAGAGAGAGACGAGGGCAAACAGCAACCGCAGCCATCCTGAGGTGAACATACAAGATAGAATGACCCGATATAGGTAGTCTCTTGACAAGAATTGCATGCCAAGCAGTCAAAACCACAAGAAGGAATTTAAGAGCTCCTGTTCATTTGTTTTTCTTTCATTAGAACTAGAAGCCAAGTGCCTGGGAGAAAAACAGTACAGCCATCATTCTGTGTCACGATGAAGCATCAGGCAAGACAAGAAGGAGGAAAATGGATGGTGACCTTCAAATATGCACATCAAGACTGAAAGGGCCTGGCCGAGCCGTGCAGTCACGTTCTACGAACAACACAGGCAGAGCAGATCCACAGCGGCATGGCATATGAAGCCGTTGGACATCACGTTAGGGATGCTACGGGATGATTGCGCAAGGTGTACGGAACAGGCGACAAGGTAGCACGTTAATCATGATCACCAATCATCATCATATCCATCACAACCACCTCCCATGATGCTTTGTAATGATAACTAAGGCATGCTGGGTAGCAAGGTTATTTTTTTAGAAACATGGTTCAATCAAGCAGCATCGCAGGCTGGCGTTTTCCAAGCCACTAGCAGCAGACTCTCAAGCCTACACCCTCATCTCTCACTGGGACAAGCCATTCTTTACATGGATACGTTTACGAAGTGGGGGATAATAAATGCTACTCGTATGTGTGGGCACGGCACAATGGCAAGTCAGCTATAACCCTGATAATCAAATGCATGATGCAAAGAGCTAAGGGATATAAAAATATAAGATTAGGCTAGATCTCATTCTCACATCAAGTATCATGATGTCACAGACATCTCCTCCAACAGCTGCATCGCATTGACTTAAACTGTGACGGAACCCACTGCAATGAGTCCTACACCCAGGCTCCTACACGCTGTCAGGATATCTGCAAGAATCCAAGAAGGTAGCTTATTGGTAAGAACAACCTAGACGAGCATGCAAAGAAAGATGGCAGAGAGGGCGGTGCGCAAGACTTGCAGCAGGTGTGTTGTGACATTCGATCCTGGAGGAAAAGAGAGGTGCCGTGGACCACGTTTTGTCCAGAGTTTGGTGATGGAAATTTATTAAAAAAAGAAAAAAAAAAGAAAAAAAGATCAGACGCCGTTGGTTGCAGCCGCATACAATGGGTGAAAACATCTAGAGAGTGGGGGTGTACAGTCCAATCACAAAGTACAGCAGCCAAAAAAAGGGGTTCTTTTTTAAAAATTTGGTTCCTTGCAAATTGTTCCTTTTTTTTTGCTATCCATCAAATTCCACAGTCCAAAAAGGAGGGTGCTAACATACAGCAAGACTTCATAAAAATAGAGCCAGGCAAAAAAAAAAAAAAAATAACGTACCATTGGATCACCATGATCAATCAGGCAAAATATTTTCAGTCTACATTTTATTTCTTTTCTTCTTACGGTTGATTTCATTAATATGAATTTCAAAAGGTGCACCAGAAATCAAATACATTCGTCACATTAAAATAAAATCATATATACAAAAATATATGTAAGGACACATAACACAAGGCCATATGTTGATTGTGTAGCATCAAGCTGTTGTCATGGAGACCAGGCAAACCTACATGTACTAGCAATCACTCCACTAAAGGCATCAGTCCTAACAAAGGATTCTACATGAAAAAAGGGGGGAAGCTTGTTTGGAATCGGCCTCAGCACACCAATCTACTAAAAAGAGTTTACTGAAACTACCCCCATTCCTATACTTTAAAAGCAAGCTGTTTATATGGTTGTGAAGTCAAAACAAAACTGGGATATTTCAGAGCTGTATGTTCTTGTGGAAACTGGCAAAGTTCTACAAAAGGAATGTATGCATACGGGGATCTTAATTAAGGTAATAGAATTTCTAGATAGTAACATTAATCTTATTTTTATAAATAATTAAGTGGGTGAAGGTGTATTGTTGACCCAATACCATAAACTAGTATATACCATTTCTCTGACATCCAAGATCTACTTCAAATTGTGACACTTATGGACACAAATACTTCAAAATAAAAAAATGGGGAATAAAGTATTCCATGAATCTTCATTTCCAATGATTTCTTTGTATTTGTTGCCAATTTGACAAACAGCTAACTTACCCCTCACCTATTCCGATACATGACTGGGCCCATGCTCGGGGCAGGCTACACTTCGCAATTTGGAAGCCAATGTTCAACAACCCATTTGTGACGTTAGCCTTCGACAAGATTCATGGTCTGACCGAAAGAGAATGATGGTTGTGGTGGTTTTTGTTTGTTTGTTTGGGTGTTTTGTGAGAGAGAAAGAAAACTCGCTAATCATTGGGCCAAACCATGGTCCTACATAAGGGAGAAGTTTGGGGAAAATTACAAATTTTTGGAGCAATATTTGAAGTTTCCCTTTTTTCTGAAAGAAAGAAGCAAAGTTCTAACCAGCCCATCTTTTTCTTTCATGATTTAAAAAAGTATTACCATTTGGACAAAAGAAATTTAGAAAGGCACTGCCAAAGATGTGAAACAAATAGTACATGTCTCTTTCTTTTTTTCCCCCTTTTTTTTTTGTTGGGGAAGGGGGGGGGGTGGGGGGCCAGGGGATAATAACATATTCTTAATTGATACATGTATTGATAGGCTGGAATGTTTTGTCATTCTTAACTTTTGTCAATTTCATATTGGGTCTATAATAGCAAATGAGAAGACTGTTTTAAATCAATGGCTGGTCAATTTTTAATCTTTCCTGTTTTGATGTTCATGGGGAAATCTTTTGGAAGTCGTGGGCTAGATATTGCCTAGATTTGGGCTTGAGAAAGTCTGACTTGGCTTGGTCAAATGATATCAAGATGAATATCTAGGAAGGAGTTTTCTATGGTTAGCATGATAGTATTATTATTATTCCAGTAAATACTCATCAAGAAGAAAAAAAAACTGTCTCAACAAGAGGCACTTCCAGCGTATACCATGCAGGGTGTGAAAAAAAAATGACATCACCCCAACCATAACAAACATACACTGGCCAAAAAATGTCAGGTCACATATCTAGCATCCGTCCGCATTCTCCAATTAGCCAATAAAGAAATAAAAGTGAGAACTTGGACGGATGCAGGATTATAATAAAAATTCAACAAATTAAACCAAAAATATGTAGAGAAAAAAAATAATGAGTGGTGGTTACTATAAAGAAGTAATAAATCTTACGACGGAACAACATGCACCTCAATTTTTCGCCCCTCAACAATAGTGCCGTTCAATTTCTCGCGTGCCCTGTCGGCGTCCGAACTACTTTGAAACGTAACAAAACCGAACCCCTGCATGCATGGGAAGATAAACAAGACAGATAACATGCAACACATTATATAGTTTGCTCATGCAAAGATCTTTTCTGGTTGTTGGTTGTTGTTTTTTTAATGGTTTTATTTCTTAAATGGAGAGAGAAAGAGAGAAAACAAGTTTGGTTATTAATGAGATTTTCGTGGTCATTTTATTGTAGTTCTTTGGAGGTTATCGTGACCTGTACAGGGGGAAACCTGGCTGATTTTGTGCTGGAGGAAAGGGGTGGGGCAGTGCATGAGCAGAGGGGTTATTTGTGTTCTCCTCATGCACTTAATGAGGGGGGCGGGGTAAGGGCGTTCTTAGCAGGCATCACAAGTGAAGAATGAGTAGAAGAAATCTGAAAGAGTGATTTCTACCTGTGAAAGCAAGGGGTGGGGTTCTATGGTGATAGAAGCACAGCAAGGGAAGGGGAAAGATTGTTGTGTAAATGGAAGTTGTTATGGGGAAATGAATCATGGAAGAAAAAGAAAGTTTGTTAGTTGATTATATGCAGAGCAAAGCAAAGGAATGCACATGTTAATATGAAGAAAGAAAAAAAAACATAATTCAGAGGCATAATTTTCTTGAACATGTCAAAAAAATATTTGTTGATGTCAAAAAAGAAGATATGTCCAAACATAAATAATTTCTATTATCATCTATCAGAAGAAGTAACTGATATGACAGCAATGTCAGATAAACTAAACAGTAATAAAACTTCAAATAATAAATGAACAAATTCTTTAATGAGATTTGCATTTAATAATATCTCTTTGTTTAAATTTGATGTCTAATATGATTATTCATTTATCCATTAGATCAAATGTTATATAGATTGTAACTACTCTTAGAATGAGACAGACTGTTTAAAAAAAAAAGAGAAGTCAGTTCAATTTTTACATTTCAGAAAAAAGAATTTGGAATCGAAAGTAAACATTTTGATGCAGAATAACAAGAATAATGTATTTGAAAACTCCTTTTCATTTTAGAATAGTTATCTATTTTATGGGGTGGGGTGGGGTTCATTTAAGAGATGGAGAATAGAGCAAAGATTGACGGCAGGTGGCAGAAAGCAGAAAAGAGCAAAAGTAAAAGCATGGTATGGCAAAAGATTGTAATTCATGTACAAAATGTCCAACAGATTCAAAAGTTCAATTCCTCTTGTTCATTAACGACAAACAAAATGTAGCTCAGAAAAGGACAAACTCTATTGCAAAATTTTCCATTTCACCTATTCTCCATTGAATTTGGTATATGATCATTTCAATGATTTTTGATAGATTGAAGGAATTTTTTTTCTATGAATCCATATGGTGGTAATGCAACAATTTATATTTTTGAAAATAGAGTCACTGACTAAAATACAAAAATGAGAGTTCAGCTAATTAAAAAAAAAGCAAACAGTAACTTTTTTTTGAAGTGTATAAAATATCAATGGTCAATAACACATTGTATTATCATTCTCCTTTCCAAAATTTAATATTCTTGAAGTTTTTATATGATTAAAAGTAAATGGTGCTATAGGGGATGAAGCAATGAGAAAATGATTTAAGCTGGGAAAGTTATGTTTGAGATGTGCAATGGAAGCATGAAATTGTGCAAAGTAGGTGATGGAAAGGTGGCAGAAATGACAGGTAGAATGAGGATTTGGAGAGATTTGTGGGGAATTGGGGAAAAGCAAATAAATCTTTTTCTCTCTTTATGTAAAGGACTCTTGCTTTTCAGCCCAGTTATGCAAATAATGATGCCTTTAAAAGATAAAATCTAATTTTTCTTGTTTGTCACTTTCATTGACACAAGAAATAAATTTCAAAAGGGGGGGGGGGGGTGTAAAATCAGCCATGGGAAGGTCTTTAAACTGTACTATATAGTATGTGACACAAATTATTAACATAAGGATGAATTTGTAATAGTATTTTGAAGACATGTGTCACCAAAGCAAATCGGGATGATCCAAATGACCAAAAATAATCACATTCAAACTAAGAAATGGTAATCTTTCACATGAAATGTAACGATGACTAAATTGACTAACAAAACAATTATATACGTATACAGGTTAACATCAGCATTTAATGGAAAAAAAGCATCAAAATACGTTGTGGTGAAGGTACATCAAATTGCAGGATTCTGTTACAATTTTGTGCATCACTTTCTGAATATGCACAAATACATCAAAATATATAATGGCAAAATATCAAAAATCAAAATTTCATTGGTAATTTTCATCAAAAATATTTCAATAAATTTCCTATGCATCTCTGTAGCAACATAATGCTAGGGGTTTCACAAAGAATAACAATCTTAGAAAATGGGGGGGGGGGGCAAGAGGGGGAGTTCTGAAGGGAGAGGAGAGAGAGCAATCATTGACGGAATGCAGCGTGCAGAGGTCAGAATTCAAAGTTCAGAGTGGAGATCAAGAAGGAGTTCAGATGAGCTCTAAAATGCAAAGTGCAAAATGAATCAAAAGAAAATGGATGCATTAAAAAGAATATCACAAAACATTAATTGAATGATAGCTAGCAATGTAATAACATACAAAATAGTTTGACTTCATTAAAAATGAATTTGGAAATTACGGGCCAAGCTGAGTATATTCTTTTTAATATCTTTCAAAAATATTTATTTCTTAGTATATGAATTACTCTTCTTTAATTAACAAAGTGTATCTTTATTTCTTTTAATGGAGAAAAAAAATATGAGTGTGCCATTTTATTGCAATACAAAAGTAAGATACAAATTAAAATTCAATTATCAATTTTTAAATTTATTCATTACCATAAGGGCTTTTAAGGCTTTAAGTTATGTGAAATTTATGGAACTTTTCAATATCTTATTACATAATTGGTAGAGGGCTAACATTCACAGTTATACAAATGAGTATATATGTAGTTCAAATTCAACAGCATTCTATTTTACGAATGATGTATGGTATATACAGTTTACATTTCAGACAACAATTTGGTCTTTACACATTTTTGACTTCACAAACATGATAACGTGACTTATGAGAACACATTTGGAATCAATTCTCACATACATTCACATTCCTTGTCCGTAACGAGACATGGATGTATCATCAAGATAAAATGATAACATTCAGGACTCATGATGCATCAATATATATACTATAGGTATTGAATTTTGGTTTACAATATCACATTTAAAAAATGACTAGAATGAATTCACATCAATTGTATCAAAATGCATCAATGAGGCAGAGGGAAAAAAGAACACTCCTTTAGTTTTTAATTCTGAAGCTGACCCCTTTATAAAGCATGCACTACATTTGACCTATTTACAAACACTTCCATTCCCAATGGTGGTAAATGTCTGATGATCAGTTGGTATGACAGAAACAAACGTTGATTGTGAAAACGAACAAAAATATCTGCTATCTCTTTTGGTCCTTAATTTCTAGAAATATCTGTACTGTTATTTCAGTTCTCTGACCATCTTGAAGTAAGAGTATCAATTGAATTTTCTCTTAAAATATCATTTCGTCTTATAATATCATGTAGACTATGAAATTCATAACTAATTCATTCTAAGAACCTGCTTAATATAGTCTAACAATAACAATTTGAATTTTTGATAACTAAATCTTACATGCCTGATCATTTGTCTTTTTCTATTCAGTACCAACCCCCACCAAATCAATATAAAAGGTATACATAACCGTATAGTGTAAATATTTACTATCTATGTAATTTGGACATGATAAGATTTGAGAGACTGAGAGGTAGTTATTAATGGTCATACCATCAAATAAATTTGCCAAGTTCTATTACTTGGGTTTTTCCCCTAAAACTTAATGTTGAATGTCACATTTGTATGGCAGAAATTAGGTCTAAATTTCCGTACAAGTTCAATTGTTATTACTTTGCACTCCAATCGTAATGGGTTAATGTAACGACAGATGATTCTACAAATACCACACAGATTCGAACAAAAGCTTTCCTTCACAAATTTAATAAAAACATTCTTATCTAGAAGAGTATGGCAAACAGAAATGAACACATCCATGCTCCAAATTTAGGATTCATATTTTAAAAAATGACAGTATTATGATCAAAGTGATTCCCTAACTTTTTACATTGATTTCTAAACAATTCGTCCTACTTAATCTGAGACAGTTATTTAAACAGAGAAAAAGATCTTCATGACTAGAACTATTTCAAGTATCATGAAAGCTCAAGAAACAAATATAAATGAATACCAGCTATCTGCTGTTCTCTCTCTTTCTTTACCTCAAATCAAGGGGACTTTGAAATGTGACTCTGTGCAGCAATTTATCCAAAGCAAAAATTGAATAATAATTGCAATATCAGGGGAAAAAGGTGATTTTGCTAATCAATGCAGAAGGACTTTAGGTGAGCAAATGAGATGAAAAAGGTGATTTTCATTCACAGAGAAAGAGTGATTTTGTGTGAGAAGCAAAAATACTGCGTTCTAGTCTACGAAAATAGTTCATTGAACAGAAAGAAGTGTGATGCCACTAAGAGCAGTTCAGATTAAAAGAGAATACTCTTGTCTGGAGGACATACAATGGACTTATGTGCTTTCTCTACATGTATATTCAGAACAAAATTCCAGAAAATAATTGGGAATTTGATTTTCGTGTAGATATTGGGGCTGAAAAGTGGAGGCTAAGAACATATATATATATACAGAAATAAAGACACTCCATGCTACAATTGTATATTGTTAGTGTTAACGTGTTAGTCTTAGTTTCCATGGTAACATATAAACACCTCAAGAAAACAGGTGTGTTCTTTAGTCATCTGAGTAGAAGACAAGAATGGAAAATGATTTGACTATCGTTCCAGCTACAATGACCCCCTTCCCATTTTTATCACCCCTCCCTCTATACCACAGTCTTAGTTTTGAATCCCAGGGTTATGTGTTGGAACTCCTGGATATTTTTTTTGTTGTTGGTAAGATCAGGCATGCATTTATGAGATAGAAAACAAACGTGGTCAGCTTCAGAAACAATGAGAGGAGCATTCGTTCATTCCGTGTTACTAACAATCTTCATGCATTTCCACTGTTAGCTGGAGCTCTCCTCTTACCGACACGGCTACAACAGATGAAGAATATCTCCTAATATGACCCCCCCCCCCCCACTCTCTCTTCACAGGTTCCCCCTCCTTACAACCATAATATTTGGACATATAAATTTCTTTCAGGACAAATTAATCACATCCAATTTCTCTAAACTGTGTTTCCATTTATTTCCTTCATTTCCTTTCAATTCAATTATCCTGCATCACATCTTGCATACTGAAGAGTAAGGTTATGGTAAAACTATTGCAATTTAGAATGAATGATTGATCTTGAATAGCCCTTAGTTATAAAATTAAAATTTTCCCTAGCTAAAAATTCACATAGAGATTTACTCAATATTGTAAACACTACCTTGACAATTTTAATCGCCTTGTTAACTCTCGACCTACATCCAATTTTCAACCCTTATACAATGTAGTTCTTTTGTTACATTATTGTGATTTAATTCTCAAAGCCCAGATTTACTCTTTGGATTGATTTATTCATATGAACGACTGATAAGGATTTATAAGTTTATAAGTCTCTACATGGAATGGACCAAGATGAAGGCCTATTTCACTTTTATACCCTATAGACCCATTGCCTGCGGGAACTCGGTGGTCCCTTTGTAAAGTCTATAGAAATAAAGAGAATTCAGTAATCAACTGGTTAATAGCCAAGGTAACAAGGAGAGCTCTGTCAACGTCAAGATGCATCTGTTTTCAGTCAAGACATGCTTCCAGGCAAAAAAAAGAAAAAAAAAAGAACACAATCACACGCCTTCTATCGTTAATTGTTTTCGTCATTTTGGACAAAGAATTTCTGTCAAGATTGCCGCTTGATGATTAATAAAAATAATCGAATTGGCTTGTTCGGACGGAAGACGAGTACGACATAAAAAAAAAAAGACGCCATATAAGTGCCTCCTGCAACTGACATGGTAGACTTGAAAAAAACAAGTCTGAACGCATGCACACATACATACACTCGTACAAACAAACAAACAAACATACGGACAGATGAGAAATTAGACAAATAAACAGTATGTTTGTGACATTCATAAGTTCAGGCACATACACATTCATCCATTCCAAATTCAGTTCTCAAAAAAATATAATTTTCTTAGAAAAGAATAATAATAATCTAGAATTAAATTCTTTAAAGTATGATAAATGGTTCAAGTAGCACACGAGCATCAGATTTAACATGATTGTAGTATTCTAATCACTAAATTCAATTTGTTTAAAGGGGAAGTTCACCCCGAAGATTACTTGAGTTTAAAAAATGCAGAAAAAATAAAGAAAAATATTAGCGAAAGTTTGGAGAAAATCCGTTAAAGAATAACGGAGTTATGGACTTTTGAAGTTTTGATTTTGTGACGTCACATGCGAGCAGCTCCTCCATTATGTAATGTGATAAATATTCCATAAAATACAGTTTTCTCAGAAAATTTAGAATATTTTCGTCTGTGCATTTGATATATTGTCAGAAATGTTATTCAATACTAGATTCTGAAAAGAAACAATATTAATTTATAGTGGAACGTAAAAAAAATGCGAATATATGGAATATTTATTACATGACCAATGGGCAGCTGCTCGCATGTGACGTCACGAATCCAAAACTTTAAATACTCATAACTCTTTTATTATTTGACCGATTTTCATCAAACCTTCGCCAATATTTTTCTTTATTTTTTCTGCATTTTTTAAACTCAAGTAATCTTCAGGGTGAACTTTCCCTTTAAATTGCCTTATGTATTTGAGAACCAAGATTAAGTTCCATACTTTCAATTCATAGTTAAAAAAGTAAAATATCTTTTTATTTTTTTTCCTTTTCTTGTCTTAAGCTTGCATGGAAAATAATCTTTTTCTATCAAGCAAGCACCAAAATGAAAAGAAGCGTTTTTTTCAGTTACGCGTCACTGAATTTTGAAAAGCCTGCATTAATGCCTTGGGCCATATTATGCGCAATTAAAATCACCATCCAACAATTTGCATTTTTACCCCACAGCGATAACGGGGCAATAAAAGGTATGGTTCCTTGCTTTGTGTGCTACTTCCATTTAATTTCATTAAGATGCTGAAAGGCTGTTATGTTCTGCACAGTGCTACAATATTGAATTGTCTTCTTGCATTTTATGGCAGAAAACACAAGATATTAATATATCCCAGATAAGAAATATATGATTCAAGCAACAAACAGAAGTTTGGGGTATTTCTCAAATCTATGAAAAATTTACAAAAAGTTATTTATATCTTGTACTCATGTCAAGCTCCAGCTTTTTAAAAATTAGATTAAGCTTGTGTTTTGTTTTCTTCTATGGCACATGTGAAAGCATAACACCCTTTCAACATAAACTAAATATCCTTAAAACACATAATTTGAATGACCACCCATGAGAATACTCCCCCACAAAATATCTTTCTTTTTAGAAATTTTGCTACAGAGCCTTTTAATTTTTTTGTCTGAAACCCATCATATCAAGAAAATATTCATTTTTTATAATGTGGATATTAAATATATATTTTTTAAAATAGGAAAAATCAAGAATGTGTTGAGGTTAGCATACCAAGTTAAAAATATTTTTCAAGATAATTCTACATCAGTCTGGTATCCCAAACGAATCTTGAAAGCATATTGAAGTATCGATTTCAATGCTCTAAAAATCTGTTTTTGATGGTCATTCAAAGTATGGTTGATTATGTACCTATAAAATACATTAGTTTGTATCAAAACTGAATGGAAGATAACATACCTTGCTTCCCCTTTCATTAAAGATGATTTCCACATCTAAGATGGTGCCAAAGGCCTTCGTGGAATGATGAAGAGATTAAAAAGATAAATAAATAGAAAAATACATTACAATCAAAATACAGCTTTATGTGTCTGATGGATTAAAACTGCATAAGCAGGGGCATCACAGTTCCTACCGACAATATGTTGTTAAGCAGTAATTTCAAGCAGGTACAAACTATGAAATTCAGTGAGGTTTATTATACTGTAGATTATCATCTGGTTTTATTTATGGTAGGTAGGATGAATAGATTAATTGCAGTACATATGATATCACCTTTGTACAGCAGTTGAACAAGTATCCTTCTACATGACAGCTTCCATCTTAATTCTTCAACAAACGTCATGTACTAATACATTAACATCTTCAGAAGATTACATCGTCTCTTGAGAGCCAAAATGGTGATAACTTGTTAGAGATAACGCCCTTCTGGCTCTTAGCAGTCTCTTTGATGAAGAATGATAGAAAAAAAAAAGGATGCCTTTGACTCACCCCAAATAATTGCCTGAGGTCTGGATCCCTAAATCTGAATGGGATATTTGAGACATGAAGCCTTTTGGGTGTTTCACCAGGCTTGCCTGCTGCTACTGCTACCGCTTGGCCAACCACTTCGGAAGGCTGGGGTTGACTTGTTGACGCTTGTGCATCACCCTAAAGAAGGAGAAAAAAAAGGGGGGAAGACATGTTCTGTAAATACAGGTTTTTTATTTAGAAAAAAAAAGAGAAAAGAAAAATTGATGGATTTGACTAAAAGAAAAGGGAAGAAGAAACTTCAAACACAGAAAAAAGGACAATATTCTAGACATGGTATTGCAGAATTCAAAAAATTAGAAAATGAAATAACAATGCAAAGAGCAACTATGACCAGGAATCATGGTTCAGTAGAATAGAGGAATCTTGACTCTTTTACTTTGCAACCACAGAAAACAAACAAATAACATCTCAGATGAGCTGATGGTACATTAAAGGGTACCAATCACTAAAGAATATTTTACTCTGTAAGTTAGAGGTTCCATGTTATTCTACTATATTCCAAATATGGGCTTCGAATAAGGAGATATTAAAAGTTTAATTACACTCTCTATAAGCATAAAAGCAACTCGTGAGTAGACTACTCAATGCACCCGTACGCGCTCGCCAAGATAAGGGCTCGCGCAGAACCCAACTCGGAGGCTCGGTTCTGCGCGAGCACCTTCATGTTATCCTTTATTTCCTTCATACTCCTAAGCTGTTGACCTATAGAATTTCAGATAAAGTTCTTTGAGGTTAATTTTATGCTTTCGAGCGGTATACAAATTCTTTTTTTCAGGTGGTTGGTACACTTTAAGGAACAAGTTTTTATCAAATTCTGTTCCCCTGCCTCTTAACTTGGACAGAAGCACATGAGCAGTTGGAAAGTCTAGAATTAAGTGGGTGTTCAAATGGACCTTAATGCAATCCAACTCCTCAGCAGATAAGCGCCTAGCGAATCACTGGGTAGATCGCTGCATACGATACCCATGAGATCGAATGTCTACTCATTACCATAGAGCATAGCCACTAGCTGTGACAGTTCCTTAATGCATTTCTCTCATCTTCCCTTCGCCTATCTTTCATGGGGCGACAGCATCACTTAACTGAGCTTTTGTCGAGTTGAAAAACAGGGATGTAAACTCTCTGGGGTTTGTATAGATTTTGCGGCTTTCTGCATATCAATTGATTTGAATGTGATTGTTTAAGGACAAGTACAAAAGACAGGCAGAACCTGCGTATAAAAGAAAGTAAGTAGATCAAACAATGATACATATCTATGTGCTGCTTCTGAGGGGGTAAAGTCAGGTCAATGACCATAAAAACTCTTAGGCTGCCAGCAACAGGTAATTTTAAAACAGATAATTGTAAACTGACATTTGATATCTACTGGCCTGATAACTATGATAATGTGAGGGGCCTGAAAATCATAACAGTCAAGAACCCCAGCATCTATGAATTCATAAGTACTAGCAAGTTTTCTTTGACCTGAATTATTCTACCCCTCTTCTAGACAGAACATGATACTGCACTCACATATCCTACCTAAAAATAAAGGGCAATGACAGAAACACCAACACTGCGTTCACTTGAATCCCTCTCCATAATCTCAGCTTCAAGTGTGCTGTTCACTTCTTATTTTCACATTGCAAGAAGACGGTTCACATTTGTAGAATTATTCAAAATTGTTCACCAAGTAGCAGAATTTGAGAAGACGGAGCTCATTTCTTTTTATTGAGCACATCCGATCTGCATTGACCCAAAGTTGCTTTTAGCTTTGGAAACACACAACAGACTTCCTATCATTTCAAGAGCGACCCATTCAACACTTACTGTTGTTCATTATCGAGAGAAATCTTTCTTGAATAAGTATATCATATGTGAACTGGTCTATTCCCTGCCAGAACCGTATTCAACATTTGCAAAGACTCTGCCATGTGACTTGGTATTATCAGGCAGTGACAGTGACAAATGTGTTACAATCTTGATAAGATGTATGCAGCAGCTGATAGGGATATATGGCTTGATACCGGCATAGGCTCATGATATCATGGAAATTACTCTACACCTGCAAGTCTCTTTATCGACAGTCCCATCCAAAAAAAGATGTCATTATCCTGTACTTCAGTCTATGCCATCCATATTAGGGTATCTTCTCTAGAGTTGCCCATTCGTACAATTCTCCCTACTGGTCTTTATTTCTTCCCCTAAAAGGAGGAAACACTTTGCATTATCCTTAAATTCTGTCTACTTCAAACAACAATATTTAAAATTCTTTCCCGACTTGATGATTTACTGCATTCGATTGCTTTACACAAAGAAACATTGATTTCAGTGACAGTTAATAAACAGAAAAATTTAGCAGTGTAAATCATAATTGTCAAGACTCATAACCATTCTCTCCTGACTTGATAATTTACTGAATTTGACGCTTTACACAGAGAAACATTGATTTCAATGACAGTTAATTAACAGAAAAATTTAGCAGTGAAAATCATAATTGTCATGACTCACAACCATGACCCTAAAGGACTACAACAGGAGAAAAAGAGTAAATAAATTACAATTTTAAAGGATATACCTGACAAGCAAATCTATGCTTATTTGTAGGTGGTCCTTAGTAGGTTGATTGTGTATGGATATGAGGAGCTACAGAAAAGGCTAAGAAAATAAAAACATATGGAAACCCCCTCATTCTGCACACAATTGTGACACAAAACTATTTTTTCCCCCCAGACAACTCTCTCTGTTATTCCAAACAGATGCTTCTTTCTAACCCGGCACAGACCCCAGTCTTGATCAAATAATTCCCCAAATTCCATATCATGATTCGATTTCGTTCCGCCGCTATGTTTGCACAACTTTTCCTCTCGTTTAGTAGCATGTCTCGCCCATTTGTGCCCCATCAATTTGCGCAAATAGCTTCCGAAAATTCAAATGGTACACTTGGCATTTCCACTTCTTCTATCAGTCAAACGAGAAAGGCACATTGACGACTTCTGTTAGGAGGACGTTGGCTGGTAATGGAAGCGAATTAGTTACATTTCCTGCCGCTGCACTTGTGGGCAGAAATGCAATGAACAATTGCATCAATCTTTCCGCCCACTACAAAATAGACCTTAGAAGATTTCTGCTAGTAACAAAATAGGGATAAAATCTCTATCAATATTTCATGACAAGCCTGGCTGTTTGCCATTGATTAGAATGAAATGAGGCCTATGATGGAGTTAAGTGCATTCTCTAAATTCTTCTAAAACGCTTTTCATTTCCACTATCTGGTGTGCAACAGAACTTCAAACTGGAGACATCAGCAGCGCTAAGCTCTGAAGCTTGATGCTGCACATGAATTACCACTGTACAGATGAGGGCCGAATAATGCAAAGGAAAAGTAAAGGATTGGTTGTGATATTTGCTTGGGCAGGATGTGGGCAAAATGACACTCACATCACTAGTGTTACTTGAAAACAAAACCAAATGACTTCAAATCCAAAAACGATTTAAAGAACAGAGCAGTGTTCTTACTTTTCAACACAGTATGCAACATAAGTTTTTAAGGAATCAGTAATATTCTGTATATGAACTAGAGGTAAATGTAGTTTGGAGATGTAGGCTTTCTGAAATAGGTTATAGCCTTGGATTTGAAGTGGGTATTCTCCATCTCCTCGACAGTCTAGAGGACATCATCTCCCACAATCCCTTCCTCATCCTCAAAATCCGGAGCTATTATCTGATATCTGATGCCACTCGCTCTTTCCTGCTTTGAATACCAAATGAGTTCCTCTCATCATTCTAGGAGTACCAGGAAGAAACACACACATACCCATTTCAAGTCGCATCTTCTCTACGTCACTGCTTGCTGCTTGTGTCTCCACTTATGCAATGCGTACATAACCCATTGTAATACATTAACATCTTCATAAGATCATATGCCAAGTGGTAATCTCTTGTGAGGAGAAAAAATTCTGGAATGGCCTCAGGATGAGATATACCATAACTGAATCTACCCCTTTTTCTCTCCAAATTTGCATTCCATTCACGCGCCACGGTTCTGGAAAGAGCAGACGCAAGATATCGACCTCGAGGCGCATCCAACGTATATATTTACAAGTTCGTTCACCAGCATACACACACATGCATACATACACAAATTTGCTCTCGTCAACGGCTGGAAAACATAAATTGGGGAAGCATACACATTCATTACACAGCCAGGTTTATGTTGAAAGAATGCATGACAATTACCACAATGCTAAGCTGGTACATCTTGATTAGATAGGGGAGGGATTCTCGCTCTTGAAAAGTGACAGGGATGTAACTTGGTCCGTTGTTTACAAATATGTGGCAGAGCTAGTGGGTGGCTGTTTGAAGCTTTTGGGTAGCGCCTGTCGTCGTCGTATCTTCCCTTTTATAATCAATGATGATCCTTTTTTAGTATCCTCTCAAAAGGTCTGTTTAATACATTCAGGAAGATGAGGAAGTCCCCGCTGATCGACGCGAATGTCCTGTCCAAAGCTGTCCTTCACAAGTCACAACTTATTTGACATTTAGATCCCAAAAATAAAAGGACAAAATGTCAGAGGTCATTTCAACACCAAATATGGTCATGGGTTCAACAACTAAAGTCAAGATAAAATGTCAGACACTGAGATACTCAGTCCAATCAGCAGTGAAGAAGTTATGGCATTCGCAGATTACAACAATGTATATTGACACAATCCTGAGGTTGAAGAGTGGACAGATAAATAGCGACAAGTTTGAGAACTCTTGAGAAGGCAATACCTTGTGGGTACAGCTACACCAATACACATTCTTATCCTACAGGAGCCTCAGGATCAGGGTGCAACCGGTGTGGCAAGTGGGTTCTGAAGTGACAGTAGTTTGGAAACAACAGCACTTTCCCAGTAGACTAAGATGATAGGGGGATGAGATATGAGTTGATAAAAGAGGTATTGAAATAAAGGCAGATTGGCCTGCCATGTGCATTGGTTCCTCCCCGTTGAATTCTTTAATATCTCGTCCCAAACTTCATTTGAAGTGCAGTCGTGCGCAACACCAGCCCAATATGTCTAGCACGAGAGAGAGACAGAGAGAGGGAGAGGCCAAGGGAAAGATGGCCAGATCTTCGCCTCGGTGTACAAAGACGAGATTCCTTTAGCATTGGTATGCCTCAGCCGATGAGGCAAAATGGGAGTTATTATTAAAAACTAGGATCCGGATTTCACCCTCCGTTTCCGCCTCCCTCTCGGTCGCTTCCTTTCTTTCTCCCTCCCTCAGCCTTCCTTAATGATAATCGTGCAAGTAATTCCAGCACTAATGAGAAAACAGTCTGTTGAGAAAATACAGGGAAGAGGAGAGCTGTGCTTTATATGCTGCATGGTTGTTGGTGCTAGAATATTAGTAATGAGGCTGTGGTGGTGACAGGATGAAAAGCTACAGATGGCCCTGATACTCTCAGCATGGTTAACCATGTTGAGCTCATTTTTGTGATTATGATTTATGAGATAGGCTCAGATGTTCAACACTTAAAAAGCAGATATATCATTTTTGTTTTCTGTTTTCAGTTTTGCTCTTGATATCTCCTACCTTCAACTGTATGGGATGAAGGTTTAATATGATAAACTTGAAGTACTGGTACTAGGTAACATACACTTTTGAGAGAGTGCATCTATTATAAGTGACTCTCCTGTTCTCCACTTTGACACAGAAGTGCATTTATTCCACACAAACCATGAATAACACATCACTTCACCATATGGTAGCATGATATTGCTAGGTGAGACCTATACTAAAGGCTAGAAAACCTAGAATTTCAAAGCAACCTTGTCCCCCACCCTTTTTCTGCATACATCTGCATGTATTTCACTGCCATACATGGACACTATACACGTGCATGTGTACAATCGTATTACAAAAAAAAAAAAAATGTATTCAAAATATGATTTCAGCTGAAATAGATATATGTTATGGTGAATACTAAATAAAAGGCAGATTTGGCATTTCAAAAGCTTTAATACCGGTAGTCGAATTTATTTCCCCACTTTGTCTTTTACGAAAGTATTTTCAGATTGCAGTCTAAATGGAGCTGGGGTTATTACACTCCATTGCATTGTGGGTTTATGAAAATGCTTCTACCATGAATTCCATGTCTGAGACATAGAGGGTCTGAAGGCATGCTGCAGCTTCCTCTCAAGTAGCGCTCTACAGGAATGACAGTATAAACTAGATTGATCAAAAGACTGAGAAAGCGAGATATTGAAAGATAAATGAGAGAGAGAGAGAGAGAAAGGGAAAAAATAGAGGAAGGGAGAGAGGGTTACAGAGAGTGACAGAAGTAGAGAGAGAGAGAGAGAGAGAGAGAGATAGAAAGAAAGAGACAGAAAGACTGAAAGAGCAAGGTAAAAAGATGCACATAGAAAGAGAGAGCTTGAGAGACGGAGACAACGTCAAAGCACATTTTGTTTTGCTTACAGACTATCCAACCTGAAGAATTTGGCATCTAATGAATCAGAAAGTGTCTTCTTAAACAGGAACTTGCGGGTAATTAGGGGGATACTACATGATTGATGATGGCCCACTCCAAGCTGACACTCGAGCCTTCGTCCAGATGTCGATTGCGAGGGCAGGAGAAACGTTGCGACAAGGGGCGCATCTCAACCCGCTTATGAGAATCGACGAGACAAGCTTGAAGGGTAGCTTCTTGCAAGTGCATTAAAGACGCATAGAGGAAGATAGTGGCTTCTTAGCCGTGAAAAAAGTGGTTGAGTTGTGTGGCATCACATGGGAAAATGTCACAAGGCGTTAATCAGGCCGTTATGCATGTTTCTTCAGCGCCAGTACATAGCTGAAGGGGGTCGATATCCCTTCAAAGTGTCTAGCTTGTAGGGGCAAACTAATTTCTTCTCTGATGAAGTTTAATGGGATATCTGCCTGTAAACAACAGGTGTGACTTGTTATTAACCATATGGTTAAGCGATTGAGCCTTTTGTTGCTAATATATCTACCCTAGTACATGTATCTGCTCTACCCAAATGTGCCTTAATTAAATGCATAATACATATTAGCAACATGCACAAATATCCCTTTCTTATACATTGCCTTTCCCACAGGAAGATGCTAAAAGTGTATTGTGGTACACCTCTGATGCTGATTAAAATGACATTAGCTGTGTAATCAAAAGTAATTTACTGACTTACAACAAAATATCTCACTAACACAAGCAAAAGCATAATGTAAATCATTTTAAAAACCTTGGGAAAGAAATCTATATAACAATCGCATGAGTAAATTGATGAAATATTATTGTAAATTTGATCTGTCCCAATAGAAGCCCTATAAATTACGTATAGCAGAAGCCCACAGAGGGATTCAAAGGTTAACTTTCACATAACCTGCCTTTTTCATGTGATTGACAACATATGAGAACAGAGGATTGAAATGATATCAGAAGGATTGAGATGAAACATCTCGGATTTCTCTTGAAAATCCAAAGGCTATACAAGTTAATATCTATATCAATTGTACTTGATATGTGCTGTAATGCACGATTAAAAAAAACAGAAGAATGAGATGGTAAATTGGAGGAAAAGTGTTTAGTATGTAACTACTGCATGCAAATCCCATGGTTAAAGTCTCTTTTAACTCTTTGTTCAAAAAAAGAAGAAGAAAAAAAGAAAAGAAAAGATAACTGAGAATCTTGGACCAATTAATAGAATTACTCCAAAACAGAGAAGGATATTGAGCAAAAATGATATACAAATACAAATTCACAATTAAAATCATTTAGATCTCTAGATTCACATACTCAAATATGTACATAGCACAAAAATGCTGATAAAGAACATTAGCAGCAAAGCTGAAAGTAAACCTATTTGATTCCCCTTGTGATGAACACAGTCAACATTGATGCAATGAACTATTTCATCAAACGGCACAATGAAAGTTCGAGCACATCTCCAGCTGCAATGACATTTCAAAGAATATCTAGACTTTTCCTCACTGAACCTCACTTTTTTCCCTTCTAAATCTCCCATATGATACAGGTGGGATGTAAATGAGAGCGGAAGGGTTAAGACTAACCTCAAATGGATGCATATGAAACCATGGAGCATGTAGCCAGGCCATACTCATTCCTACATCAAGATGGATCACCAACCATACATCAAGCACTGTATCTCCAAATCATGTGATTTATCCTCCTCCCTTTAGAACATCACTGATGAAAAACAGCATTCTTTGAAGTCTTTTTACCCAGCGCTTCTTTTTTCCTTTCTTCCCCTACTTGAAGGTCCTCTTTTTCTCTCTTTGTTTTTCTCTCTTGTGGCTTGGAGATGGATGGAGAGCATTTATCACGGAGCTCCCTCTCACATCGGGCACACCACTTGTTGTGGCCGATAGTGGAGCGCTGCAAAACCCTTATGGGGCTTATTTTTCCTCAAGACGACGACACATCGCGGGGAAAGAGAAGGAGGAAAGGCACCGGCCAGCCACGGCTCAAATTTCGTCCCCCTCGCGCGAGCCTCCGCACAACCACGCAAAATGCGACATCAATTTTCGTTGCCCGGGGTGAATTTTCAGCAGAGTCTCGCAGCAGCACCTTCTATCCTCTTTATTTCCCTCTTCCTTTAAGTATTAGTTTTGCCGACTTACTTAGCCATGCTCTTTTCCATATCCCAAGGTGTAATTCATCTCCATGAAATGAGCAGTAGAGTTTCATCTTCCATCAGAATGCTTAGCGCTCAGTCCATTCCAAACCTTACTTCGCCGCTTGTATTTGTCAAGTACTAACATGCAACAAGTGGGGCATATTACAGGGCATAATGATGGTGCTCACAATCTGTCTGGCCGTGCGCACCACCTCACCAGAGTCACCCTCTTCTCACCTAACTCATGATCATCAACAGACTACGAATGCAGGAGCCAACTAATAACAAGCAGTGATGATAATAATAATAATAATAACACCACAGCACGGCTGGCTTTTGATTCAGCCAAGTTCAACTTTTTACGAGAACAACGATGCGGCCGTGAGCCCTTCTGTATACAAAATCAATTGCATGATTGGCCCGTGCCCCTGGCTCTTGTCATAGAGTGGGGCATGCGGGGGCGACTGCTTGTCTCTACTTTCTCTCCCGTTTTTGTCTATCGATGCTGGTGCTCCTCGAATACTAATAACTTGTCTCCTGGTTGTTAATCTCTAATATTCTCCCTGAAAGATGAGAGGTTCTTAGTGCCCCCCTAGCTGACAGCTGAATGCACTGGAATCCATGTCAATTGAAGCCAGGAATACTACTGACCTTCCAAAGGCACCACCAATATTTCTGATTATTGTCCTTTAGAAATGACCACTATAAAAATCCCTCTTCTTTAGAATTACAACCATAGATCAATATTTAATAATAACAATAGTTCTTTGAAATCAATGCAAGAGGCAAAACTGATCAAAAATATGCATACAGCATTTCCTAGGTCACAGAATTTAATGCTGATAAAACTAATTATTCAATCACCACTTTATGAAAGCGAATTGAGAGATCATGGCATCATTTTTTTTTAATCGCAATCTGGTCACTATCAATTTTTCAAATTCTCTAAATACAATTGCAAAGCTTATGAATTCAACAGGTGCAATATCTCAGTTAACAATATATCTGAGCGAGAGCTGGACAAAAAGACGTTAATTCGATAATGAGAAATGAGTAAATGCCCTTATGGCTCCAAGAAGAGCATAAAATACCCCTTTGCCTGGTTATTATTTTTTTCACAGCAATCTATCTCGTCAGATATGCAGGTAAGGACCTTTAGGAAATGCATTTGATTCACAAAACCCTAACCAAAAATCTCATGAATAACTTACAACCCCACAACTCCTAAGGCAAGGTGTAGATAATGTCAAAAGGAAGATGATAGGGAGAGAGAAAGAGGGAGAGAGAGAGAAAGAGAGAGAGAAAGATAGAGAGAAAAGTGATAGAAAGATATAAATAACCTTAAACCACATACCCCTCTAGACAATAATGTGTAGATATGTCAAAAGGAATGAGAGGAAGAGAGAGAGAGAGAGAAATGCTTGGCATTGGGCTCAGCTGAGCTGCTGCGGACTAGAAATGGAATAGTGACTGATTGGGGAGGACAGAATCAATGATTAGACTTCACACCTAAATGACGATGCATATGGTAGCATCAAGGTTTGATAGTAATCAAGAGATCTAGACAGAAATCTCACCGAGTGATTGGGGAGATGCAGAGAGATTGGGAGAGATAGGGAATCAAGAGATGTTTGACAGGATAAATTACATAAAATGGAAAGAGAATCAGTAAGAGAAAACATGGGGGGGGGGGGTCACATGGGAAAAGGATGGAGATACAATAACCTTCTGCATTTATAACAGAGGGAACCACACTGATAGATGGGGTTAGAAGTGAGAGAGGAGAACAAGAGAGAGAGAGAGAGAGAAGGGGGCGGGGGAGGGTGGATTGTACATAGAGACCCCTACACCCCCCCCCCCCCAAGTTCATTACCAACAACTGTTGCTGCAGGATAAAGATAATTTCATCCTTTCTGTTTCAAAGTAACTGATGATACATTCAACCTTTCAGAAACAAAAGACAACTACTTTATGCTCAAGAAGCTGGCAACAATTCAGAAAGTCAATAATATCTCTCTGGATCCCTATTGCATATTTTGTTACTACAATCTATTTACAGCAACCTATACAGTATCTGTGTACTGGAGACTTAATGGTGCACATATCGCAGTGGATCCGCGAGATGCTATCACCCTAATGCACAATGCAAAGATGGCATCCATCCCTTATCTTCATCCTCTCCTCCAAGGCATCCATTGCATCCTACCATCTTCCTGATGCCATCCCATCACTAATTAGACGAGGGGCATCTCCCCTCCAGCGGACAAGCAGGAGGACAAGAGAAAACAACTGGGTCAGCCCGCATCCATAACACACCTGCCAGCAAAGTTACTATGCTTAACCCCTTCTCACTCACAGACCCCATCTTCCCAAGGGTGGAGAGAATCTTAGAGAGATGGTGCTGGAAGTAGACTGGTTAATACCATCTCTGGCTCAAGGCGCCCCATCTCTTTAATGCAGACGCCACAGAAACGGATAACCATCTCTCGAGGTTCACTTAAGATGTAACCATCCCACTGCAAGAGCTACTTGCTTTAGAACACAGACCTACGATAATCAAAATAGTACAAATGCAATAAACAAAAGGAAACCGTAGATGTGACATGTTCTAGGGGGTAATGGAAACATTGTCTTCGAAGTCAAGAGTCAAAGAAAAAGCTTTCAAAACAGAAGAGGACAGGATATTATCAAGAAAAGGAAGATGATAGTTTGTGAGAAGGGTAATGTGGGCTTTGCCCTGAGGGAATGACCTAAAATCCCATCTCCAAAGTTGTCTTTTCTCCATCAGGCCAATATAGGAAATATCCACAGCTTACAGATGCATCATGTTCTATTCTTTCATGCTTTGGGATATGTGCAATATTTGTGTGTGATAAGGTACTGTAGCTTAGGGAAACGTGACGGCGCATAAAGACGCGAGAAAGGCGCAAAGAGCTTAATCGCTAGTTTTGTCCGTGTATCTAAAATCATAATCAGACTTACCGGAATAAAAGTTTTCATATCATTTTGCTCAAAAAATGTTCACTGATTTTAAATATCTACATCACAATATTTTGGTTCTGCCTCTATAGAATAAAACTATGATTTTAAATAATTTTGTCATATATATGCGTCTTTCACGTGTTCTTACGCGCCATCACGTTTCACCTAGCTACCTACATGTAAGTTACTACTGCTACAGTCAAGTCTACCCAGGCACCATTACCTTCGTGTTCTACAGAGTACAGACTACACCTGAACATTTCAGATCATATATCGTCTGTTAGTTGAGAGCCAGAAGAGCCTTAACTCACATCATTTTTTGTTGTTGTATAGAATCAACGCCCTTCTGACTCTCATAAGACGATGTTACATTTCTCACAATCTCCTCTTTTTCTTTTACTTCAAGTTATATGAATACAATAAATTGTGGGTATATAAAGATATATAGCACTACAATCAAGAAAAACAATTTTCTTTGTACAGTTATAGCATTTACTTGTGTGTGGGTACAATTAGTTTGTGTTTTGAGTATACAAATTTTCTGGATGACTTCATGCTGTTATTTTATATTTGTTGATGTAAAATAAGACATAATAAACTAACTCTTGCAACTTTTCTATTATCGCTTCATATAGGCCCATGTACAATGCACACTGTAAACCTTCACACAATGCAAATTAAGCTGGCAATACAGTTAATTATTCTATTCATGAATTCACAGGTGCTGGTAAGCACTTAACGAAATTGCTTTCCTTCAATTTTTTTGCATGGTCAATCGAATCCTAATGCTTTATTGCATACCAGCATATCTTGAACAACCGGCTCATATGCATGGATCCATTTTTATAGCTTTACGAGATATATATATATACATATATACACGTATATATATATATATATATATATATATATATATATATATATACATATATATATATATATATCCATAGATATATATGAGTAAGAGAGAGAGAAAGAGAGGGGGAAAAAAGAGTTAGCTAGAAAGAAAGAGAGAAAACAATTACTTCTATCTCTTTCCCAGGATACACTTCTATTATACAGACATAGACAAAACCTGAATTTAAGAGGCTCCTGTGCATGGCATATCTATTATAACTAGGATACTTGTTGTGTGAAATTCTGTATAACACAAAGACTGAAGATACTTCCATGTATATTTGCAACTACATTTATAAATTATTTGTAAAATGACAGTATTTTTCTTTGGCCTTTACATATAGCTAAATGGCATGGGCTATATACTCTCTATATACCTTGAAACAGCAAACAGTTTACAAGCTTGTATGATAAAAGATAGAAAACGAACAGTCAGGTATTCCTAAAGCAGTACACACAGGTTACCCTGAATAAAGTAAATAACATTGCAGATTAATTCTGTCCAATAAAATGATGATGGGCAGATTCAAACAATTTCTTATTCAACCACAGGCTATTCTCATTTGCAAGTTCTACTGTGGACGGTTTACCTTGTGGTTGGCCGCAAGGAGCTGGATATTCTGCGGGAGCATGTATGTTGCTCGTCTCTCCGTCAAGCTTGTGGGGGCGCTACCTGCCACTGCTGCGGCTGCCGCTACGGGGGGCAAGTACCCGTAGCCCAAGTCCTGGAGGGCCAGTCTGGGAAGGGGTGGTGCCAAGTGTTCCCGGGGCAATGATGAAGGTGTTGATGATGCCAGCACAATGGCCGCAGAAGTCAGAGTCATCTAGCCGCACCACTTTATCACCGAAACGAGAGTTTGATCACAAGGAGTTCGTAGCGGAATTGAACTTCGCAAGGATTAACGAAGATCAGCAGGTATTATGGTGATGGCTCTCAGAACAGGAGGGTAGCATTGCTCAAATCACAATTTCAGCCGGAATATGACTTCTAGAAAGGACTTTCAATTGATTACTGAAGTTCAGGCTATATGTACATACCAGGATAAGCTTACATGCGCATATTGATGAGGCAAGAAGTGCAGTACAGAATAATTCCCATTGTTGTTGAAGCTCTCACCCTTGAAGTTTGATTGGAGATTGATTGCAGATCCTGCTTCACGCAACCATTCTCATGTTCAATGCATATCTCTCAGTTCAAACAACCAACATATATTATGCATTAAAATAGACTACCTGCATGATTATACAACAGTTACCACAAGAAGATCGGTAAGTGAGGCATATCAAGGCATCAAAACACAAAAGGGGGAGTGTCCAATTGTGACCTAGTAAAGTAGTTTCAATGTGAAGTGTTGACGGTAAGCTGATTGGCATGCCCACGGTGTTTATGTAAAATATGCGACAGTCCAGGGTGACTGACTGACTGAAGAACGGGATGGATGAGGTTACGATGAAACTAACGCTACAAGTCGACAGTCAGCTACAAGTCATCCGCTCCGTGTCACCACCCATTCAACGGCCGACCAGCCAGCCGGGTGCTTTCTCAATCTCTCTCCCCCGTTGTCGTCATCCAACGAGTGTTGCACCATGTACATGCATAAGTGCCTACCGTCAGGTCTGTGTGTACACATAAACAATGTATGCATACATACTTCACAATCATCCCCAGCTACACACAAACACTGGCATAACTTTCTCGCCGATCAGCTGATCAGAGTGATGGCCCATAAATATCCCATCATGCAGTTGGGGGTTTTGAGGCACGCTCTCTGACCCCATCTGTCATCTCATTTGCATATTTTGCCCAAATCACAGCTATCCGACTGCAATGGGGGTCAGAGGGCAAGTGTTGTCATTGACATAGCAAATCTATCCTGCAATTTTCATGAGTTTCATCGGGGAGCAAACTTGGGGCAGAGAGAGAAAGTGATAGGCCTTACATATGTTTGAAAGATAATCTTATAGCCAGCTGCAATAAATGGCTCTCAAACCAGGATGCCTATCACATACGTCAAGCAGTATTCTCTCAAGAAAAAAACAAGAACAAAATACAAGAAACACGATATAAGAAAAAGGAGGTAGAAAAATACATGAAGAGAGAGCGAGAGAGAGAGAGAGAGAGAGAGAGAGAGAAAGAGAAACCTATATTCAATGAACGGCTAATGATGTAAACTGTAAATAGAAAGAATGTTAGACAGCCAAACTGGCTGCTGAGAGCCAAAAGGGCATAGAGTTACCACCTTTCTGGTTCTCAGCGAGCAACACCGCAATTTGAAGTAATTTTCCAAAGAATTAGAATATATACTGTGAGAATGCTTGCATCATTTAGCAAAGACACAATTTAGACTTAGTGACTTAAAATATAAAGTGGAGTTCATATAGACTGCAAAGTCTGAGCATAATGACTAAAATTAGACCTATCAAATTTCATGAGCCATAAAACACATTCTGGAAAATTTACCTTTGAATAAGAACAAAGAGGTAGTGAGAGAGAGAGTGAGAAAATATTGGTTTAAAACATATGCCACAAATTGTATCATCTATCTCCACCCTACAGTTTGTATCTTTCTAGCTCAAATCAGATGAAATTTCAGAACCTGAACTGATAATGACGGGACGCCAGATGGGAATTATAGCTTCCACGAGAAATAGGATTCTGGTCCATTATCTGTCATACTGAAGCGAGGATTCCCTCCCATGTTGTGTGTGATGCTCACAGCAGAACGAGAGCTGACAGGGCTGGACACGGGCCGCTGAACAACCCCTGATCAATTTTTAATCTTGATGGGACGTGCTCGCGACGGGCTGGCTTCGGCAGCAGGGCGCAACGGGGAAGATGGGTGTGGAATTGAGGTCTGAGATCCTCTGGGGCCCCTGGTAGTGGGTTGAAGGGGAGGGGAGGGGAGGGGAGGGGAGGGGAGGGGAGGGGAGGGGGGAGGGGAGGGGAGGGGAGGGAGGGGAGGGGAGGGGAGGGGAGGGGAGGGGGAGGGGAGGGGAGGGGAGGGAGGGAGGGGAGGGGAGGGGAGGGGAGGGGAGGGTTAAGGGATGAGGGAGTGGATATTGGTTTAACCCCTCACTATTAATGGTTGTGCTAGATTGATTTATCATGCTGCTTCTTGAAAGTGCGAGTCAAGGATCCAGAGACTATAACTGAATGTAGACTATTCATAAAAAAGGAAAATAGTAACGATGAGAAAAAGGAAAAAAATAGGCCTACTAAGAAAATGAAAACAAACAAGAGACTGAGAGAAAGGGAGCCGTATAACAAGACACATCAAGACAGATGAAGGATGATAACATCAAAATACAGCCATGGGAAAATGGGTGTCATTTTGATGAATATCATGAGTTCCAGACAGGATACAAAAGACACAGACGATAGAAAAAGAAAAAAAAAAGAGAGGCATAGGTTTAAAAATCTTTAGAAAGGAGTAAGATACATCATAACACTAAGGTCTACATTTTAAAATAATATCTTGAGACAAAGAAAAGGACTCCTGAAATGGCATTTCCAGGTATTAATTAGGTGCTCTCAATTCTCAATCAAATGCCCAGGGAGTGTGACTACTAATAAAAGGTTGTTGATAGGCCCCTGCAGGGAATGCATCTGCTTGCATATTTTTCTGACTGTCATCAATTTTCATCCCACAATGACATCCCATGTCTCTTTTCTCAAGACAAGTTTCAAGCCGCCAAGGATGAGGATGAGCAGATCTTTCTGAATTCCAATTTTCAAGCCCCTTTAAGAATTGTCCATGAGCTCATAAGATGTATGAATTTTATGATTTCAAGGTAATTAATGACATTTTTTATAAAATCAGTGAAAATACCTAGAGACAAGATTTTGCTTTTATTTTGAATACTAAGAAGATTCTTAACTCATTAGATACTAAGCCCAAAGTAAATTTAACTGAGTTCAATTAAAAATTTGTCCAAAAACAATGAAATTGGATATATGTACAGGCAGAAGAGAATGGCTACAATTTCTAGATCCTTTTGAGGGCAAAGAAGGAATACACAGAAAGAAAAATAAAAACAAATCCCTGTTGATGTTCAGGCGGCAGACACTTGTCGGCCAAGAAGATGGACAAATCAAAGTGGGTATCAACAACGGTCAATCAATACCATTTTGGCGAGTTGGGTTGCATTTTATGAACTCTCTTCAGAGCCAAAGAGAAAGCAGTTGTAGGGCTGTAAAGTAAAGCGGCCGTGGCGATAAAGTGTCGTCTTAATTGGCTCTTGACATCTCCGCGCCACGCATCTAAAACCTCGCTCCTGGCAAATGTTTCCAAACTTGCCCTCTTTGAGGAGTTACAACTTAAAAGCCTGTGACCTACTGGACAGGAAGGTGTCCGTTTGGCTTGAGATGGGACAAGATTCTGTCACTTAATTCCTTATAAGATAGGAAAAATCAATAACTGAACAGCCATCTGTATGACACTTGTCATATTAGAGATTGAGGCCCTTGAGGCTTTTCTTTAATCATCTTAGTGAGGATTTGGTTTTGACATATGCTAATTTTTCAGATGCCTTGAGTGAAGATGGGAGGAACACAATAACATGACAAGCAAGAACTGAAGCATTTTCTCATGAAATTTCCTATCAATCCAGACTTATATTCGACAAATCAAGAATTTTCATTGTATTCTGCAATTGTTCTGTTTTCTAGCATAGTGATAATTGTCTTGTATACTGCACAACTGGAACTTTCAAGACATGGAACTGTAGTGAAGTTCAGAGAAAAATTATCTGTTGTGTCCTTAGTGATTAAATAATTTCACTCCATAAAACATTTGCGAATATGGACCCTTGCGAAATTTGCCGAAGATTCTGGTTTATTAGTACAGGTAAGGTTTGTTACTTACCGGTTGAGGACTAAGGAGGTTTGGTTGTGAAGTTGCCCCTGCCTGTTCTGCTCCCGCTTGTGCTGCTGCTGCTGCAGCTTGTGCTTGTGAGAACTGTTCCGCCGTTTGTGTGTAACCCGGTGGTACTTCACCCGGTTGTGAGTATGCGGGCAACGCTACTGGCTGCTCTCCTGGTTGAGCCTGAGGTACGGGGGCTGGGGCAGGTGGGTAGGCTGCTGGGGGCTGTCCTCCAGGAGGGGGCTGCTGATAGGGTTCCAGACCATTCTGAGGGGCGAACTGAGGTTGGTAGATGGAGCCTGGTGGAAGCTGGGGTTGACCTGCCATCATGTGTGGGTGCTGCTGTAATACAATGGGAAAAGACAAAATACAATTACTCTTTTGATCCATTTTAGTATCGAAACACCTACAGACAGGGATCATTTTAAAAATTCTTCCAACACTATTTCTTTCAACCGGTGCATGAATATGAATATAGCACACAATCAGTAAAAATTTTAATATATGTATATTTGTACATGTAATCACAGGTGAAAAACTAAATAATGCCGATTCATAACAAATATAATTCAACCGCAGAATAAGTCATAAAAGAAGGAAATAAACAAGAAAGGCTAGAAGTAGCAGTGAGTAAAAATATTAATCCGCCGGAAAAAAAAGCTATACAATTTCCACCAGATACTTGTCTTTTCCTGTGACCTTGAGTAAAATTTACATACAATCATTATATTGGCACAATCCACAATGAGAGAGAGAAAAAAAATGACTGAATAAGCAATGAGTTCACCAAGAGCACCCAGCAAGCAGGCAATGACCCCATAATTGGCAACATGTAAGAAATTACAAATCCTATCTACTAGAGTTGTAACTTACATGTAAGTGCCCATTTAGCCTCTTCATCTCACTGAAAGGCGATCACCAAGGAACAAATCTAGTACTTCTTGATAACATCATGTAACACTCCGAAAAAAGCAGGAGTTGAATGTCTATTTACAGTGAGGCCAGAGGTCTCTTTACAATTGTCAATATACCAGTGACTTCCATTAAACAAAAATGAAACACTTGGCTCTATCGATCATGTCTACCCCCCCCCCCTCTCTTTCTCTCCCCCTTCTCTCTCTCTCTCTCTTTCTCTCTGTTTTCTCTTTCTCTCAGAAAATAAATGAAGAGTAATTACATAAACGTAAGATACCTGCAGTGTTATGAGATCCTCTGAAAACATCTAAAGCTAAAAATACTCTGGCAATATTAAGAGTGAAAACGCTTCATTTAGCTGCTAACATGTCATATTACTGCCACTTTGTCATTGCTATTAACATCAGACAATTAACAACGTTCATGCACGTAGACATCGTGTTAATGACATCACCGGCTTTTCATACAACACATCCCTTCCCCCCCCCCCGCCCTCATACCAACAACACTAAATACTAGCAATACACAGCAAGAGGAAAAGGGTGATGACTTTTGAAGAAATCGGAGTGAATGCCTTTACAGCTGTTGGATTGTAAATATCATAGGTGTTCCGAAAACATATGGGTAGCATATACACGGGGACAATGATATTCAGGACAGATGTGAACATATTGCAAACATGACTAACAGCAGTGCGGGACAATCACAATGTTGTGCTTGTATTGAAACTGAGGAGCTTGGCCTAGATGTGTTTATGGACTCAGTGCAGGGATAACCTTCTACTGCCCTCTGTTGGGCAATGCACTACAGTGAGGGACTCGGGAAGAATACGATGCTACCACGTAGGTGGTGCTTGATATAAGAGGAATGCATGCGACACCAGGGCTGTTTTAGGTGCATCTATTTTTAAGATAACTGGAATGCAAAACTCGCTTCCTGCGTCTAAATCTTGTGTTGGTAGATATCTTTTGATTGGGTGCACATGACACACATAGCCGAAGTTACGTCAATCATGTTATGGTGTATTTTTATTTGCAAGGGGGCATGTGAAATGGATATGAACATAAATAGAATCCCCAATCTATATCTAGACTTTAGACTCTATATTGACCATAAAATTATCCATACACCTCTTTACAATATATATTATCTACTGAAGATATTAACACACTCTCCACGTAAAAAAGGAAGTATGAATATTTAAAAATATAAATGTGGAATTTGTAAATGATTAATCCATGAAAATAAATATAAATGCTGTAATCAGCTAAATTAAATTTACACCTACCAAAAGCATGATCTACAAGTAACATCATGAGAGATAAGAGGAAAATTTTATTTTATGAACTTTATTCATCATATCGAACAAAGTTCTATATTTGATACAGCAAGAGAAATGATTAATAATTAAATATTCAAATATTTATTAGATTTCTTCCCAATTATTAACCATCATGGAGTGTAATAAGAAGAGGAAAAATACATCAAAAGGAGAAAGAGAAGACACAAAGGGTGAAGAGGAGTAAAGATCTCGAGAGTGAGATAAACCCTACAAAGACGCTAACTTTAAAATACCGTATCATCTGTTTGCTGACAGGACGCAGGTAAAAGTATGACATAACGCCCTTCTGGTTCTCAGCAGAGGATATAGAGATGAAGTGGGACATAAAGATATTATCCAGCTGGTTACGGGAAGATGGATGTGAACCGCTCTACATACAAGATGAAGCTAACATATGTCACTGCAATCTCTTGAAAAGTACAGTGACATGGCTGCACTAGATTGCTATATCTACATTGTACATAAATGTAAACATTTCAGTCGTGAGACGACACACCAGTTGGAGCTTCCCTCCTTCCTCCCTATAATTTCTACAACTGAATTACAAAAGATGGTAGAGTGAATATACATTTTCAAAGAAACCTTTCAAAGTATCTTTTCAAGATATTGTATGTTATATTTTCCTAGACTTGTTCAGGAAGATCAAACAAAACATTGAGGATTTGCTGCAATGACATCTTAAAGAGAAAAGATACTGGCATGTTGATGGCCATGTTCCTAACCCCTATGGCCCTAACATACTTGAGTATAAAATTATGATGATAGTTCAATGAAGGTTTTTATTCAAGGTCCATATTGAGTAAATCATTAAAAATGACTGCATAATTAATTTGAGCTACATGTATGCTCTACTGAATTTCACATGGAAACTGCACATAAGCCTGATTTAATTACCACGATCAGAGGTGAGTTCATTACTGCACATCACAAAATGAACACATGAGATGGTGTTGGGTGCAGGGCGGGAAGTTCATTCGAAAACATATAGCACATTTTATACTTTCATGTAAGGCTAAAGTAACATGGCTGGAGGTTCATTTGAAAACATAGCACACCTTATACAATCATGTAGGGCTATTCATCAATGATGTAGCTTGCTGGAAGTTTATTAAAAAAAACATTGCATACCTTAACCCTTTCGAGACAATTGACCACATTTTGTGGTTTGGCTCAATAACTTTTGATTCAGATTCCTAAAAAATATACCACATGTATGAGTAAGGAGCAAAAAATTTTGTACAAACTATGTCCATTTTTTTTTTTGCATGACCATATTCCGTTTGATGCCAGGAATTTTAAAAAGGAGAATAAGCTTTAAAATCCTGAAATTGTCAACTAATTGAGAGGTTCAAAATCATTGTTTTTTGTCCAAATTGGCAACTTTTTCAATTTTTTTTTATAAAGGTTTTAACAATGTATGTTGCTTTCAAAGACATTTCACTTTATTAGAACCACCCAGCATTAAAAGAAAAATAATTTTGTTGCCAATTTGAAGAACAAAATGTGATCAATTTAGCCCTAACATAATTCCTGTCATGAAAGGGTTAATACATTCATGTAAGATCAATGATGTAACATAGCGAGAAGTTCATTTGAAAACGTTGTACACCTCCATACATTCATGTTTGGCCAATTTTTTTCAATGACATATCGTACCAATAATGGACAATCAATGACGACCAGCTGGATAGATTTCCTGATGAGGACTAGATTATCAAAATACAATGTGTAAAATTTACAAAACGACAAGTTCAAGGCCAATCATATCATTTTAGACAAGTCACAGCCACATAGGGATCTCACCAACATTCACAGCCATTTGTGATTGACGAGTGTCGTATGTTTTTTAATCTGTTCCCTGCACTGGTCGTGCAGATAGAGAGTATTAATCAAATGATCATTTGCAGGCAACGCTGATGACTCTACCATGATCACAGACATACATGGAGTTTGAAGTCGAGAAGACTTCATCATTTCTAGAAATGTCTAACAACAACATGATCTAGCACCCTAATCAAAAACAGATTCCGGCACATTTAAACATCATAAATGCGGAGCTGAGTCTGACAAATGGCACAAATGGACGGGAAAAAAATAGAAACAGACAAATTCTTAGGATGGTTCACAGGGCAAATACATTCAGATGGAAAAGCCATTACCTTCTCTGCCATATGCTAATGAAAAGAAGACGCCCGTTGCCGCGCTTACCAGATGACACGCCAACCAATCACCAACGGATGATGTTATCGTAAACACAGAATATTAAAACGAAATCTCAACAGAAGGCCGGGAGATGACGACCCGAGGAAGGACAACTGCGATTAACGCCAGCATCCGCTTTACAAGATCACCACCGACTGGAGAAAATCCGAGAGAGGGCCAGCGAAAGAATGCATCATCTTGGGCAAGGTGGTGGGATAAGGATGGGGAGATGTGACTAAAGTTAGGATGTAAAAAGAAGTCGGTGAGAGGCCTCTATGACAGATTTATAGACTTAGGAAGCGTCTATAGGCTATGGAGGTGTCACAGTCATCGAACACGCTCCGCTAAGGTTTGGATGGAGAACCAGCGTTGTGTGACAGCCAACGTAGCACGCTTGGCTGCCCACTTTAATTTGCAAATGTTACCCATCCATAAGGAGTCTTTTCCCCTCATCTATTCTCTCTCTCTCTCTCTCTCTCTCTCTCTCTCTCTCTCTCTCCATCTCACTATCCACCCCTACCCTGAATCTCATTGATATCCACCTCACTAGCTGTTTAGCACACATACTGAGTGAGAAAAGTTAAATGATAAAGACAAGAAAAACTAATTAGCCTCTGCTCAGCATGATGCATTTATATTGCGTGTTAACGGGATGCATACCAAACCATGATGACAGTACAGGTACGCAGAATCTATGACAGCAAATTTCTGCACTTCTTTGCAGCATATTGGTCACTTTCATTCAATCCAAGCATAAACTGTTCTTACTCTATTTCCATCATCTAATTAGGTACTGAACCATGGTTTCATATGTCCTGTCTCGCATAAAGGAGAATACGCAGACAATACATCTGACATGCAGGCCCCCTTGCTAAATAATAGCATGTGTTGCAATTTTGTAACGTTATTATCGAACTACGTTTAATTTTTATTACCCTTGTTATAGTAAATTCATTACCATACTAATTTCCCCCATTACCCACCTGCAATTCTCAATGAACCGGAACCTCAAAATTTGATTTACATTTTAATTTGATTTAGGCAGAGTCATATATGCAAAGGGACATTGCCTTAAAAAATAAAAAGGATACAGCAGAAGATATGTACATGTAACTATTTCTCATATTATCAACCCACAATAGTACCCTATGGGCCCTGTCTTATAAAGAGCTGTGATTGATCCGAATCAATCGCAAGTCTTCCAATCAATCGCAAAACAGACTTGCGATTGATATCAATCTCAAATTATTTGCAATCAATTGTAACTCTTTATAAGACAGGGCCCAGGTCATATACTATCAACAACAAAAAAACAAAGAACGATTGTCATTCCACCCCCTATTGGCGGCCTTTCTACCTAATTATTATGCATCAACAATAACAAAATACATTCAATAATTCATACATTCAATCACATTATGAATGCATAAAGGGCAACAGAACACCCTAAAAGTTGTCACGTTTGGATGGCAGTTATTCATCTACTAACTACCCATCTTAGTCATGTAAAGCTACTGTTTACTAAAGTAACTTTCCAAGTAACTCCCTCCCTTCCCATTCTAAATTAATTTTGTGATGCATTTACTTACTAAGAATTCTGATCCTTTGCAAAAATCAATCGTCAAAATGCAGTCAGATTTCAGTTGACTAAACTAAGAATATTTCTGCACATTTGTATGGATATGAATGTGTCACTTCCGTATCCTGTGGTTGCTATGCTTACCGACTCGGCGTTACTAAACATTTCAGATGACACGTAATTGTCCAGACATTTCCAGAATTATTATATCCTGGACTTGGAAATGGCAAGGAAAAAACATATTATCACCTCGCTAACTCATTAACACTCAAAAGTTCACATACCAGCTGCCTCTAAACATTTTTTTTTCTTTCTTTTCTGGTGTGTCCCTAACACCTCCAACTTCATTCCTTTTTAAGGGTGTTTTGTGACATGATTAAAACTACAAGTAATCTTGAGAACTGGAAATGACAGAAGGTGGATTCTAACCGAACAAAATGAAACTTAACACTTCATGTTCAAGACTAAAAATAACATTTGCTAAACAATTTGATAGAAGCTATAGCTCAATAACAAGAAACAAAATAAGGGCATCTCCACGCAAACAGTTCTGACCCCTGTGCATAACATGAGATTTCCTTAGTGCAAATTTAGTTAAAGGAAACCAAAACCCAAGGAGAGAATCAATGTTATTGGAAAGTGAAAATTCAGAGAAGCACTTTACAAAAAGTTTCATTAAAATTGGTTGAAAAATGAAAGAGTTATGGAAGTTTGAAAAGTCTCGTTTTACTTTCTATGGGGGTCCTCAAATTGGCAAAATTGCTTCAAAATAGCTGATTTTGTGAACAACTCTCCATTTGTTTTGTACACAGATTTTCAGATTTTCCCCATTATCTCTCAGGGTGCTCCTTGTCTCCTGAACTTGACATATGTGGTGTAAAATACATTTTCCCATTATATATGTTGAGCTCAAAAGGAGATTAACTGCACCTTGAAAGATAATGGGGAAAATCTGAAAATCTGTGTACAAAACAATTGGAGAGTTGTTCACAAAATCAGCCATTTTGAAGCAATTTTGCCAATTTGAGGATCCCCATAGAAAGTAAAACGAGACTTTTCAAACTTCCATAACTCTCTCATTTTTTAACCAATTTTAATGAAACTTTTTGTAAAGTGCTTCTCTGAATTCTCACTTTCCAATAACATTGATTCTCTCCTTGGGTTTTGGTTTCCTTTAAGTTTTTCAGTGAATGTAAAAAAACAAAAACAAAAACCCTTCAGCATTATAAAAATTAGTATTAGCTCCTGCAAGTTTCTTAAAATGCCATTCCATTACCAAACCTCAAGAGATGCTTTAAACTCAAATGGCCCAGGCAACAACCGTCATGTTTTGAACATCTGAGAAAAAAACACTTACAAACATATAAGCCCCCCATTAACCACCATTAGATATCTATCTACCCATCCCTACCTGTATAACCTCAAGGGCTCTAACCCCCCTGAAATGGGACTCAGCGCAAAAGTAAATACATCATTGTACATGGGTCTATTGACATCTAAAGACTGAGTAAACAATGAATACTTATTGTTTCCAATTTTTATTTGGTTCCTGGCCCATCATTTCTTTTTCTCCTACCTATTTGTGTATATAAATGCAGTTGGTGTTGTTTAATTTTCTTTCCAGTGACAGCAACATTTAATCTGTTGTCAATACCAGCTGGTGCAAGCTATTAAGTTCAAATCAAATTCGAGTCAAGAAAAAACTAGAAAAATGCTTACAGATTGGAGACAAAAATTGTGAAATAATGTGTCAATGCAGTGCAGTGAATCAGTGCTACTTGTAGTAAATGTACCATAGACATGTTAATGGACAAAACAGCCATTCAACTGTTTGATCTATTGGACATACACAACTGTAATATCATGGATAAAAGAAAACAATTTTTCTTTAATCTATTCAGAGCTTCTCTCATTTCCCCATTTGCTATAACGTACAGTATTGATAATCCAAATTAATGAATTATTTGTGTAATCCTTAGCTATACAGATTCTTTTTTTGTTCTGTCAAGACAAACCTAAGGTACATGTACATGGAGGTGAATTAGGAATAAAGACCAGAGATAATGAAAGAGGAAACTGGGCATTAGCTTCAGTATAATGACCTATAAAGCAGAGGACAGGAAATCAACAATATTACGCTACAAAACACTAATGCTTTGACCATGATTATGGGAGGCTATATGTTACCGTGCACACAGGAAATAAGGAAAGCATTATCATGACTATGCATACGGTCATGCCTTTGTATAGTGGCAATATTGCGTTTAACACTAACAATAGAAAGTTGCATTCAGCTATGTAATAAGAAAGAGTATAACACAAATTGCATCTAAGTGGAATGTTAATAAAAGGGAATATTTCCTGAAGAGACTAAAGTGAGAAAGTGAAGCAGCGAGAGATAGATTTGTCAGTGCCACACTGAGTTTAAGTTGAATTCTGCACATGTACATCCCTAGGACATGGAAATGAAATGGAATACTGCTGGCTGCTGGCAGTGCATTAATGAAATGAAAACTGTGGTCATATCACTGAAATACGATACGAGCGGTGTATTACATAGACACTTGAGGGAGAGACCATGAGCAACATTTTTTTTTTTAATGGGACAAGGAAGATATTTAACAAGAGTATTTGATACTGCTTTGGGATGAGGGAGATGGCATCATCAGAAGAGGTAGGTCGATATGGTTGGAAGATGCAATGGAGCATTGATTGCAATAATATTTAGACATGATAAATGATGGGTAGTGCTGTAAAACTATATAGACTTTTGTAATTCACCTTTCTCAAATTGCCAAACTGGTATCCAGTTTTATCCCCCAAAATTGAACACTATAGAAAAAGGGTTAAAAACTCTGATTCTTGCTCAGAAACAAATAAAAGTGAGAATTAAACCATAATCAAATTTAAGAGATTATATTGCTTTAAAAATAAAGTTAAGTAAAATATAAGTGATTATAACCATATCCTATCAAAAAAAAATACATTGAAGAGTTATGAATCTATAAGAAATGATATGCTGAAAGAGTATATAAAAAGAAAAAAATATTACCATTGTGACATAATCCATAGCTTCATGCATCTCAGGCATGTAGTCTAGGCCAGCAGGAGGACATTGGGCATAGTAGACCATGGGCATGGGAGAGGTGGAGGATGGGGTATGAGGGTGCACTGCTGCATTCATACTGCGAGATTTACAAAGGGGGAAATCCCTTCCAAGAATATCAGTTCAGGAAAAGTTCAGAAGAGGACACAAATGCCTCTAGATGACTTTGCCTCTAATTTAAGAGTTAAAAGAAAGTTTTACAGTAAGTTCACAGTAAAAGATGACTTCAAATTAAGAAATTCCAAACAGAAGATGGCACTGCATACATCCCAAACAATCACAGACACTGGTAAACATCTAAGACACTGGTAGACGTCCAACTTATAAAATCAAAAAATGGTGAGTGGTGTAACAGGTTCATCCACTTCAAACATCCATATCCCAAAACCGAAACACATGCACAGGAAGATATGCTCAATCAATGCACATTTACTGTTCAAGTTCAAGGACAACAATCCATAAACTTGTAAACAAACTTGAAATATCTTCCAAGATTACACCAAGTTTCAAAATATAGAATGGGTCAAACTTTGTAGCAACTTTTGAGTCCTTTGCTTGAAGAGATCCACCAGCGAGAATGACTGGTCTGAGAATGTTTGCCAAACTTATTTAGCCCTGGAGAGGGGGGCTTGGAACTAGGACTGATCAAACAGGTCTAACTGTTATCCCTCTTTTGTCTAAAGAGTGTGGCCTTTGATTGGAGGACAGGTAAAGAATAAGACAATAGGAAAGGAAGGGGGAAGGGGGACACAATAGGGATACACAGACTCACACACACTGAGCATTGATGGCATGTGTGTGTGTGTGCGTGTGTGTGTGTGAAAGGAAGGGGGGTAATGAATGAAGGGTCACAGGCTCATTTGCATATCCACTCACTTCATAAAGAGTGTCCTAATAGCAGATTTATCAACACTTCCTGTAAAGGGTCCACTATTTGCTCTTTTGTGTCTTTTTTTGCTTTGATCCTCTGTGTCCTTTTGTAGGGCAGGATGCTAACAGTTAATAAATGTGAAAAGAGCTGGGGTGTTTTAATAGTTCAGGTCAGGTATAGGCTACTGTCTATAGTGGATTAGGGTATAGGTATACCTGGTGTGCATTGATAACAGCTTGGTCTAAAGAGGGAAAATGGTCAGGTTATCAACTGAAAAATCAAGCACAGGAAGTTGTTAGATTGGATGCAGGAGGAAATGAGCAATGACAGACATATATTTGCATATTTATGATCCCCTGAAGTTCAAGAGGTTATTCCATCCAATCTCTACAGTTTGTTTTGCAAAAAACATTATATTACAGTATCTTTTTAATAAACTTTTCATAAACTCTTTCATATATATGTCGAGTATTTGAGTATATTAATATTAGATTACAGAGCAAGTGCATTTTTTCTTTTCACTCAAAATCAAATGAATATTAAGCAGCTGATATCTAAGACATGGAGTAAAGAAAAGGCCCCTATCTTAAAATACAGTAGCCCTTAATGGGGGGGGGGGGGTGTCAGACAGAAATTGATGGATTAGACAGAGATGAATAAACATAAAAGGAGACAAAGTGAAAAAAAGCTTGAAAGATAGTAATAGCAGGAAATGTCTACAGCATATAATAACTAGCAGGTTCTCTATATGCACTACTACAACTGACCCAAAATGAAAAAGCAGAAAAACAATAAAGATAATTTCAAAATATACTAATTTGGATTGTGATAATTAACCGTCTTTAACAAGTTACTTGACCTTTCCCAGCCAATGCAGGATTGCCTATGCTTGATCTTATCCATGTTTTCAATTTGAATGATAATAAATTCTGATTATTTTGTTAATTCTGATTTATTATATTAATGTTCTGATTTATATTGCACATTCATAATCGCATCATTATAACCAGCAAATATAATGTTGATTAATGTGAGATCTGTTTTGTCATTTTTAAGGGCACTTACATGTATATAGCATAGGTACATAGAACCCTGTGTAAATGATGCAAATAACAAACTGATGATCTCCTTCTCAAATTTCTGCTAACATGTAGTAGGCCTCTGTCTGTCAGAGTTGATAGAGTACCAACATACTGTATACACAGAAACAGTAGAGGGCCAACTTGGAAGATGCATATTTGCAATCTACCCCCAAAAAAATTTAATCTTGAATATCAACATTTGAAAGCACTGGGAATTTTCACAATTGTCTTTAATATGCACTGTAAATATCTTTGCAAAATAACAAGCATATAATTTCATTGAAGTCTAATGTAATATAAATTGTAAACTATAATACACAAAACAGGATATATTTTCTTGGTGCATTTCCTATCTCACATTACTTGACAGAACTCCAAAATGTCTGGATTCGCCAAAATTTCTAACACTGCATGTTCAAGTAGGAAATTGGAATTTGTTTCCATTGCAAATTAAGAATACAATACAAAAATTTTCTTTCCAAATGAGACAGAAATCGAGGACTTCAAATTGCATTATTATTCATCTCTGGTAGATTACTAACACCTCTAATTGCCTCGGCAGTCTGTCTTGCAGAGGTCATGCGGTTCTTAATTGAATTACAGCCCGCCTGGCATACTCCAATTAGGTCTACTGCCCTCGGGTGGCCCTCTACCTGCAAGCTGGGGACCTGCCGCAAAGCTTTGAATGCCATTAGATAAATTAAATGTCTGGCAGGGATATAACACTGGTGTACCATCATCACTTTATTTCTTACCCTGAAACGAGAAGGAAGATGTTTTTCTTCGTTCTATAGAAACGCTGATAAACTGCTTCTTTTGACGGACCTAAGATTGTAGTTAAGTGCGGTGCGCAGATGGCACAATTTTGATAGCATGTAAAGTACAGCTGAGATAACATCTTCTTTGTTACTTTATTCCTTTTAAATTGGATATTGTTATCCTTGAAAGGTAACAACCTGAGCTTTGAAGAGAGAAAGAGAGAAAGAGAGAGAGCGAGAGAGAGAGAGAGAGATAGGGAAAGTGGAGAAAGATCTCGACATTTGAGGATAGATTGAATTAAAGTAAAAAAATATACTTATAGGAGAATGAGAGAGAGAAAGAGAAATGGAGAGAGATGGAGAGAGAGAGGAAGAAAGAGTAAGAAATACAGAGAGATAAAGAGAAAGAGAGAGAGGGGGGGGGTATGGACAGAGACAGTGGGATCGGCCTATATGAAACATTGAGAGTAGAGTTGCAATGGAAGAGTATGAATCTGTAGAATATATCTAAAAAATATTGAAATGCACTTTGTAAGCCATAATATGATCAGCCATCTTCTCGTCATGACTACATAATCCCTAAATCTAAGATAAAGGTCCTAATCTAACAATAAATCCCACAAGGACACATTTTTCACCATAAACCTTATATACAATTCAACAAAGTATTCAACACTGGCCTATTCAACACCTGATTTATTAAAAATCATGTCCAATACAAAATCAAAACTCTCATTCTATTAGCCTCGGCAAAGCCATCATCCAACACAGAACAAAGCCTGTTGAGTCAGTGGAAATCGAACACCAATCAATACCGTGCCCTTCAATATCAGGCTTGCATGCATGACATTGATCTGTGTGTAACAATGGACCTCACGCTGCTTATGACGACGATAATATCTATCGCATGGAAATCACTGTCGCTTGCCCGGGTATATTGCCGATCAATACGGACTGTTAAGACTGCACACACAGCTGATCTAAGGCTGGTGAAATGTTGCACTGGGGGATGGATGGTGTTGCGAGGTGAGAAAGACACATACACTGAATTGATTGCATTGAGGGGAATGAATTGATGATAATGATACTTGAGATGGTTGCTGGTCATCCACTGTGAGGAGGACGTGATTATGAGGTGTCACTGGAAAAAAGGGGGTGTTGGGGGAGAGGCACTCCCATCCAAAAAATGTCATCTAATCCATTATTATCTGAATATCGTTCATAAATCCCTTTATCTTTATATTATGGGGAGGAGGGCATTTTTGCTTTCTTGCGAGTAAACTTGTTAAAAGAATATAAAAGAATGAATATTACCTGACCACCCCCCTCCCTTCATTCAAAACCCCCTTGTAATACTCCTTGCCTTGGAATAGTGTCGCCACTTTACATATGGAGAAGAATTTGTACTTCACAATGAGATGTTGATGGTCAGTCGAATATTATTGAAAAGAGACAACCATACAAATGTAATAGACAGAATTGGATAGCGACAGTGAATGATACAAATAATGGGGGAGGGTTGAAATCTTCTTTCAAATTGCTTTAAAAGTCTCACGATAACAAGAATAAACAGCTGTTATATGAAACAATAGATATTCAAAAGAATTACAGGATAACCTTCCCAACTCTCATTTGAAAACAAAGACCACGAGTCAATACCTAATTAATAACATCTTTTCACGAGGCTGCCCTTTTTCTAATTACCTATACAACATTTCTCTTCTTTCAACACTATACATCCATTGCTCAAACAGTACACAGCAGGGTGGGAGGCTTCTGAATGCATAGTCTTAGCACCTGAACTGTCACTAACTGTTTGGCAAATATTTAGTTCCAGTGTTTACATTTGAAATGTAACCAAATCAGCAGCAAACTAATGTGTGATGTATCTCTTACCCCCCTCACGGTGGGATCTCTGTTTGGACTGGATTACTCAATGGAAGCAGCAGGAGAGGCTATCAAATCTTAGACTATTGCCATCTTCATCTTCTCTTCATAATTAACAAATTTATTTAGGAAATGATCCATGCTTTGGGTCTGGTACAAAGTTAATATTGGAAAAGGCCAAAGTCCTTTGCAGTGATACCAATAATCCAAGCTACGGTAATAAAAAGAAATTGTTCCAAGAAAACATAAATTTCTTGGTTAAAGAGGCTCACAAGAAGAAATATGATGCTCTTAAGAAACTTTATGTTGGTTATCAATACTATGAATATTACTGTTGTTTATCATTATTACGTTTTACTTTGTAATATTTTATGCTATAACAGATACAGATAGCCTACCATAATATCGTCTGTTGGGAGCTAGAAGGGCGTTAACTCATATGCTTTAATACAGAGTTAATGCCCTTCTGGCTCTCAACAGATGATATAGAAAATCAGGTATGCTATAATCAATAAAATGATGTTATTACAACCATAACTGTGAAATAAATCATTCATGACCTTTAGCTCCTATGGTTCACGAACAATCTTATTTCACATGAATGTCTCACGTACGAAAGACGCTACACTATCTCATCTTCACTCCGGAGCCACTAGCAGATGGGGCTATAACGACTGCGCAGTGTTTAACTTTGGCACACGATATATCTCTCTGTCTCTCATTCCGCAGTGTTTGCATCACCACTTAGCCCAAGCAGACTGCCTTATTTGAAGATGAAGCAAAGTGCTTCTATTTAGATATTTTATTACTTTGGTGTGAACATTATCACCTTCCCGCCCTCTTAACTCTGTCATCTAAGCCATTTCAGATGGAACAGCAACAGTTAAAGGTTACATTATTTTAAATTCTATGTTGTTATTATTGATAGAGCAATTGAGGGAGTGAGAGGTTCGGGTGCTTTGAGCTGGAATTGTTTCTGAAGATGACACCATCAAGATGTATCCCCCGAACACTTCAAGGATCCCTTCCATTCAACAGTTAGGTTTACAGATATGAAAGTGTATATCATACTCGACAAATAAAAGAGGCCCACTCTAATGGAGTGTCAAAAATATTGTTCAGGAGAGCTCATTTTTTATGCCATAATGGAAAAATAGGTTTCATCAATGCTTTCACAGTGGTTATTTTAGATGCGGCAAGAACCATTCTTAAATTTCATACATGCTCATTGTTTTGAAGACATTGTATCATTTTATGAAGTTGCTCACAAAATGAAAGAAAAACAGAAGATGCAGCCTACATGTACGTCATAAGATATTTCAGCGTGTACAAACACTAAAATGCTCCAAGCAAAGGTATTAGTCCATCTGCGTAAGGAACAGTATCTGCCCCACCACCTAAAAACAGTACAGAAGCACAAAATGATTGAATTCTAAGCTGGAGACTGAATAACAGACTACGGATCAAGTCTTTGGGGTCATCAGCTATTCAATCATATTCATGTTATATGCACAAACAACCCGTCCAATTACTCGGCATCTTTCACTACATCATTAATATGGGAGAATCCCCTAAGACCAGACTTCAAAACATGAGAGATGAGTTCATTACATCACAGTTCTTCCCCCAGCTTCAGCCCATTTCAAACACACAACTTTCATCTTTGACATTTTTCTCTACAATACTGTCCTTTCTTCCTGTATACAGAACTATTTCATCAGTTCCTCTTTGTATTCATCTGTTTCATTTGAAACATCAAGTCTCTTTTATTTTTTATCTTGGGGGAGCGTTTGAAGCTTTCTCATCTTCATTTCATTGGCAACTAATCGTTTTCTTTCTTTGAAAACTCTGACAGCCATCTTTTATCTCATATTTCTTATTTGTAATACCTATACTAGTTGCCTTTCCTTTCTCCTTTCATTTTACATAATCCTTGAAATGGCAACAGATTCAGGTAATAAATATTTAATTTCTCATTTTCAACTTTTGAGCATCATATGGCATTGACAAGATTTTTAAAATCCTATTGGCGAGCATCCCTAATAATTCATAAATCAAGATTGCACGGCAACTCTTAGCTTTCCATCCCATCAATTCACATGTACAATGTAAACATCCATTACTAAGAAGCATCGGGCATGAAAACCCCTGAGTATTGTGATGTCAAACATGATTAAACCATGGAGCTACAAACCAGCCTTCTACCCTCCCTCCTTCCCATTCAAACAAATAAATGACTACTCATTTCATTCTCTTATGTATTTTGATTCTTCCATTATTCAGTCCTACCTGTAGCTGATCATATGTATATCTTGTATTAAGACACTCTCACCTTGCTCCATCATCTACTATATGACAACAAACACGTCTGAAGCGAAGGTCTCCCACCTACGCAGCTCGGCCTGCAAACATACAACACCCTTCTGCTTCTGAACCGATAATGGCTTTCAAGCGTTTTTTCTATTTATGTGTATTTCGTATCAGTTTGCATTCATTTCAGTCCCATTAGCATCCTTCCTGTGTAGTGTCATATGCAATCAGTCAGCCAGACTCATTACAACCTGCTAATAGAAGGGAAACCCCCAAGGATTTATGCCAGACTATGGGAGATGAATTTATTAACTCGCTGACGAGGGATTTTCAGGAATATGAAATTCCATATTGCAGTTATATTTGATCTGACTACACAGAAAATCTCACAGGATTTGTGATCCAACGGAACTGCAAACTCATTTCACGTTCAAATAAAGCATTACTGGAGCAAAAATGTATTGTGACGTTTGGATCTTGTATAATGCATTCTCATTTTGTTATGACCTATTCTGCAATTCGAAGGAAACAGAGAATAAAACATTGCAAGAAATCAAGGAAAACTTCTGCTACCTTATCATTCCATCTGGTTTCTATATGGTATCATGTTATGGGAAAACAAGTCTTCCACCAAATCAAGGTCTAAGATGACCCAAATGTCACGAGCTGTGAAGTGAAAATACATTGCGACCCCAAGCCTCCTCTTGATGTCGCATCACCATGACAACAAGGTTTCACTTCCTCTGGACCCTGTTTTGACACACTCAGCCATATGTGTAAATCAAAACCACATATATACTTGGTTTCATCTGAGTCAAAAAACCTGGAGACACTTCTAACCTTGCCCTAAAAATGAGACCAATCTCCTAAAAAAAACATGGGATGAACTTGAAAACAATTACCCTCACAAGTTTTCACTTCCCTGTTCAAGCGGTTATAATGCGTACCACATACCTGTCTGGGAGTTGGGTCATAGATAAACACCATCGACCATGACACAGCGTAACATGTGTCAGTTGGTGTATTGTTTTGGAATAATCACTCCTACAAAAAAAATCCTCCTTCATTTTCTACTTTGATAGCCTCAGCGAAATGTGTAATACAAACCAGATTATTGGGTTATTTTGGTAAAAGGAAGTGCATTCTTACTGATTTCAAAGACAATTTAAAGTACTTCAGTTGAAAATATCGTCTGCTCAGTGAGAACAAGAAGGGCATTTACACATATCGTCTGTTTGGAGCCAGAAGGGGGCTAAGTTCTATCATTTGTACAGAGTTAACACCCTTTGGGCTTCAAACAGATATGTCCTTTTACTTAAAATTAACAACACACTCATGGCTCTAAACATAATTATGACATAATGCTATACCATGATCAACTCTACTTTAAAGCTACATGTAAAAGTTATAGAAATGCAATTTTCATTTACTGGTAATTATTCAGATCTGACATCACTTTACCTGATAAGATATTTCTTTCCTTGCATGATGTCCATGTTAAGTTATCAAAATGTGCTTTTCAAAATGAAAATGTTATTCAAGGACAAAGTTATCATCATCGCTCATTCTTTATAAGGGAAAACAGCAAAACAAGAAGTGACAGCAGAAATTTAGGAAACATGAATACTAGTAACATGTGTGAGAATTCTGTGAACTTCCGTAAAGATCTCTTCACAAGCGGGACAAAGTGACAGGTTTCAGTCGTACATAGACCAGGTATGTGCGGATGTAAGATCTCTGTCTGCATACCATGTAAGATTCAAATGTCTATACTTCCTGCGTGGGAGGAATGTATCTTTTCATGTAGAATAATATGTGCTCAGAAAAGGTAAGAAGTAAACATTTAAAAGTGCTAGTTTTTCCTTGTTCGTACCTTTCCTCAATCTATTCATTTTCTTGGGGGGGGGGGGTGGGGTTGAAAAAGAAAATGCTGTTTGTAATGCTGCTTATGATCTGCATAATGCTCAATAGATTGAAAACAATGTTTTTTCTTAAACAGAATTCCTAGAAAATTCTTTAAAGTCTTTTTGCACTAATGATACATCCGCATTTGAAGAATGTGTAGCATACCTACGAACGAGAGCAGATAAATTATGCAAAGGATCCAAATCAATTAGAGTGATTGATCACGATGGACTGCCAAGGGTCTTCAGTTGCCCCATACCATGGCAAATGACAGCAAGCATTTCGGGGAAACGAGAATTTACTACGTGCACCTGCGTAATACGGTGTATGCTCGCCACTTTAAACAAGCAATTCAGAACATACTCACTGGTACATTAAAAGTATGCAGCTACTTTTACCAAGGATTTATCTGTGATAACTCCTTGCTTTTATGTGATGTTGCAACATACAGAATGGTACAGAGATTTGAGGTAATAAGGCTTCTTGGACAACTACCAAACTAGAAACATTCACATGCATAAAAGCATAAATTGTGTGAGTAGTTGAGTCACAAAAGTTTCAAGCAGCAAAACAAATGAATCAAAACACTGAAATTTTGCAACTAAAGGAATGTTTCTGCTTGCTGCGAAAACGGCATAAGTCACAAATATTTTGCGTTGCAAAGATTTCTGGTTATAATACAGTAGCTCCTTACTTTATCTAGGATCTATACACCAATGGACACAGACATTCCTCGGGATGCTCTGATTCCATTGAAAAAAGAAGGGTGATGCTCTGACCTGATTAATATAAGCCATCTTCTTCTCCTACCTAGAGGGCGGCATAGATGCATGCTATGCGTACACATGACAAGAGGATGAGGGAGATGCAGGGAGGGTTTAGACCTCCCGTTAATATCATCCACTTAAAAAAACTTTGCAATACTTGAGACATCTTTGTAGCTCCACTTATTTAGTGACCTGTGTCTGTACACAAGGCAAACTAATAGCGCAATGTTCAGTCAAATGTAAGCACAAATAGATAGGCCATATATACTAAATGAAAGAAATATGCAAGATATATCATGATGATGTAAATCGTTCAAAGAAGATAATGAAACTGGAACATTAAAAAAAGGAAGCACAAGCTTCATACCTTTAAACTCTACACAAGTCAAAAAGATGCCAATTAAAATATACAATTAAAATTTAGACAAGGATGAAATAATGTTGGACATGTACAATCTGTATTACAATACAAAGGATTCACTAAAAGTCTCAAACCAAATATTTTTCAATCTGAAACAAGAGCAAAACAGCAGAAGAAGAAGAAAAGAAATGCCATATTCATTAGTGGTGTTAGGGATAACAGAAGATAACAGAATGGGCGTGTCTACCCCTGTCTCGGCCTCATCATCAATGGAAATTACCTGATACGCCTCAGCTATTCTCGAGCTTCCAGCTGAGATATTCTTGGAGTTTGCCCTTCGCTCTCCAGGAGCAGGTATCAACAATCTGTATCTGAGATGCTGTATTTTTAGTAAATAAGGTCACAAAGAGCAGGAGTAGCAGCAGTGCATGGCTGAAAGACTGTACCTTGGGAGCATGGACATGCAGAGTTTATCCAGATGTATACGGGGATCAAGCTGGGTGGAGCAGCAGCATCTTTTGTGTCAGTGAAAGATTGTGATGTTTGGTGCTCCTTCGTTGAAGATAAAGTGATTAAATTTAATGATAATTTGATGACAACCTTGGGAACGATGATAGTAATCCGAAAAATGGTGGTGGATTTTACTGTCTCACTCGATGTATGTAAGATGAGCTATAAGTGTATCATTTCCTATATACAAATGGTCCAAGAAAGATGCTCAATGATGCTCTATTTTTTGACAACTCTTGAAGAAGATTCAGATAAGATGATAGTCCCTAGCATAATTGACATAAAGTTAATCACTGTAAGTCACGGCTAATGATATGCCTCCTGAACAGTTATTCTATTTTCACCCCAAAAAGATTGATATTACTGAAGATGACCATTGATCAGTTTCCATCGAAGATGATTGACAGTACATCATTCACCAGGAGAACAAAACCTCCACATCCTTCAAGAAATTCATGTAAAAACAACAACACAAGGTAGACTGAAGTCACTGTAAGTCAATGTCCTAGTTCAATGCATAAGGGGTGCTTCATATTTTAATGGCTGCTACCCAAGCGAAGCGAAGAAAACATGTTATTAGGAGAGACCTCCAGGGTTAGTGATTGGTTTCCGAAGCCTGCTCAGATAGCTTGGCTTCCATCCTTTCTCTGTACCCAGGACCGACCGCCATACCGGGCTTGCGGTCAGCTTCCAAACAGGGCCCCCCAGCATGGCAGATACAGGATGATGGGTAGCAAGTAGAAGATACGGAAAGGGGGGGGGGGGAGGTATGACAAGGGATGGGGTTTAGATATCACAATGCCATCTTCATTCTAGAAGTTAGAGGTGTCGATAAGTACAGAAGAGTTGCTTGAATAATTAAAGGCTAGATTTTAGAATCTAGCAAGGGGTAAGGACTGTCGAAAGAGAAATTATACGTTTCCTACGCCCAGATATAACTTATTGATACACCATGGATAGTGGTGTGACGTGATTGAAACCTTTCAGACCATATATTGCAAGTTTTGATTGACAGGTAAGAAGTAAGCTCCAAACACATCAGTTGTCAACAATATAATCACAACTCCTTTCCATTTTTCAGTCTTTACTACAGATTTGTTGAACATATTTTCTTTTTCTTTTTTTAATCCTGTGTTTCTTTGATGGCTTAAGCAACCACCAGAATCAAATGAAAAAGAAGACATCAAGGTTCAGAACCTCAGATTTACCCCACAGAAAACAATCATTGTTTTTTCTGCTCAGAAGCAGAAGGACATTAATTAAATGTCAAAGGATATGCAATGATACCCTTATGCTTGTGAACAGACAGTTTACTCTCAACACATGCGTTTCATCCAAAATATATGAATTTGAAGGATGGCATATGTTCGTTGGCTCATGAACATGGTCATAAAAAAGACCATAAAATTCTGGATCGTTGCCTTCAATATTACATTGTATATTTCAATTTATAAGTAGAGACATTCGTAATATTTTAGGCAGACGGCAAATTAAGGGGGAAAATGTGTGAAATATAAAACTTCAATGTGACAAATGGACAAAACTGCTACAAACACAAAAAGGGGGCAGAACATTGTATTCTTTACCCCATCTACACCCCTATCTACCCCCTTATATACATTGGCATTCTGGTGAATAGATTGGATGTGGAAAGGTGGGGCCCCCCACTCATCAGGACTGTGCCCTTCTGGCAGGTAACAGCTGGGGGAACACCATCCTTCTACCGCTAGATGACTAAATCATCCGCCGTATTAACAGCTGAAATCCAATTTGAGCTGCCACGCTCCGAGCGGGGAGACTGAAAAAAAGCGAGACGCATTTCTCTGCCGGAAACCGCTCCACTAATTGTGATTCTACCTTGCTGCCTCCCGTCGACAGTCCAACTGTTCTTCTGTTAAGAGATCCGCTTATTTCTCAATTAAGTTAATTCTCCTATCATTCCATTCCAAGCTGTTCTTTTCATTGCTGGATGGTGAATAAGCATAAAGTACATAGGAATGCACTCATAAAGATGTATGATTGTGTTAGTGAAGTATACATCTACAAGGAAAAAAATGTCTCTTGTAAGAGCAAATAGTGTGCTCTCTTTTTTTGAATGTTACTAAAATTTTAAAAATAATTTCCATACACAATTCCATAACAGGATTGACTAAATCGTATATTTAAAATAATGTGTTCATTTTACACAAATTTAAATATGAAAACAAGAAGAAAGCATATCGAAATAATTGTAACATATCTCATATAATCTAATGCTATCTAACAATACCCAACCATAGCTAACACTAGATATTAATTTGGTTATTCAAAAACTTAAAAAGGAAGTGCATTTCAGTGAAATAACATGTATAACGATTTCCACAGTATATAACTGTCCAGACTACGTCCACAACGCACCTACTGCTTGTCATCGGCGTACACCAATTACACGATTACTCTTTCCCTGATTCTAATCAGAATCTAATCTAATCTAATCTAATCTAACGTGAACACTGCATAAAGGTCAATTGACCTCACAACTGCTCTGGTCTCTTCATACCTACTCCCTGCTAATAGCTATGACATGATACCCCCCTTCATCCCTCGTATAGGATGCCCATCACAAGCTTAATTATTCATTATTTTGTTGGTCTAATCGTCATCGGGCCGCAATAACACATCACTCACAACGTTGTTGTTTTGGGGTTCTGACAAGCAATACATCCTACGAAGTCTTCTTTCTGAAAATTATTCACTGTAAAACTAGAGACTTTCGATGCACATGAAATGTTATAGAATTTCGCGAGTGGTTAAGATTCACAGAGGTTTCATGTTGTGAAATAACCATATCACAACGACACTAATATCTCTCTATCTGCAACAAGCGGCTGTGACGTGTTCCCGTTTTACTTGACCCAGTTTGATGATGCATACATGTATTTGGCCTTGTATTAAGTGTAATTATCATAATTGCCTTCATATTTCATAATTGCATCCTGTTCATAAGTTCATTTCAGTAGCATGGTTCAACTAAAAATGGATGGATAATTTTATCAACAAAACATCACCACTAGCTGTAACTAATTTCCAAGTTTAAAGTAAATGAGCAGCAGGGGGAAAAAAAATACCCACAAGAAAGGTTGCATGTAATTGACGTTGGTGATGCTCAAGGATCAAGACCAAAATGTAGAAATTTCCCATTTAATATCAAATTTCCTTCATTTCCGCTCATCAATCGCCATCTTTTTGGGACAGATCGTTAAGACGCTGACGCAGAGAACTGGGAAAGGAGAGCCAAACTAAACATCTGAGCTGATCCCGATTTCCAAACATGGATCACGTAAAAGCTGTACTCCTTCATCTGTAATTCCTCAGCCCATCTTCATGGGCGACTGGAAGAGATTCTCCCTCTCTAATATTGATGAGCGGGATGCTCTTTGAAGATGCAGAGAGAGAGAGAGAGAGAGAGAGAGAGAGAGAGAGAAAGGGAGAGTGATAGAAAGAGAGAATGAGAGAGGAAAAAAGCAATGAGAAAATGAAATGAGGGAGAGAGAGAGAGAGAGAGGGAGAGAGGGAAAGAAAAAGGTGAGTGAATCAGCAAGAGAAGAGCAAGTATTTAATAAATTACAAAGCCAGTGTCTAGATGTCTGAGTGGCGAAATGGCAGGACAAAAGGCTATATTACATTACACTGACATTGTCAGACCCAACGTGATGAAATATAGAAGAGGGAGTGAAAACGTGGGTGAAAACGAGAGTGAAAGGGGGATTCAAAAAGCCGCCACTGACGCGTGGAATATCCTGTAAAAAGAAATGGGACACCGCCTGAAATATAAGGGCTGATATTGGTGGAGAATGGATGGTTTTTGTGATGCTCAATTTGCAGCAGACCTGATGTTTGGGATAGAAGCTAGACTGGCGATACCTTTCCGAATTCTCTTCTCTCAGCAAATACACGCCATCTTAGCAAGTAGAAGACAGATGAAGGTGAAGTACACTGCAGCTAGCATACAAGAGTGCACACTTTCAAGTCAGCATTCAACCCATATAGCCTTTAAAGGCCTGCCAGTATAAATAAGTCTTTTACGAGCTATAAGGGCATTAATTGACTATACATGCAGGGTTCAAATGCTCTTCTAGCTCTACAGCTTATTTCTAGCCTACCTCATGACCTCACTTCTTGGGAGAAACCAAATATCCCAAGAGAGAGGACAGACTGACCTTGTCCTCACAGAACCACATCTTTGACCTCATCAGGTCAGAGGTCATGGGAGTCACACTGGAAGGTTTCCTATCCAGATGGCCAGCCACTCAAGCCCTAAGGGAGCAAATACAGTGACCTTCTTTGGGGATTTTCCTCCAAAACAGTTCATTTAAAAAATATTCTGACTTTTTCTGTCTTCTTTACCTCTCGTCAGTCACTGCATGTTCAGCTATTGGTGTTTGTCTGTCTGTTTTCGGGTGCGTTTATACTCCCCCTTTTCAGGCCAGGATGAGCATTTTGTTACGCGTTTAGTTCAAAACAAAGTTGCATTCACTGTCATTTATGTATAATCGCCAATTTAAAAGGCCGATGTTAAACTCACAAAAAGGTGCGTTTTGAATCAGCGTTTCTCCAAGAACAAGGTTTCTGGGGAAGCATAAATGCACAATCATTTGTAAATTGCGTTTAAATGACGTCATATAAACTAGTCACATGCACGGTGAGGTTTGCGAAACCAGCAACAGAGCCCGAATATGCCTGGAGAAAAGAAGAATAAAAAGTACCCCATGAAACTACATTCTACTACATCTGCCTTAGCAAAGAAAGTATAAATGCACCCTTACTCTGTATGTTAATGTCTTCCTATCTCTCTTCATCTCATTTTTTTTTCCTCTATCTCTATATACATGTACATCTCTAACAGAAGATTCAAAACTCTCTGTCCAAGTTCCTTATCATTTCTTGACTTTGGATGAAAATACATATGAATTCCTGCACAAGGCAATTTGCCTCGGACCATTTCACTATGAAATTAGACAATCATACCCCTCCAAAACAAATCGATGGGACTACCAGCTCTTAAGAGAAGTGCAGTGCAGGCCCATTTGTAAAATGTCACGACTGATGTAGAAATGCATTACATACAATGAGCAAAACATTAGAAACAGGGAAGAAAGACTTTAAAAAAAACTATGATGGGGAAAAGAGATTACAATTCAATATCCAATCGAGGCTGGGTGATTTGGCTTGCATCTCAAATGCAAACAATGATTGGAGGAGAGTAATATGTTGATAATGGTGAAGCATAATACAGTTTTGATTTGGCTGCCTACAAGAAATCAATATCTGGATTGAAGTGGAAGGCGTGCGGCTTTCTGGTTGAATGGATCTATGGGACCCTCATCACATCTTAGATTTAATTGGACTTAACCTGGAAGAGAGCATGGAATCTGCCCGACCTTATTCACATCCTAAATTTAAATGGACTTGACCGGAAAAGGGCATGGAATGTGTCGGACCTTATTCACATCTTAGATTTAATTGGACTTAATATGGAAAATGCGTGTGGTTTGGGCAACAGCGATGCAGGGGTCCTTACACTACATGTATGAACTGGTTGTGGCCAGACTGCGTGAATCTAATATATGAGTTTTTTTCTTTACTGACTTCAATACTGTAAACGTTATGGTAAAGGGGAATGAAACCCTGGGGAAAAATTAATTTTTATGAAAACAGGAGATAGATAGAAGCAATTTAATAAAAGTTCCATCAAAATCGGTTACGAAATGAGAAAGTTATGCAAGTTTGAAAAGTCTCAATTTACTTTCTGTGGTGATCCTCAAATTGGCAATGTTGCTCCAAAGTGACAGGTTTAGTATAGTACAACTCTCCATATGTTTTGTACACAAAATTTCATATTTTCCCCATTATCTCTCAAAGTGCCAATTTGAGGATTACCACAGAAAGTAAGTTGAGACTTTTCAAACTTTCATAACTTTTTCATTTGGAAATTGATTTTGATGGAACTATTTTAAATTGCTTCTCTCTATCCTCTCTTTTCATTAAAATTGACATTTCCCCAGGGTTTCATGTAGTCCACTCTCCTGGCTATGAATACAGAAATATTAATAATGTACTCCATATCATTATCTCTAATTAGAAAAACAATGAAAGAACAGAAGTGACTATGAAAAACATCCTCGATTATAATAATGAGTTCCCTTGCACAGCACATCTTTTCTTATGGATGGAAAGACCATCAAATCTATTTCCATCAACAACAAGCTTTGACGGATTCATTCAATTTTTTTTTTCTCAGAAATGACATTTCACAAACTGATCATTTAAAAAACCCAATTTACGTGGGTGTAAATTGATGATTAGTGTTTAAAATTAACTTTTAATGGTCACATAATGGTAAGGGGGCACTCTCTCTCTCTCTCTATCTCCATTTATGATGGTAAATTGGTCTATTTTTGTCCCTGAAGAAAATGTCAGGGAATTTTAAATGGACTGTTTTTGCCTGAAACCGTTTGCTCCATTAAAGGATTTGAAAACACTGCCATCAGAGAGATAGCATGATAAAGTATGACTCAATCTTCAGGTCACTGACTAGAAACAAAAATTTACAATACCTGTAAACATCATAACAAAATGTAAAACAAAAACAAAAAACAAAACAAAACACTAAAGAATAAATTTGTTTCTGACATAACATCCATACATGCAATAATGTGGTAACTACAGATGCTATGTTAAGTCAATTAAGATATAAAAAAGATGGCTTTGCTTGAAGAAGCAGAAATTACTACAATTATTCTACTAAAGGAAAAAAATACCACCTTCCCTATTGAATAACCTTTTAACTCTTTTTTTTTTTCAAGTCTCCAGACATCAACACAGAAAAAACAACAAAAAAACAATTACTTATAATGCCAGCAGAAGAAGTTTTAAGGAGTTTTAAGACGTGCCTAAAAGTTGTTGACGGTATCACAATTTTAAAAATATTTTCTGGCAATTTGTTCTAAAGTTCTGATTATGTCCCTTTGCTAGAATACAATGACGAGGAAATGTCAATGTAGACTACAATGTTCCCTTGTCACGATCCTGCATGTTTTGTGATAAGCCCTGCATCCTCTTCTCAAGTTGTCCGATGAGAGCCACTCAGAAGGGCATTAATGCTATGTAGAAATACAAAACTTTTAATGCCCTTCTGACTCTCAACAGATGACATGAACATGTAAAGCTTGGCTGGGAGACAAGAATGCAGACAGATAAACAGAGTCATATCGCATACTTCTGAACCCCTCCCCTTCCCCCTCCCCCCCCCCCCCCCCCCCCAATCTATTGCATTCCTTCACACTCCTGCTGTTGCTGCCAGGACGTTTTATTTAATAAAACAACCAGATGTATTCATATCTTAAGTCACTACTTTTTTTTTAATAAAAGGATTTATAAAAGGATTTAAAATCTTAAAAAATAAGAAAATACCCCTACTCACCCCCCCCCCCCCCCAACAACAACAAAAAAAAAAACCCAAAACCCCAAGAACGATTAGACATCACTGAACATATTTTAATGTGAACAAGGCCTTTATAGCCCGAATTTCGAATGGGAAAACATGAGCCTGCCTGGAGCCAACGAACTTAAAACGAGGAGAAATCATGATTTACAGGGATGCAAGTCTGCTAACCCCCTGGGTAATGCTCATGTACATATAAGGAGCTTGAACCTGATGGTATACACTGGGGAACTGTGAGAGAAAGAGAGACATGCACACACAGAAAGTGAGAGAGAAAGAAAGAGAATGGAGAATGATTGAGAGAGTGAGAGGAGAGAGAAAGTGAGAGAGAAAGAAATAGTGAGAAAAAAAGGAGTGTGGGGAAGGAGAATGGGTGATAGATTGGAGAAGAGAGAGAGAGAGAGGGGGGAGGGGGATAAAAAGACAGAGATAGACAGAGTTCCAGAAAACAAACAAGTAATTGACATTCAGTACATGATAAGCAATGTCTCTTTGCAGCTTTTCAACCAAGAAAAAGATATATGGTACTGGCAAGTTCGATTTTGAATGCTCAGCCTCAGACACCCTCTCACTAGAGTATGTGAACATTATTAATACAACTCTCCTCTTTAATAAATGAAAGAAATCATCTTGCAAAAGCTATTTTGGTGCATAAGTAGCTTTATTTGTATTTGGCTTCAAGGCTACCAGCTAAATGGTCTTTTATCAAGTCAACAGAAAATCATGTTCATCAACACAGTGTGGTCAAGCCAAATCGAATGGATGCAGGGTGTTTATCAAGCCCGAAGTGAGCGAGCGGCTCTAAAACATGGTCGATTTATGTGTACTGCCCTCGGTGAGATCGATAGCTGGCTTTACTCTGCATACACTAGGTTTATTGATCAGCCGTTTCTGTTCCACGCAAAGTTATTAACCCACCACCTCCTGGGAATGAGAGTAGATGGAATGGATGATATGGGGGGATGATTCCTAAAGGACCGCATCTTCTAATATCGTCTGCTGAAAGCATGAACGGCATTAACCTTCATACTTTTATACAGTTAATATACAGTGCGAGTCTATAAAAAGGAAACCCAGATTCATCCCTCAATATCATGGCAATCAGTACTGTATATTAATTTTGTCAGAGATACTCACATTGTAGCCTATCATGTTTTCTTTAATTTGACACAATGATCAATAAAGTCTGACCATGGACAGCTGAACAGTAACATTTTCCCTGATTCATGTCAAATTTGCCTCTATCTACCCAAGTTTTAAATTAAATATATATGTATAAGTGTTTATACTTTGTGAAGGCAGAATGAGCGTTTTGAAATACTCATCTAAAAATGCTGAACTTTTTATATTAATATGTTTTTTAAAGACCTTGGTTACCTGCACATACAGCAATACAACATTTCCGCTTAAAAAACATTCACGTCCATAAATTGAATTAAATTGAATTTTCCATCATAATGGCCTTGACACACTAATTGTCTTAGAAGCAAGATGATACTACAGACTATACAGAGTAAAGTTATAACAGGCTACCTCATTTCAGAACTCATTTATTGCTGGCCTACATAATATGAACTGTCAATGTTTTCATACGCATCATAAAAATTTACTGTGATCATCTTCTAGTAATTCAAGAACCTATCTATACATGAAAATCTACACAACCATACCCATCTCTAGCACGCTCCCTCATTGCCTATAGATCTATTCTGAAGGTAAGAAAGTACAGGTCCCGTCTTGTTATTCCTCTCATTATCATCACCAGCCAACACATAATTTTCACACATTATTAGATTTTGAAGCGAGGAACAGGCAAGCCTTTCCTATGGCGGTCTCTTTTTAACCATCTTAGTACATTCACACCTCCAAACGGAACGCAGTGGGGAGCGCAGTTGGGTTCACACACCCAATTTGTGACTATCTACTATTGGTATACGTCTCTTGTAAGTCAGACATACCCTCTAATCTAGGCTCATGTATCTAAGCTGGATTTAATCACCTTTCAACCATACTTAATCTAAATTAATATTTTCACATGCTAAAGAAATTACAAGTTTCTTCACGCAAAAGAATAATGCTATATTCTTGAGACAATGACATAGAACTGATTAAACATGAAAGTGAACATTTCTTCTTTAATAATTAAGTATGTTTCTCTAAAAGATGCATAACTTATATGCAAATACAAAATAAAAAGAGGCACATTATTCTGAAAATTACATCTCTTTCTACAACATTCTGTACACTGAACTACAGTGAATCTAACAGACAATAATTATGAGCACTAAAACAGGATGATATGAATGCGACTTTCATCAATAAAAAGTGTTGATTACTCCAAGGTGAATCTAAGCATCCAGGTAAGCATGAAGGAGGTTTTCTTTTTCTCCCATTGTAATTCTCTGTAGGTAGATATAAGTCGAAGCCAAGCAGGTGTTATCTTGGGTTTTCCAGAGGGAGCATTCAGACCACTGCTGTTATGCCCCAGGTGGTATCTTGTCACCAATTGGACCTATTCACATTGGTAACAAAAAAGTATGTGGGGAACAGAGAGCGATTCAATCATGGAAAGCTCTACAAGAAGTGTGGTAGAAAATGGCTTAAAAGAAAGAAGAAAAAAATCATTGCAAGGAACTCTAAATTCATAAAATAGAAAATCTACAAAGAAATCCCATGAAAACGAACCCAGAAAATTATCATTGGTGATATCATCATTTCCACTGATATTATTAATTGTTATCACAATTCTCATTCTCAACAATTCAAAGTCAACCGATAATCCCATGTTTTTTGTTAATAATCAGGCAGATAAACAATTTCTAGTCTCTCTCTGTACCTTTAATGCAATACATTCAACAAACTACATCATCATGATAGGAGCTGAATAATCCTCCTATTCACCCGCCCCCATTCACTATGGAACAGGGTACCAAGACAAAACTCTGCTACATACATGAACATGTATAGCCTATAGAAATATATTTGATTTTCTTTACCTCATTCCCTTTTAAAGTGTACCATTCACCAGAAAAAATATTTTGCGTACAGCTAGAAAGTATAAAATCAACCTCAAAGAACTTTATCTGGTGTTATATAGGTCAACAGTTAAGGAATATAAAGGAAATAAAGGATATAACATGAAGGTGTGCGCACGAAACCGAGCGCCAAGTTGGGATCCGCACAAACCCCCTTATCTTGGCGAGCGCGTACAGGTGCGTCGTGCAGTCTACTCACGAGTCACCTTTATGCTTATAGAGTGTGTAATTAACTTGCAATATCTCTTTATAGAGGTAATATTTGAAGCCCATATTTTGAATATAGTATAACGACATGAAACCTCCAACATACAGCGAAAATATTTTTTGGTGATGGGTACCCTTTAAGTACACACAGATCCTATTGCAGAAAAAAAAAATCCATCTCATTATGAACGCTACGCATGTAGAATTTCACTTAAATTGTGATTCTAGCGAAGTGCTGTATATAGTGTACAATTGAAAAGGGTATCGCATTCATTATGCAGAGTACAGTACCATAATATATTTTATTTTTAGATGAATATTATAATCTGCGAGAATGGTACCATCCCTCAGCTCTCAATCACATTAGTTCTACTTCACTGATCATGATATCAGAATAGAATAGATAGGTGTTAGTCTTCTGTAACAGACCCATTGGAAATGCTGCTCAATCATAATATTCCACTGCCTACATAAGAGGTAATATCACAAAGACTAAAAGAAATCAACTCTAGGAAAATATCTCACTGTAGTACCCGGATATAACTTGTGTTTGGATTAGGTACGAGGTGATCGTAAGGTTTACACATTTAACAGCTGATGCGTTAAAATTGCCGAAAATACTTCTTGAAAGTCTTGGCAATTTATGTTAGACATGTTAACTACTTTATATCAATGCTAAGATAAAAAGGGCATGTACTAGAAATGCCATGTACTAAAAATGCCATGCACCTGTGCGCCAACTCTGTGGAGAAACGCTTATATTTAATATCATAAAAACATGTGCTAATCTACTGACTACAAAAAAAGTGGGGAGTGGTTGTACCCTAACAATCGGAGCAATCAGTCAATGCAGCCTACTGGTCTATTTACTCACAAATCAAACTGTACATCATTCGTTGTTTACATCTCAACAATGAGGGCAGCATTAAACAAATCAAGGCAGCTAGCACCACTCTGTCTGACCATCGTTCAATTCTCTCATCAGCAGAGATAAAAATTTGTTTTCTTACGACCATCTTATTGACGTCGTGATCCAATTTTCCTCATCTCGCTATCCCCTTCCTTCTTTCATTTCAAGCTAGGCCAATTCTTGTCACTCATATTTCAGGTCAGTATGGTTAATGAACAAAGCGTAAGAGATCATCCATTAGTAAAGCCAAGGAGTTACCAAACTAGTATATCCTTGATAAAGTTCTGTTTTGCCGAGTGATATTATTGCTATCATTATTAGAAGTTTAGAAGTTTATTACAGATATGATCTTTTTTACAGCGTGAATATCATAAATCATAATTCGGTATGTATTTATGAACACTGCTATTAATTTTACCGTTTTGAATTAAGTACCCAAAAAAGTTGAGCTGACATCTGTTCACCTGATATCATTTTGGTGAGTTTTCATTCAAAGCCCACTTTTTGACATCTCTTTCTTGTAGAAATAGGTAAGTGGGTCACAATGTGCAAGGCTTGTACAATGTCCTTGTGTGCATTGTGTTATAATGGGTCCACTTCCTGATCCCACTTTGAACACTTTAACTACAATGGAACCAGCCCTGCTTCCTACAGGTAACTAACAATGAATGACTTAATCCCTGCTTAATCCCCTAATCCCCTCATTGAGGAGCATTAAATCATGGTCTGAGAGCTTTCAATGGACATGAATATAGGTAGTAATGTATTCTTTCTTGTGATATTAATAGTAGGCCTGGGTGTGAGCCATGTCCCTTTGGAGATGCTACATTCTCATTTTGATTGATTAAAATTGAAATAGTTGATGATGAATAAAATATCTAGGAGCTCCAGAATTTACACTATAGGCTATGGGTTTTTAATCAAACAGATAGCTCTCGATCCTTTGGGGAAAAAAACCCAGAAAAGGATAAATTTTCACTATGATCCATTCAATGTTAATACTATTATCATCCATAGGTGAACTTTTCACTCTTTCGATCTAAGTTCTTTTCCTCATTCTTCTAATAGCATTATCAGGTTATATGATTATACTGTCAACAAGAACACCCACCAATAAGCAGTCACAAATGACATTACCAATCTAGAGCAAATATCCGATTCCACATTATTGTCTGTTAAGAGCCAGAAGGGTGTTAGACCTCTGTTAATGATGATTTAACGCCCTTCTTGCTATTAGCAGATGATAATTATACCATGGTAAGCTACCCGTTATTACAAAATCTGCTCCGTTCATTGGATACTTGGTACCTGCAGGTAATATCCAAAACCGTAACTGCAAAATCACTTCTCCTAATCAACTCCATACACGGTGAGCTGTGGACATGATGAAAAGTACGATGACAAGTCGACAACATCCTCAGTATGGGCCTTCTTTGTTTTCGCCCTGGCTTCAAAGCTAACCCAACCAAGATGATGAAACAATTTGATTACTCGCATCACTGTCCCCTGTTCGCTCTGTGACTTTGACCCTCTTTATGCAAGAATATACACGAGAAGGAAATTCATTCCAAGGAACACATTGGTAAGAGAGTGTTAAGGGGGAAGGGAGGGGAGGGGGAAGTGAAGGAGGGAGGGGGAGGAAGGGATACAGCGAGAGGGAGAAGTACAGGTTGGAAAGAATGAATAGTGAGAGGGAGGGGTAGGGAGAAGGTATTTTTTTCAATTTTTTTTTCTTGTTGTTGAACAAAAAGCTTCACTAACTGTATTGTGACAAGCATGTCCTCATTGGAAACTCCATCATCCCAATATCCTTTGAAGGATACCAATCATAACAAGGATATTATGAAATTTCACTGAAACCAGAACAATTGACAGAAAATGCTCTATAAAAGGGCTTAAAGGAAAAAGTATGAACCATGCTAAAATTACAAGATTGGAAATTTGGAGCCTGTTGCAGGATGTCCAAGTTCATAGATATTGCATTGTAATGCAATTTTATAACACATGTTTCAATAAAGATGTCAGTGAACAGATACACTTTCTTGAAACAGGACCATGTTCAGGATATGAACATTGCACTTTGTTCTCTTATCAGCACTCCTACATTATAGCTCAAGAACATCCTTGCTGTTTATGAAGATAATCTCTTAAGCAGACATTTATACTAATAGAAGCTAATTGCCAATTTAGAGATAATGAAAACAGCTCCCTCTTATGTTCTAAACATATAAAGTGCCCCCCCCCCCCTCCAACCTCTTTCCAATGTCTTTGCACCAGTGGCTCAAAAGATGAGTCACAGGCATTTGTCACAGCCAAGTGACAGGAGAGAGGGGGAGGGTTATGACTCTAGACTCTCCCCAAGCCCTTGAGGTTAGCTAATAGACTATGCATGAATATTAATGACTGAGACAGACTACATGAGATGAAATGGTCACTGGATTCTAGTCTTACCAACTGAAACAAACATGTTATTTGTAGTTCATGCTCCTTCATTTCATGCTGTCTTCTCATGTTACACCATGATTTAACCAGGAAATATGTCTGTATCTAATAGGAAATAACCACTCAATTTCCTGATTACAGTCATGATACAACATATTAAAGAGAAATTGGAGTTCTGGGAAAAATGACAAATAATTTGTGAGCTTTCTCACTCCTTTTATGCCAGTTTGGAAGAACATCATAGTAGAAATGTCCCCTGAAAAAGATCGCTTCTCAAATGCCCTCATATTTGAAATATGATGAGAAATAGCTAAAGTATTTGGGCTGAACATTCATGCTACATGTGTATTCAGTCCCATATACCCATTTCTGTGTGCAGTGCATATGCTTTTCAGAGAGATTGGGTCAATTTCTAATCAGTTTGATGGTTCCGAAAACCTCATAGTATACACCAATTCTTATGTAGACATGATCAACCTTTCCCAATCACTTTGAGACAGTTTCTTTCAAAATGTAATCACATGGTCAGAACTCAGCTTTACCTTTAAGATCTAAATATTGAATGCATTCTATAATTTCTATTTGCTTCAACCCGTATATATAATATATGTTGTTTTTAGCAGATCCATATACAACAAAACCAGAAATTTTTCTACTCAGTTTCTTTCAAAATTCATTTTTTCTTGCTAGAACTTATCATTACTATTGAAGTTTGACAGGTTATCAAAGGCTACATATTATCTGTTTAGAGTCAGAAGGGCGTTAACTCTGTACAAAAGATGGGACTTAGCACCCTTCTGGCTCCCAACAGACGATATGTCCATGAAGGAGAGGAAGGGTTGACCATCCTGACATACAAATGTCATCAAAGTTCAAGAGATCTCGAGCAAACAGGCAGAAGACGAGACCAAGAATTCCACTCAATGATTGGATGAGGGAAGATTAAGCAACGATCTGTAGAATAGATTAGAGATACAGACCTTTTCATTCAAACCTCACCTAGAACAGTGCGTTCCCAAATTATAAAAATGAAAATACAATAAAAAATGTAAGCTTTCCAATATCATGAGCTTCTCTATCATACTACTCTGGAGCAAGAGAACAAAAATACAAAGGAGTAAAGAGCAGTTTACCACTGGAAAATAAAGAAGAGCTCTAAAAAATGAAACAGAGTATTAAAAAGCCAGAACAAAATCTCACTTTTTGAAAAGCAAAATTTTTAACTCAAAAAACTTGAGTGAGCAAAAAAGTAATTTTTACACTGGGCAGAACAGTATATACGTCGATGTTTACAGTAAGTTTTGGAATATTCAATGCTTTCATTATTTTTATTAAATTGGGACGAGGAGCTCTGCCTTGTAATCAATTGAAACAGTGTGAAACTGTGAGTCAAAATGCATCAGTAATGTATTCTTCTACATTTCACACAAAAGATGTGTATCATGTGTCGTTTAGAACATAAATGCTTGATTTACCCGTATTTACTGAATGATTTAAAGAAATGGGTCTCGTGATAGAGACTAATCATGGACTAGTATTTTCTCATATCGGCAGTAAGCGTATTTTCAGAGATGGAGACGGGCTGATTTGTGAGGATGATGTCTTTCCAGTCAGCTGAACCCCTCTCAAAGGTCTAAGTAAGTAATGGGTTTGGCAGAGGCCTAAGGAAGGGACACCAAAAGGTGGGCAGAAAATAAAAGAACATCATGGAAATACTGCACAAAGTTACAAGTTGATCTAGATGCAAGAGCTTTTTTGACACACACACACAAAAAAAAACAACAACAAACAGTTAACCCTTTCAGGACAGGAATTATTTAAGCGCTAAATTGATCACATTTTGTTCTTCAAATTGGCAACAATATTTTTCTTTTAGTGCTACATGGTTCTAATAAGGTGTAATGTCTTTGAAAACAATATTCATGGTTGGGATATTTTGTCGAAAAAGTTGAAAAATTGCCAATTTTGATGAAAAACAATGATTTTGAACCTCTCAATGTGTTGCCAATTAAAGGATTTCAAAGCTTATTCTCGTTTTTAAAATTCCTGGCATTAAACGCAATATGGTTATGGAACAAAAATGGACATAGTGTTTACAGAAATTTCTGCTCTTTCTACTCATGCTTCTGGTATATTTTTTTGAGCTCTGAATCAAAAGATTTTGAGCCTAACCACAAAATGTGGTTAATTGTCTCGAAAGGGTTAAAGGAGAATGAAACCCTGGGGAAATTTTCATTTTAGTGAAAAGAGAGGATAGAGAGAAGCTATTTTTAAAAAGTTCCATCAAAATCGGTTATGAAATGAAAAAGTTATGAAAGTTTGACAAGTCTCATTTTACTTTCTATGGTGATCCTCAAATTGGTAATGTTGCTTCAAAATGGCAGGTTTAGTAGTACAACTCGCCATATGTTTTGTACACAAAATTTCATATTTTCTCCATTATCTCTAAAGATGCTGCTTGTCTTTTTGTGAACTCAACATATGTTGTGTAAAATACATTTTCCCATGATATATCTTGAGCTAAGACCGAGACAAGCTGCACCTTGAGAGATAACGGGGAAAAAATGAAATTTTGTGTACAAAACATATGGAGAGTTGTACTACTAAACCTGTCACTTTGAAGTAACATTTCCAATTTGAGGATCGCCATGGAAAGTAAACTGAGACTTTTCAAACTTTCATAACTTTCTCATTTCTTAACCGATTTTGATGGAACTTTTTTAAAATTGCTTCTCTCTATCCTCTCTTTTCATCAAAATGGATTTTTCCCCAGGGTTTCATTCTCCTTTAAAGTAGATATTCAAAGCAAATCACAAATATGCTCAATAATGTATCTCTAGAAACTAGAAAGCTTGCAGATGGTAATCGTATAAGTTTTACGTTAACTGCGTGTTTGATGATTAAAAAATAACACAAATAAAAACACTTCTCAGCATCTGGGACATCCGAGCGATTCGCCAGAAATATACCGATGTTTTCGTGACGTCACATCAGGTGCCAATCCTGCCTAAGCAGACGACGTCCTACATCAAGTGAAAATAACTGCAATGCAATTATTTTTAAATTATAAAGAGTTTGGTTTGTTTCACCATGACCGTATTTCACATCATTCTAAAAGGGAAGTGAAACCGTTTCTAGTAACTAAAATCTTTTGTTTGTAAAAAGTCATGATAAGGGTCAATGATCAATCAAAGAAATCACACCTTCGAATTGTAAAGCCCGCTGAATTATAGCATGGATGGTATTCGTTCCCTCTTGAAACGCCGACATGCCGCGGTGCATGCAGCTGAATATACAATGGCATCTTTTTTTGTTTACAAGCGATTGATTCCTTTATTTTTTTAACGCTGCATTTTTCATCAAAATAATACCATGCAGGAAATTTAGAGTGAGGCAACAAATAAGCATTTATACTGACGCTAGTGAAGTAAGAGAAATAAGTGAAGATGAGATGACAAAAGAGGCACTGAAAATGTATAAGCTTTTATGGGGCATCGTCTGCTTAGGAAGGATTGCTCCCCAGTATGACGTCACATATCTCAGCAGCGTTCAAAGAGCTCTATAGGTGCTATAGCGGGGCTGTGTTATATCATTTTATAATTGATAATAATCATTACTTCAAATGTTTCCAAGCGTTGAATTTTGATAACCTTGTTCAATCTAAGCTTCACCTATGCAATAATAAAAATTAAATCAATATTCAAAATCAATGAAATTCTACTTTAAAAGAAAAAAAAATATGCCATTGAAGAGAGTAACACCTAGAGACAATTAGGACGTTTGTGTCTCAAGAGGTTTTTAAAAGTAGGGGCAACATTTGCAGACAAAGCACTACAGTAGATGCGTAATTCCAATTACTACATGTAAGTATTGAAGATGCATTAGGACAACAAAATGAGTATCAAGTTTGCTGCAAGAACAGGAAATCTCAGTTTTTACATAGAAATCGTTGACGTAGATCTCTTTCACTTTTTTTTTTCTTCTTTTTCTTATAGAAAATCTTATCAGGAAAGTGGAATTTGACATTCAAAAGGCTTGTCGTATTCACACAGATTGCGTCAGAGCTCCCTTTCATCACAATGGTTTCAAAGACACCCGAGGCAAACAGGTATGCAGTTACCAAGAATTATCATATAGCTGTGGAAAGGCAAATTCTTATTCTCCTTATGTTCACTTCCAATACAAGAGACAAAAGAAAGATAAATGCCAAGAGACACAATACTGAGCCCGTAAGCCCAGTATGTTTATGAAATCCGCACAAAAATATTGCTCTGCATCAATCAGTGCAAATTGAAGGAAGAGCATTCCGACTCCAGTGGTATATAAAGTGCATTAGCAGAGAAAAGGGGGATTGTCTGGAGTAGAGACAGAAAGAGAGAGAGAGAGAGAGGAAGAGAGAGAGTAGCAACATCTCATCAGTCTAATGCACTGTTTATGTTTTCATCATCTTATCTCTTGCTATCTCTCTACCTCTCATCAAGAATGATTTTCTTGATCCTCTTCCATTCTGTCACTTTTGTACTGGGTACTATGAAGTCATTTTTTCCCCCTTCTCAATAATAACTAATATAACTAAAAAACAATTGTAAAGCATTTGGAATATGTGGGCTCTGAAGCCGTTTACTAATCATGCTGATGTATTATGGCAATTATTCAGGAAAATTTACTTTTTGCCCTAAAAATGAAGACCATTGTTTACTGAATCTTCATAATGATGGCTCAGGCCAAAGATTGCTGATTACCATTGGTTAACTTTTCAGTCGGACACAAAGAATTACTCTGACTACATGTCACATTAATTGTGTTTTATATAAGGATTAGACTTTCCCCAAATTCTAATCCTTCCTCTCAATTTCCCTTCTACTTTTTGCCAAGTTCCATCAAGAAATTTACCTACACAGATGCCTTTCTCATATATCCACGACCCACCATGCACACCTCCTCATATTTTCCAGACTCACGCAGATGCATATACCATCACAATTGCCTTAGAACTCTTTCCATACATGTACTTCTTGTATATCATGATCTTTCCATATTCCATCAATACTTTTCAATATGTAATTTCTTCAAATGAAAAAAAAAGGGCATTGTATGACTTCTTCTCCATACCATACGAGTTACCCTTCCGAACTTTGGCATCTGCTGTATGCCAACTCTCCCATGTCCAAGTAATTTTCTTAGTAATCTATAAAGGCCATTGCTTATTTCATGCTAAGCGCATTATCCCACTATACCCATAGCATACTAAGAATGACTCATGCGTTGACTCTGCCATCCAAGCTGAAAGCCAAGCTTGGGTTGATTTATGCCGAAGTGAACGCATCTAGATACCTTCTTCAGTATTCTGTGAAAAGCATCACAGTTTAACCCTTTGTCTGCTGAGATATGCATTTATGACCTGTTCAATGCATCCACAATACCAAATGATATATCACTCTTTCTACCCTTCCTCTCTCAAATTCATTTCAGCGTGCACTTGTCTACATTTTTGGACCCTCGCCTAGAACGTGATGTTATTCTTGAAGTTTGCTTCTATTCTCATTCAATTTCTTCACCCAAGTGATTAGAGAGTGAAAAACAACGTCAGAGTTTATTCTAAAATAGCAATGGATTGCTAATAGAGCACAAAGTCTTGAGACAGTTACTCAGAAATGATGGTGACAACACTTTTGTAAACAAGTGAAAGGCAAAAAATAGAAACTTCAAGGTGGAGGTAACAAAGCAACATGTAGATACCAGTTGCTGAATCTTCTTTATTCTTGTCTTCATCAGTAAATTATGTTTTTATCTTTGTCAGCAAATCCTACTTTGTGTTTTGAGAATGCACTTAATAATTCATAATCTCAAGAGCAGAACCAACCGTAATAAAACTGTTTACAGTATGAATTCTGCAAGTTAATTTGAAATATCACCACAGCACCAACCTTTATCTTTTCATTCATTTTACTTATTGCACTTATTCTATCTAATATTTGGCTCTTAATTGTTTATTATCCAAGAAAATAATAAACAGAAGGGACATGACCCTTAGAATATATATATATATGTATATATATATATATATATATATATATACCTAGATTCAACTAAAAGGCAATTTTTTTTTTAAATTGTATATACGTATATCAGCACGAAATGACGTTACAGAGAATTAATGGATTCAAAATGTTAGTATATGTTTAGAATTAATTTGATTCAATTTGCATTTATGGCAAAAAGAATCGTATAATAACTACCTTTTGTGTGCGATAAGGTATTTTTAGTAAATCCCCAAACTATTGATATAATCAAGAAAAAAGGACATCGCCCTAAGTCCAACCTCAGGACATTAGATCCCCAAGAGTTATACATATAGATTTTCCACGTTATATTATACGAAAATGAGTTCTCCCTACCAAACAAAACTTTGCAGTAATATAAGTAATTTGGCGCCCTCTACGTTTATATCGATAGAATGCCTCCTACCCCTACGGAAAAGGGAAAAAACAGTGCCGAAAACGTTAAGGCGAATCAAAAAATTTGACTTAACGTCAGCTTCCCCCTTCCGTCGAATATTTCGCCCAAAAAATTGCCATAAGTAGGAATTATGTGTGTGTGTGTGTATATATATGTATATATATATATATATTCCTTGCTTTCACCAGACACATTCCACCTTGAAATATTTCATGTATTCTTATAATTTTCCCTTTCCAGTAATCAATGTTTCTCACCAAGCTCACTTAGTTCATACAACAGGGGAAAAAATAAAGAAAAAAAAAAAACACAAAAGAAAAAAAAAAAGATGAAAGGCAAAATATTGACCACAATTCATCAGATTTCACACTTCATTTTTCAGATTCTTACCTGTATGTTGAATGAGAAGTTCCACACGCACATGCCAGGAGGAATAACCAAGCAGATGTCAGTGAGATACACACAGCAACAGGAAGGGAACAGAAGAAAGGGTAGAGAGAACAACAAAATACAATATTGTGATTGACTGAAATAAAATGTACAAAATTTGTTATTTCATGTTGGTACTCGGCACTGTCATAATAAACTGTCTCTTCATCCTTAAACCAGATGTTACTGAACTTGGGTCAAATTAAATAATTTTAAACCTTTAATGGCAGTTTGTTTCAAAGAAAGTTAAGCAATAACATAATCAAATTTAACATGAAACTATTGTTTGTGTATAAGGGTGCATTACAGACGTAACTGAGCCTCAAAATTGTCATTATATATTTTTGGGACTGGTCCACACGAACAGGAATGTTCCTCTTTGTTAATAAACAAGAGTAAATTTTTGTGTGTTAAAGAGAAGGTCGAGTTCTGGGAAAGGGGCAAAATAATTTGTGAGCATTCTCATTCCTTTTGTGTTAGCTTGGAAGATTATCATAGTAGAAATGTCCCCTGAAAATGATTGCTTTCCAAATGCCCTCGCATTCTAAATATGACAAGAAATAACTGAAGTGTTCATGCCACATGTGTGTATAGTCCCATTTCTGTGTGCAGTGCATGTGCTTTTCAGTGAGATTGGGTCAATTTCTTATCATTTTGATGATTCCAAAACCTCACAGTATACACCAATTCTTATGCAGACATGATCAACCTCTTCCCATTGCTTTGAAATTTTTTTTTCACAATGTAATCTCAGGACCAACTTTATCTTCAAACATAACACATTCATCAAACATCAGGAGCTTTTTATAGCACTGTATACCAGCATGACAGTTCCCCATTAGAAATGCTGGTCTTTTAATGGCAGATTAGTACAGGAAATCTATTGTTGGGTAATTTGTTGTTGAATAGATCTAACAACTAATAATACAAGATTAGGGATTAAGGTGTAGGATTAGGGATAATCACCACTGAAGGTAACTGTCTACACCTCTCTCACAATGACCAGCCCTTCTCCCATAGAATACAAAAAGGCCGTTCGAAATGACAAAGGGCAGCACTCTGGGTGTAATTTATACTCACATCTGAAGTGAGGCCTATTGTGTGGCTAAATTGCTTGGATTTGCTCCTCCTTTGTAGTGTGTGTTATTTTTTTTTTTTTTTATAAACCATTATTTACAGGGTGTATCAAGTATGAGTTGAATAGAAGTCAACACCTTGTTGACACAACACAGGGTGCTGTCACATAAGGCCTTTTGTCACTTGTATTATCAGAGCAGGAGTATTGTCCACCATACCACAGTATTAAGGTGCAGGGGAAGATTTCACGCAGGTATAGTACAGAATGTGTACTGTAAAACCAGGAAAAAATTCACAACACAAAACTTTCATGAACTTCATGAAAATTTGCGCTTTGTTTTCCGAAAATTAAGTGACATGATTCAATTATTTTGCAGCATTCAAATTTTGTGAATCTTGGTAACCAACAACTTTCATGAAAGTTTCTGGTTTTAAAGGGAAACACATGGAAAGAAAATCAGCCCTGCTACTAATCATTCTCAAACATTATTAACTTATTGGCCTCGTTCCTCATGAAATATTTTCATGAAAGTATTCATGGAAAGTAGCCACAGCAGAGTTATTATTCTTGTATTATGTGTCAGCCTACATGTTATTAAACTGTAATTTTGTTTACTACAAAATGTCCCTTCTCAGAGCATTTATTATTAGAATGAGTCGTATGTGCACGCAAGTAGGTATTACCTTGCAGGAAATCAGAAGTACGGGTATGTGCACTTCTTCTGTAGGGGCATGGTAAGTGAGAGGAGAGGAATAGATGAAGAGAACAGAGGAATAGATAAGAGAATAGATGAACAGATGGGGAAGAGAGAAAGAGAGAGATATGGTTTGGGGATGTGACCATTAAAGGTCAATGTTTGCAAGACTGGTCCTGTCAAACACACTCAATTCCCTCTAGTTCACTGCCAAATTGAAAACAGACCATGAAGGAGAGGGTTTGATCAAACTCAGCAAGGATGATGGGAGACTATCGTGTTACCATGGCAACATGAATTCGTCACAGACAGTGAGAGGTCAAGGCTTCAGGATTATAAAAGATCAGAAGCTTTCAGCAGTTATATCCCTCCCCTAATGCACCCTCCTCATACATAAATAAACCTAGAATTATAAGTATTTAGCTATAAAAAAAAAAATGTTAATATATCATGAAGCCATCCAAATCTATTCATAAAAAATGTAAAGCACATAACAAATGACAAAGTAAATCTACAGTCAAATGATCAATTAAATAATGAATAATTTTTTTCGAATCTATGAAGCAAGTAGATATAAAAATATATTCCACACAGAAAATGCAGTGAAAAACCACAACAGCATAATTGCAATGTAGTCACAAACATGATAAACTGCAAGAATATAAAAGATCAAGTCTCGCATTAAACAGAATTACTCGGATTCTATCAAAGCCAGGTCTAATTCATCAAACCAATAGAAAAGCATAAAAATAACTGCTGGATTTATGAGTCACTTGGCAGTCAAATTGCCATTCTCGAAGGCAGTCCTAATGCAATATAGATGGAGGCATCGAGCGCATCTCTTTAGGTCTGACAAAGCTCATCTTCTTTACGTCACTTGAATTAAAATCCACTGAAGGTAGAATGAGTCCTTGGATAACAGATCGCGCTGCCAATTCTCCTCCGACAGTGCCAGTAATGCAGAAATAAATTGACAAAACGAGGGCCATTTCTGTGTAGCCTTTTGACGGCCGTGTCGGCTCTTATCTCGTTAACCGATGTGAACGACTTCTTGCATTTACGGTGGCTGAATAAATGGAAGGGGGTTGGAGGAATGTGGATTTAGGAAGATAACTATTTTTCACATTTAGTATAATTAATCAATTTCTCATGTTATAGGTTGCACAAGACAGCATTAGTTACAGAAAGGTACTCTCAGGAATGAGGGATGAATGCACTTTTTGATTAAATGCTCGAGCATTAATCTCTTGGAATTAGCTCTCCAGAATTTGACAAGATGCTGCCGCAGAAGTAGGATGTGTTCCATGTACATCCAAGCAGTATAGTGTCTCCTTTTAGTGATGTTTTTGCATTATCTTTTGGTCCAGAATGCTAGGAAGTACACTTTACACATGAGCAGAAAGATGCAGAAATGCTTCATGAAATGCTGTCAGAAATTATGGAGGTTTTAAATGGCTATCAAAAACTATTACTGGTAATTTACCTAAAGTAAAATTACCGTTACTTCTACATATTCTTTAGTTTCCGGAGATAAACATCACCAACGGAATACAACAGCTTCTATCCACAGTTCTTGCTTTCATCTCCAAGCATGATTACTAAGAAAATTCAGACCATATTTTTACTGTCGTACAGACCATCTAGTTTTCCACAAAGCATTCAAATTGAAAGGTGTTCGCATGGTGATCAACATTTATATTTTCAAATTTCAAGTTATTGTATTTCAATAGTAGAAACTGGAAATGCAGATTATATCTAACATTGTTAGTTTGTTATTAGTTTCCAACAAACATCGAAGCTTGTGCTAACTAGCAACATTTACTGTATGCAATTGATATTTTTACAATATTAAACTACAGTAATCAGTACAGGTGAATGGTATAATTTGTAACTAGACGAACGATGAGGATGTATGCATGAATATTGAATGAATTACTAAAAAATGGCCAAATTGGTCCATTATCCATAATCATTAAAATTTCATGCACATAGTCCGCCAATCCAGATAATTAGATGCTAATTGTCTATTTGCTTTGCAAACAATACCTGCCAGACTCATCAATTTACTGCTAATGGGACATGCTTGTCCATGCAAAATGGAGAAAATTCATGAGTTAACCTTATACTTAACAGGTAGCACAGAAATTTCATTTCTCTTACCTTTTTAGGAGCGAGCATTAGGCAATCATTGTAACCAAATTAATAACGGACATAGAAATGTAGACTTTATGTTTGTATGATGAACCAATAAAAACATACAGAGTAGCAGCGAACAATTAAGCTCTGGAAAGCATTTAAAGACCTCTATATTAGGGCCATATACTACAATACAAAATGTTTCTTTATCAGCATACTGATTTATTATTCTGTTAAAATAAATTTGAATAAATATGGATTTTCAGAATGGGCAAGCTAAGCACGCTCCGAGCCCTATGAGAGCAGAGCCCAAATATTTTGCTATCTTGAAGGGAAGGGTTACATAATTTGTTAGAGAGAGGTATGGTGACTTTGAGGTGAATAATTAGCTAATTTTAGACATGTAATGAGCAGTCAAACTCAAAATTCATGAGAAACAACATCAGTATATCTCATTTATTCTACCCCATCCCCTCTTCCCCTCCCTCTCTCACCTTCTGATTCCCCCCGTCCTTACCCTCCCTCTACCTCCAACCTCTACATTCTTCCTCGTATTTTTATTTCTCTTTCCGCTTCATCACATGTCAATACGGCAATCATTCCGCCGGCTTCAATTCCAGATCACATTTGACTATACCCTCCACCCAATTAACTTTATTGGATATTATCAATTCCATTCACTTCCATACGATTGCTTTCTTTCTTTCATGTCTTTCCAGCATGCAGGGCTTTTAAACAAATTAATCTCATCTTTTGAACTCTGCCTTCCAGCTCAGCAGTGTGGGAAATCATATTCCAAATGGTTTACTAAGAAACAGAAGGGCGTAAACTCACAATTTTACTTACAGTTAACCCCCTTATGGCTGTCAGCAAACATAATGAAATTGATGGTTTAGGAACAATCCTCCTCTTTTCATGTACCGGTACTTACTTTTGAACTCTGGCTACAAAATCAACAATACATGAAAAATTATATTCAAAAGAAGTTGATGGTTTGCAGACTCATTCTCCTCTTTCTTTCTCACAAACACACACATAAAGAAATACAAAAATATTATCCTTTCATCAAAACATTTCAGACTTTTTCCCTTTTCAATGTTCTCCTCTCAACAGATTTGACTACCAAAACTACCGCCATGGATTGGTAGAGCGAGAGATCTTCTGCAATATTCATGTTTCTGATCAGTTTAATGTGTTTAAAAAGAAGAAGTGAGAGAAGCTCTCCACTATAGGTTATCAAATGTTTGAAACACATGAGACTTATTAACGATTTAATATTTCACCCATTCATTGGGCAAATAATAACATTTCCATGAAAATGCAATATGCATGAATGCATCTACAGTGTACACAAATATAGAAAATGTGTGTCAAATTAAAAATGAATAAATTGGTATGATATAGACCAACAGACATAATCTTCAGCCTGAAAATCTAATGACGTCATCTCTTAGTAAAAAAAAAACAACAACAAAAAACTATGCCAGCTCACTGCCAATATTCAACACCAAGAAATCAGATGCTGATCAACTGACATAGCTCAATGATGACAAACAGTAAACTGATCATGTACATCACATTTTTTCTAGTGAATTTCAAGGTATACCTCTTCAATTCGGTACTCATACGAGCATTGTCTAAACCAACCTTTTGGGGTTAAGTAACATACATGTAATATACTCCCATAGCGTGGCTCCAGTGTCATTGACAGGGCATACCGAAACCACAGTTTATTCTTCTACAAAGTAGACAAATGTATGGTTAAACTGAGAGAGAAAGAGAAAAATAAAGATACAGGCCCTATTCTACAATTATAAGTTTTGAATTTACAGTTCATTACACATCCAAGACCATCTAATCATCCTATCTCCAAGACCCCATACCCCTCTCTAATGAAAACACACGTAACCCACCCCCATTCTTCACTGCTATCTCATCAAGATAGCGAAATAGTTGAGCTTTGCTTTGATGAGGCTGGGGTCGGGCTGAGCCAGCCTGCTGTGCCTGGTATTCCAACTATGTGAAATTGACATGCCTCCTCTATGATTCAAGGGGATTGGGACCGAAATTGACGACACAGAAATGTGGTTTCAATGCCCGACTGCTGAATTTATACCCGTGTTATTTTCCTTTACCGAGGTATACAGTACACGAAGCTGTAGAGTAATGTTATCTATGACCTATTCATTGTAATCTTTTTTGGCATATCCCTACATAAACAACAGCATATCATGGGGACAGTGTGAAAGGAAAAGAATAGACATACAGAAAGAGATTAGCCATGTGAATAGAATAAGCGTTACATTTCGCCTGTAGGCCTACATGTCACACCAGCTAACAGAGATAGTTTGACATTTGGATGACCTAAATACACTTTTCAGTGTAGGAGTGGTCCTGATTTCATATGCGTCTGTTTTAGATACATGAATAACTTCAATTACTTAACTATAGCTAAGATTCGAAATGTGTACTTTGTCTAAATAATCTAGCTCTTGGATATGACCTACATATATACTTTCAAAATCAATCACCTGTACTGTCAATGAGTATAATACTAAGCAATTTTTTTGATGTAATGAAAGTATTCTAGGTATCTTGATAAGTTTTGGACCTGCAAGTCAGACATATCAAATAAAAAAGAACACACACAAAAAAAAAAACAATTAAACAAGAGTTCAAGAAAAATAGAAATTAATGAAAAATCATAAGAAACTAAAATTTTGCATGACGCATGAGATTATCATGTGCATTACGTGTGCAATAAACCAGAAAATACAATATACAGTTTTGCACAGTAAATAAATGTACCGTAATGTCACCAGTCTTGGCGCACCCTTGTAATACAGCTTCATTGCTGCAACGCCCTGTGTCAACTGCCCTACTCTCTCCGGAGCGAAATGAACGGATGCTATTGGCTCGCAGATATTGTACCAAAATAAATAAGGAACCACTATGCGGTGTTTTGCTCGTTGCCGATCGCGCAAAGAACAATGGCAGGCAAGGTCCGTTTCCAAAGAGAATTATCCACAGGGCTTTTTTATGTTCTGCTGATTTTTTTGTAAAACAAGAACTTTCTCTTTAGCAGACTGAAACAAAATAAGTAATATGTAACATATTTTCTGTTTTCAATATAACAGAGCTTAAGTTCCATAGATGTTGGCCAGAAAATTTTTGCATGAAAAATACTTTGGAAATTATCTTTGTTCAAAGTTGGCTGTCTTGCCGAGAATGCCTATGCTCCAGTCGTGACGCGCCATTCCTACAACACATAAATCATGACGTAGGCAGCCCGACAAGCGCATTACACAATGCGCATGCCCATTCCCGCAAAGACAATGCGATAGCCAGATAGCTTTCTGCGTATGGTTTCATAGCGCGCCGTTCTACTAAGTGAGTATTTTTACCACAGAGTGATTTATCTTAGATTAGTTCCTTCGCAATATCATTGCGAAGGGTATGGCACCACTGGTGCAATGTGAAGCGACACTGGATCAAGCAGCAGAAGCCCTGCAGAAGAGCTGCAGTAGCATTTGCGCCATGGAAGCAAGATGCAATGTTTTAGGTGGTTTTTATTCACAAGCATTTTCGGCATCAAATGGCAGGTGATTTCTCAACAACCACGGTATTTTCTGAAAACTATTAATCCTAAACCCCCACGACTGGTGACATTACTGTATATTGTTATGTACATGGGCCTAGTGGTTTGAAATGGGAACTATTATTTCACACCAAATCGATGATTATATGATCTGCTAAGAGGCAGAAAGCCATTGATTTTTGTGTAAAGAGATAATGAGTAAATACCCTTCTGGCTCTCAGCAAGACGATATGCAGTAAATTTATATTTCTGTAAATGAAAGGGACATATATAACATAGAAAGCTAAGATTATCTGCAGAGCTAAAATGACATACATGTAGAGATGACATACAGATGGCACAAAAGATTAGGGTTTTGATAGCGACACCTTATGTCCTTGTACTTTTTCAACAGTCTACAACGAGAAAAGACAATGCCAATGGGTGAAAAAGATGAAAAACACTTGTGTATAAGTATGACTGCCCTCGCCTGCCTCGGAGCTTACATCCTGGGGCATTTCCTTCCTCTTGTCTTGTACAAACACAGCATAAAAAATTGTACACCTTAAAAAAAACATTTACACGGGCATATTAGGTGCGCCTCCATCAGCCCCATTTGGTTCAAGCTGGAGATTCCATCTAGCCCGATCAGCGCTACTCAAGAAAAAGTCCAAGTTTGAAAAACCCCCGTCTCCATCAGCCAAAGTGGGGCGATTCTCGCTCGAGCTTGGAATTTTAGCTCTTGAAAGCTACAGAGGATGCGCACTTTGGTTGCCATGATTCTAAATACATGGTATCTTGAATGAATTAACCCGAATCATAAGCCAAGTGTGTCTTCATCTGCAAATTAGCGGGTTAATTCACCAAATAGCACACTATTTCACCCCCAAAACCCCTAGGTGCTTGGGATTGTAAGCTCAAGCTAAAACCTGTAAGATAACCCGCTATTTGCGTCTTCATTACAAATTAGCTTAAGCTAGTTCTGACCGTGTTAGTATTCCGGGATCAGAATTAGTGGGTTATTTTGAAAACTCAGGCTGATGAAGACGGGCCTATTGTTTCTAAACAACTAAACTGACAACAGTAGTGTGAGTTTTGAAGAAATCTATCTGCACTGATATTACATAATCACACAACTACATGAGAATTTATCCATAAACCACATTGGCTATGGTGTAGTAGTGAGTTTTTGAATGAGTTGTCTCTTTCAAAACAGCACCAAACACTTAACACACTAAGTTCAGTTAAATCCCAAAACACACATGAATAGTTTTTTCTGAAGGAATAGAATGATGACAATATCAAAGAAAGCGTTTTGCACTAAAACTACCTAAGAACTTCCATGAAAGTTGAGTCCTTAATGGTCTAGCCTATGATGTTGCACAGAGTCATTAACAACATCGAACGTTTTACGTTTTAGAGTTAAAACCCATTTACACTTGCCAACTGTTTCAGAGGAACCCAAATGATGGCAGAAAGCTAGTAGTAGACATTTCGCATTAATAATTACATACCGTATTTTCCAGCTTTAAGGCCGCACCTCCGCAAAGGCCGCACCCCAACTTTGACAACTCATTTGGGGGGGGGGGGGGGAAATGAGGAAAAATCACAAGCATAAGAAATGTTGCCCCCCCCCCCAAATTATACAATGAAAAAACAAGGGCCGAACTTTTTATTGTATTGACTTTTTGAAGACGATTATTCCTAGGTGTCTTTGCTTTTATGTCATTAAGAATTTAAAAAGAGGAAGAGAATCTGAGGAAGCATACTGCTCGCAAACACATACATATTTGTAGACTAGTACTACGGTACGTGCACAGTTTCCCTACTATAAAAGTTCGACTACGACGGGACTATCAACCGTGAACGCAACTCACAAATTGAGGCTCAATCACAAACGAAATTGGAAAGAAAATGTTTCCACCACTCTAAAAAATCGTGAAGATATATCTTACATGGGTGCATATTCCATCAAATGTTCCCTAAGTGATTTCCAAAGACAGAAAAATACATATACAGCATGATGGTTTCCAACAGGAAATTAAAAACGTTGTCACAACAATTTGCAAGCTGAAACATGTCCTTGCCATGACCAAAGATCGTAAAAAGGAAGATAGGACACTCTCCCGATTTTGTACAGGGTCGATGTAACGGCCAGGGGAAGCTCGCCCTTCCTTATGAGGCCACTTCTGTTACATAAAAATAGGGGGAGTGTCCTATCTTCTCTTTTAAGATCTTTGTCATGACCTACAATGTAAGATAACATGCACGCCACGTGCGCTATGAAAATCCACTGCGATAACTGTCCGTTCTCCATACAAAATACACACATCTCCGCGAAGGATCCTGCGATGTGGAGGGGTGCCATCGAATCTCTACACCATGCTCTACACATACAAGGGGTGTGCTCAAAAGACAAATTAAAACTTACAGAGCGCCTATAACATCTGTTACAATAGCTCTTAGTACAGAAAATGCTTTTGCCTTTTTTATACTACCATAATATCGACCGGGGAAGAAAATTCTGGTATTTTTCGAGGCTGATTTCAGCACGTTACTCGAGCTCAATCGAGCTTCGTACGAGTGCTCTGTCAACCTCGGAAGACCATACGAGGCCGTGCTTGTAATTATATTAATGCGATATTTAGTTATTAGTTCTGAATGATGTATTTATGAATGAAAATATTTCAATACTTGATACATAATTACATCGATAGAGATAGAGCACAGGCTAACTGCATATCTAGTCCCGTCAATTCCAATACGTGTGGTTTAGACCAGGGTTTTGGAGGCAGTTTATTTTTGCCTGTTGTTGCTTACAGGCCGCACCCAGACTTTGCGATCATATTTTGGGTGAAAATACCGCAGCCTTTACGCCGGAAAATACGGTAATCATATCTAATGACCCAGGAACTTTTAAGAAAAAGAGGTAATGGTATAGTACAATACTTTTTTGTTCACGGGAGCTCTTTTTGGCTTAGGTAATGTGAAAGTGCAATTTTCTCACAGCAATTTATTTTATTTGTATTTTATTGGGTTTTTTACCAGAACTCTTTTGGAGTTTTGCAGAGTTAAATTGCTCATTGCTCTCTTGCATTTTTTTTTCGCTGATGGTATGGTAGCCAGTCAGCACAAAATAAAGAGAGATACAGTATACTTGCTAAGGTTTTTTTCTTGAGTGATATCTTCATAGTTATACAGTATAGATGTAAGCGAAGTACTGAAAGTACTGATCTAAAGCAAATGGATTTTCAATACATGTGCAATATTGGTATACTGTAAGCGCATTTGGGAGGAAATGCTGGCATTACCAGGTTTTTTAATTACGTTGAATCTTGAAGGTTGGAGTTCTACTGAACAGATGGTTGATGATGATTACTCCTGTATGAAGGTAAACCTAACTTGGTAATATATTGCTGCTTATACAGTGTATTAGACCAGGGTTTGGGGTGCTAAATTTGGAATCAACAAGAAACAGAGTGCTACTTCTAAAGAGCTTCTTTCAAAAGTATGATTTCTAGCTTCTATTATTATACAGACCTAAGGCTACATAGTACATACATGTACATGTACATATTTTCCTAATATAAAAAATGAAAAACTAAAAATTGACTTATAGAGTATAAATTTACCTTTCCCACAATAGGCAACTCCATGATTTACAAATAATTCCTATTCGAACAAAGAAAGACTTTCATAATTATGACAGAATATGCGAGGACAAAGTTATGGCCCAGTATTTGCCATGTAATGACAACTCATTCTACAAGGGGGGATTTGTAAAATTTCAAACAAAAAGACTTACACCCCCCAAAAAGGTGAAAATTTGTTATAGGAAGCAAATGAAATATTGTCATATGTATTCCCCCCTGGAACAATGGGACAAAAGGATCAATCATCTTTCAATAATGATGAGACCTGGAGATATATAATAACACTTATATCACAAATTGCCTGATAATTAGAATCATTAAAAAGGGCCAATCATGATATTATCTACAAAATGTAGCAGCCATCTACAAAGCTGGCATCACAAGCCAATGACTTCTATTATGGCTCTATAAAATGATGTGATTAGGCTAATTGCCTCTATTACCAGTGAGTACATTTGCTTTTCAGTGAGATTGAGTCTATTTCTTGTCATTTTTTGATGATTCCAAAACCTCACAGCATAAAACAATTATTATGTAGACATGATCAACCTTTCCCAATTGTTTTTAGACAGTTTCTTTCACAATGTAATCGCATGACCAGAACTCAACTTTATCTTTAACATCAATAATAATATACAGAATTGTTTTGAAGGATTATTGGATGCAAAGAGCTCTTAATTCTTTGTTTTTCAACTTTACTCATGGGTTCCAAATCATATGAAATCATAATATATAATATACATTTTGGAAAATACACAAGTGAATACATGTGTGTTGCATTTGAAAATGTTTGCTGGTACTAATGTTAAGTGTCTATAAAGCCCCTTTCACAATTGGTCTGCGACCGTTTGCGACCATTTGGTCGCACGACAGGCTGCAACAGGCTTCAATCGCCATCGATCTCATCAGGTCGCAGAAAGGCATTCACAAATGCAACAGCGGTCGTAAAACAAAAGCGACTAGAAGAGACCGTTGCACGAGTAAGTCGCATTTGCTCGCATATGCTCGTGCGAGTGGTCTTGCGTTCACATGCGAGTGTTGCACGAGTGATTGCGAGTGGCTTGACGCCAATCACAATAGTCGCACGATCGATTGCATGGTCGTGCGAGTGGATGTGAGACCATGCGATCGCTCGTGCGATTGAATGAGACCGGTGCAAGTGGTCGTGAGAGTATTCGTGCGAGTGGCGTGGGGTATAAAAACCCCCTCGACAATTGACCGGTAGTCAGTTTCAAGTTGGCCTTCTTAATAGTCAAGATGCCAAAGAAGAAAGTTGCAAAGAAGAGAAAGTTGTTAGAGGAGGGCCCTGTTGCAGAGGATCATCTCCATAGTCCCCCTATATATACCCCCGAGGAATAGTCGCATACAGTCTCATACAGTCGTGCAACGGTAGTACAACGTTGTAAGATGTGCTGCGATCGGTCGTGCAACAGTCTCATGGTCTTAGCACAATCGCACCCATTCGCAAGACTGGTCGCTATAGGTCGCTAGCGCACGTGCGAGTGTTGCACGACCTCCAGCCTACCCACTGCGACTATTGAGTCGTGCGAACTCTCGCATCTAATCGTGCAATGTTGTGCAACACTCATACGAGAATCGCACGACTGGTCGTACGACCTAATGCGAGTGAATCGATCGCATCTGGTCGTGTCTGGATTTTGAGCATGTTCAAAGTTCAGATGCGACCAGTCACGACCGCCTCAGGTTCGTGCGACCGCCTGCCACGAATGCGAGTGGTCGCAAGACACCAAGCGATCGGTCGTGCAACACCCCGAAAAATCTGTTGCAGGCGGTCGCAAAATGGTCGCAGACCAATTGTGAAAGGGGCTTAATATGTGCCATCAATGATGTATACAACCACAAGTTCCATCTAGATAAAAGCTAGTTTTAGCATTACAGGCCTTCCTCCATTGAAGATAAAGATATTCGGGTGAAGCCATATGGGGAAGGGTCAAAGGTCATGAGTCAGGGCGTGTTTGACCTTGCTGGTGTCTATCAGCTATGATTTATGACAAGGTGATGTAAATATACATACAACTTGAATAAATCTTCCATGATTCTGAAGTGTTTAGCTCTTCAAGTTTTTATAATTTTAAAGGAAACAAGAAAGCACAAGGGCTCAATAAAATAAGTGAGAAATGCTAGAACAATGCTTGTTGAAATATGATTTCATGATCATACTTAACAAGATTATTACTACAGGGGGAAAAAATATGTTTGTGTAGAATCTCTGCATAATCATTCATTCCACTCATCAACTAAAGCACTTGAATGCACTCATTTTCCACCAAACACTTCAAATAATTTAAAGGGGTTGTGCAGAAGTGGACAGTGCAAAGTTTATCAATGCAGAAACGCTACAAAATTTGTGAAAAGTCTGCTAAATGCCTATTGCTGACAGCATACACAAAATAAAACAAAAGATAACTCTCACTATGTAGTGATTGTCTAGAGTTACATTATCAAAATTTGCCGTCAAAAGAAATATTACAAATTCACGAAAAAACCAGCAATGCACTCATGATACTGATAATTCCCATGTCAAAATTACCAGTAATTCAAAATCAAATATCTGTTGTAATGGTAGCCGTTTCCTCCTGAAGTCAGTGTTTGACATAAGGTTTAAAGCTTGAGCTATATGTCAGAGAAACTGAAAGGAAGTAGTGCTATTATTTGCTTTCATGATAAACATGTATTTAATTCAAAGAAGCTTCCTGCATCGTAAATTTACAAACCTAAGACATTAATTGATAATGAGCTGAGTAAAGACTATTCAAGAGAATTGTTCTTTTGTTACAATTTTTACATATTAGACTACAGCTGTAAAGGGGGCTAATATTCCCCTATATCTTTTAAATATAAATAAACGCTTCTTAAACGCTACAGCCTCTAGCACTAGAATTATACACTTTCCCTAGAAGAGAACTTTACTCTATAGATATATATTTATATATTTATTTACATGATATCTATTAGATGCATACTGAACACCCTCTTGCTATAAACTATGTGTTTCTTTTAATATAGAACATTTCTTAACACAAAATGTCCTCATGTGTAAAAGGCTGTCAAAGACTATTTGTGTTTGAGTGTTTCTGAATGAAATTGGATGATACTTATGGCCCTGTCACACCCTGATGATTTAGCCAGCATATGCCGATGTATGAAAAATTTGGCAATTACGCTGGCGTACGTCAAAGATTTGTATAAGTTAAGAGTACGTTGAAGCATGCTGCTATACATTTTGTGCACACACAACATTTTCGACGCATGTCAGTTGTAGGTAAGTTATGCGATCGTTGACACATGTTCACACACATTACACGTAACACGTAACTTGCTCATAAGTCGAAATACGTCGAGATAATCAGATAATGTCTAGCATACTCAAAACTTATTTCTAACCTATGAGTAACATGCTTTGAACCTTTGTGTAACTTATATCGCACTTATCTCCAAAGCAAATTGGTGCATGTAGCTGTATTTGACGAACTTACTGAATGTGTTTCTAACTTACAGCTACCGTATAATGGTGTACTGGCAGTGTTCTTCAAAGTTTTTTTTCAGCATGATGGTGATGCTGATACAGTGATGTTGATACTGCAACGTCTAGTGCGGTTATGATTTGAATCATAGAGCGGCAGCCTTTTTATAGGCTATGACACATGATCGTCAGATGCATGAGTTAGACTATCGGTGGGCATAAGTTGTGAACGCCAGCAACACGTTAAGCATTTGTTGATATAAAGTTATCGAAATGTTCTATATAAGTTACTAATACGTTATGTATGTACATGTACGTCCAATTCATTATCAATACGCTATGTATGTAAGCCCAAAATTGAAAAAAACATCGATAGTTCAGCGCATGCCAGCGTTTAAAAGAAATTTTGATACGTTGGCATACAGTGGCTATTAAAATTGTCAAGGTGTGACAGGACCTTTACTAAGTGAAACTAAATAGAGCATCCCTCTCATCTTTAAACCACATATGAGTCATGTTCATAGTGGTTTTGATAAAAGAAAAAATCCATGGCCCTACCTAAATAAATGTAAAATATTAAACAGAAAATGTGATGAGGTAGGGATTTGTGCATGTTTCTACATCCAGGGGAGCATTTCATCAAGTGTTTTGTCAGTGATTTTTACTGACAAATTTGCTCTCAGCCAATCAGATGCAAGGATTTCAGTAGCTTATAACAGTTGTCGGTAAAAATCACTGACAAAACACTTGATGAAACGCTCCCCAGGGCTGCCAACCTTGAGCGAGAGTTTAGAGTGAGACATTGCGAGAAAGCGAAGCGACCGAGGGGGGGGGGGTGTCCCCTCTTTCATGGTAGGGAGCTTTGACAATTTTACATTTTAAATGGTACAGTCTGGTGCATAATTTTGTCATGATATCAACACATACACAGAAGCTGCATTAATGTACTAAAATGAATTGAATAAGCAATAAATAGGTTACATTGTTATTAAAATCTCGAAACTTTCGGCTTGGGCATATCGAATATTCGGAATATCAAAGATTTTGGAGACATTTTTTCTTGTTGTTACTTTCTATTTTGGGGGTTCAGCGTGAGAATTCGTTTATCAGAGTGAGACAGTTAGAACTGGGTGAATTGCGTGAGTCTCACGCTCAATGCGTGACAGTTGGCAGCCCTGCTACATCATATGTATGATACACTTTTATACAATTTATAAAACAACAGACGCATGGCCTTCCTACATGAAATCTCTGTTGTGTATATCAGTTTAATGTAACAGGGTGTTTTTATATTAATAGTTCATGATATATAGAAAACAAGCATTATTCCTCAAATCCACATAGCATTTATCCATTGTTTCCCTGATACTCTAGCATGGTAAAAAACATTTTATGCAGCTAGGCTCAAAAAAGTAATCTGTATGTAATTTTTTTTCTAAACTGTTCACAAATCACAACTCATATAGTGTACAGCAATGTCATGTAAATTATTAAACAGTAAACAGCTATATAATAGTATACAAATACAAAAAAAGGAGAGATGATTTTAATGGTATAATGTAATGACCATTTATATAAGTATGTCTCTCCTATCTGCCTATTCAGTATTTTCTATGACAAAAGATTCCAATACTGTATAAGCCATAAATTTTTGCGAATAGGACTAACCAGACTATTTCGCGAGTGGTTGAATTCGTGGTCGGAAAACTCTCAAATCTACAAACGGCGGTGATGATGTACTTTTGCAAAGCGAAGTGGTGAATTTCTGACCAGGAGACAACAAAATTCATGCGACTTCTTATGTTGGCAATATTTTGGCGTGTTGTTAAATTCGCGACCCAATCCCGATTCGCGAAATTCGCGAAAATAAATCCCCCGCGAAATATATGGTGTATACAGTATGTCAATAGCAATCAGTAGGGATTAGAGTTTGCAACATGTACTGGTATATTAGTTATACCCTGGAGAAAAACATATTATATTCCTAATAATAAATGTAATGGTATATTTTTGCTCTCCCATCCTTTGTTATCTCAGAGCAACATCTGTGCATGCCTGGCAGTCATATGTACATGTTGGAAAGTATGTACATGTATGCTCTCGATCTCCATTCACTTACACTGACTCAACACATGATGCTGGGGCAAAGATTCCCATATACACACACACTCAAAGCGCATAGACAATGCATTGAGTCACCATACACACAGACCCTCATGGCATATCCTATGCAGTGATTTTGTGTTGACTGCATCGCATCGCGTAAGCCTGTTGGCTGTGCATGTGCGAGATCTTTACATATGAATGGTAGAAAAATGACAACATTAAAACAACTTTCGAGTATTATTTACAGTGGTTCTAAACCTGTGATGGGTTGAACTTCAGCCTACCTGTTTAGCAATGTCATTTTTCAGGGCCAGCATCTGTAGAAGAGGGTTCTGCATGGCCACTAGGGGCGATATCATGGCCATTCCGAGGGGGTTGATCACTTTGTTTTTACCGAGAGCGGCTGATCCAGGCAGTTTGAACTCCTTCATAGCTCTGTCCACTCTCTCTTTCTGCGCTGCCAGTTACGTGTATACGCTCACCCTCCCTTGCTCCAAATCACAATATCCAAAAACAATGACTTGCAAGAGAAATGTATCTTTGATCAAATCTAGGGCATAAATGTAATTTTCCTCCAAGAGAACAAAGAAAGGGGAGATGGATGTGTCTACGGATGATAGCACACAGATGATGCAGTCTGTATGGTATGTGAGCCTTTGTGTTTGGTAGTAGATGTGGAGTCTCCACGCACGACTGAGGATGATGCAGATGATGATAAAAAGTGTGTCACAAATTAGATGCAGTGTATTGCCGATCGCAGGGTCATCAACGAGCGTTCACTTTCTGTCTTCCTCTTCTTTCCCCTGTCAAACTCGTTTCTTTGGGATGCTGGTCGGAGGGAGAGGGGATCAGCGGTGATAGAATCGGGGAAAAGGTTGGGTCGTTTAGTTCTGTGTTCGTCCAGCTATCTCTTTCTCTCTCTCTCTCTCTTTATCACTCTCTCCCTCTCTTCTGCCCGTTGGCTATATCAGCACTCTAAATGCATGCTAGCCTCTGGTGAATGCAGCGGGAATGACTGGGGTTGGACTATACGCATTAGTGAGGCGGTTTAGGGGATGCCAGTGCGTGTGGCTGGCAGCAGTGTGTGTGTGTGTGTGTATACTGTGTCTGGTGTAGAGAGATTTGCTCACTTTCACAAGCAGTGCTTGTCTACAAACAAACTGGGCACACAAATCTCCTCCTCTTGTTCTCCAGGCTAATTACGTGTTTTCTCTTTATATTAGGCCCAGTTTTGTCTGGTAAACAGACGGTAAAAGCCTAAGCCAAACTCAGATTTATGGAGTGTCATTAGTCTAAATAAACTAAAACGAATTGCAGGCTCTGATTTCTCATTGAATCGATTTCAATAAAAAAAATATATCCCTGCCAGAGAGGATAAGTTTAATGCAGTCCAATATAAGTTCCAAGGAAATATACTCCTCTCCAATTTATACCTATCCAATATTATCCAACTGGCAGCACTCCAAGTCCAATAAAATATATTCAAACCAATTTGGAGCTAGCCAATCCTTTTCATCCTTATGTCAATGTATTTCGAAATTCTGAATTCCAGATAATACAGATTTCAGAGAAAGCGGATCAATAGTACACATGTACGCAGAAAACTTTGCTTCGCTTCCAAGTCCAAAACCAATCTAGCCTAATCTAAAACTAAGCGGTTGCTACATCCACAAATGATTGGCGTAAATTGCAGAGTCGATCGGAATTGAACTCAGGATGTTGGACGATCGAGCCACGTACACATGTATTCCAACACTAAACCTAAACAACTTCTCTGTATTTCGATTCAGTCCTAGCTCAGCTGAATTACTTGAAGGAAGGAAACTGGCAGTATCTCATTGCACAAGCGACTTCCCGTCACATAAACAAAAGACATATGTACACTTCTGTCTAAAGCCACCACAAGCAATCCTCCACGCTTTTGATGGTTACTTGTAATGATCCTAATAGCAGGTTTTGCCAGAATGTGCACTCAAGTGGGATTTTATTTTAGCAAATATACTGGTGGTGCTTTATTTGGTTTTAAGGGAAGATGATAGTACTGTAATAGTGGTAGTTGCAACAGCAGGAATCTATTTATCCATGGATCCAAATGAAAAGAGGATGAGGTAATTAAATCCACTGTTTATTTAGCTGGGCGCTTATTAAAAAAGCTTCTCAGCTTTCAAGTGCATGTTGCTGTGTGTATATCATGCAGGCAGTGTAAAAAATCAGAGCTTTAATTACATCGGCCAATCCCTGTCCAGCAACACTCAGGATGCATCAATGTAGTCTTCTTGCCAGCAAACACTCTTGACAATGAAGATGCACTACTGGTGGCTGAACTAGGACACTATCAATATCCAGTTATGATTCGCACTATATCAGGAAAAAAAGAGGATTTTGAAAAAATTGCATGATATACATTCTGCCACTTATTCTGAGACTGAATCCAAGACAATCAACAAATTGATTCGCAATAACAATACACAATAGGTCTGAAATGAAGACTAGGATTTGTATCTTTAAACATAAATGTTCTCATGTCTCCAATGCCATCAATATTTCCGTATGATCCAATTCTCTAAGAGGCTGGAAATGGACAGCATTAAAACGATCTCATTCTGATTGAGAATCTCAGACTCTGTTCTAGCTGTCATAGAAATCAATAAATGCAATAAAGAACCCTTTGTCCAGTCGGAGAAGAAACAATGGCAGAGGCCGACTGCTGGAAAATTCTGGTGTGAGGTTTGTTGTATCTTTTATCCTTTGATTAATATTGTGAATGTGATTATAGTATAGGTGGGAATGAAATTGAAAGGGGGAGGGGCTATGGGAGGTAATGAGCCTCTCACTGTTGCCATGGAAGCATTGTTTGCAGAGAGAGATCTGGTGTTGTGTGCTGGAAAGCAGATGGCTCTAAGCCAAACAAAGACATCCATTATTTGCTTACCGGTATATGTACCAGGGGAGGTACCCAAACCTCCCCGTATAATTGGGTCACCACCCCCTCCCAGATATCCTCCTTCTTCTGCCCCTTACTAGTAAGTACCTCATAGTCCAATGACCTGTATGTTTCCTTTAAATGTTTCATATGTTCAGCTCTGTTCTTGCTTATATTGAGTGTGATATGATGCATTCTATTATATTCTATTCTTGATCGTCCTATATTTACAGTTATGTCATATTTCCTGATCTGTTTAAATTATTATCTTCTCCACCTCAGATCAACAAATTATACTCCGTATTTTCATTTTTCTTCCCTCTTCTGACTTGTGCTCCCACTATCATTTCTCAGCAATGTATATTATTTTAAAAATGATTAAGGAGGCCAATACGACTTCAACCAACTGTAAAAACAGGCAAAGAATAGCTGAGTTAACACCTCCTTAAACAATTGTGCAAACAAAAATAACTCATCATTCCTATCAAGTCAAATCCCCACAATGATCCATACAATTTCCTCAATTAGTCAACAACAAAAGGCCTGCAAGGCTACGAAAACAATATTATAATTGAGTGATACAGAGATGGTGATCTCCTTCATGAAGGACGGAATATGAACTTGCACCTCGTTCTAACCCCAACCCTTCTAATAAGCAACCTATAGGCAATGCACCTTTCCTCTTACTAGTCTCCAGACACAGACTCTATTTTGACAGGTGAAATAAAATTCCATACATCCTAGAGCCTATAGCGCAACTTTATCAGTCCATGGCTGTGCCAGCAACTACAGTACAGGGCTTTCTGAGTGCAGCTGACCGTGCAGTCTAAATAGTCTCTCAGTTCAGGCTGTCTGTTAAATATTATAACTGACAAGAGGCTTGCGCACTCAAACTACTTGCCTCTTGCTAGCCATGACTGAAGTTTGAAGGGGGTGGTCTTGGACAGCTGCTGTATTACCCCTTTTCTTTGTCCTGCAAACAAAGCCCAAACCACGCACTGTTACAAATCTGGCCCAAGGGTTTTTTCTTCCTTTCTCTCCCTCCAATGGTCTACAAGCTCCTCAGGCTCTCCCAAGTTATTGATTTTTTTTTATATACAGCTTTTAATCCGAGGTGTCGCGTGGCTCGTAGGTCATCTTATGTAAATGTATATCGCTCAGGTATACACACAGTGCGTGCCTTTGATATGACTCGTTTCTCTATGCATGTCATATGCTGTAATCTTAGCTATGATTTACTATGAACATTGATATTTAAAACTCTACAATATTCTTGAGAAGGTGAGGTATAACATCTTGTGGGATGATGCGGTGGTATTGATTAGAAATTGGCATAAATAGGTCTACAGGCCCGTACTGCACTAGGCTATAGGAAAAGACGAATAGTTCAACATGAAATGTTTTTCCTAAATAACTGAACCCAGGGATTAACCTGGTTGAACAGAAGTCATCTTCATAAGTCACAATCACCGAGAACATCAATTTTCATCTTCCCCCCTCGTCATTTCCTCTCTCGTCCTCTTCCTTCTGGTTAATTATTTTCCATACCAATATCACCAACAATAAAATATCATCACCAATCACTTCTATCATAGAGAGATCTGGATCCTTATCTAACAATTCAAATTATGTTTGAATGTTCCTCAGGTACAAGAGAAGATAATAATAATATTGATATGGGTTTTTATTAGGGGGGAAAAAACCACAAAGGAATATTTCCTGCCATATTTTCCATAGGAATGTGGTATATTTGATGACTGGGACGTTGACCTCTTGAGCAGAGGTCAAGGGAGAGGATGGCACCATATTTGGGTAAAGAGGACACAGGAGAGGGGTATCAGCATTTGGAATAAGGAGAGAAGTGCAATGGGGATGCACAGAGGTAACATGAGAGGGAGGAGGGGGTGGGGGTAAGGGTGTTAACAACTTGTGGGTTACTGGAGTAGAATATGGGGTGAGAGAGAGAGAGAGAGAGAGAGGAGGGGGTGAGAAAGAGAGAGAGAGAGAGAGAAGAGACATAGGGAGAGGGGGTGGACATATGACAGGAAAACAGATACATGTACTCACAACAAAATAAGGAGGGAAGTAAAGAGTAAACAACTTGGATAATGAATGAAACACTAATAGTATGTGGGGAAAATAAAACAACAGGGTGAACAGTAAGAAAACAAGTTTTGCTACTGTTAGCTAGATGGCAGGAGATAAAACAAATAAGGTATCAATACAAAAAACCATGAAGATAAACAAGAGGTAAATGCAGGCCAAACAGGAGATATAAAATGAGTACCCGTAACAAACATGGTGTCTGAAAATGGATGATACACAATCAAATACTGACAGGACATAGCATATAGAGGTAGAGCGACAAAACTAATGAAGAAAAAAAAATGGAGGTAGCGATTTGGAGACAAGTACCACCAAAATATTTCCTTTCTTCTCCTTACCATCCATTCATAAAACCTACATACTGCATAGCTACAAACAGGGCCACGTGCCAGAGCACACCGGGGTCTTTTGTAAAGCTTGCAAGGGGGGTATTCATGCATTGTTTGGGCGATGTTTTTATTGACGGCTATTGGAGTGTCAATGAAATACACACATTTGTTTGATTTTTACATCTGTTCAAACTACAGACCAGTGATCTTATTCAAGATCTACAAATGCTTTCACAGTCTTTGGCAGGTGCTGCTGGCTTGAAGTGAGCACCGCTATATTTTTAAGAACTTTGGACTATGTGTTGTTATAGACACAATGAAATTTCTGTATTGGAAAAAAATGTTATTACAAAAAATACATACGATGAACGATGGCAAATTTTTATTTAAAGAATATAGGCCTACAGGCTTCTACCACTTTATGATAGAGTCATGTATTCATGGAAAACAGAAAACTTTTGAGGATTGTATGTATTCTGGAAATGTGTTATACATATATGTTGCAGTTCGATTTCAAACAAACTGAAATTGATAAAGAACCAAAGTATAAAACATTGTTATGCGGTTAGGTTATACCAGCACAAATCATTATTCTCATGAATATGATTAAATTTATTAGCCTATCACAATGACTTGAGCCATTATTTCCATGAAATTATACTAACAGAGTTGAACATGATTTCATGTTTCAGAAATGACATAAATCCTAATACTAACAGATGTATATTTTGGGGAATAAATCATCAGTTGTATGACTCCTGTAAAGCAAGAAGTGGAGACAGACAACTGCCTAAACCAAGTAACATACCCTGAAGGATGTATGGGGTATAAAGGTCAGACAGGGTCAAATGCAGGCAACAAAGACCCTGATTGTCCACCACACCTATGATGCAGGAACACAGAACAAAGATCAAGCCTCAAGTTCTCTGCTAAGCCCTTAATTTCATCAATCAAAGTCCCAGCTATTTGCCAACACAACACAGGTAACACCCATAAAAAAAATCAACTCCACATCAAAACATGAGTTAGTCTCATACACCATGCTGCAGTTGCTGCTTTACTGGAAAGCAAACACAGTTTTCAGTGCTACTTTCAAGATTAATGGTTTAAACCTCATAAAGACATCCGGATACTAATGAACTGAGTAGGATATACCATGTTGCGGTTTACAAGTCCAGTGGGTTGAATGCAATGAAGTGAAACATAGTACAGAAAGAGTCTGAATTTCAAGGCCAAAGCAAGCTCCTTGGTTCAAGTACAGATGCTGTACACCAAGGGCCCCCCAAAAAAGCTGGTGGCACACTTATGTCCATATATGGGCATATGACATCACAGAGAGGGCTCTGTATTAGCAGGAGCTGGAAAGAGATAATGGGAATATGGGAGAGAGAGAGAGAAACAGAGAGAAACAGAAAGAGAGAGAGACAAAGACAGAGAGATATAGAGACAGACAGAGAGAGAGAGAATAAATGAAAGAGAAAGAATACAGAGGGGAAAGAGAAGAAATAAAAGAGGAAGACAGAGCAAGACAGAAACAGAAAGTGAGAGATACAGAAGACACAGCGACACAGAGACACAGAGACACAGAGACACAGAGAGAGAGAGAGAGACAGACAGAGACAGAGACAGAGACAGAGACAGAGACAGAGACTGAATAAACCCCCTTACCACATACACACATGGGAGTGATTTTGAGAGAGAACAAAGGACAATAGCGCTGTGTTTACACAAGATGACTGGCGGCTGTCCTGGGCTGTGCTGAGCGAATGGTGAATAGGCTTCACGGTCCAGTGAGTGCAAACATACTCCAGGGCACACCATTGGTCTAAAGTTGAGGGTGTGCAAGATGAGCCAAGAGATAACTCATGAATATTCATTGATCAATGGACTGAGAGCAAACAGTCACTCCACACAGTTGTGCTTTTTTTTTCACTAAGAAGGAGAGGTGTGTTCTCATTTCATCTGAAAATAACATATTGGGCATAAATTTGCACATTAAATGCTGCATTGAGATGACAAATTCTTTGTTTATGACATTAGAAAAAAATAAAAAATAAAAAGAGGAATCAAGGAAAAAGAAGATAAACCAAGAAAATTGATACAGTGAAACCTGTATATAAAGACCACTCAAGGGAGACAAGAAAAGCAGTCTTTATGAGCAGGTGATCTTTACGTACAGGTTCCTTTAATACATGTTTCAATGAGAAACACTTTTCAAGGGAAACAAAAATTATGGTCTTTATAGACATTGGTCTTTCTATACAGGTGGACACTAAAGCAGGTTTGACTGTACAAAAGACGGTGTTGATTAGTTATGTTATAATTAATCAGTCACCTTATGACTATCATCACCAAAAATATATTTTATAGAGGAAGACCTGTTATGATTAATACTTATAGTGATAAATATATTCCTTAATGATAATCATTCAAAATTATGGAAAATAATCATTCAAAATTATGGAAAATAAGCATGTGGGACTGTGGATGTCAATCAATCTGTCAACATCATTTCTGTTATTTTAAACAGTGACAGGTTTGACAGGAGTGGCTGAATCTCATGTGAAAGATTATGCAAATGATCTCCAATGTAATATTTTGATGCACACCAAAGCCCTCAGAGCACAATATTTATAACCAGGGTTCACCAATGTTTATAAAATAATGGTAACATTGGTCTCAGTTCTAGTCATTGTAGCCTCACACTAGTCTATATAGCTAAACTTTCTGATTTCTCTTTGATAATGTAACAAATCCTTCTTCCTTTTTTTAAACTGCCAACTCAACTCACTTATTTTTTTTCTTTTAATGATATCATAATTATTATTCTAATAGCTGGAACCTACCAATTCATTCTGGATGATGAAAGACTTTAGTTCACTTAGTCTAAAAATGACAGGGTCTAAATATGTCAGTCCATACAACAATCTGACTCTGTAAAACCACTAGAGGGAGCTATACTGGATATTAACTCATGTATCGGCATTATGTGCAATGGGTTCATAAGCTTAATAGTCTAACAAAGCACAAATTTTAATCATAAAAGCATTATCATTCAATCTGATATTGATTGGAATGAAAGAAAGATGAATTTTAGGAGTAGAATATCACACATGCTCACACAGATATTTTTCTGTATTTAATTTGACAATACATTTTTTTTTCTTCAAAAATTAGGAAGCAGAGCCTGTTTAATCTATGCAAACATTTCTTCAGATATTTTTTAGAATACAGTGAACATTTTTAATTTAGAAAACCACAACACTTAAAAGTAAAGATATTTTTTACACAGAACAAACTTATGATTTCTCTCACTCCTGTCTGACTCTTTCCCTTTTTAAATTATATACACCCCCCCCCCCCCAAAAAAAAGAAAGGAAAAAAAAAAAGGGTCTTCAAAATACCAAATTATCACATTGTGCACACTGAAACCTTCAAGATCAAAAGAATGTTACTATTGGAATTAGAGAAGAGAATAAGATATGTTTTATCACTCAAATCTCAAACAATTTTATGAATATTTAACATGGTCTGGAGATGTCAGTTACAGAAAAATTGTATCCCTGCTCTGTGGAATGTAGACAGGCCTGCCAACCCTGAAATCCAAGAAATGACAAGGCAGAGGCTGAAAATAGGGACATTACTGAGTTTCCTATACATTACTACAGACAGATTTTTACAAAAATGGGGACACAGTGGTAGAAGTGTCTCTTTCTTTTACCAAAAATCGGGATTGTCCCTGTTAAATAGGGACAGTTGGCAGGCATGTGTAGATATTTTTTTTGCACAACATTCTACAACAGCGTCAGAAATACACGGGGGCGACGGGCGATTTCGCCCTCGTCGGCCCCCATATCGCCCCAATAAATGCTGGAAAACCTGTATTTGGGGGCGACCGTTTTCATATGAGTCGAAAGAAAATCACTATTATGCTCAAAAAGCAGCTAAATTCAACCTTTTATCTCGTTGTTGACTCGGAGCTTGGCACATCGCGAATGTGTAGCATCGTGAGCGCTAGACCAAATGACAACAATTATAGCCAGATATCGCATAGCGACAGGGAAACTGAAGATAGCGCTTTTTTCACGCATACTACAGTAACTACCCTCATTCTATATCAGGGTTGTATAAATTCATCGACAGCTTCATTTCACTTAGTCTTTGCGCGACACCTTTTGTGAAAATTTCCTTTCCGAAATGCAAGATCACTGTTACAATGATAGGTCTAAAATTACCATCATCCGTGTAATGAGACTATCACTAGATCTACGACTGGATATTATACACCACACAGAGAAATTGTCCCTTACCACATTAAGTCTGTAGTCACCTCAAAAAATCAATCTGTAAAGCCAAAGCCCGCCTAAAAAATGCGGAATTAGTGCCAATTTTTTTCAAAGCACGCGGCGCTTAAGTCGGGTTGTGAGAAACAGAGTCAACGAAAACGCTCTACAAATCAAGAAATCAGTGTATTTATGACGGGGCTTTTTACTTGTCGCGCGCGAGAGCGATGCTCATCGAGTGAGATGGTATCCGCGAAAAACAAATTGGAAAAGAAAAAATCGCCCGGAACTGTGTGCATTCACAGTGTATATGTACGTACGTACGTCCAAGCGGATTTAGGAGTATTATGTGCGAGAGAAAAAAAACACACACCAAGCCCTCCTTTTCGCGTAAAATAAACATCTCCGCGGCCCGCGAGAAATACGCCTAATGACAGTAAATTCCGGTGAAATTGACGTATTGTTGAATTGACCTATTGTTGATTTATTCCTTCAAATTTTGAAGAAGAAAAAAAAAAAAAAATCTGATGGGGGGGTGAAGTTAAAATTTTAAAAATCTATAGAAGGTCTATTTTAAAATCAAATTGGGCAGTATGACGTAAAGTAAACCTGTGCATGAGGTACGATTAGTACCAATGTAACAGCGATCGCAATATCACACCAAAAAAAAACAAATTGATAACCAATTTGCACTTTCCATTAAAATGGTAGCCCCAATAACATAAGAAATAGCCCCATAAAATTCAAAAGTAGCCCCAAGGCAAAAAAAAAAGTAGCCCCTAAAAAAAAAAAATTATTTCCTAGGCTGTTCTACAAATGTGTTTATTCAGAGAAAAAAAATCCATTATAGAGTTTCCCTATTATCCTGCCAGCATACTTTTTAATCCTCAGAACAAAACTCTTCATTCTTTTCAAGACAAGTAATCAGAATATATAATATCTGGAAATACAAACAGGAAAGGTCCGGGAATACTCTTCCACTGATCAACATCACCTTTTGCAACATAAGTCAATAATAAAGATGGGGGCATTCATTCAGCGAGGAAACGAGGCCAGACGCCAGTGAACACACACACACAATCAACAAGTGACTTCTTGGAACGAACTCAACACAGCTGGCGACCTTTATCCCACATAATTCAAACTAAAGATGTCATCAAAACAAATGAAGGACAACTCAATTATAGGCGATGGTGGGCAGATAAAGTGATGGGCGATCGTCCAACTGCAGAGTGAACCTACACCTTCTGCGAAACGCTTTTAATGAAAAGTTCCTCTTTTTAATTTTTTTTTGGTTTATATGAAATAACTGAAAAGACTATTCTATCAAACAATTATTTTTTGAAGATTCTGGAATAGGGTTTTCCCTATATTACAAAACAACCTTCAGTTTGGTAACCAAAATAAAACCTCTTGGACTCTGAAATCCTCCACAGAAAATTCAACTTAACCATCTAAACAAGATCGTCATTTGCTAATGGTTAAAGAATGGAATATTACAAGAGGCATGGTAGATTATTTGAACAATGTTTTTGACGGTGTAGTATCTATATTCTAAACATCTTCTTTATTATGATTTCTACCAACAAATTATCATTCACACTTGCAGCTATTAATATGTAATACTCTTATACAATAAATTACAGGAATCTGATGAAAGTTAAGGTGTAAGGCCTGCTGAATGTTGCTTTAAGGTACCGGAAGCTGAGCGAGTTTTATGTCTCTCATTTTAAATACTCTTCCTTTTTATTTTTCTTCCTTCAAGCATATTGGACACAGAAGGCCAAGGTCAATATAAAAACGCCCACAGCGATTCAAGAACCTGATGAGACTTAATTTATTCCTTGAAGAGGAGAAGAGAAAATTGGAGTAGATGTCGGCCCTGTTTACTTTCCTTTTCTCATGATATATGCAGCCAGGCATGTAAAGAAAACACAGACCAACTGTTTTATAGGGTAAAACTGCAATGAATATTGGCCAAGCATTTTGCAGTGGCAATGTAATAAATATATAAACCACGCTATCCTCATAATTAGTTGGATATAGACAATATCTAAAAAGATCTATATGTGACATCCATAAAGGAAAACGTCAACGGGGATTAAAAAAAAAAAAAAAATTCTTTTAATCTCCTTTTAGTATTTCAAATTATAAGACAAGTAGTTTGCTACTCATTGACTAAATCAAAGATATCTGGAAAACTTGCATTGGTACACAAGCCAACCAGAAGGCCGAAAACAGGAAATTTCTAAAAGTTAAAGAGTATTCGAAGTTCCCTCGCTAAAGCTCCTCTGCTGCCAGACACTCAACCTATTTCACTTGGGAATCACTATATCTGTGGTTTAAAATAGAATTATATATGAACATAGTAGTATAGATACTTTAGACTGATTGGTTAAAAATCAAATTGCATTTAATTTTTTGACTTGCGTTTAAATGTAGCTTTTTATGGAAGAGGCCCAGTTCATTGAGGGAAATAATTTACTCTGAATAAAGTACAGGTAGATGTTTGTATTCTACAATATATTGTCTGCTTGGAGGCAGACGGGCATTATGTTCCATCATTTTTACTCTTAACGCCCTTCTGGCTCCATACAGATGATATGATCTCAACTAGCCTAGTTTCAGGGTCCAACACTCTCAGAAATGTTGGTTAAAAATCATCAGGTTGGTTCAAATATGAACCTACCAACTGTCGGTTAAAAATAAATTGTATGTAAAACATATGGATTTTTTTTTTAAACCAACAGTTGGTAGGTTCATATTTTAACCAACCTAAAAACTTTTCTGAGAGTGAATGATTTTCACTCCTTTCTACTTTTCTAGGACAACTACCCCCTAGACAACTACCCCCTAGACAACTACCCCCTAGACAACTACCCCCCGGACAACTACCCCCCGGAAAACCACCCCCTGGACGACTACCCCCCTAGGACATCTACCCCCCAGGACAACTACCCCCCAGGACAACTACCCCCAGGACAATTACCCCCCAGGACAACTACCCCCCAGGACAACTACCCCCCAGGACAACTACCCCCCAGGACAATTTTTCCGGGGGTAGCTGTCCAGGGGGTAGTTGTTCGGGGGGTAGTTGTCCAGGGGGTAATTGTCCTGGGGGGTAGTTGTCCTGGGGGGTAATTGTCCTGGGGGGTAGTTGTCCTGGGGGGTAGTTGTCCTAGGGGGTAGTTGTCCTGGGGGGTAGTTGTCCTAGGGGGGTAGTCGTCCAGGGGGTGGTTTTCCGGGGGGTGGTTGTCCGGGGGTGGTTGTCCGGGGGGTAATTGTCCAGGGGGTAGTTGTCCAGATACGATTATCAGTATATGTGGAGTGTACACATAAGAAAAGCTTTCCAAGGCTTAGTGGAAATTATTACATCAAGATCAAACAGGTTACTGCATGAATCTGTCATATATCAACATACAAGGAAACGGAAGTACATTGGTTATTTGGTTAAAATCTTATCTGTTGTCTTTTTCTTTCAATTCCCAAAAAAAAGAGTTCAATCAACATTTAAAAGGGCTAATGAGTTGCAGTATTTTCAACATGCGCCCTGCTGAATTCAAAAAATCCCTATTTGGTTATATCCAGCAGTTAAAAGTTCTATCTACCACTGTGAAAATACTGTTGCTCCTTTGCAGTTTTAAAGGGAAGCTTGAGTTCTGGGAAAGGTAAAAAAATAATTTGTGAGCTTTCTCATTCTTATTATGTTAGTTTGGAAGATTATCATTGTAGATATGTCCCCTGAAAAGGATTGCTCTCCAAATGCCCTCACATTGAAATGTTCGGGCCGAACATTTGTGTGTAGTCCCATATACACCTTTCTGTGTGAAGTGCATGTGACTCTCAGCAGGATTGAGTCAATTTCTTATCATTTTGGTGATTCCAAAACCTTACAGCATACACCAATTATTATGTGCTATATAATCAACCTTTCCCAATTGCTCTGAGACAGTTTATTTGACAATTCAGTCTCAGGACCAGAACTCAAATTTATCTTTAAATGTAGATTTAATACATTATTTTTATTTTTTAGTGCATTCCAGAAGTAGGATATTTTGCCGAGTTGAAGAAGCTGCTGCGTTCATCACCCTTTGCCTTGAAGACGTCCATCCCTCACAAAATACAAACAAAGAAGCAAAGATCCAAGGAGGAACCAATTTCGTTCTCAGCTGAGGTGCAGAGAAGCTCTGCATGACTGAATGCTACACCCCCACAGAAAAGTCATCCCACATCATGAGATATACAGAGGCTAACTCAATAATGTTTTTTGAAAAGAATCAAATGGATCAGACTGTTCTCTTCCATGACTTTCTTAACCTTTCATTTTAGAGGATTGGGTATGATGCCAAGGGTAAAACCACAACAAGCAATGCAAGATAATGCAATGAAATCTTTTCACAGAATGGAATATATCCAAAAGGACAATATTTAGAAATGTGATTGGAAAAGTCACTCTGGAGATCTAAACTAAACTGTAAATCACAAATTAATGAAACTGATCTAATGACATGAAACATCTTAAGAGTGTCACACTTTGGCTTCTTTGTGACCTCTTTGTTTGATTTTTCTTTCATTTTTCTGTAACTAATCAGACATAATTTTATGTCTTACATAAGCAATTGCTGTATAGGTATTTTTACAGCCAAAACATGGATGGAGAATTAAATACTTTGAGATCGTTCATTTGCCTTTGATGCAATTTTGTTTGCTTTTATTTCTTTTTATATTATTTCATATATACCATAACAAGCCAGAGCAGTCTGGGAAGTACAGCTGTCTCTCACTTAATATAGCTAAACATTCATATAATAATAATAATAACAATAATAGTAATATTCTGGATTTATATAGTGCCTAATACATCTACAATGTCTCTAAGTGCTTTACAGACATTACTATTGCCCCAGTCATCAAATTCATGGCTTGCCCGCACACAATGTATGCACCTTCTCCACTCCCTGGGGAGCATTCCAGCCACGCAACTTTTACAGACGTTCACAAAGCTGATCGAACCACAATGCCTTTCGCATCCTACCAGGTACCCATTTAAAACCTGGGTGGAGAGAAGCAATGTAGATAAAATGTCTTGCTTAAGGACATACGTGCCGCACCGGGGATCGAACCCATGACCTTCACATCTCCAGTCAAGTGCTTATTGTATGGGTCCTCATTTTTAAGGATTTATCTACCTAAGAGGCTAATGAGGAGTGCTCCTATTTCAAGAGAGAGCACAGGGTGATACTGTAATGTGTGTGCTTACTAAGGACGATCCCACTACATATGCTTTTATATTTCAAATGTGAATGGGGTCTTATACGACCAAGCTGGGATTGATATAATAAACACATTTGTAGATCTAAGCCCTTCTATCTATGTATTCCAGCCAACCTGTTTTACTCTACTGTCTGCTATTTCCTGTCCCGTTTCCTGGTGAGACACACACTATACTTATTTGACCTAGCATTTATTTGTACAGATATATTATACAAATGCTGTGGTGTATTGGGGACTTGAAATGTGATCGCAATAATGGCTTCTCAAATCTTCCTAAAAATAATATTGAAAGATATCAGAAGAAAACGGGCCCAGGAAAGATGTTAACCGGTATCAAAATCCAGACGGCATTTAGTATGTACTGTCCCAAAACTTCAGTTTGGCAATTCTTCATGCTTTTGAATAGATCAGATTACTAAATAATGAGAAAGGTCACATTATTATATAGATTACAAGCCTCATAACTGAATTAGTCCAAAGTAAATTACTGCTAATTATTTTCTTATCCTATGCCCTGTACAAAACGTTAAGTTCACACCATTTTCGCTCTTAGCGAAGTGAACGATTGGTCAATTACATCACTGTCAATCAAACAGTATTTGAGTGGAGGGTCATGGTTCAAAGCTGCCTTGCTACACTTCCTCAGATACTACGTACAGTTCTGCACAACCAACTTCAACTTACCAGGAGACTATAGATCCCTGTCCTTGCAAATTAGTCCAAATCAAACTGCTAAAGCCAATGATTTTCACTCCTACCCCTTTCTACTTCAAGACAACCTTCAGCATAATTATACATGATTAGGCAATCAATTCAAATTAAGGACGATATTGCAGATATGAGTTAAGGCAAAAGGCTCGATGCTCCCATTCTTTGGATGCCGCTTCTGCGCTACGCAACGCTGCTTGACTCTACATGGCAATGCAAAAGAATTGTGTCTTACTATACAGTCTTAGCATGACAAAGATCTAGTTATGAAATGTTGACGAAGGACGTGGAGTCAGTGACCACTTCATAATAACTAGGATGCACCTGTTCCCTACCTTACGTGTGACATTTCCAATCAGGGGGTGGCAAAAATGTGTGGAATCTTCAAAGATGGTGCCACTATAAAACTTTCCATTTTCCCAAGCCAAGCCTACAACCCTTTCACATCAATTCTTCTGTGTCTTTCAAAAGATGAATTTGGATCTGCTGTTAATTTGATAGGGAGCTTGCCTAGTACCTCCTTGATTAGACCACTCTCTCATCTGCTCAGATAATATCATCTGTTTAGAGCCAGAAGGGCACTAAGTACCATCATTTGTACAGAGTTAAAACACCCTTCTGGCTCCAAACAGATGATATGAAGCTATGATTATGAGTTATGGGAAGAACAAGACCTAACCTTCCAGACAACTTTTTTTTAATAGATTCTAAATCATACTGCCATGAAAATGATATTGGATTCAACAATGCTACAATGATCATTACAATTTCATCAAACATATTAGAATAACTACGAATTTGAAAAAACATGTTAACAAGGCTAACAAGCAGTAGCCTAGGTTTACCAGAAAGCATTAACTGATTTAGCTTTCTAATGATGTGGCTGATAAATTGTTTCAGTAAACTTTGTTGCTATGTCATGTCCTACAAACAATTTGGAACTTCTGTTCCTGGGGAATAAAAAAAAATGGCAGTCATGCAAGTGATGAACTCACAGTCACAGCTCTAGGAGAATCTAGTGTTGCCATTTTGACTTGCATTGGTCCCTACTGATTCTACCATGATATGCTGTGTAGCAGGTAGACATATATATACAAGACTCAACAGTCCAGGTGGAACTGAGTGACAAGTGTAATATTCCATGCTACCACCAACTCTTCAAACTACCACAACCACTTTTAAAAAATCTTCACTTACCTTCAATACAAGCACAGGCATCTTCAACATGACTAAAACCTTCAATGAATATTATCCAACATATAACTTTCCAGACTGTTGAACTCCTTACTACTCCAGAATACACAAGGTTCAAAGAACGAGAGAGATATAAACGGTGTTGTTTTTGGATCCCCTTGATATAGCATTCACAAGTCAAGTAAGGTTACCGTAGTGTAGAGTGTCGGACTCAAGGGCTGGTCTGAGTTCGTTCGCAGGGCCACCACACAGAGGGGAAAAAAGTCTGGGAAAAGGATCAGATTTCACTAGTAGGCCTTACTCAACGCTTGTTTTGAAACCTCAACAGGTGGCATGCGCAGTAGGCCCAAGTTTGATCCTATCTCGTCTTCAAAGGATGCAAGAGAAGATTGGATATGATATCTTTCACAACTCAGTTATGTCAGTGCCCAAATGTAATTGTCAATGTAAGGGGGGGGGGGGGGAATGACAACCAGCATATATTTGGAGTGTTCTGAATTCTTTTTTCACATTACATTTATCAAGCATGCTACTCCCTCAGTTATTGATGACCCTGACACCCCTATGTCTAGGAATGGACTAAGACCCCAAGGAAATTGGTCCTGAAGCTGTCAAAACAATACCATCTACATATTGCAAATTTAGGAACTAATGTTTTATGTTGTATTTTCCTTGAACTTTTGGCAAAGCATAATAGACCATAGGTTATTCTGGAAAAGTGCTTACATTTCATTAGGATACGCTTGCTTTTTTTTTTTTATATAATTTATTCCTCTTGGTGAGGTGCAAGGCTTATTTAAGAAGGCCATCTGTACATAACAAACACTCCATGTTTTGTGGATAGTTTAAGGAATATATTTCAACCAGAAGAAGACACTATTCAATAACTCCCTTTAAAAAAAAACCCCAAAAACAACAACTAACAAAGAATATCTGAACATCATCATTTGCTGAATGTCCTTCCATTATTCTTTGACATGACAAGAGATGTCGCCAGTAAAGGGGGCTGACAAAGCAACTAGAAGAAGAAGAATATAATAGTTTAAAGTGATTGATTAACTTTGTGAAAAATAGTAAAATCAGCTCAAATGCCAGTGAATTGTGTGCAGTCCTCTAACTCCATATATAATTAAGGATATGTGAAAGTATGAGAGAAAATAGAACCCGTTTACTATCCTAAAAAAGAGAAAATTGCGATCAATAGATAGCGCAAGTCGCTCGGCTTCTTTGCTGCGCTGCAGTCACAAAAACCAAGCACCAGCGCTTGGCGATTTCAGAGCGGGTTTCCAGCCCGTATGAGTATTCTGTGATAGAGCGAGGTATGCCAACCGTAAGAGTTCTTTAGGGTTCGGTGGTACTCTATCCCGACATCAATGTTCAATCGTAAATATCTTGATATATAAACGACCGATCAGCTTATAAAACTCAGGTGATTCCTGTCTGAGCTAAAGGTTTGCAATTATGATTACAGCATTAGCTGGAACAGTGATTTTTTTTTTCAATCCTGGGCAAAGTTAATCAATGCCTTTAATAGATGAAAGGTGTGATACGGGGTAAACATGCTATCAGTATTGCACGCTTCACCGTTGACCTTGTTTTCTTAAAGACTTTTCCTTCTGGTTTCTTCTACTTCCACATCTTCATCCCACACCCACACTTTAATAATTGCACTGTAAAAGAAAACAAGCAAAGATAAGGAGAGAGGGAGAGAGAAAGAGACTGAGAAGGAGAACCAGGAGACGACGTATACCCATAGACTTTTTACACTTGATTTCTTTAACCCTGTACTATCCTTAATCCCTGACTATATTTTTTGTTATATACCACATGTCTAGATTATAGGCCCCTGATTGGTCAAATTTGCAGTCATGAAATTCACTATAGACTGCCGGGCGGTATGGTGAAAAATATTGACCGGGCATAGTTCTGCTCGCGCATACAATGCAATACAATGCGCGTACAATGCAATGCAATGCAATGCGCGCGTAGCTACGGCAATTTAGATACGTGGGTGCGCAGCCGGCACCATACATGTACACCGAACAAAATCCGAAAGAACAATCAATGAGAATTAATACATTACGGTACCATATTTCATCTGTCTTTGAAATGAATTTCTGAGCTAACGAAGGATGTGGTATATAAAACAAATGTTGACTGCTTCTTTTTCGCATCACGGTTAAAACCATGCATGGCCCTCGGTGATCTTGCAACTGTGCTACGCCCCCTCGACTGTCGTCTCGGGGCATAGCACAGCTGCGAGCTCACCTCGGGCCATAATTTTCACCGTGCCCCTCAAAGCAGTCAACATTTGTATACTGTTCTCATTTGCAGTTTTAGTCCCGTACTATCTCCCTAGCCAGAGCACTTAGCCCCACCTTTTGACATTTAGCCCTACCTTCGGTGGGGCTAATCCTGCCTTTTTCCAGGGCTAAAATAATCCCGTCTTTTTCCCAGGGCGAAAATAATCCTGTACTATGGTGGAGTTAGCCCACTTTGGTAAAATGCAACGTGAACAGAAAGTGGGCTGGGCTTAGTCCCGTACTATCGGTGGGGCTAAATCCTTGTTTATCCCCACTGATAGTACGGGACTAAGCAAAATTTTGCAAGTGTAAAAAGCCTAATAGAAAGGGAGAGTTATACATGCATGATGAATGGGTAATCGGAAACATGGTCCAGTTACATTTGCTCCTAGCTTTATTTTGTCAAAGGTATAGGGTTAGGGTTAGCAATTTGATTTGGGTCTTAAGGTAGCTTTAGGATTAGGGTTAGGGTTAGGGTTAGGGTTAAGATTTGGGTTAGGGTTAGGGTTAGGGTTAGGATGTGGGTCTGGTATAGGGTCAGGTTCAGGGTTAAAATAAAGAATTAGATTAGGATATTGACCCCGAGCAACTGACAATGAATTTTATGTCATAGAATCAATGAATGCTCAACAATTTGCTTGTGATGTGACAGACTGTGGCAATATCAGCAGTTCCCACATTTGCACATTCTCAAATATCAAAGGGATAATGATGTGTATTTTCAATTACAGATCTACTGTGCTTCTGATTCTTAGAACAGTTCTAAAGCAGGCTGCATATTGTACATACTTCCAAGCACACGAATGGTTTCAAGCACTGGAATGGTTTCACGTATATGTACTCAGAAAAAAAGAACAACAAATTTCTTGTCATATTTGCTAAAAAAAAGAAAATATGTAATTGATATTCTCTACTTCCTTGAAATTTGTTCTCATTTCTTAAGTTCAGGAAATTATCATTTCAGAAAATAAGAATATAATTCATCTGTTGAGAGGAAGAAGAGCATTAACTCTAACTCTGTGTTAATATATATATATATATATATATATATATAGCGAGAGAGGTGTGGATGTGTGTACCAATCGGTTGAACCATGTTAAATTTAGATATGTGAAGAGAGAATATAATGGTACAGAATGAAGCAGGTCACTCGGTGTATTTGCAAGCTTTCGGCTCCTGGCCTTCTTCAAGTTTATTTGCTAAATCAAACAGAATGAAACAAATAATAATAATAAGCAACTTAACAAAACTAAAGACAACAGAACAGAACTATCATAAATCTGGCAACATAAATCAACAGGAATAATTATAAGTGAAATTGAAAAGATGTTACTCGCCAAAACAAAACTAAAGACAACAGAACAGAATTGTTATAAAGCTGGCAACATAAATCAACAGGAGTAAGTGAAATTGAAAAGATGTTATACTCGGCAGGAGTAAGTGAAATAACGAAAATGGAACTCAATAAAAACAAAAGTAAGCAAAGTAAACAATTACCTGACAAGTATGTAGGTAGAATCATACACAGTATACTCATGTATAATCATGTGAACATATTTGTGTGCGTCAATATATACTTATTTATGATATGTTACCATATGATCTAATTATATAAATGTACAAGTATATGCACGTGTACATATTCCGTACGTATATCGCAGGTGAAGGTGCAAATGCATGTGAGAATATACATATATCTTTACACCAGTATACGGGCACTATGCATGTACATGTTCGCATGCATTTATTATAAACCTATTTGTTACACTTCTTTGTCATATACTTTTATCCATATCTCCTTACGACACGCACGCAGTTGACGTGGCGATTCCACGCACATAGAGAGTAAAAACCAAATTAATCGTCTTAAAGCCAAATTGTCTTGCCTAATCATCCCCTCAACGCTGGAACTTCACTATGCCCCCCTTCCCCCCTTTTTTACATTGTTCCGGTCGGACGCACCCATTTATTTACTTGTGTAGTAAACGCCCTCTACATGACGTCCGTATTACATGTAACGATTATTGCACAGAACACCTACCCATTACACACGAGAGTACATATACATTTGCTTCGACCTTAAAAGTCAGGTAATTGTTTACTTTGCTTACTTTTGTTTTTATTGAGTTCCATTTTCGTTATTTCACTTACTCCTGCCGAGTATAACATCTTTTCAATTTCACTTACTCCTGTTGATTTATGTTGCCAGCTTTATAACAATTCTGTTCTGTTGTCTTTAGTTTTGTTTTGGCGAGTAACATCTTTTCAATTTCACTTATAATTATTCCTGTTGATTTATGTTGCCAGATTTATGATAGTTCTGTTCTGTTGTCTTTAGTTTTGTTAAGTTGCTTATTATTATTTGTTTCATTCTGTTTGATTTAGCAAATAAACTTGAAGAAGGCCAGGAGCCGAAAGCTTGCAAATACACCGAGTGACCTGCTTCATTCTGTACCATTATATTCTCTCTTCACATATATATATATATATATATATATATTAACACAATATATTTCACAAAATATATTGTGAAATATAATTGGAGTCATTTTCTTATGCTTGACAGATGCTACGACAAACATCTCCACCAGTGCATGTCTCGCAAACGAAGAAAACTTGACAAGCTCAAGCAGAAGTCTCCTTTCTACAATTCACAGGGTCCTAAACCCAATAATGAGGAGAATAATGGCTGCAATACCCGGAAAACTGTCATCAATCTCTCAGACTACACCTTAACGGACTGTGAGAAGAGTCTACTGGACAAAGGTCTATCATTTTGTCCATCGCAAAACTTAGATAAGGTAGAAATCTGTGCGGATGTTCATCGTTTCACTCAAAAAGTTCGGCGAACGGAGAGTTACACCAATGACATCACGGACAATGAGGAGAGCAATATCAGCGGTCCAGCTGAAGAACCAACGGAGAAAGCTACACGCCGCGTACCAGCTAAGAAGGGCAAACCTACCAAATGTTGCGCCACGATACCATCTGGAAGGAACCCCTTTATTGACGCCTTTGTCAACAACGTAGAGAGTCACCTCGACAAACTACTCAAGTCTGCCATGGAACCCACACCATCGAACATCTCTAAAGGACAACGAGCAGCTATTCGCAGTCTACAGGAAAACGTTGACATCATCATCAAACCAGCCGATAAAGGTGGAGCGGCAAACGTGCAAAACAACGAGGACTACAAGGCTGAGGCAGCGAGGCAACTTTCTGATTCTAAATTCTACACTCCCTTAGACGAGGATCCAACTGGTGTCTACTTCCAAGAAGCCAAAACTTTGTGTGACTCACTAAAGAATAATAACTCACTTGATGCTAAGTTGTTGGTACCACCCAAGCCTAAAATCAGTAAGTTGTACCTTCTTCCTAAGATTCATAAGTTACCATCTTTAGTGGCCAACAAGACTGGAATCAAATCTGACGACAGTGAAGAGATAATCTATCTTACCAAAGAACACAAAATTATCCCTCCAGGTCGACCGATTGTTTCTAGCATAGGCTCACTTACAGAGCCTATGTCGGCGTACATTGATAGCTATCTTAAACCAGAATTGGTACACACTGAGAGTTATGTAAAGGACACCACAGATTTTCTTAATCTACTTCCTCGAACTATCCATCCTAACAGCTTGCTGGTCACTATGGATGTAACTAGTCTGTACACAAACATCCCCCACTGGGATGGTATAGAAAGCATGAGAAGCTTCCTTACCAAACATGCACCTAAGGACACTCCTATCGATGATCTGACTAGATTAGCGGAATTTGTACTGAAACACAATTATTTCGTGTTTGACGGAAAATTCTTCCTGCAGAAACAAGGTACTGCAATGGGTACCAAATTTGCGCCTTCATATGCCTGCATATTCATGGTCATGCTTGAAGAAAATTTTCTTGCAAAATGCCAAAAGAAACCCGCTATGTATGTCAGATATATTGATGACATATTTATGATTTGGCCACATAGTGAACTCGAACTTGATTCTTTCTTCAATCGCTTTAATACAGAACAATCCGGTATTAAATTCACAATCGAAAAATCAATAGAAAGAATCAATTTTCTTGACGTCACTATTACCAACAAGGAAGGCAAGCTTTCTACTACAGTGTACCACAAACCCACTGACAGTTTCTCCTACCTCCAGTACAGTAGCTTTCATCCTAAGCACTTAAAGACATCGATAGTATACAGCCAGATGTTACGTTACAGACGGATCATTTCTAACGAACAAGAGTTCGCTCAAGAATCTCTTAAATTAGCGCGTCATTTCGTTGAAGCAGGATACCCTGTGGACTTGGTAGAAACTTGCAGATTAAAGGCATTACATCGTGACAGGGCGCGTCTTTTGAGTGATCACAAGGAAAAATGTAAAACACAACGTAAAGTACTTGTGACTACATTTCACCCAGAAGGTAGCTCCCTCGCGAAGAACATTCGCCGTGAATGGCCCATTCTCCAACAGGATCCTCAGTTGGTCCCCAAATTTGCTCTACCACCACTACACGCGCAAAGACAACCCAAAAATCTCCGTCGTTTACTGACTACCAATTTGAGCGGCTCTAATCGAGAGGGTAACAAACAATGCGGCAAAACAAGGTGTCAAATATGCAAGCACATGATTCTTGATCAAAGTATCAGGCTTTCTGAAAAATGCAGAATCAGACCCCCTCCATGTAACTGTGACGTAACGAATGCTGTGTATGCTATCAAATGTGCAAAATGCCCGAATGCCCTGTACATAGGAGAAACTCTCAGATTTAGGGAGAGATTTAACAATCACAAGAGCAGCATTGCTCGCAACCTCCATCACCCTGTGGCAGAACACTTCAATACAGCGGCACACTCAGTGAGCGACCTACAATGCTGTATTCTTAGAGACGGACTCGTGTCGTTTGAAGACCGACATCTGTACGAAATCAAAATGATCGTAAAAAATGAGAGCTTCAGGAAGCCAGGCATGAACATAGACATGTCCTGGCTGACTAACTATACTTTCTTTCGTTAATACTCCTTATATTCTATTGCCAGGCATCTACTCAAACACCAATTTGACGTTTCTATTATGACGTCTTATTTCCATTATGACGTTTTAGTAATTATAATGCTCTCGCTCACTTATCATGCGCCTTGCGCTTATAAGCGCCCCTTATATTATTATACGCTTTGGGTCATAATCTACAAACGTGTATTTCAATTGTGACGTCTTCGTGACGTTTTTAAGATATTTTTGAGCTGTAAAGCGTTTCCAAGACAATGCGCCCGGTTACTTATAAACTAATTGCGCATTGTTTTGGAAACGCTATGGATACGATTTCGAAAGTTTGTCATTCACTTGATAAAGACGGTGTGAGTACTGTCGAAAATTCGTGAGGAAATAAAGAAGTTGGATAAAAGCATGACATTTCTAATAGTTTGTTTTTTTATATATATATATTATATATATATGAGTGAATGCCCTTCTGGCTCCAAACAGACAATATATATTGCACCAAGGAAGTAAGACTATTCATTTTGTACAGGGACCGCAGGCTTACACAATATATTTTGTGAAATTAAAGGGCAATCCGACCTTGGTAATGAGATGATTTGTGTGAAAGCAGAAAAATAAGGAAAACAGGATGGTGAAAGTATTTGAAAGAAAGTGGACAAGGACTAAGAGAGTTATGGATGTTTGAAAAATGAGATCACTACATATATGCGAATCTCAAATTGGCAATTTGGTGAGTTAATTGTTACATTTTTGTGGACAACTCTCCCATTTATCGTACACAAAAATATCATTAATTTGCGGTTTTCTTCGAGGCGCTTTTACCCTCGGGGCTGTACTCAAAATATATTGAAGATAGCATATTGTTATAGGTCCTCATGAAAGAAAAAGATCCTACTGAGTAATACATTTTGAAAAAAGTGACATTTTAGTCATTTTGTGTCTTAGAGCGAATGGAGGAGTTGTCCACAGCTTCATCACAGTGACACTACCCATTCGGCCAATTTGAAATTCCCATATGTATAGTGATTACAACTTTCAAAAATTCAAAACTTTCTTATTGCTTGTCCGATTTCGTTCAAACTTTCACCAATCAGCTTCTCTGATTTTTCTTCTTTCTTTCAAAGCAACTTGCTATTAAGGTTGGATTTCCCTTTAAGAATGCAGTGATTTGAGACATCCCGGTGACTAGGTCTCACTGTTCACGCTAAAATATACCCCCAGCACATCAAATCCAAGCACAAGCTGGGAATGGACTTGTTAGGGCATCGATCCTTACATAAACCAAACTTATAATGCCATTTTTATTAAAACCTAGTCAGATTTACATGATTCACTATCATGGGTCAACACTGACAAGCTAGTATGATATCTTGGTAAGTCTGGACGTTAAGACTATACCGGTCAACATTTCAATGTTGCATTGCAGGAGGGAAGGTGAAGGCACTTTCCGGACCGTTCAACATTACAAAATGTTGCCAGGCGCAGCTACCGAATCCAATCAACAAGAGCCTCCTCGCAATCAATATAAAAGTCAGCTCAGCCGGCCCCTTTCCATACCTTCAACGAGAGAAGACCTCTTGCTCTCTTCTTTTCCCTATATCGAGCTCCGAGAGAGAGAGAGGGTTTATTACAAATCGAGCCTCCTCCATGCATCCTCTTTATTATTTTCCATGCAAAGATGAGGCGCCCTCGATTGACCAAGCGAGTGATCGCAGAACACAAGGTTAAACATCCAAACTGGCTCGACTCTGTGAACCAGGGGGTATTCATGGGGAGGGTATCAATGAACTTCAGGGTTAGGTTTTGGGGAGGATCATCTATGATATATACAGACCCATGTGTGTATCCATTACAACATCTGTGCATTGTTATTATGCTCTCACCTCTGACCTAATTTACTTGAATTAAACTTTTTATCATGCTATTTTGCTTTTCTTTCTTACATCAAATCATATATATTCATTTTGTGTATCTCTTTCTTGCTGTTCAACCAAGTAGTATCCATAAATATTGGTATTTGAAGAATTAAAAAAAAAAAACCAGACGGAACACCCATCTCATGATGGAAACAAGACAATAGAAAATGAAGGTTGAATGATAAGGAATTCATACAGACCTAGTCCAGATGAAAATTCATTTTCATTCAGGAACAGTTGAGAACCATTTTTGAATTATCAATCTAAGGAATAAGGAATTCATACAGACCTAGTCCAGATGAAAATTCATTTTCATTTGGGAACAGTTGAGAACCATTTTTGAATTATCAATCTAACACTACCCTTCCAAACCAAACACTTTCTTAAAAGAATCAGTCTGATTACAAGCCTATTTTTTTCATACATGTAAGAAATATCTAGCTCCGCACACTGGCTCATAATCAAACCAATACTTTTTGATCAAGAGAGTTCTTTTTCTGGCTGACAATCTTTCATTCAATTCATTTAAATTTATCAAGCAACAGACAACATATAGAAGGAACTAATTTCGGAAAGGAAAAATAGCATCTGAAAGACTTACCACGTCATATCTTATCTCCCATAACATCGTATACTTTTTTTTTACAAAGCATGCTATAAGAAGTAACCCATCATCTCTCATTACTTGACATTTTCTATCTTGGTTAGATGGACTGTAAAAGCCCCCCTTGACCCTTGGCTTGAATCACAGCAACTACCCTCCCCTTGCACTTTCCCTACGGCTCCCAAGCAGGACTGACCCTAATCTAAATTCATGAGGCCATGAAGACGTTTCTTGCATGAGCAAACCGTTGAATTCTAAAGACTTGTGACAGCACTAACCCTGCACTCCTCTCAAACAACCCCCTTTTCACATGGGGAAAATCATTGCCTGTTCACACAAAGAAAACTGCCATATACAATGTTTTGTACAGTAACTCATATACAGCAAAATGTAGGGATGTGAACAATCCTTTTGTAAGAGAACCTGGCAAAAGATTAAGATAGACATGTTTCTTGTTTGAACATCATGTATGTAGCAAGAGAGCTGTACACAAAGAACTTTTTTAAAGGATATTCATCCCACGTGTATGCCCTTTCACAATATGTTCATTTCGTGTGTTTCTTTATACAACCTAAACAATTTTTGCTTACAAGTGAAAAGGCCCTAAGCTTAAATAACTTACCAAATAAGAACTTGATTGCTATAAGGTATACAAGCAATCAAATTTTAAGGAAGTGAATTGTTCACAGCGAGAGATCTCAAGCCAGGTTAATGACAAAATAGTCATTTCATGATAATAAAGACTGCTAAGTTTGGTTAAATACCAAAACTGCAAATGCAGATTGAGCATGTAAACTGCCATAACATTATATGAATAACAAAGATTTTCTACGCACTTTTATTCTTGAAGTGTGAAAGGGGCAGCCAAGGCTCTTTCCAAAGGACGGCACTTTATAAATCTTTCTCCGTCGTCCTCTGTTGCACAGGAAACCGATCGAGGAGAACAAATATTTCTTTCTGACATGTACGTTTCATGAATTCTAAAAAGACAACCAGCAAGAGAAGCTTTGCTTCTTTATAAAATTGCTATGCACGGTGGTCATACAAAGGAATATGTTTACAAATCCAATTTCATCAACATCGCTCTGCAATATCTGCAATAGATAAAATGGCAAGCATTTAAACGAGAGTGCTGTATAACTTAAAAAGTACAGTATTCAGATGGGTGCAATGAATTTTCCATGCACATGACTGACCAAAAAACAAAAACAAAAATGTAAAGGGATATATTTCAATCTTACAACCTAAATTTAGTGATCACATTCTTTCTACAAATCTGACCGAATATAGCGTGAGAGTTACTATATAGCTTTTTGACCTTTGGCAAAACGTTTGGGATATTAAGATAATCATTAAAAGCAAACATGAGATAATACCTTTGTCTAAAATGATGTTTGTCAAGAATTTTAGAACCCCCCCCCCCAAAAGACAAAACATAATCAGAAAACACAGAAGTACAAAAGAGGAGATTTCTCTTCTAACAAACTACATGCTAATCTTTTAGCCTGTAACTTTCATAATTCAGCCATTTCCATTCTGTACCCAAATGTTAGATAGTAAGTACCTTTAATTAATGCTAGTAGCTATTCGATAAAAAAAAAGGCATTTGCAGAGTTTGTTCTTGATGTTCATACCTACAAAAGAATTGTCATACACAGCTGGCAGCAGATTGAGCCCTTCTCTAAAAGAGGAGAAAAGGGGTTTATTTCGGCCTACAAATACTTTGCCTCTATGACGTCTGAGAAGAAATGCAATACCATAAAAACATATCCATTGAGTAAAATCTGAAGGGACATATTTCAGGAGATGCTGAGTATTCCAGCTACCGTATTTTATTTCATCCCTTTTTGAGCTGCCCATGTAAGGAAATGCAACGTGATTTGGAGAACATTTGATGCCAAACCTGTGCTGGCATTTCAGTTCTATTTTGAACAGAACCCTGGGGATAATGAATGAAGAGTGTATTATAACATATAGGCTTCCCTTCAAAATGTGGATAGAAGGTGCACACAGAATGGAAATTGAGGAAGGTAAAACAACTTACATAAAGAATCAAATTCAATCCTATTTAATCCTTTCACTGCATTCTACTACAAAGGGGCACACTAGTCTAATGAAAAATAATGAAAAAATAATGTTTTGGAATTTACATAACATGTGAGGCAGTTAAAAACATTAAAGTGTACCAATCACCTGAAAAGTAATTTGTGTACAGCTAGAAAGTATGAAATCCATCTCGAAGAACTTTATCTGGCACTCAATCGGTCAACAGTTAAGGAGTATGAAGGAAAAAAAGGATAACATGAAAATGCTCGCACGGAACCGAACTCCGAGTTTAGTTCCGTGCGAGCCCTTATCTTGGCGAGCGCGTATGGGTGCGTTGAGTAGTCTAATCACGAGTCGGTTTTACGCTTATAGAGAGTGTAATTAAAATTGCAAAATCTCTTTATAGAATTAATATTTGAAGCCCGTATTTTGAATATAGTATAACGACATGGATAACATACAGAGCAAAATATTTTTTGGTGAATAGTACCCTTTAAGCCTAAGGGTCTAGTGATCAAAAGAAGCATAGTGTTATATACTGCTACTTCTTTAGATCAGCACTTGGGTCCTTGTTGGTTTTAGCAATTTTTATGATAACCTTAAAGCTCATAGACAGTCTCGGTAACAAAAATCATACTGGCAAGAAACTTATCTAACATAGTCACATACTATTCTTCTTTTATCATAAGACACATGTACGAGATTATTTAACATTCCATTCAAGATTTCGAACAGATTTTATGGCAAATATCTGTAAGAAATGCTTGTTAACGGCTTTTCACTGCCTCACGCTAAGACAATATCCACCCGAAGGTTCCCCGCACAATAAACCCAGCGCTTCGCACTATGTGTAGTGTATTCTGTACACACAGCAATCCTCAGGTGAGTAGTGTGTGTGGCCGTTGTTTGAATTTACATCCCCTCTTTTTGGGGCCAGGGATTTTTATTACTTTTCACCTCTAAATATTTTACTTGAGGAAGAAAAAAACTTCACAGCATCTTAGTTATGTTAGTACCCTGCTATTTATTAAGTAAAATCAAAGAAATCTCACAAAAGGTTTTTGAGGGCTTCCCCAAACTATCTGTTACCTTTAAAGGGAAGCTTGTGTTCTGGGAAAGGTAAAAAATAATTTGTGAGCTTTCTCATTCTTTTTATGTTAGTTTGGAAGATTAACATAGTAGATATGTCCCCTGAAAAATATTGCTCTTCAAAACCTCACATATTCAAAATATGACAAGAAACAGCTGAAATGTTTGGGCCGAACATTTGTGTGTAGTCCCATACACACATTTCTGTGTGAAGTGCATGTGACTCTCAGCAGGATTGAGTCAATTTCTTATCATTTTGGTGATTCCAAAACCCTACAGCATACACCAATTATTATGTGCTATATAATCAACCTTTCCCAACTGCCTTGAGAGAGTTTATTTGACAATTCAATCTCATGACCAGAACTCAACTTTATCTTTAAATTATAGACAACTCTCATTCTACTAACCCTTTTAAGATGGAGGCCTAAATGTCTCATAACATGACCATGAACATATGCCTTCTGTTGTAATGAAGTTTCTTGGAATTCTGAGTCACTTCATTTATATCTGCTCTTTGCCAATATCATGGTTTGCTTCTGTAAAAATTTGTATCCATTATGATCATCGCTGTTTTAAGTTTTAAGAGCATGATGAGTAAAATCAAACTGCACTTAGAACTTCAGAAGAAAATTTTAACATGCCATTCGTTGACTTATACCTCTTATTGGATGCACTCCCTGCAAATTGCCATAAGTGAATTCAGACTGAGAAAAAAAAATCCCATATTCCTTACCCCACTAAGAGAGGTATCGGACGAACATTTACACTAGGCCCGTCTTCATCAGCCCGAGTTTCCAAAATAGCCCGCTAATTCTGATCTGGGAAACTAACCCGATCAGAACTAGCTCGAGCTAGTTTGTAATGAAGACACAATTAGCTGGCTATTTTGTGGGTTTCTAGTTGAGCTAGAAGCCTAAGTCAACTCGGGTTTTTTGTGAAATAGCGCGCTATTTGGCGAATTAGCCCACTAATTCGCATGTGAAGACGCATTCGGGTTTTGACTCGGGTTAATTTATTCATGACACCAATCCTAGAAATGTTATTTTCCTTATGTATTTCTTGATTTTCTTCTCTCTTTCTATCTTTTCCTTATGTATTTCTTTGTTTTTCCTTCTTTCTTTTTTCTCCTTATGTATTTCTTTGTTTTCCTCATTCTCTATTCTTTTTTCTATTCTTATGTATTTCTTTGTTCTTCTTGCTATCCTCTTTTCTTCATATATTTCTTTGTTTTCCTTCTTTTTTAAAATCTTTTCTTATGTATTTCTTTGTTTTCCCCATTTTCCGTTCTTCGATCTTGCTATCCTCTTTTCTTTATTTATTTCTTTGTTCTTTCTGTCCTCTTCTATTTATATATCCTTATGTATTTCTTTGTTTTTATTTCTATTCTATCTTTTTCCTCATGTATTTCTTTTTTCTTACGTATTACTTTGTTTTTCCTTCTCTCTTTTTTCTCCTTATATATTTCTTTGTTTTTCCCATTATTTATTCTTTTTTCTATTCTAATGTATTTCTTTGTTATTCTTTCTATCCTCTTCTCTTCATATGTATTTCTTTATTTTTCTTTCTATTTTATCTTTTCCTTTATGTATTTCTTTGTTATTCTTTCTATCATCTTCTCTTCATATGTATTTCTTTATTTTTCTATTTTATCTTTTCTTTATGTATTTCTTAGTTTTGCCCACTTTTTATTCTTCTTTTATTTCTTATGTATTTCTTTGTTCTTCTTGTTATCCTCTTTTCTTTGTTTCTTTGTGTATTTCTTTGTTTTCTTCTATCTTTTTATCCTTTCCTTTTGTATTTCTTTGTTTTGCCGTTGTCTGCTCTTCTATCTATTCATATGTATTTCTTTGTTCTTCTTTTTTATCCTCTTCCCTTTATATTTCTTTGTTTTCCTTCTTTTTATCTTTTCCATATATATCTTTATGTATTTCTTTATTTTTTTCTATTTTATGTTTCCTTATGTATTTATTTGTTTCTTATGTATTACTTTGTTTTTCCTTCTCTTTTTTTTCTCCTTATGTATTTCTTTATTTTCCTCTTTACTCTTCTTTCTATTCTATGTATTTCTTTGTTCCTCTTTCTATCCACTTTCTTTCATATTTCCTTAAATATTTCTTTGTTTTTCTATTTTATTTTTTTCCTTATGCATTTCTTTGTTTCTTATGTATTACTTTGTTTTTCCTTCTCTCCTTTTTCTCCTTATATATTTCTTTGTTTTTTCCCATTGTCTATTCTTATTTCTATTTGTATGTATTTCTTTGTTTTTCCTTCTCTCTTTTTATCTTTTCGTTATGTATTTCTTTGCTCTTTTCTCTTCATTTATCCTATATATTTTTTTTAAATTCTCCATCTTCGAAGTGCGCATGCTCCAAAGCTCGAGTTTATTCCAAGAACGAGCAGGAATCGCTCGACTCGGGCTGATGGAGACGGGGTTTTTCAAACTCTGACTTTTTTCTTGAGAAGCGCTGATCGGTCTAGAATCTCGAGCTTGAGCAAACTCGGGCTGATGGAGACGCACCTACTGCTGCACTGGTGAAGCGGCCTTCTGCATCTGAACTTTTCATATTATCTTTGGCAATCACTTCCAATTAGTATAAAGAGTACAGACCCCCAGAACAGGGTGCTCCTGATTAGAGGCCGATCCTTAAAAGTGACCCCGACAAGTGTGATTTACAAGACTGTAAAATGGCAACACCAATTTACGTTGTGCTGGTATGGCAGTAATTTAGTGACTTGGAGAAGAAGAAGAAGGGAGAGACAAATAGATCGGAAGGAATTTCCTTGTGCTTCATTTGGCATTCATAAACCAAAGTACCCATCTTCATACCTCCATGCACAGTTAACCCCTTCCATGCCACCAAGTTTTGGAATGATTGTCATTTTAAAAAAGGAACTTTCAGGAGTTTTGTTTTGCTTACAGAGCTTTTTTTTCATTGTTAAATTTGGTATGAAATATTGTCTGAGTGAATGAAATTTACAATAAAGGTACCTGTTTCTGTATAAAAAAAAAAAAAAAAAAAAGTTAACGGTCTTAGTCAAAACAAATCAATTGTTCGATGCTCACATCCATGGGCAGGAGTAATTACTACTCAACTGAAGATTTTTTTAAATTATCAAAGTTTTTAAATCTCACTGAAAATCTTTAAAAAAATGAAAAGCACTGAACACAGATGTGTATGTATGGGACTACACAAACATGTGATATCAAAATTTGGTCAAAAATTTTAAACAATATCTAGTCATATTTGAAATATAAGTGAACTCCAAGAGTAATCCTTTTCAGGTGACAATGCTACTATGAAATTCTTCCACATTTTAATTTTACAGAACAAGACATATCACAAACTATTTTTCACCTTTAAACCAGAGCTCAACCTTCTTGTTAAAGGGAATCTCGAGTTCTGGGAAAGGCAAAATATAATGTGTGGGATTTCTCATTCTTTTATGTTAGTTTGGAAGATTATCATAGTAGATATGTCCCCTGATAAGGCTCTAACATTCAAATATGACAAGAAACAGCTGAAATGTTCATGCCAAACATTTGTGCGTAGTCCCATATACACATTTTTGTGTGCAGTGCATGTGACTCTCAGCAGGACTGAGTCAATTTCTTATCATCTTGGTGATTCCAAAACCTTACAGCATACACCAATTCTTATGTGCTATATATAATTAACCTTTCCCATATGCTTTGAGACAGAATCTTCCACAATTCAATCTTATGACCAGAACTCAACTTTGTCTTTTAAGAATGAGAGGTCAAACACAGAGATGGCAGGAATGCCTGGTGCCTCTAATGTCCTCTTCCTCTAACTACCTCAATTAAGATCAAATGAAGGTCTTGTGACATACCCTGTAGCTATAATCATCTAATGGCTTATACAAATGTGCGTGTTATGTGACATGATTTAAATGAGTTTTCAAAATTTTGTGTTCATGTACATTGCACAAGTATAGTCATGGATTGTATTACCAGTGATAGCTCCTTGGTATTACCGAACAGCATTGTATTACCGAACGCGTACAGTTAAACGCCTAAAATGGCTTCTATACGTGTGGGATTACGCGTATGTTCTCCACACTATTTGACACACAGAACACAGGGCAGAAGATCATAAAATGAGGCAAAAAACATAAGTAATATCTTATAACCTGCTCTCTCGTCACCCCAGTCTTCATCCCGTTAGCCCGAAATCGGGGTAGGTTGTGTCTTTTTCTCATAGGTTTCACACGTTCGGTAATACAATACCTTTTTCAAGGGACCAAAACGCTGTGTCGTTAGGAAGGGGTTCACTCGGAAAGGAATATTGTATTAAATCTATGCTGTCTTTTTCAAATTCCACCAACTTCTTATTCTGTAGGACTTTAAGCATTCATTATGTAAGTTTGACAGATATTCGTTTGATATTTTATTTGCTACCGTTGATTTTCTGAAAAGTGTTCGGTAATAGGATCCACCACCGATCCCAAGGATTATTTTGAGGTGATTTCTAAGACATTAATTTATCATAACAAAATTATTTCTACCTTAACCTATAGATAGATGAAATTGTAGGATTTTTGTGTCATGTTTATTATAATTTATCATCAAGGTGCCAAAATGATACATTATTATTCTTCCTAATACTTCATAAAAACCTCTTTCACTCACCTATGAACAGGGATGAATGTTGCACAGTTGGTCAGGTCAGAAAATGAAGCAGAACATGTGGGATAAATATGAGAAGAGAAAGAAAGGAACTATAAGATTTACAAATAAAAAAGCAATGCATAAAATGAGGCGAGGGAGCTCTATATATCAAATACCATCTCACCTTTAAATACTTTGCACGTGTATATTTGTATTATTTACAATCTACCACAATTCTAAGTCAAGTTAAAAATCACTTTTTTAGAAAAACATCATAATAAAATAAATATTACAATAGCCACTTTCATTACAGTTTATCTATAGCAGATGGTAACATAGGTGATGAATACAAACTATGACCATGTTTAATGTAGTCAATCTATTTTCCTAATTGCAGATGGATAAACACCTAAATCAGAATCATATCATAAACCTCTGATGCTGAAAATGTAGAATAGCACTGTAACAATGACAGTGATTACAATCATTTCATCATCACTATCACTATCGTTTTCATTAATATCATCACTTTCATTATCATAGCTGTTAAACTGATCTTATCATTTTATCTATCGAAATCTAAACAAAAACAAAAACAAACACATCCCACTTTCACCCAATTTTCAGCATTATACCCGGTTAAGCATATTTTCTCTAGCAAGATGGGTGTTGATTTATGTCATATCACATAAACTTAAAAGTATATACCAAACACCAAAAAATATTTTGCCCTGAATGTTAGGGGTGCCATGTCACTACTATATATTTAAAGTATGAGCTTCAAATGTTCATTCTATAAAGAGATTAAATACATGCTAAATAAACATTATAGCGACTTTTAAGTAGACTATTCAACACACAAATACGAGCTCACACACAATTGGACCAGCACGGAACCCAACTTGGAGTTGGGTTCCATGCCAAGGGGTTTTATGTTTTCCTTTATTTTCTTCATACTCCTTATTGACCCATAGAAGGTCAGGTAAAGTGTTTTGAGGTTAATTTTTATAAATTCTAGATGTACAACAATTTATTTTTTAGGTGATTGTTACACTTTAAAATACTTCTAGTTCTCCACACAAAAAAAGAAGAGAAATATATCCTGTGTTTCAGCTAGCATTGTTTTAATGATGTCTTGGGTGATATTGTACAATACCATCAAGCATAAACAAATGATTTTGTGATCATGATAGGAAATACACTGTGACAGGAGGATCAAACATGACATCCTCATACCAAGCCACAGAAAGCTCCATGATAACCTATCATGGTCTGTGGACAATCAGAGATCACATCGTCTGGTAAGAGCCAGAAGAGCATTAACTCTGTGTGAAGTACTACGAGTTAATGCCTTTCTCGCTCTCGATCAGCCAACATGCTTGGCTATCTTTATATCATATGAGACATACGCATGATACTTTTGTTGATCTGAACCCCTCATAAACTTTGAAGGTAAAGTTGAGTTCTGGTCATGAGATTGAATTGTGAAAGAAACTGTCTCAAAGCAATTTGGAAAGGTTGATTATATATAGCACATAAGAATTGGTGTATGCTGTAAGGTTTTGGAATCACCAAAATGATAAGAAATTGACTCAATCCTACTGAGAGTCACATGCACTGCACACAGAAATGTGTATATGGGACTACACACAAATGTTCGGCCAGAACATTTCAGCTGTTTCTTGTCATATTTTGAATGTGAGTGCATTTGAAGAGCAATCCTTTTCAGGGGACATATCTAATATGATAATATTCCAAACTAACATAATATGTATGAGAAAGCTCACAAATTATTTTTTACTTTTCCCAGAACTCAACCTCCCCTTTAAATAGGTTTTTAATTTTACATTCAAATGCTAAAGATAAACCTTCAAAATCCTTTTGCCATTACGTGTATCACTGTTGCATGTATCTCTTGTAGCATACAGTATTGCCACATCTTGTTAACTAATCAAGTAAAACTCATCACGCTGGTGGAAATGTGATATGCCTTACGCATCATATACTCTACTAATAAGACTCTGGATGCATGATTATGTTATCTCGATGAGATTGCTTCTTGACAGCATGACTGTGCTAAGTGTAAGATATCATCTCTTGAGAGCAAGAAGGACGTTAACTCATATACTTTAACACAGGATTAACAGCCTTCTGGCTCACAACAGACAATATTGCCTGGTATTAATACCATGCATGCCTCCATATTTTAATCTATTTTTATCATTGCAAGCATACTATATCCACCTTATCTTCTCTTTTTCCTGGAATACGAGGGAACACACTTAAAATTAATCTAATTGAGTTCTGGTAATGAAATTGCATTTCAATAGAAAGTGGCTTATCTTGCAGTAGATGTCTTGTTTGGGCAAGCACAATATAAACAAGCTCCTAAAAACTTATTCATATGTTTGGAAACAACGCTTACATTCTACCATCAGCTTTATTCAGTATCACTAGTCAGGTTCACACGAAGGGAGCTAAACTTATGTTTCGCTTGTAGGTTAACTTGTAGTTATCTTGTAGTTTCATTTTAGACCGTATGAACGGACTCATAGTTTCGAAACTTTAAGTTTACTTGTAGTTCTAGAACACAAGCAAGCTCATGGTTAACGCCGAAACCACAAGCGGGGGGGATCCTCCGTCACAGTTTCGCACAGTGCGGACAGAATAAACTTTAAGTTTTGCAAGCTTGTAGTTAACGATGACCTCGCTGTTCATGTTAAACGTCCAGGTCATACCTTTCGTGCGAATTATGAACAATATGTATGTGTACTGTACACAAAATCGGTAGTATCTACTTCCAGTGACGATTGCTCGGCTTGTAGTTTCAGAACGAGCATAGTTGTTTCGAGCCTGTGTGAACCCTCGTTGTGGTTAGTGAGTCGTTGTTTCGTTAACTTAAAGTTTCGCGAACTTAAAGTTTTGAAACCACAAGTCCTGTATGAACATAGCTACTTGTAAGAAGTTGCATGAGAGGATTCAATATTGAATCAATTTTGGAGATAAAATGCATCATACGTGAATCATATCTACCAGTATTGAATAATAGGTTGGCTGAGAATAAGCAGTCAAGTTATCAAAGCACGAGGCATGCATTCTCCTCCAACTCTGCTACCAGATACCTTCAAAACACTGAAATCATATCACATAACAGCCGGGGCAGACTCGGCCTAGAGGACGGAGTCTAACGAGATAACGAATTACAAAGTAACTTTTGCGATAACTGAGATCAATCACATTCTAATCTGACGCTAGATCTGATCAGATGTCACTCAGGTTCGGATACCAGATCCATCAAACGTACGGGAGTAGGGGTGATGGAATTACAGAGTACTGGAGATGGGTCGGCATGGCGATGGATGAGGGGCTGTTGGGATGGAGAGGAGATGAAGACAGTGTTGGAGATGGGTGACAATGAACGAGGGGATTAGGTTCAAGATGGAGATGTCAAGCCAGGGATGTAATCCACTTTCTATCTCTAATCCTCCTTTCATCAATTTTTCTCACTATCTCTTTTTTTTCTCCCTATCTCTTCAATTCTCACATACCACTTCGCCGTAACATCCCATTTTCCCTTTCACTCTCATTCTTTTCTTCATATTTTCATCCCTCACTTAACAATTTATCCCTTGCCCCTTTATCTCTCACATGTTTTTGCATCTCAATTTTCTCTCTCTCTGTTTGAACTTCTCAATTCATTTTCTCCTCCTTTCTAAAATATATCTAATTCTTAAGTTTTCATCATCATATTTCATTTTTTATCTAATTAATTATGAAGTGCATGCTCTTCAATTATTCAATTATACTGAAACAACTTGTCCATCTCCCATTTGCCCTGTAATGAAAAAAAATCATAAATTTCCAATTTCTCTCTAAAAAATATTTTATCATACATGTACCCTAGATATAATCATTCACATATGCTTTACACAAAACTTGTATGATTCAAATCTGTTCCCTCATCACAAACCAAGAAAATGAAAATTTATTTTTGTGTACGGACAAAATGGGAGAGGAGCTCGCAAAGTATGTCACAGAGTTGCCAATTTGTGATTGTGTGATTACAACTTCAAAAATTCACAACTTTCTTATTTTTTATGGAATTTTGCTCAAACTTTCATCGATCTGTTTCTTTAAATTTTCTGCTTCTTTTAAAACCAAGTTGATATCAGGGTGGACTTTCCCTTTAAGGAACCAACACCAAACGTCTCATATGCTAACAGCCAGAAGAGCATTAAGTCATATCTTTTAACACAGTGTTAACGCCCTTCTTGCTCCCAGCAGACAAAATATACACATGAGAACCTAACAATGATTAAATAGAGAAAGAGATATAAAGAACCAGTCAACTTTTCCCAGACTCACCATATGAGGGGGTCTTTCTCGATGTAGACCTGGAGGACCTACGAGGATCTTGGGGTGTGTATGAGGATGCATCATCTTAAGATAGGCGGATCAGATAAGAAGCTTAAGGTATCGCCAGACAAGACTTGTTTTAAAACACTCTCTGTGTTGTATGGTGAGTGCGTGTCACGGGTAGATATCTCAAGACAGCAGGGGATAAGTAACCCAAAGGGGCTTGGGATCCAGAGAGTAAGAGAGAGAGAGAGAGAGAGAGAGAAACAGAATGTGACAGAGATGGAAAGAGAAATTTTAAAAGTGTTTTTATCAGTTTTACTGCAAGAAGTATCGATGGCTATACACAAATCCTCTGGATTAAGAATCCATCGATCAATCAACTCGATCACTACTTTGAGGATTAGTTTCCAGCTGCGTAGAAAGATAATCCCTTGCTAGAAGAAAAAAACTTGCACTCGCACTACAATTTTCTCCTGATAGAAGTGAACACCGGCAAATCTCCCAGTCACCTGGAAGATGGACGAGACAAAGTTACAGATTTCCAAGGAGATGTTGATGATGTCAGAGCCTCATTCAATTTAGCAAAAAAAAAATTGAGAAGTGACATGAATTTGACGGACAGTTCAAGTCATCAAAAGTTTTTACTGTCAATCAGAGCATAAATAAGACGCGATGAAGAGTGAGTACATTTCTGAATGGGGGTGAGCCACTGCGGGTGATGAGGTCACACAAAACGAAAGATGGTTTAAGTCAATGTTGATTCAAAGTTGAGATGAGAATATCGGGCGATGGTAATCCCGTCTAGAGCCCTGGCTAGATGGCTGGCCGAATGGCGGCTTTATGAAAAATGCTTCTCAAGGATTTCAGGGGAGCTCTTCAATCTATCCTCGGAAGAAGGGAGGGAGGGAGGGAGGGAGGGAGGGTGGGAGGGAGTGACACAAGATCTTTTTGGCAATTGATTCTAATGAGGGCAGGATGACAAGAAGGCCATTGGACTGGGAGGAGGTGCTAGAGGAGGGCATCCCGGTAGGAGAGAGAGAGAGAGAGAGAGGGTGGTGTTGGGTGTAGCTTAAGATCTACCACTGATGTTGTGTGTGTGGTGGCAGTGGTGGAGGGGAGGGGGTTCTTGTTTGTCATACTGTTGCTTTAAAAATCTTCAGGGATGTGATCTTTCCTTTTATGTAAATTATTTCATATACGAAAAAATGACCGAAATAACTAGTAGCAAAAATTATTATATAACAGGAAGAATAGAGACAAGGAGAATGAGATAATGAGGTTGAAAAAAAAAGAATGGGAACAAATGCAAAATATATATTTTGCTACCAAAAGGGTAAATTGATTTAAGTACATTACACAACAGAAAGGAGAATAAAACATGAGAAAAAAAATGACAATAGAGAGGAATCAGAGAGGAAAGAGTAAAGAGAAACAGCAAACAATAAATGAAATATACAAGAAATGAGGGGCAAGGAAATAGACAAAGCAATACCTAAACAGTATGACTGACAGAGACAGAGGTGGAGAGAGAGAGAGAGAGAGTCTAGAGAGAAGAAACAAGAAGACATCATCTGAGGAATGCAGCTTCTCACCATGACCTACAACAGAGGTCCCCTTTCATCAGGCGCTGGTGCTCTGTTTTCTGCCCGAACCCTGGCACCCTCCCCCTGGAGATGTAGTCCTTCTGGCAAGAGCAGAGGGGTTGGAGCGTGAGATGCTAAATAAGGAAGCTGAAGGTTCAGCCTGGAAAGGGACACCCTCCCCTGGCGGATTCCGCCATCCCAAACGAGAGTACAATGGACCGTCTCGAGACAGGAGAGATGCCTATCGTTTGTCGTCTAAAATTAGGAGAGTTAGGCTTAATCACCCCCTGTACAGTGGCCACGCTCCTCATTAACTCGGCCATTCAACTAGGTGTTGGAGGTATTTACATGTATGTCATAACACTGGTATGGTACAGGAACATAACTTCCTATATTCGGCAAGAGAAAAAGGGGAGTTTGCTATTCTGGGCTAAAAGATCTGAAAACTGTCAACAGGTTCACATGTAAATTCAACCTTCAACAGATACAAGAAAGGCCCCTACAGGAAAGCAGGAAGTTAATAAAGGAGATTTTCCATAATTTATGTACAGTGAGCAGCAACCACTAACATTACATGGCAACTTGTTGTACATAAAAAAAAAAGTTTAAATACTTTAAATATACCCTAAAAAAATGTTGACAGAATATTGGAAGGAAGCATCAACTTCTCTGCAAACATCAAAGCAAAAACTGCATTCATCATTTTCAATGAAGGTGTTGTTACAGGCACATGAGGAGGGGGCAATTGGGGTAGGGGGTAACAGGAGACTTTACTCTTGCAATGTTAACCTCAACCTGCACTTTGTCAAAGTCATCAGGTTCATCAATGAATTTTCACCAACAAGAAGTATCCACTATGCCTTCTTTCTCATTTTGTTTTTCTTTCTGATGGGGAGAAATTATGAGGAATCAAATTGAATGACATCATAAAACATTTGCTCCAAGAGGCTGAATCCCCTAATAATAGTGAAATGACATGTGTTATGATGGGTGTTTATTGTGGAGGCACTCAATCATATTTTCATTTGGTCAAAATTCTGGAGCACGGGGGACAGCTGGAATTTTCAAACTCGACTTGACCAAGTTTTTAGAATACCCAAGATGTTTCCGAGTGAAGTGAAAAAGTTACTGTTTATTCGGGGAAGCATTTGTTCACATTTGTCAAGCGCAATCTATTCAGAATAAATACAAGAATCAGAATTGACGGTGCTAATGGGGTAGTATATCATCATTTTATTTTGCAAATTCTAATTCAAGAGTATGTCACGATGAAAGATTAGGTATGGCAGGGCTCCACATTGACTTTTACATGAGGAGGGGGTTCATTTTCAGAATTATATCAAACACAAAATGGGCCTGCTATATTTCTCAAATGAAAAAAATTGTATTAGCATATATAACATCTCCTCAGTATATTCATATCAGCATAAGACAGTTGCAAAGTATATTATACTTTAGGTATAAACAAATTTGAAAATTGTTGTGTTTGTCTAAAAACAAAGTGGGCTAAGCTTCACCCTGTATTATTGGTAGGCTAAGGCCCCTTTTAGCTGTCTTGATTGTATGGGGTCAAGCAAAATTTTGTGAGTGAGAGGAGGGTAAAAATCTGCCGAGTGCTGGAAGGGCTTATGAGTTAACACCCTTCTGACTCTTAGCAGATGATAATTCCTAACCCTCAGGTGATAGACATGAGTGATTGATATATGCACCATACTAAACACAACTGGTTCCATTTCAATTAATCAGCTAACAGGATTAGAGCAAGCGAGGATATGCTTAGATGAGGGTGGTGTGCATTAAGAGTTCAGTGGCTGATTTCTTCTCTTCTCTCTTTTTTTTGTTTTGTTTCTTTCCATTTTTATTTCTTTCCCTTTTCACATAATCACATACAAATTATGTCATTCACTGAAAATAATCACATAGTCACATACAACTTATATCATACATGGGACAAACTATGTCATGCAGTGAACTCAAAGTATACAACTAAATCATGTAAATGGACTTGAAAGTCTTAAAGGTAAGATGTGCTTCATCCAAATTAGAGAAAAGACAAAAGCAGGGATAGGCACCTAATCACTTACAAATTATATCATACATTAAACAAAGTGTAAACATGTACATGTACATCATTTAAATGGATGTAAAAGTCTTACGATGTGCTTCATCCATTCTCTCATAATGCAACAAGACGAAAAAAAAAACACACACACACAAAATGATAAACTAAATAATAAATAGATAAATACATAAATAAACAAATAAACTAATTAATAAAGCAATATTTCATTCCAATCAAATAAACAAATATTGGACTTTGTATTTCTGCATGCTTCTTCACTGCAATACTCCAAAAACCAAAAGGTTAAATCAATTCTTAAAAGGGCCTGGGAGACAGCATGTTTCAAAATTTTGGATCTCACTCTTTCTACTATTATTTCCAACACTATGAATGTTGCATCCAGCGTGTTTCAACTGTTTAATCTATCGGTTTGAAAATGCTGTTAATTCTCGGCCCTTGTAGATGTTGATTCAATACTTAGAATTTTAGATTGAACCCATATGGGTGAAAGAAAAGCCATGCACACAAATCAAAATGGCGAGGAATATAAAGGTTAGTGTCTCTTTCTGATCTGCTAGAATTTACAATTTGCTTAAACAAAAAGAAAAATCTAAAATGTTGCCAGACTTGCACGCCATAATATAGCAAACAAACCAATGAATTTGTAATAAAAAACCCCAAATGTAATGTGATCTTTCCAGAGCCCAATAAATCGGGGGAAAAATGGAAAGCAGAAGGAAAACGTCGGATTCTATATATACACCATCAGGAATGATAGTCGATGCCAAAATTGCATTAAGCTTAGAAATTTTTTGACATTTTCATACCAATGTAAATGATACGAGATTACACAAGTATGCATGCGGCATGAGAGAGAGAAAGGATATTGCACTTTTGGGGTAGAAAGTGCAGAGAGCATAGCAGGTTAGTAACGTTTGAAGATTACAAATGACTTTGTGTGGTATGGGATGACCCCAATATCTGTCACTTTCATATGTTAGGAACATTTGCTTTCTGTGATGAATGTGTTCTATTCTCCAAAGTGTCGTTCTATCCAGCACTCTGTTTTCCCTCTATCTTTAATCAGTCTGTTGAAATCCAACTGTCCAGTCCTTCAACTTTTCCCCTGCCTGAAATAAATATAGCTATTAATTTCTTATATTTTCACTTATTCATTTATCACATTCTCTCTCTCTCCCTCTCTATCTCAGTGTATGTCTGTCTCTGTTACTCTCTCTCTCTCTCTCTTTCTGTCTTTCTCTCTCAGTATTTCTAACACCTTATTTCTGTCTAGCTATCTCCTTTATTCTATTTCTATATCAACTTTGGAGCCTGGTTCACTTGCACATTCTTTTTTACAATGAAATGGATGTTTTGAATGTATAATACACATTCCCATTTATGAACTACAAAATTAAAATTAAGAAATCTAATAGAACACCCCAAACCAGATCCAGTGAATTACATTTGTGTTACTTCCAACTTATGTCTAATTAATTGTCAGAATACAAGGAAAATGGATCTAAATCAAGCACGGAATAAAAATAAAAGTTTAAATTGGAGACACATTTATTTAACAAATCTTTATAGCCTTCTTGAATGGCTTAGTATCATTCACTTTTTTGATATGCATGATATATCTGACATCATTAGAGGATTATATCTGTGACTGTTACAAGTTGGCTAGTATGTTTGATGGCTAAATATTTGATCACAGCAAACAGTAAACAAAGACCTTCTTCCAGCTGGTCTGACAAGATAATCTGACAAGAGAGAGAAGAGGGAGAGAATGAGAAAGAGAGAGACACACACACACACACTCACGCATACCTGTGCGTGCATAATAACCGATGACATCTTTTACAACCTAGAATTTGACCGCATAACCGATGACCTGTGTGTATAGAATTCAACCGCATAACCGATGACCCGTCTGAAATTTTTCTATACAACCGACGACTTGTTCGCGTAACACTAACTGATGACCTACCCCTATATGCAAAAACATGTAATTTGGGTCTAACTGCGCAGGTCTGCAAACCGATGACGTCATCGGTTCGCTGTGTGTCATCGGTCCGAATGTAAAGTTCATGCCTATGTCATCGCTTTAAATGGGCGCACATACACACACACACACACACACACACACACAATGATAAAGAGAGAGAAAAGGAGAGAAAGAGATAGAAGAGAGAGAGGTGAGAGGAAGGAAAAAGAGGGAGAAAAAAAGAGAAGAAAAATAGTTGAGGCGAGAGGTGAGAAGGAGATGAAGAGAAAGAGAAAGGGAAGAAAAACAAGGGGAAATAAAAAGAAAAAAGAAGAGAAAGAGAGAGAGAGAGAAAGAAAGAGAAACAGACCTGTGACCCAAGGGGTATCACAAGTGATGGGTAAATACACCCTAGTTTGACTGGCAGATTTTATTGACCGTGTCCAGTTAGCAATGTCACCAAATATTGTAAAATAAGACAGCTAGTCTACCATATCCCGGTCACTCTCTGAAATATAAAGATGTCCTGGCTATATAGACCGCTCTATAGAGTTGAAACTAGGATATACATGTACAATTTAAATGAAGATTAGTATATTGTCTTGCAAGTAAACATTGCATTGCTGTAAGAAGCCTTTGCGTCTAAACATGTTTCAACATATGCGTGAAATAAACTTGAATATGAGCCAAATGTGTGAGTCAAATAAATTTGAAGCCTCATAATGTTCATATGTGTATAGGGTATAATGTAGTAGGAGGGTTAAGCAAGTTTGCATCTAAGCTTCTACTGGTGATATGCACGGAAAGATAAGACATTTCTTGTAGTTTCAACTATAGTGAGATCTAGAAAAGCCTTACAACTTTTCTAGTAATTTACATAATACCCTCGCTGCAAAAATCGCCTGATAGTGCATTCCCAGAACATCTAACATAGTGGTGAGATTGCAAAACTTTGGGACATCCCAGTAAACAACAGCCCAAGAGACAAACAATCCACAAGACTGACAGCCCATGAGACCAACGATGTTAGTCTAGTGAACATTCAGATAAGTGGGCTGATGGTCTCATATGCTGTTGGTCTTGTAGGCTTAAACCGCAAAGCTTGTGATGAAACATTCACAACAGAAATATACATTACAATTTTACAGGACATATTACTTAGAAACTGCTATCTTTGTAAAAAAAAGAAAACATTGATTGTTTGAAATGTATTCAAAGATGGCAAATAACATTCAGCTGGAGATGAAAACTTGATTCTTTACGTGAATACAGTTCCAAAGCACATCAGCGCATGAAAAGCAAAATTGTTTACAGACGTGCCAAGCCACTGTCAGACGATTGTTTGCCTAACTTTGTGATTAAACAGCGCTTAACAATTGACCTGTCATTTGGAGAGATTGTCATTTGATAGATGTCTGTTTGAATGGCAAACGTTACAAATGGTGCAAATCATAGGGTGAAGAAAAGCAGCTGACATTAGCGGGCGGGGGTAAAAGTCAGCGGGATAATTTGCTGCATTAAACCTTGTGATTGGAATTATATTAGAGGATTTGTATTTAGGAATGATCCAGGATGGCCCTTAACAACAGAATGGGGATATCAAGAGAGAGAAAGAGAAGCGGTGGCGGGAGAAGAAGACAAACAGAGGCACAGAGAGAAAAGGAAATGGAGACATAGAGAGAGAGATGGAGAGAGAGAGAGAGAGAGAGAGAGGAAGAAAGAGAGGAAGAAAAGGATAGTTAGAAACAAACATATGAAATAAAACACTACCCCAACTCCCCCCCCCCCCCTGAAAAGAAAGGAAAAAAGAGAAAGAGATCATGGCTGATTTGAAAGTATGACAACGACTTATAAGCAGATATAGAGAAGGTTTTTAATTGTTTCGATGTTTATTGCTTTATTTGATATGAAAGTGGCAAGAACAAAAAAATTGAATACATTAAAAAAAATATCCATAATACCAGCAAATTCCAATTTTATGAAAACAATTTCACTCAATGAGTCTTGGTTATCTCAATGTTGATAACAATTAGGAGTCATAACTTGTCACAGCCCTCCCCCCCCCCCCCCCCCCCCATATTCTGAATCTTCAAAGCAACATAATCTTGTGCGATGACAGAGATTTGTCGTAAAGATAATACCAACTGTTTTATAGCTATCATTCTTTGAAAAAATACCTTTGTTTAGATGCTTGGTACGATAACAAACTTCTGTTACTTACAGCTCCAAGCTCACGCTATGTCGTCTTCCAAGGAAGCCATTATATTGCCTGCTGAGAGCAAGAAGGACGTTAACTGATGTTGTTTATATATACCTAACGCCCTTCTGGCTCTGGGCAGATGATATGTACGTGTTAGACAGTCATTTTCATTGATTTATCTCATCTTCACATAGGGTGAAATCATAACAGATGAGTCTGAAGCCCCACTGTGTGTATGGAAGCCTGTCAGGCTCGCTTGGCACGTGCCGTGGGAGGGACAGGGGAGGCATAGGATGGGACGTGGGTAAGCATTCCAATAATAAATCCTGATGTTGAGTAGACACTTCATGTATTAAACCATTCGAGATTCCAGCTAACATTGACGCGCACAGTCATTATGTGTCTGGGTGATAATAATCAGGGATTAATACTGATAGGGGTCCATGCGTAAATGAGCCTCGTAAATTTAGAATTGCCCCCACATAGTTCCATGTGCAAGAATCTATCTTTTATGGTGTCCTAAACATATTCCCCTTTTTAGCAAACATAAGCAAAGGAGCCTCGCAATAGTTCAACAATGCTACTTTTATTTACTTTGTAGTATTTATGAAGATTTGGACATTCATAATAAACCTGTAAATTAAATAAAGAAAATATGAATTAATATATTTGCAATAACATCTAATTTCGTAAATGATCTTAATTCTAACATCACACTTAAAAAGCAAAGCTAGTTAACACTCCTATTTCTTATTACAGATTGTATCAAACAGCTAAGCACTAGTCCATGTTCTCATTATAAGTTTACTTTCTTCATAGACTGTATGCAAAGAACTGAAAATGCAAAGAACTGAAAGTGTATCAAAAGTCCAACTCTGATGACCTTTGAACTTGAGGGGTGGATTCCTGAGTGATAACTTACAATGAATGAGTGATAATTGCAATAGGAGGAAGTGAGAATGTTTGTGATCTCTTTTCCATCATTCCTTGATATCTCATCACCGTCGTCCCCTGACCCCTCCCTCCCTTCCTCTCCCTACCCCCTCTCCCCCCTCCCTATATCCCCATCACAGATGATGCCTTTCAGCACCTCATGGCAGCTGCTACAATTAGCCAAGGTATGACTTTCTAGTCTGGTTAACATGCCTCATTGCATGCATCCTATCATTTTCCCTGTAACATGACGAGAAGGAGACAGGAATAGAAAATGAAAGAGGAGTACGGAAGATGAGGATAGGAAGGGGGATGGGGTTGCTAGGAGTGGGTGGAGAAATTACATACAAGGAGGATGGGTCGCACTAAAAGGATAAGAGAGAGAGAGAGAGAGAGGGGGAATAGAGGAGAGAGGGAAAGGGATAAGAGAATAAAGAGGGGATGATACAAGAAAGAAGACAGTGGGGGGGGGGGGGCTATGATGGAGAGTGAAATACAAAGACCTTGTTATAACAAATTAAAGAAAAGAACAATACAAGAACCCCCAGATGTTGGGGGGGGGGGGGATCATCCCATCAACCAATATATCATTGTTGTGAGCCAAAAGGGTCTTAACTCTGTATTATAGTACGAGTCAACACCCTTCTGGCTCCCAACAGATGATATATTGATTAATAGTTTGCCACAGAGATCAAATCATCTGCTATACCAGCAGATTATACCAGCAAGAAGGGCTTTGACTTATACACTTTAACACATAGTTCCCATTCTGGGACTCAGCAAACAGAAAGTACAAGTGAATGGCTATTAATTTACTTACGTGGTTATTATTGATGTGCATACATAGAAGTGCAACTATTGACGCATAAAGAGTCCTATAAATATCGATGGGAGTGCTTAATAGATGGACAGGGGATGGGCTGATAGGAGGGGATCCAATTTAACATCATTTACATTCTGTTGTGTTCGTTTATAAACCCAACAAGTAATGGCAGGCATGGCCAGCCCCCTGTTGGCAACGACTGTCCATAAGGGCCCTCTGGTATGGCTCGTCACCTGATAGTCATGACGCACAAACATGAACAGGGAGCATAGATGAACTATGTCACCACGCTCATTAAACGTTCATCAGCCGCAGCTTTTGTTCACCGGGTATCGCCTGTAATGATACAGGACGGTTGGAAGATATGATTGCCCTTCTTGATTTCATGTTTATGCCTTTTTTAGTTGATGAGGGGGTGATTTAGATGTAATGCATAGGTTTGTTTACAGTCATATCTTCCCTTGTGAAGACTATGAGTCAAATTGTTTCATAACTGTATTGAATGCCAATACATTGAAACTAAAATAATATACAATGACAATTTCTCTTTAAACATCTACTCCTCATACCTCGCCTATTTCTCTCTCCTTCTGTCACACTCATACCCCACACTTTGGACTGATTTACTTTTTCATTTTTCTGTTTAACAAAAAATAATTACCCACGCCGATAAAATCGGCAGGGTTATGTAAAGGGTTCCGTATGTTTGTATGTTTGTTTGTTTGTTTGTTTGTTTGTTTGTTTGTTTGTTTTTGTTTGTTTGTTTGTTTGTTTGTGTACAAGATAACTAGAGAACGGGTGAACGGATTTGCACCAAATTTTCAGGGATTGTTTGGATAGTGACAGGAAAGAATCCATTAAATTTTGGTGATGATTGGTTGATCCCTGCAAATTCTGTGTGACCTTCTAGTTTTGACCCTATAGTATAGTATATGTAAAGATCACCGTTTCGCACGTATCAGATTTAAGGAGCCGATACCGATATCCCAACAAAGCGCATCGATAGCTTAACACTGGTAATGGCGTCAGCACCATTCTCAACGAAGAAGAAAAAAAATGTTTTTAACTACTGAATTATTAGTCTAGAATATCGTAAAATTGCCCGAGTAGTCCGGTGATTCTAAAAGCAATCCTTATTTGATCTAGAGACCGGTAAGAAACTTCACAGAAATGGATAGTATTGATAGGAACAGTAAGTTTAGATTTAATTTCTCTCGAGTTTCTCACTTGCAGCAGAAAATGCTGCGGTAGCTAATGCAGCTAGACGCCGGATCGGACGGCCCAGCGCGTACATGGCAAACGGCCAAATTTCGGGCATCGGCTCAGATTAGCCGTGAAGTTTCATTACTTTTGCATTGTGATTGTTGATTTAGAACTCATCCTAGTTAATAATGGGTCTTTTACTACGGAATATCGAACATCATATTTATCAAATCTATCTGGAAAAAAAACTAGGTAGGATTTTTTATTCACTCATTCCGTCCCTTTAAAAAGCAAAGGTAGATCTAGTTCCTTTCCGTGTGCTCTAGATCGAACGTTGGACTAAATGTTGGCCTAGATTTAATTTCAGACCTATATGAACATACTACCTCATAACACCTGTAAAATTACACTTCGAATGATGCCTACTGACTTTATTTCTCACGGCTAATCCCCCAAATTTCCCGTATCTAGCATACAAGTAGCAACACCAGCACCAACACCGAACGTGAAATGAAAATTTCTTAATCCATAGGGTATAGTGTTAGTGAACGGAATTTTGTACATGAAATTAAACACCGGCTGCCGAGCTCGGTTCAGCAGACAACATCTGACAAAAATTAAAAACCGGAACTACGTCAGAAAATCAGAGGTCAACACCTAACACCGACTGATTTTTTTCTCATTTCATAGTCGGTGTTAGATCATGATTTCGTGGCAAAATAAACACTAACCACAAACACCAACACCAACACCGAGCGTGAAATCACCCAATGTAGATTTCAGTTTTGACCCCATAGTATAGTATTGCAACTACTCTGTAGCACCGCCAAGGCGTGGGTCTGCCGCCTTTGACGGCCCCTCTTGTTTCATGATACCTTTCATATCACTATATAAAATAATATTCCTTCTTCACTTGAAAAATAATGACAAAGAGTGACACTAAATTGTGTCTGGTCTCTTTGACTCTCTTTCTCTGTCTTTTTCCTTCTCCCATTGCTCTCTCTCTCTCTCTCTCTCTCTCCCTCATGGTTCTAACAGACTATCATCTCTTCTTATCCTCTCATCCTCTCTCTCTCTCTCTCTCTCTCTCTCTAACTTGTTCTCACATCCATTACCTCTCCTATTCACTGTTCATCATAAATGGTGTACATTCACATCTTCAGTAGATAGCAAACAATACTTTTAACCCAACTATGTCACAAGACTGGTAACATTCTGTACAGTGCAAAAGATGGAATAGAAAACCATGCATCTTCTAAGTTAACAAGCTCCATGATTTATTAAAGGGGACAAATAATGTGAAAACTTTTCAGTAGGTGTATGTGAGTATAAGTGCTTGTCTATATGGAGAGGTGATGTGGGGGTGGGGGTGGGGGTGGGGGGGTCGCATCATCACATAATTACGGGATTGAAATTGCTTTGAACATTGTTGTGCCTCATTTTTCAAATAGTTTGGGCTTTGCTTCTGGAAACAGATAGGCCTACATGCCACTGAACATATTCCCGGAAGATAGGCATAGTTGGAATTGGTGGGCAAAGGGTGATATGCTCATAAACAGGCTCAGAAAGAAAAGCTTTGGAAAGTGGGTTAGGGTGATAGTTACGGAAGCATTAAGGCATATGTCAGATTTTATTTAGCCAGATTGGAGGCAGCTGGGCTATGGATGCATCTAGTGCTCTTTCGTATATCATCTGCTGAAAGCAAGAAGAATGTTAATTTTGCTGACACTGATAGAAGTCCTTCTGACTCTCAACATACAATATGTGATAGTAATACTTAACTATTTAGACTGATATAACGGCATGTCGTCTGTTAGGTGTTTATTCCACACACTATCATTTTCAAGTTTGAAGCATAAATGAAAGAAGGCAGTAAATGAATATAACAGTAGCGTGGGTAGATGCAATCAGAGTTATACAAATTCTTTAAGATTTTTGCTTAACAGTGAAGTATTTGTTAAACCCGTGTGTTAGGGAAGCAAATTCTTTTCAAAACGTGAATGATAAGGAAATTACCATTTGATATGCCTGTGAGAGGCATTGCTAAAGAGAAGGATTATGAAAACCAGTGAACGTAACTGACAATATGACTTAAATTAAAACCAACAACTACATCCATCTGTTTGTCTGTCTCTTTTCTTTTTCTCTATGTTGGTTTTTATCTTTTTCCATGTTTGTCCGCCTGCCAGTCACTCTGCCTTCTCCTTCTCTCTCTCTCTCTCTTCTCTTCATCATCACCTCCCTATTTTGGGGTAGTATACTGATATGGAGTGGGGTATGGAGGTCTTGGTGAGGTACATTCCAGAGCCCTTCATGGGGTATATTAGGGGTCAGGTCACCCCCATAGCTTCAGCCACGCGCCCGTAATTAATCCTATCAACCATCTCTGGGGGTACCTATCACCCCAACGTGTCATCTCCGATGGTGTCTTCTGATAAATAGATGTCTCGTCGTAATTTATTTGAAATCATGTTGGCGCCCAGGAGAATGGAACATTCAAGAAAGGCATGAAAAGATTGCAAGAGATATTCCTGTGTCTGGTTCATTGTTACTGTGGTATCTACTTTAAAGCAATGCTGACAGTTTACTGACTTTGGTGCCAACGTAGAGCCGGTGCTAAATTGGCGGGACTGTTAGGGAACCACTGAAACATTTTGGGAATCCTAGCATATCTTGCAGTAACTCCTGAGTTCTCGCAAAGTTGGGTTGAGGTAGTTCTGGGCACAAACTCATCTAACTCTCCAACTCGTGAGAATGGCTCAACCGTTTGATAAAGAAAAACTCCTTTTTATGCCTCTTTTGAAACAAAAAACCAACAGTGTGATAGAATCATCATGTTGTATCATATATTTCAAGTGATATTAACCTTGGGTCCATAGCTTCTGAACATTGCAGAAGTGGCATTTCTGGTCACAGAAGTACATTCGAGATTTTATATTCAAAATAAGATTTTCACAGGAGCAATTTACATAACTCTTCATTTTCAAGCGGAGATCTTTTCCAAAATTTTCAGAGTTAAATTGCTCCTGGCTCATATTTATTAACAGCTGTTTCTGACCCATTAGTAAATTTTCAAATGAATAATTCTGCATATTACAGGCAGGTCAGTTTCTTTGGAGACAATGTTTTTGTTATAATCCATCCGGCTTTGTAACTATAAGGTCCCTATATCAGACACATCACCTGCTTGTGCCTCTGTTGGAAGCTAAAATTGGGAGTGATGCGGGGAATGTTAGCTATGTTTTGGACACCAACGCCTTGAGCCAAGCATGGTGACAGGTCAGGTCATGCCGCACAACATACCAACGCCATAGAATATCATCAGGTTAGATCGTTAAAGGGATGCTGTTGGAGATAGATGGAAGAGTTGTTCACTTTTCAGTCATGCTCCTTCTTTTTCTACCTCTTTATAGTCAGTAATGATATCACTTCATCATTCTTTTTTATTTTTTATTTTTTTTTTTTGCCTGCGTCACCTTGACTCTCTTCTTTTTACCTCCAGGGCCATCACATCTTTTGTTCACAAGGGCTCTGTTAGAATATTATTACATAAAAATTGAGATTTCTTTCAAGGAATTGTCATACAAACTTTCTTTTCCCCAAAGTTCTTTTAGAGCTTTCCAAGGCTTCATTACTGTTGGCCGCTGAGTAATTTTTCTCTGCCTATGTTTTCTCCTTCTTCCACTTCTTCTTCCTCTATTTCTGTATTATCATCTCTGAATTATTCCTGGTGACAAATAAGAATTGTATGGTAATGGGAACACCTGGTAAGTAGTACTTATATGTCATTAATGATTGGAATGGTTGATTAGAATTGTAGGACTTGGTTGATCCCAGGGCATAAATTAATCGACGGCCATCGACGGCCAGGCTGTCGATGCCCCTATAACTGGCCGAGATGCCCTCCAAAAAAATGATCAATTCACGGCCAAAGAGGCCGTGCCCCTTTTTTTCAAACTGGCCGTCGTGCCCTTTTCCGTGATTGATAATATGCTCTACATATAAAGTATAAATATGTCAGATTTGTTTCATCTCGAAGTCTATAAAATCCGCGCAAACATGCGTTCGCTACATCGACTCACACCACTGATATTTCAGCTTGGCAAGTTGTAGAAGCGAGCACGAGAGCTAGCTACAATGTAGCACGAGAGAGGTACCTAGATGTAGCTATTGTGTGTGTGTGTATGTACATGTACATGTGTCAGATGTGTTTACAACGAGAAAGGGAGCAGTGGTATGTTTACACCCCCGTTTTTTTTTTCTTCTTTTTTTTTTTTTTTTTTTTTGGTTGTTGTTGTTGACAATACGCGATATGTGTATGTACATGTACATGTGTCAGATGTGTTTACAACGAGAAAGGGAGCAGTGGTATGTTTACACCCCCGTTTTTTTTTTTCTTCTTTTTTTTTTTTTTTTTTTTGGTTGTTGTTGTTGACAATACGCGATATCGTGCATACTAGGGCTGCTCGATATGGCGTACTGGGTTATTCGATTATCGTCAGCTGTCAATATCGCCTATATAACGTCACCACCCAAAACAGTACATTTCCAGTCACCTAAAATATAGCACAACTAGAAACGGTTACCCACCCAGTCACAGACCATTACGATTCAAAAATAAATATCACATTGTATTAAACTGATTTTGAAAATTCTGATTAATAGGAAAATAGAATTATATTTTTTCGAACGACAACGAGATTTTTTTCATCGCTCGAAAAATGTGGTGGGGCGCGGCGCAAGGAAGATTCAAACTTCGCGGTACAGACTCATGAATAATAAATACCTTCGTCACCTAGATACTCAGGGCTGCTTGTTGAATATTCATGACTTTTGCCCTCTGCTGTCAAAAACATTATAATTTCTCATATTGGCTTTCCGTTCCGGAGTACGTCTTTATGTCGAAACTCCTTGAAAGTCATTATTTCTGGGAGTTGTTTTGGGTAACAATAGTATGATTTTCAAAAGCAAATAATTGCTTTACGGTAATTCTTTTTTTTTAGGGGTATTTTTGTTGTTTTAAAGCTTAGTTTGATCCAATCTCGTTCAGTATTTGTACCTGTACCTGCACGAAGCACAACCTGTATTCGCCCCCTAGTCGTGCTAGTGGACTACATCGTGACTTTGCTTGCGCCTTTTTCTTTGTCGAAATATTTCACTGATCCTCCACGATATCTTTCATGTTTTTTTAATGACATTTTATTCCCCTAATCATTCTAAAACCCGTTAGTTTATAGTTGTTTTTTTTTTTTCTATCAAATCATATCAAAACCGGATGCATTATACATTGATATTTTGACTGAACTTAAACATTAATTACGGTAAAACAAAAATACAACAACAAAAACAAAAAAACCAAAACCAAAACAAACAAAAAATCAGAAAGTACATTTTCATAAACTGTTTAGAAAATAATTATTTTTTCATATACTTCATCAAAGAATACTCTGTAGAACTTCCGAGAGAAAAATTTTGTCTGTTCTCCCATTCCTCCCCGAGATAAAAAAAAAAAAAAAAAGAGTAAAACTAAAGTCACACAAACATATTATGTACCCTGTTATCAGAGAGAGAGGGGGGTGGTAGGGGGAACAGTGCCCCCCCCCCACTTTTCCAAATACCCCCAAAGTGCCCTATTTATTTCTGAAAAATATGCCCCCTTTATCTTTAATAAGTGCCCCTTTTTACAAAAATTTTCCTTGTCCTTTCTAATAAGTGCCCCTTTTCAGATCTGATAAATGCCTAATTATCTAAGTGCCCTTTTCCCTTCGATAAGTACCACTTTTCAAAGCTGATAATTTCCTCCTTTTCTCTCTAATATGTGCCCTTTCTCCTTTGATTAAGTGCATTTTTACTTCTGATATGTGCCCATTTTCTGATAAACGACAGTAAGCACTTTCCAGAGCCACAATAAAAATTAGTTAGATGATGCATGTAGGGTAATACCAATATCACAAAATGGTCCCTTTTTCAGATTTATGTTCACCCTTTGGAGGTGCCCCTTGTTTACCCCCCAAAAGTGCCCTTTTTTGCTGGTGCCCCCCCCCCTTTAAAAGATGCTCTGCCGCCCCTGCCCATTATACATACCCCCACACACCCTCATCCACACACCCATGCACACAAAAATATGCATACAATATATATATACACACACACACACATATAAATGATATGAATAGATGCTCATAGAACATAAAATATTGATTTAAAAATCAGAGCAAATAAACAAGGATAAAAGTTAAGGCTGAATTGTAAGTTAAAATGTGAGAATGATCTGTATGTGATATTGAAGCTGCACTTGGGGTGTTGTGGTACTGTGCTAGTTCTGCAGGTCAACTGTTACAGTACATCCTCATCATTCTGTTCAATAAATTGCATTTAGATTATAAAATTATTCTGTTTAGTGCACCTACATGTATGAGGATCATATTTTAAAAAAAACAGTCACAATAATAATTACTTAGTAATTGAAAGTCAAGTGGCAATTCTACTAGTACATGTAATACTAGACTTGTGTAATTGAACACGCACATTTTAATATAATTACACACATCTAAAAAAAAGTATGCAGAAAAAATTTTGGCCTTCGATGCCCTTTTTATAAAATGATTTTGGCCTTGGTGCCCTTTGTAGTGGCCTTGGTGCCCTTAAAATTATGAAGCATTTAAGGCCAAAGTGGCCTTGCCCTTAAAATGACGAAATTTAAGGCCTGTGATCCAAATGGCAAAATAGCTTCACATTTCACCATGTAAAGGCTTACATTCATTCATTCCTTCTCCAGTCATAATGACATAAAGCTGCTAGGGATCTCCTTCCCCTTTAACCTGTTTTTTCCCCCTCACAATAAAGCCAGCTATCATATCACGTAGTCCGTCACCAAAGACTCACAGTAACCGCTCCAGTTTCTCCTTCCCCCGCAGGGCAAGAGGGTACATGGCATACTGTTTTTCTGCAATTAAATCTTTACTTTTGTCTCCTGACCAGCCCGGCACGTGCAGCTGTCCTGGCTCATTTAACAAATGAGCAATCTCTACAATGGTGCCAAGGAGCTTGAAAATGACAAGTGATGATGCTTTCTCTATCCTTCATGCTTTTGGCTCAATTTGTCCATAATATACTGTCATCAAAATCAAAGTCCTTCAAATGCTTCTCCAAGTATTTCTGTCAAGTAGGCAGTGAAGCTAGGATATATTTTGTGCCATCTAAAGTTAAAGGGAAAGTCCTCCCTGATTACAAGTTGGTTTTAAAAGAAGCAGATAAATAAAGAAACAGATCAGGGAAGGTTTGAGCAAAATACAATAAGAAATAAGGAATTTATGAATTTTTAAAGTTGTAATTGATCAAACACAAATTGGCAACTCTGTGATTTATTTTGCAAGCTCCTCTCCCATTTGCCCTGTACCCAAAAACTCATTAATTTCCATTTTCTCTTAAGAAAATATTCAATCATACATGCACCTTAGATATTAATCATTGCTCATATGTTTTTACACAAAACCTGTATGAAAAAAATGTATTCCTTCATCAAAAACTGAAAAAATGAAAATTTGTGAAATTTTCTGAACTGAGCAAATGGGAGAGGAGCTCGCAAGATACGTCAAGGAGTTGCCAATTTGTGTTTGATTGATTACAACTTCAAAAATTCATAACTTTCTTATTTCTCGTCGGATTTTGTTCAAACTTTCACTGATCTGTTTCTCTCATTTTTCTTCATTATTTTCAAATCAACTTAATGTCAGGGTGGACTTTCCCTATAAGACAATATCTCAAATTAGAGCTGAATTGATTACTGCAGTGATTTCTATTGTTTGAAAATGTTCAGTCACTGATTTGAAAACACACAAAATCACTGAATATTTGCACAAATATAAAATATAGACAGTTCAGAGTCTTAAAAACAAAATTCTTAAAAATATTTTACCTTGAGAGGCTTCTTTTAAATTTGTTGAAAAAAAGTTATTGAAGGACAATTTTAGGAAGCCTAAAGGGGGTTCTATAGAATAAAGGCAAATGTCCTTTGCCTCCCTGGATTTTAAGCATTGCTTATAAACATTAACAGTAGTAAAATATAATGGAAGTACTAAATAAATTTAAAAATAAATTTCAAAAGAGAAAGATATGTAATGATATCATACCAAATGATCTTTCAATCAGTTGCAGCTGATTACTAATTTGATTTAGCTCTGAAGCATGAGAAGATAACTTGGTCAAGTGCCTCAATATTCCAAATCCATTTTTGTATATATGCACTTGCTGCTAAGGAGGCCACTTGGCTATGGACATAGATTGAAGAGGGCATTTGTTAATTCCATCGTAATTGTTTGTGGACGGTCGGAGACACGCAAGAGGTTATAATATCTGGACCAAGAAAGGCATCTGGAAATGACCATGGAAGAGTCATCAGGGGCAGCTGCTACCAACATTGATGAAGAGGTTAGGGTGGTGATGAGCGTGGCTGTGGGGGACTTCGTTCCATCAACGTAATATTCTAAAGATTTTTAGTACGCGCATGTCCTTATGTTCAATGGGCGGACAGTAGTGCGCTTATGTACGCTGATTTATGCTTATTTTTGTCCACTGCGGAGATTTAAACCGTGATTCAAACCATGGGTCAAGATTTAAACCTCTTTCTTGAATTCGGGCCAATAGGTAGTCAACTAAAAATTGATTTTAAATAGATTTAACACCTTTCAGTCTCTCAGCAAGTGATAACCCTAGACTTTCTATCTTTTGTGTGAAGAGGTCCCGCTTCTTTAATCTTAGTCATCAGCCTGCTCTGATCGAGAACCAAAAAGGGCGTTAAACTAATATAATTTGACATAAAATTAGCACCCTTCTGGCTCTCTGCAAATGATATATCTCCATGACTTTATATCACTTGTGTGAAGAGACCATACTTCTTTTCTCTTAGTTGTCAGTCTGCCATGAGAGCCAGAAGGGCACTAACCCCTATGACTTAGCACAGAGTTAACACCTATCTGGCTCTAAGCAGACGATATCCATGTGACTTTGGCTCTCTTGTGTGACGAGGACCTACTTCTTTTTCTCTCAGTCGGCAGTCAGTCGGCCATGATGTGGAATAGATCTAAATGCCTTGTGATTGGAAGCAGATTAATCTTCATTCAGGCTTGGGAGCCCGGTGGGGTCCAGGCAGGGAAAAAGAAGCAGAATCCTCGCATAAAAATGCCATTCTTCAGACGCTCAATCTGGTTATGAGATGGCGTGCTGTTTCAGCCACCTCGTGCAGACAATAAATGAGTTTGATGCCTGTATCATCACAAGATATTTGGCTGGACTTGCATGTTTGTTCAAATTTGTGAAAGCCATTTACTGAGGCAAATTGATTTGGAGAAAAAATAATTCGATACTGAAATTCATAATCTTTTAACTGAAATTTAAAAAAAATAAATAAATAAAGAACAGAGCCCTGTTTCATAAAAATTGTTATCAATAACAACTGCCGGATTTTAATGACAAATTTGCTGTCAGCCAATCAGATTCAAGGATTTCAGGAGCTTATAACAATTACTGTAACTTGATATTGATAACAAGTTTTATGAAACTGGGCCCAGAATACAAACGTTCACCATTGATTTACCTGAGAGCGAAATTTGCTATGGACCTGCATTGTTCACTACAATACATTTTGATTATGTCTTTCAACTACCAAATATATACTTTATATACCCGTACTTTGGGAGAATGTGAAGATGCAGTCAAGTGCAGAGAAAGTGAAAATACAGTGCTTCAACGACAACAACAAAATGATGACATTTCTGAAATGTTTTTCATCCTAATGAACCTGAATCTAAATCCATACCAGACCTCTAAATGGCCATGAAAACTTATAAAATTATGTAAACAACACTGCCCAGAGGATGTAAGTTAAAGATCCAACTCTACTAGATTAATGATTTTACGGATCGGAAGAAAATGGATGAAATAAATCCCACTTTTTGCAAATAATATTTGATGATCAAGATGCAAGAGGAAAGAATAAGTAATGAAGCACATTGAAATAAATAGGGCAAATCTAGAGCTAGGCTTTGCCTTCCTTATTGATAATACTCCTGGCGCCACATGAATAAGACAATTCTCAACAATAGAGGGAGACATTCCCCTTCTGCAGTTGGATATACAGACTATGCTTCATAATAGGAATTACTTTTTCTACTGGACTTAACTCAAGGCCATACTGTGCTTCATTTCCAGAGGGGAAAAAATATACAGAGCAATTATTTCCTGGAAATTCTTATGATTTTTTTCCCAAGCCCTTAAAAAACAAACTGAAACCATGAGGTTAAAAACAAGCAAAGTCCAGAGAGCGTTGCACCCCTAAAAACTAAAACTAAAAACTAGATAAAACAAAAACAAATCAAAATAAAAACATGTTAATAAATGCATTATCATTGATGTTGGACTCTTTTAATCAAGCCATCAGAAAGAGAGAGCCATATGTACAGTGTACTAAATATCTGTATGGTTTCCCTAAATCTTTGTGTTTTCAAGTCGGAAAAAGGGAATCTTTTCAGGAAGCCAACCATTACTCATATCCTGTCCAGCTTGTGTGCATACTGCTAAATCTACTGTTTGTTTCAATCTCCTTTGGATATAATCCCCACAAATAATCATCTGCTTAAGAACCAGAAGGGCTTTTACTCTATAGCTACGTTCACATGGGGCTTGTGGTTTCGAAACTTTAAGTTAGGGAAAATTAAAGTTAACGAAACAACGGCTCACTAACAACGACGAGGGTTCACAAGGGCCCGAAACAAGGATGCTCGTTGTTCTGAGACTACAAGTCGAGCGATTGTCATTTAACATGAGCAGAGAGGTCATCGTTAGCAAAGAGAGTGCTAAACTTAAAGTTTATTCTGTCCACACGGTCCGTAACTACGAGGACCCCCCCCCCAAACTGCTTGTGGTTTTGGAGTTAACAACAAACTTAAAGTTTTGAAACTACGAGTGCATTCATATGGTCTGAAACTAAAAGATAACTACAAAATAACTTATAAGTTTTGAAACTAGAAGTGAAACTTAAAGTTTAGCTCCCTTCGTGTGAACCCGACTTCTATGTGAAGTGACCTTAGTTACTGTCATTCTGGCTCTCATGAGACAATATAATACCTGACATGATGATCAGTAGCAGTAATTGACACTTCACTCTTATAGACTAAACATATCTTTTTGATTTGTTGATGATATGTAGGCCTTATGTTTATAGTGTACATATCTTCTCTGAGAACCAAAACTCATATCCTTTTACAATATTAACACTCTCATGGATCTTGATGAAGGACGTCATCTGTGTAGCATACAATAGAGCAAATTGCAACAAAGTAGTCCTATCAGATATGGTCATTCATAGATATTAATCTTATTTGGGGGCATAAAAGTGAGTTTCTATGTTTGCTTACATATTGTCTGTCAATAGCCAGAAGTGCATTAACTCTATGTAAAATATGTTAAGGGAGATGAGTTAATTTCTTCCTGGTTCTCAACAGACAATATATGTGGACTGAATGATGCAAATCTTTCAAAAAGGCTGTGGCCTTATGGTAAGAGCCAGGGGAGGATCCAGGAGCCCGGGCTCCCTCCCCTGGCAAAAAAGGAGACACAAAAAAATACCGATGACCCTTCTTTTTTTTTTGCTTGTAAGAGAATTTTGAAGTTAAAAGACACCCCAACATGCTAATGACCCCTTATTTTGCTTTTTTTTTCCTTGTCAGGAGATTTACAGGATATTGGTCCCCCCCCCCCCCCCTCCCTCACAAAATCCTGGATCCAGCACTGGTTATAGCTCTGTATTAAATCAACTAAATACACTTGTAACTGTTATCAACTGACACTGTCCTGCAAATGTCATCCAACTTTATACTGGAACTTTGTCTTTCATGTGGTAGTGTGGTTCTAGGCTATTGGCAAATGAAACATTTTCTACTCTGTAGTAATACTGTTGCTGTATGGTTTCCTTCATATGTCATTACACCCTGGTACAGTCTGCAGTAAGATAGAATAATGTCTCCCTCTCTTGCTACAAAGCTATACAGCTTGAAGGAGTAGGTGAAGCAAGATATTCAGTCTTGATTTCTTCTCCTGGTCTGAAAGGATTAATTTACCTTTCTTTTTTTCTCCTTTCATTTCTCCATGTCCTTCTTTATCTTCTTTCATTTTGAGTCGTTTTTCTCTATTTATTTTACACAGTTCATCTATGTTGCCTTTTATTTTACCTTTTGTCTCTCTTCTCTTCTTTTCAATTATTTGATTTCTAAAAGTCATTTTCATTCATTTATATGCTTTTCCTTCTTCATCTAGAGTCTCACTCCATTTATATTCCTTTTTTCAAAATTTATTTTACACATTCTGCGTGCCAAACATCACTACTTAATTAGTTTTTATATTCTTTCTCTCAAGGTACATTATACGCATATTCAGTAAGCGTATACATGTGCTGCTGTCTATTACTGTAATCATGACATCAGCACAAAGCTAGAGCTTACAATGATAGTTTTGTCAAGTTTTATATTTTGTTATCTTTGTACAGATTAAACACCATGGTGGAAAGTTTTGGATGAAATATGAGTGGTAAATAAATCCCAGAAAAGGGATATAATCATACAATCTTGATAAATCTACAAAATTCTAATCCCTTGCTGATGTGGAATCAGACTCCAGATCAAGTGAATTCATGTGTGACAAATGCAATTTTAAAAAAAATCATAATTGTCAGCATTTTCTTGTTTTCTTTCATTCTCTCTTTCTCACTTTCTATCCTTCATCCTCACTCACTCTTTTTCCTGTCGCTTTATGCTTATGCTTACACCACTTATTGGACCATGCTATAAGCCATTTGTCGTTTTAAGTATGTAAAAGGATGTCGTATAAACGAATGCAAAACAATTTGAAATTGTAACGCTACTAAATAGCGAAAACAATAACAATTACAATACCATTCATACCAAACTTAAATCTTTCTACCTGTACATTATAATAACAAATTATTCCTGCAACAATTGTTCCACTATCAAATTTTTTTTATCAGATCATAGGCCAGTTCCTAACTTCACCCGTGGATCCATCATTATACAGAACCCAAACTCCAACATACACCTAATCTAGAACCTTCCTGTAACTCTCAACCTAATCTTACATCTTTGATGAAATAAAACCCAAAGAAAATGTCCCTTGAGAAAAAGATGGCTTATCAAATATATAAATGTATGTATATTGAATAAAACAAGATCTTCAGTGCAAATACTTTTTGCACTAATTAAAAATGACATGAGAAATCGGACTGTTTAGCTCATACCTGATAGTCCATGGGTCCATATGAAGGGTAGAAGACAGGTGGATGAAGAGGGTCCTCATATTCCAGGGGTGGTTGAGGGTGCCACGCCATTTCGTAAGGGTTGGGTACGTGGGTGGTCATTCAAGGAGATAGGCGCGTACAGTAGTGAGAGTGGGTGTGGTAGAGGGGCGTGGCAGAGGGGCGTGGCAACCAGATGGTGCGTATCCAATAGTCACGTAGGCAGTGGTGAATGCAAGGTGTGGTTATAAATCCAAAGCGTAAAGGTCCAAAGAATGGAAAGAGAAGAAACAACAGAGGACACAAAATGAATACATAATTTCATAGGCATGCCCCCTGCCAATGGAAATCAATAAAGAATCAACATTCTATTTTCTTTTTTGTTGTAAGTGGCCAGACTAAATATATTTTGCAGATAAATATTTTAATAGAAGTGAAAACAAAACATAGTTGGTACAGGCAAAAGTGCAACCAAAATGCACTGTTTTGTGAATTAAGCATATATCCCAATGTAAACAAAGTTACAGTATTCACAAACCTTTGAATATAAATCATGAACATTGATTATATCATTGGTCATAACTTGTTTTCATACTGGAAAGTGTTTTTCAAAACAGTCACCATCTTGTTTCATCATCAAAACTTTAATGATCCAATGTACTATATGACATTTTATTAGGAATTTTAACAGGTTACTTCGAGCTCTAAAATAACACAAGCTATGTTCATACGGGACTTGTGGTTTCGAAACTTTAAGTTAGCGAAACTTTTAAGTTAACAAAACCACAACTCCCTAACCACAACGAGGGTTCACATGAGCCCTAAACAACAAGCTGAAACTACAAGCCGAGCAATCATCATGGTTAACCCATGAGGTAGATACTACCGATTGTGTGTACAGTACACATACAGAATTACAGATCCTGTGTTCATAACGCGCGAAGTGTGTGACCCCGTAGTTTAACATGAACAGTGAGGTCATCTCTAACCACAAGCTTGCGAAACTTAAACTTTATTCCGTTCACATGTTGCGAAACTGTGACGGAGGACCCCCTGCTGCTCATGGTTTTGGCCTTAACCACGGGCTCGCTTGTGGTTCCAGAACTACAAGTAAACTTAAAGTTTCGAAACAACAAGTCCGTTCATATGGTCTGAAACTACAAGATAACTACAAGTTAACTTAAAGTTTTGAAACTACAAGCGAAACTTAAAGTTTATTTTAGCTCCCATCGTGTGAACCTAACTACAGTTACTAAACTAGTCACATGAGCAAGTGAACAGTGTGCCAGGTGCTAGATGATAAATGATATCTAATCAAATGACCTTACATGGCCCCATGAGAAAGAAATGTAGTCAGATCTAGGTCAAAGGAAAACTACTACATGTTGATTGGCCCTTAAATAAATCATGATGCACCTATTCTTTTTATTGTAACTGTGGAGGGCAAATAAATGTGTATGTTCTGCCAATTCCTGTAAATCCATGTCAGTATAAATACAAAGGATTTCATCCTTGGATTGGGAAAACATTTTTTTTGGAGATTGTTAATCATAATAGCTACGTTCATATGGGGCTTGTGGTTTCGAATCTTTAAGTTAGTGAAACTTAAGTTAACAAAACCACGAGTCCCTAACCGCAACGAGGGTTCACACGAGCCCGAAACAACGAGCTGAAACTACAAGCCGAGCGATCCTTGTGGTTAACCCTGGAAGTAGATACTACCGATTGTGTGAACAGTACACATACAGATCCTGTGTTCATAATTCGTGCGAAGGGTGCTACCCGGAAATTCAACATGAACAGCGAGGTCATCCTTAACCACAAGCTTGCGAAACTTAAAGTTTATTCCGTTCACATGGGCCATATCTGCGATGGAGGATCCCCCGTTGCTCGTGGTTTCGGCCTTAACCACAAGCTCGCTTGTGGTTCTAGAACTACAAGTAAACTTAAAGTTTCAAAACTACGAGTCCGTTCATAACTAAAAGTTAACTTTTGAAACTACAAGCGAAATTTAAAGTTTAGCTCCTATAGTATGAACGTAACTATTGTTAGACATTTGGTATGATAATATGTTTGCTCACATAACTGTTTGTTTTAGGCCAGAGTGTGTTTCAGATAATACACTCACACAGGAATTGAAATGGCAGACAAAATGATGTAATTTCAATATCAACTATCAAATATATTGAGAATATGTTCAACTATAAAGTACTGTTCAGATCACATGTACAACATGATATCAATGGTTATTAAATCAATCTCTGCAGTGGTCACAATACATTCATGTTAACAAAATATTCTTATTGCAGGATACCGGTTTTGCTTCTTTCAAGAAATGGACACAAGAAATATTCTTTTGTGCTGGCATAATCTGAAAATTCTCTCCTTCCTCCCATGTACAAGGAAGCTTGTGATTAACAGTGCATAATCAGGTATCTGTATCTCTGTACACTAAGGTTTAGTACTTTAAAGGGTACAAATCACAAAAAAAAAATATTTTACTCTGTATGTTAGAGGTTCCATGTCATTCTACTATATTCCAAATATGGGTTTCGAATATCACTTCTATAAAGAGATATTACAAGTTTAATTATACTCTCTATAAGCATAAAAGCGACTTGTGAGTAGACTACTCAACGCACCCATACGCGCTCGCCAAGATAAGGGCTCACGCGGAACCCAACTCGGAGGTTCGGTTCCGCATGAGCACCTTCATTTTATCCTTTATATCCTTCATACTCCCAAACTGTTGACCTATAGAATTTCAGATAAAGTTCTTTGAGGTTAATGTTATACTTCCTAGCGGTATATAAATTCTTTTTTCAGGTGGTTGGTACACTTTAATCTCCATTCCAGAGACTAAAAGAAAACCACTTACACTAGATAAATGCATTTAAAATATAACTTTAGAGCAATAATTTTAGTGTCATAACAGTAACATAGGTTAGATTCATATCAAGTTAGGAAGCTTATTGGGTATGATTTCGATGTACGCTCGCAATACTCCTTATTTTTTTTTCATACCCATACAAATACATTCATTATTTTCATACAATAAAATTTTGCAGACCTAATACAACAAAACAAGATTTTCAGGCAGAAGAAAGTAAAATGAAATGATGAATCCATTATTCTGAACACATTTTTGGAACAAGTGAATTCATATGACCTTCACGTGATGATAATGTATGTAAGTAGCTTTCATTAGAAATACATTTAAGAGATCATTATATAAAGTTTTATACACCCTACACTGAGTCTTCCTAGAACCCCCCCCCCCAAAAAAAAAGAAAGATAAAGAAAAAGACACTGAAGTTTTATTAAAATAACAAACTTGACATAACAATATCTACACTAAAATTAAGAACCAAACTTATAAGCGAGAGATATAAAAACACAAACCTTACATACACTACATCACTGAGCAAACTTTACACAAAGCACACAAGACAATTGAGCAAAGTTGAAACACCCATCTTACAGATATAACAATCACATCAAAACTCCTCAAAATCACGAGCAGAAAGTAAACCAAACTACTAAGATAGTTACCAGGTATCTTCAGATAATTTTCAGAAGAAAAACACGATAAAATATCCAGACAAATTGATCCAGGTTTAAGACGTACTTTTCCAAACTGCGACTGCGATAAAACTTTCTACTCGCACTATGGATGAGTCAGTGAGAGATAGAGAATGTACGTAGTGTACTGAAATAGGGGTACGCTGTGTGGGGAAGGGGGCACACTAAATGGAGGCTACGTGTACAAGTGGTTGTACAGTGTAGAAAGTTTTTTTGTGCAGGGGCTCACTCTGTCGGCCGCCATTGCTAACTTCCTCTGCGAATTAAAGGGGCTTCCTGCGAGTCTGCGCTAGCCAGCCAATCACGGCGCAACATTTCTCTCCAAGCGAGCAAGATGCTTTACTTTATGGGCAATGACTAATATAGGGGAGAGAGAGAGAGGAAAAGAAAGTTTTTTGAATAATTTTCGGTGAGGGGGGAATCTAGTTTTCAAATTTAGACCTCGAGACATACGTTGTCATTGCTATTTTACAATGAAATATATATCTGCTCCAAATGAAAAGATATGGCAGTATACGCAAACACAAATAATATCCAGGCCTTGGAATATAAAGACTACTACCTTTTCCTTGAAGTTTCTTTCAAGGAGCATCGAATGAAAGAAGGTTTGTAAAGGTAAACTAACCAGAAAATTTATGCAACTGAGTGAACTGACGTCACTCCCTCTAAAGTCAGGACACCAGCTGCTGTACATTGTAGAAACAGGTTTTAGTGTTTGAACTCCCTTAATTTCCTACTTGTATATTTCTAACACACTCAAAGAATTTTCGGTAATTGATGGCGGAAATTCAATTTAGTTGCAAAAAAAAAATAGTAGAAAAAAAAAAGATCTACATATCTTTTTAAAGTATTTCAAGAATCATTTAAGGGCAAACGATACACTGTGTACAATAAATCTGTAGATTTACTGAGTACTGTAAGTGTACATAGGCAACCTACAAGGAAAAAAAATTGTTAGAGTGTTTACTGCAGTGCAATAAAAAAAAAAATTATGGATCTCTTTAGAGGCATAATTGTATAATACCTATAATTCCAAATCATATCTTTAAACTATGAATCAGCATTTTAAGATGACTTACATATCATTAAATTGATTTTGTATATCATGTATCACACACACTGGAATTTCAACAAATATCTGAGAGAGTTATCTGCTTCGTTCCCATTATAATTCATAGCACAATTTATCTCTTACCTCAGGCATAAAAGGCCAAGGTTATGATAGAAGTAACCTTGACAAGTAAACTTGGAAGAAGGAAATTTTATAAGAAAAGACGCCACAGAATTGGTTGCAGATACCAAGGCCAAATTGTAGACTGCTGAGTTTTTCTAACATTTTAATGCCAAAATGAGGGCAAATTATATTTATGGAAAACATGAACTTCAAAAAAAGTCACATGCAAGTATACATCGGTCTATCATTTAGGTAAGGATTTTTAGCTATCTGGATATACACTGTAGGTCTTAAGGCCACCGCACACCTTACAATCGGTCTGCGATCCGATTTCAGAAGAAAATGTAATATCATTTGACAAATCATTTAAAAACGAAACATATTTTTGATTGAGGATCTGAACAGCCATACAGATAGTATTCATGTTACTTTTCAGAACCTGAATATGGTAGATTTAATTTAAAATGCCAATATTTAATGCCAGAGCGATTTATTTCACAAATCGGATCGCAGACCGATCGTAAGGTGTGCGATGACCTTTAGATCACCTGTAAAGGTTTTTCAATTTTTAAAAGAACAAGTACTTGAATACAGAAGTGGAAAATCTTCCTTAAACAAACAAACAAACAAATGTAATTGGGTAAAATTGTTTTAATATCTCAGTTTTGTACTGAAAGAAAAATAATAATAGGGAGAAGTTATAATCATCACGGTTAACAATTTAGGCAATGTATGGACTGAAGGCTGTTGTGGAAATGTAGTGAAATACTTCTTTCTTAAACTCCCAAGAGTGCATAATAGGAGCAGAATAAAAGCATTATGGGACTTTATGTTTCCGCATTTTAGGGCTGCTATTATGCACATAAAACTCACATTTTTTTCACCAAATGCAATTATGAATGCGATGATGTGGACCTCGCATTATCCCACCCTGATATCAGTCAAAGGTCATTTGATTTCCCGTACCAAAGTAAAGTTTCTTCCTTCATTTCACAGATCCCCCATGATGCGGGTTTTCTGAATGGGTGCTCGTAAAAACAATGCTCTTATCATGCGGTTTTTGATACTTTATGAAGACTATCTGTATCGCTTAATGTGTATTATAGGAGCATGGGTTTCTGAAAGGGGTAAATGAAATGTCAAAAACTATTAAATGCATGTATTTCTAGAAATGTACATCTGCTAGCTGTGTATTGTTTACACCCTTTTGCTGAGCACATGGCAATTCATTAAAAACTTTGAATTGGATATCAGAATCTGCTTTCAGAGATTTAAGACTCAAGCACATTCAAGCAAGGGGTCTGGTAACTCCTTGACCCAAGCTTGTACTCTTATCTCTTGTTAGTGACTGCCATGCAAGACTCAACAAGAATTTTTCACCTGAAACATCATGCTGCCCTCTTGAGTTGGCTTCATGCACAATATCATTGAGAATTGAGATTTACGTTATGTATTCATGAAAAGTTGTTAACATGAGCGAAAGTTATTCCTAAATTTTCTGATACACTTTTATAACCTCAAATTTGGGGAAACTGGATCTTTATCTATTCATCCTAACTCATCCAAGCATAATAAAAAAAAAACCCAGGTGGGAAATTAGTAATTGGGGCTACTTGGAAAAGCAGGTTTTGAACAATCAAATTTATTCTCCAGTAATTTAAAAATATGACATAGGCTTCATAAATTTCATGATTTGGAGTGTTATGTTAAAAATTTGCCTTTCTCCTCAATTCAAACTACTATTTTGCCTCTAAAGTACTATTGACTTTCCAAATTTCAGTCAAGCTTGTGCTTACAGATATTAGATTTAAGCAGGCAATTTTACAAGATTTGCAGAATAGGTTAAATATTGTGTCCTAGTTTCCTGACAAATTGTGAAATTGAACTCTTCATGCCATCAGCATGATGCCCTCAATCCTCTCTTCTCTTTTTTTTTCTATCCAGCTCCCTCACTCGCATTTGACATGTTATTTTTCATCATTATACAATCAAATCAAATAAGAAATTAGCATTCTAAAGCACATTCAAATAACAACAACAAAACACCCCCAAACCTATTCCACACTGCCATCATTCCCAAACAGTAAGCTGGTCATGTTAATCTCATCAATAATTCTGATTATGGAAGAATGGCATGGAATGGCCCAGATGGACATATCAGATCTATTTCTCTCTCTAAACATTACACGGTAGCGTGCCTTTGCTTTCCTGTAATTCAGGATGAATTTCCCCTAATATTCTCTGACATTGCCCGCCCCCACTGATGGGTCAAGAGACTAGAGACGTGGAATCATTCTGCCAAATTTCTTTAACAGAGTTGCCCAATGATTTCCTGGCAAAGACTCAAACTGGCACTGTCCACACCCTGAAGAAAAATAGTCACAAAATTTCACTTCAAATTCTTCTTAATACATGGAAATTTATAAAACTGTAAACATAAGTACAAATGGAAATTTCACCAAATATTGGAACAAAAGAAACAAATCACTTTTTGAAAATTTTTCAATGCTGGAGTGTACTAGTCAATTAAACTTTCACTAGAAATGTAATGGATGTAATGGCATATTTGGAATTTACCTATTAAGACTTTCTTCCTAACTTCTATCAAAGCTCCACTTAACTGGCTATAAACAACAACAACAACAAAATTAGATCACACTTTACACCATTCAAATGTGTGTTTGCAAGCACTGATCAATTTTAGGATGTTCTAAACTGAATTTAACAGGGAAAGGACTTGAATAATAAAACTACACATTACTATATGGTAAATTCAAGTTAATTTAATCAAACTCTGTATTATCTCAATGTGTGAACACAACCATCATCTTTTCCTGCCAACCCAACACATCAAGGCCAGCGGACGTGCTCTTCTACATGGTATCATAGGAATATATTAACAATGGTATCACAATCTCTGGCTTTATAAGGACACCTACAGTTATACATCAATTTTTATACTGTCAGTATCAGTTGACATATAAATCCAGTGATTTTTTTCATAAAATCTGCCTGTATATAATTATTCATATCATTCACATATTTTTGCAAGGTTGAAAAATCTGATATGCCTGTATGTTAAAAGAAAAATATCCTACAGGCCATATCTCATCTTGGTTTATTACTGTATTTTTATATTAGTTACAATAAATATAGGCTTATATTTTGACGCCTAGGCCTTAGGGACAATTTCAATCACATCTTTTGTTATTTGTGATAAATGACAAAAAATCTTCCACAAAACCTTGAAGATAATGAAGACCATTTCATAAATTTGAAGAAAAAAAAAGTTTGAAAATCATTAAAACAAGGAATAAAGGTAATCAAAACTTTTCCTGAATCCCAATAGAATTTTTAAAAACAGCAAACTAGCGAAGTGAAATTCATCAATATTATTATGACCAGCAGTAACTCTTGAGGGGAGGGGTATCTTGTAAATGAATGAAAATACCTCTTAATGTTCTAGATAAAATTGCTCTAGAAATCTGTAACCTATCTGCTATGGTTCAACTACACTGAACATGAATAATTCAATATTTAACAAATAATATTAACAACACTTGTGCATTACCAGATACTTCATTCACTACTTTTTCCCCTGATCACTTAGCAGCCACTATGGTGAAATTGAGCATAGAAACTTTCGCAAATTTTGTATGATTGCTCCATAGTTTTGGAAAACATAATAAAATGTTTCTGACAACACATGTAAACACTGTATGGTAATGTTGTACATAAAAACAGAGGTTTTAACATTGGTCTGTATGAGAACTCTATAAAGAATCACGGTTAACATGCCATGTGAATGTCACATCATACACAAAATAAAAAAATTGGTGTTCAGCATGATCAAGATCTGAATGTGATAGAACATGTCCTACAGAACCTGTAGAAACACAATTCAGTGAGAGTCAGGCAGAAGGAACCATGGCCAGCTGATTATATTTCTAGAAATACACATTTTTAAAGTTTTAACCTATCTTTGAATAAATTTTTCTAAAGCACATTTCAGCCCATATATTGTCTACATTGTTGCAGTAGGTTATATTTTTATCCTGTCATTACAAACTTATTAGAATTTGACCCAAATTATTTTTCTGCCCTTTGCCCGGCACACGACGAATGTAAATACCCTCCAAACGAGTTCCCAAAATTTAATACACATATACAATATTTCATACTTCATACAGTATTTCATCCCTTCTTTGTATATGGTTTAGTGTTTCGGGCTTTCCTCTTGTGTGAATGGGGCTATGAATCTCTCGTGTGAATGGGGGTATGAACCTTATCCACAGGCTCGTACCAATTGACATGATTGCAATCCCAGTCTCATCTTATTACGCTCAATTGAAGGCACTGCCCACTGACAAAGTTTACTTGACTTTTAGTTTTCATATTAGTGAACTTTAGAATAGGACTAATTTCTTGCAAAATGTGAAATCGTAACGTGAATATCAAAAATGCATTTTTTCAAACATATTATTCTGAATCTATTTTCTCCTAAGGGTTATTTGGTTTTAACTGGTATTTTGGTTTTAATGAAATAAAAAGTAACAATATCATGAATCCACCATACACACATACAAAAGGCATACTTTATTATACAAAATTAATTTCCTATATTCAGTAATCATTAGCATTAACATCTGCTTGAGATTCAAAAGGGAATTAAGTGATTTTCACATTCCGGGGTTTAAGATCATCTTCAATGTCTTTCTGGCTGAAAATGAAACAAACCAATTTAATTTCAATCTCCATTTCTGTATGGTAATTAATATGTATGGTAATTATGTTCAGAACTACCATACTGTTTTTTACTAGTTTATATACGAAAGAGCAGATGATCTACAATGACAAGGTTCTTCAAATTAAAAAGAATGCAATATATAAATTTTTGAAAATGAATTGAATAAATTATAACATATTCAAATCATAATTTCCTCTCCCCCCCCCCAAAAAAAAGAAAAATGATGATTGAAAACAGCGATTTAAATCAGCATCGATTTATATATAAATTTAGCCAGACACACCCACTCTTGGTTCACATCAGTGTGAGTGGACAGATATGGAGAGACATAAGAGGGAAGAAGTAAATTCATTTTTTAACCCTTTCATGACAGGAATTATTTAAGGGCTAAATTCATCAGATTTTGTTCTTCAAATTGGCAACAATAATATTTTTCTTTTAATGCGACAAGGTTCTTATAAAATGTAATGTCTTTGAAAACAGTATATATGGTTCGGAACTCTGTCGAAAAGTTGAAAAAATTGCCAATTTTGATTTTTTTTTAAAAATCATTCTGAACCTCTCAATGTGTTGCAAATTTAAGGATTTAAAAGCTTATTCTCCCTTTTAAAATTCCTGGCATCGAATGCAACATGGTCATGAAACAAAAATGGTCATGCAACAAAAATGGACACAGTGTGAGCAGAAATTTTTGCTCTTTCTACTCATTCATCTGGTATAATTTTTAGGGCTCTGAATCGAAATATATCAAGCCAAACCACAAAATGTGGTCAATCGTCTCGATAGGGATAACAAACACAAAGAAGAAGAAGCTTCTTCAAAGCTGTCACGCATTTGCTATCTATATACTGCAGTTGACAAAGACAAAAGTACATATCCTCGAGGATGGAATTGCGGTTGGTAGCTGCAATCAACATAAATGATGGAGATTGGAATGTCAGTCACGTTTAGTGATGGGCCAATTACAATGTACTTTCTGAAAGTGTCCATACGCAAACAAGAAGTCTTGAGGTGAAAAGCTCGGTGAGAGCTTGAAAATAAAGAAATTTCTACTCTTCAAATAATCCCTGCACTCTGAAAGAATGGTGATGTAAAATTTTGAATGTCTTTTCAATTAAACAAAATATATATTCTTTGTCTTCTTTCGCTAAATTAATGCTCCTTCCATTCTCTCTCTTCAAAACTTGTGTCAATCCCCTGTTGTTTTTGTTTTTTTTTCCAATATTTTTCTTCATACTTCCTCTCAAGCCCTGTCACCCTCCTTGCTTCACTCTTCTTGCTTCAAAATACATTTTATGTATTTTTCCCCTTCAACTTTCTTCTTATAACCTACGTGTTATAACATCAATGCAAACAATGTGATAACCCATATATATCATTTTTGGTACAATTTGGTATTAACTATGAAAAATCCAATTTGAAGAAGAGTAGTGGTTAAAATCATGTTTTATGTCAAGAAAATGCACCCTGTCTTTCATAACATGCCAATGCCTCTGAATATTTGCTTCAGGTAGGCCTCCTTGTTATAAAATATCTATAATTCTTTTCATGTCGAAACATTATGCAAAAATGTTGCCGTAAGCAAAATGACTATTGTTCAGTTAGGCATTGAAAATGATGAAATCATTCTTTTTTTTGTTTTTCAGTTGTTTTATTCACTCTTTGTCACTTGGAAAACCTAAAGACAAAAGTTTACATGATTATCGACAGTTTGTTTGTTGTTTGTTTGTTTGCTTGTTTGTCTGGGGGGTTTTTTAAGGGAGGGGGGGAGAGAGAGAGAGACATATATCTGACATAGTGTGAACATTTTTTTGTTCCTCACTGACCACAATACTTTGGACTGGCTTCAAGATCATAGCCTACAAAATAACAAAACTTGCATCATGGCCCCCAAAATAGCTCTTTTATATGTTCAGCTCCATAAAAAAATAATCATTCTAGACATGGACTAGACCAACATCTAAAATATGTATATCATGCTCCATGCATAAATAAGTATGGTCTTACTTGGATCATCAAAAATTGAAGAAAAAAAATAACACCACACATGATCTTAGCCAATTACTGTGTAATATGTAGATTACAAATAAAGCATTAACTAATGGAGGCACAATTGCCTGTTTAAGAATATTGAGTCTTTAGACCTACACTGTGTTGTAATATATGGGGCAGGTCAAAGACAGTGGTATAGAGCTACACAGTTTTGTAATAAATATCAGGTAGGTTCTAGACAGGTCCAGCTGCCACCTGCCCTCAACGCTGGGAGGTGTTGCACATAATTCCCCAGCGCAGCACCTTCGCACTCTGCCAGCCATTACAAATATACTTGTGTCATACTTGACTGAATGCAAGCCGACCTAACACGCCTCTGCAAATGACGCATCGGGATCGCTGGCTCCCCGGGGATGCACAAAACTCCGGGCGTTATTACCACTTTGTCACAGATATCTACACACGCGCTTTACTCTGTCGTCATAAAACTTGACAACTAGTCAAATATCATGCATAATGTATAGTGAGCAAGCTCGTAAAACATGGAGGATTTGACTTTTGAGTTTTCCATCATGAGAACCGACTTCTTTGTGTGTACCCTATATCTTTTATTTGCATTTCTCTGTATGTTTTCTTCTTTCGACCCTATTTCACCATCTACCTCTCTAAGCTATTTCATTCCTTCAACCTTTCAAGTTCTTTCTCTGTCCCTCTTCCGCATGGATCTCTCTTCCTGTCGATACTTTTATCTGTCTTTTGCTCTTTGTCTCTGTCTGCCTCTCTCTTTCTCTCTCATCTCTTCCCCTCCAACATCCCCCTCTCTTTCTCTCTCTCCCTATCCCTCTTTTTACTCAGTCTCTATGTCTCTCTTTCCCCCTCTTTTTCCCATCTCTCTCTTTCCCCCTCTTTTTCCCATCTCTCTCTCTCTCTCTCTCTCTCTCTCTCTCTCTCTCTCTCTCTATATATATATATCCCTCTTTCTTCTCTCTTCCTCCTCTCTCTCTCTCTCTCTCTCTCTTTCTCTCTCCATAAACTGAGAGACTCTAACATTACCCTTGGTTTTAAAATACATATCCAAACACATTCTATGAAAATATATCAAGTAAATATCATGATGCAGTCCAACAACAACAGCTTACCAGAGATCTACCCTACATATCAAACAGCAAGTTATTTATATCTTTTTGTTTTTGTTTTTGTTTAGTCCCACTTGGCAATGTTTTTTTCTTTAGTCCAATCCACACTGTACTCTCAAGCATCAGGTGTTACAGCTAAAACCCATTAAAAGTATCTGTGAAAATGATCACTTGCTGGAATATAGTCCAGAAACCACAAATGAAATAAGAGCAATTCCATAATCTGTGCTAGAAAGGGGGCCATTTATTCTTGCCAAAATATATATGCTTATGAACATAAAAACCATCTATTTCAAATGGAAATCATTTGAAGAATTCTCATTATGGGTTTGATTAGTTTTTGCAGGAATGGAGTCATTTTCTGCAGATTCTAATTGCTTCCTATCAGGAGGCAAGTTTATTTCTAGAAATAAATCACCAAACTGCCATCAATGCGTAATAACAGTCTAGCCTCTATTCAAACCAACCTAGAGTTTAATTTTCCCGGAATGTGCATTATCAAAGAATTATGTAGGTTGTGAAAAATGTAGGATTTTTTTTTCTTCCACTTTTTAAAGTTGGAAATTTACAACATTCATGTTTTCCTGATTGGCCAAATTATATATTTCATATTCTAATTCATTTCCAACAACTACTAATATCTCAACTTAGATTAAATTACTTCTTAATGGAGTTTAATCATAACACTAGACTGACTGTAAAATATCAAAGTGCAACTGGTTTCCTTGTCAGTATACAATTTGCATCTAGAGCCCTTTATTCCACAGGATACTGCCTAAAATATTCACTTTTTAATTATAGCAAACTTCATTTACCAAAATAGGGAGGCAGGGAGAGATAGAGCGTGAGAAAGAGAAAGTAATAACCTTCATATTGGTAGAAACTCCAAAGAATCATACAGATATTCTAATATTTTTTCACGCAACCCATATGCCCCCTAAAATACCCAATTATGAAACTGTGTCTACAACACCAAGATGTGATTTGATACATTTGAATCTGTAATGATTTTTTTTCTTCAAATAAATCATGAAATATATTGCAAATGCATCAAACATAACTTAAATAACTTCTGAAGGAATTTTACTCCCAAAATGTGCTAACTTTTTATATTCCAATGTACTTAGTCATGATGTGATGCATGCCATTGTGAACACAGGACAGGTCATAAGATTTTATACAGAACAGGTACTATTAAGTAGCCTGGAATGAACTTTGCCACCATCTATCAGGTTCTTTGTGGGGCCCTCACCATGAACCCCCTCTGCCCTGGGCGCCTCCCTCAGGACAGCTCTAAAGATATAGCCTTTCACCGAGACTGCATCCATGGGAGCAGTCTCATTTCCTCGCTCATGAAATATGGATCAAAATCAGTTTTGCTCTATCGGCACACCATGTCCATTTCAAGCCCCAAGAGAGAGCTCTTACTGTGTACTGATGAAGCTTGGAGCTCATGGTTAACAGCACTGCTTAACCATCAAGATACTTCCAATCCATAGTTTACAACAGTGACATTATACATGTCAGAGAGGTGTATGCATCCACAGTCTTGTATTTGATGGATGGAATTTTCTGAGCTGTCTGAGGGCTGCAAATTAAAGGGAAGGTTGAGTTCTGGGAAAGGTAAAAAATAATTACTGAGCTTTATCATTCCTTTTATGTCAGTTTGGAAGAAATTTAAAGGTAGAAGAAAGTTTTGGGAAGCTCTCAAAAACTTTTCGTGAGATTTCTTTGATTTTACTTAATAAACAGCACGGTACTAACATAACTAAGATGCTGTGAAGTTTTTTCCTCCTCAAGTGAAATATTTATCGAATGAAAAGTAATAAAAATCCCTGGCCCAAAAAAGAGGGGATGTAAATTCAAACAACGGCCACACACATTACGCACATAGGGATTGCTGTGTGTTATAGAATACGCTGCACACAGTGCGAAGCGCTGGGTTTATTGTGCGGGGAACCTTCGGGTGGATATGGTCTTAGCGTGAGGCAGTGAAAAGCCGTTACCAAGCGTTTCTTACAGATATTTACACTAAAATTTGTTCGAAATCGTGAATGGAATGTTAAATAATCTCGTACATGTGTATTATGATAAAAGGAGAATAGTATGTGACTATGTTAGATAAGTTTCTTGCCAGCCTTGTTTTTGCTACCGAGACTGTCTGTGAGCTTTAACATAGTAGAAATGTCCCCTGAAAAGGATTGCTCTTCAAATACCCTCACATTTGAAATATGACGAGAAACAGTTGAAATGTTCGGGGCTAACATATGTATGTAGTCCCATGTACACATGTTCATTTGCAGTGCATGTGACTCTCAGCAGGATTGAGCCAATTTCTTCTTGTTTTTGCGATTCCAAAACCTTACAGCATACACCAATTCTTATGATTAACCTTTCCCAATTGCTTTCAGACAGTTTCTTTCACAATGTTATCTCATAACCAGAACTCAACTTTATCTTTAAGTTTTAATCACAAGATATAGACAAAATAATCAATTCTAAGAACCATCGAATGTGTCCATGAAAGGTGGACACTTATATTCAAGAAAAACACACTGAAAGCTTTGCATTTTTCCCAATAATGAAGATTTTATTCTACTTATGAAAATTTTATGGGGAGATCATAAGACTCACAGCACATTATCATACCCCATACTTCACCCATCTTAATGAAATTGAGTTGAAATGTATAAAAAGGATGAAGACTATATGAATGTACCATCTCCCTCTCTTATTGTGCATTTTTCTTCTCTATCCTTGTCTTCTATTAAATAAAAGGAAAGTAAGATGGGTACTTAACGATTAATGTCCTATTTCCATCAAATCATCTTCATGTTCAAAGCTAGAAGGGCATTAATTTGGTATAAAAGGCTATCACTTAATGCCCTTCCGGCTCTAAGCATACAAAACGTTCCATAATGCATGTTCTTTTTCAAAACCGCTCTGGCATAATGTCTATCAAGATAATTATCACACCTCATCGGCCCATTCATGAATGGTGATAGAGCAGTACTTATCTCCGGTCTCACCAAGACATCGCGGTTCCAAGTTGTCAAGTCTGGCACCATACCATGCTGAGTCATCTTTTGCACTCTTTACGATGGACTATGTACTGAGTTTAATCATACTTTAATTAGTTTTATGCATCTCAAGGCAGAGGTGTATCAAAAATGACTGTAGTGCATACAATGCGATGCATAAGACAGTTATCTGTCAAGTCTTCGTGAAAATCGTATTTAAAAGCAGGTTTTCATCACATGATATTTTGTTAAAGTTTCAGTCATACCAGCATCAAGAATTAGAGAAACCTTCACTTAAAGGGACACATTCATGAGAAAAAAAGTTGCTTTAAATAAAAGCACAAAAATTCGAAAAATAGATCAGTGAAAGTTTGAGAAAAATCCGACAAAGAATAAGAGAGTTATGAATTTTAAAAATTCTATGGAAATCTCAAATTGGCAACTCCTGGTCATGTGACTGTGATATCCAGTGATGTCATGGATTCACTACTTTCCAATTTGTTTTTGTACATGAAATGTCATTATTTTACATTTTTCTTCAAAAAACATCATTTTTATTCCTGTGCTCAAAGTATAGTGAGGGTAACATGTTTTGTATATCATCTTGTAAAAAACAGGTATATTTTTTCATTAAATTGACCCCCCCAAAAATGATACTTGTATACTTGAAAAATTATTAAAAGTTATTAATTTTCATTTTTTGTGAATAACATCTTCCTTATTCCTATGCTCGAGGCATTATTAAGGGTGGAATGTTTTGGCATGTCCTCTTGTTTAAACTAATTCTATTCCTTTACTATTTTGAGAAAAAAAGGATATTTGGGGTCATTTTTGTGTACAAAAACAAATGTAGAGTAGTGAATCCATGACATCACAGGATATCACAGTCACAAGACCCAGAGTTGCCAATTTGAGATTTCCATAGAGTTTTAAAAATTCATAACTCTCTTATTCTTTGTTGGATTTTTCTCAAACTTTCACTGATCTATTTCTCTTATTTTTGTGCTTTTATTTAAAGCAACCTTTTTTCTCATGAATGTGCCCTTTTAAAATGCACAAACATATGCCGAGCCTGATCGGTTAGTCACGGACGGACATTTGACAAATATTGAAAGTTTGAAAGCCTGTAGAAAATAAGAATTTAATTGAACTGAGCTAATTTATGCTTCATTGTGAAGGGCATAACTGAAGCAGTTGAAATTTGATAAAATTTGGTTGCCATGCAAGGTCGCCTACTAAAAATATAATCCGTAAAATATTCCATGTCACGGACGGACAAAATGCCTACTCTTAACCAATCGGGCTCTGCCTCCAGAAATTAAACCTGCACAGAAATAGTTGTCATTAGGTTTCTCCATCCCATTTTAAGAATACAGAAATCTAGGCCTGCACAGAAAAAAAAAGTTGTCATTACTATTTTTATTGCTAAGCAACAGTAAGTCTACTACTGATCTTGCATGATTACATATATCATCCAGGCCAAGAATATGCTAGTCTGAAAGCACAGACTCTAATCAGACACTTTAATAGAAAACGCTGTGTTTGGAACCAGAAGGGCATTAACTCTGTACAAATGATGGGACTTAACACCCTTATGGCTCCAAACAGACGATATGTTGTGTCCTCAGTAAAGCCTCAACCAGATTCAAAATGTCACTAGGCAAACGCAGCTTCAGTACAGAGCGTGTGGAAATGTCAGTCTACAGCCAAGACAGTGTTATGACGGGCAAATGTTTGTGCTTGCAAACTCTGATTCCATCTACTTGTAAGGAACACACCTTTGTTAGTCATAACACATAACACAGGGTCTGAACGACACAGACCATTGTTACATATAAAGTTACATAGGCCCCATACTGTATATGTAGCTGCACCAGCCTCTTCAACACTTGCAAATGTTATAAGCATTTATGAAGCTCATTCAGGTTTGATTAATTTTTTTTCTTCAAAACTTGAAATTCTTTGACTTGTACAAAACCTTAGCCCCATATTTAGTTTGCAGGTACAAACCCTGGTCAGTCATAAAATAGTGCCTGCACTATAAGACTACCATAGGCCATGTACTATAGCTGCTCCTGACACCAGTAGGTAGCTGGGCTAGGCTTCTCTCAAGACACAATGATTTTCTGATAAAGTGTCAAATTAGGGTCTGTGCTTGCTGACAACCCCATATTTTCCTTAACCCTGCAAATCTTTGGTGATTTACACTTGTCTTCTGGTACCTTCTAGTCATACCTGTTAAGCCCTTTATTTTTAGCACAAAAGGATAAACCATATAATATATTCATTTATTGTCAATTAGCGTCTGAGCTTGCAGACTACTTATAGCTTCCATCTACATTATGCATCCTGCCAGATTGAGATGGAATAGAAAATGGGCAAAAAATATAAAATGTTTCATGCATTATTTAGCATACCTGAGAAGAGCGTTATACCACGAATCCACATTGAAAGTAATCTGGTAATTGATGCTTTAAAACCATGCACATGTCAAACGGCGTGTGTATTGGTAGATGGGGGAATGATTTTCGAATTTGTTATCTTTTTAGAATTGGGTCAGGTCTATGTGAGAGTGAATGCTACAGTGATTGTTGAAAGGCCTTTAAATTATTGTGATTTGCAGACTAGAAAGCAACCGATCAAAGAACATTTAGAATTAAACAGAGTATTTATGCATCTATAGATCCCACTCCAATCTCGGCACTTCCATACCTCTCCCCTCATCTCATCTCTTACTGCATCTCTACATTATTCCTACCTTTACCCTACCTCCCTCCACTCTCTTTCTCTCTCTCTCTCTCTCTCTCTCTCCATCTCTCTTTTTACTGCATCAAGACTTCCACCCCATCTCTGTCTATTGCTACTGTCATCTCTACCTTTTTCCTATCCCTATCTACAAGTACATGTACATACACAAACTCTACTCCCCTCTCCTATCTCATCAAGAAGCTGCCCCTACTTACCCCCTCCCCTCCCCCTTATATCGACACATCATGCTTACACCCAACTACACCCCATTCCTATCTCTACTTAATCCCATTTCTAATGCCATCCTTACTCGTTTCTTACACCCATACTTCCACTCTCTCCGTTTTTGTTCCTACATTCATGACCCTATTTCCTATCCCATGCAAGCTAACTCCTGCGTCAACCTATTACCTATTACCTACCCAAGCCATATACCCCCCCCCCCCCCACCCCTTGACCAGTCCTTAACCCTAGCTTACCCCTACCCTATCCCCACCCAAATCCCAACCCTTACACCTATCCCTCCTCCATGACTCCTGGCATACTTCTATCCTACCCTTTCCAAAATCCCTACCCCACCCAATCTCGTTATACTCTATGACCTTACCCCACCCCTACTAAATCTTATACAACTGGTCATCCTCTCCTGGCTTGGAAAAACTGTTCTGCATTGCTTAATTGCCAGATGGGATTAACACACATGTCCAATGGGTTACAAGACCGATCTCACTAAATTACCATCCACGCCGGAATTTACCTTGCAACTTACGCCCAGCTAGTTAGCAGCTGCACGCATTACTTCTGCCCGACTTGTCTTTACACGTGTCCGAGCAATGCATCCTTATCGTTAATCTAGCGAGGGGGCTGCGCCTTTAAAGGGATCTATTAAAGATGCGGTATAGTTCACTGACAGGGGCTGAAGTCTCGGTGTAATGTCCTCAGGGGCTGAAGAGAAATTTTCTAACACCTTCGACGATGACGAGGGCTTGTGACGCCACAATCGCTCAGTGTACGCATTTACAGATAGAAAGTATTGGATTCTGAAATAAAACTGAACCACTGCAAATATCGTTTGTTGAGGGGCAGAAGGTAGCTACCTCTATGCAAAATAATTAGTAAATGCTCTGACACTAAGCAGGCAACATATACATGTAGGGTTGAAGGAGCTATGCTCTTACTGACAACATTAATGGGAGCAGACATGTATACTATATCTATTTATCCCGGGAATTCATCTATCCTTCATCCTACTGGTACAAGTAGTATTAGAGGTATTCGTGTCTACACTCAAAACAATTCCTCTTCACAATGATAACATACTTATCCTCTACACTACCCTACTTACATGTAATTAGCAAATCAAGCTATGCTTAGGCTGAACCCTTCTCCATCATCATTTTTAATACACTTTTAGTACATGTTTTAGTCAAGCTACGTTAACTGTACTCATTTATGATTTATTGTCTATACATAAATGTAAATACATTGTTAAAGGGAAATCCAACCTTAATAGCAAGTTGCTTTGAAAGAAAGAGGAAAAATCAGAGAAGCAGATTGGTGAAAGTTTGAACGAAATCGGACAAGGAATAAGAAAGTTATGAATTTTTGAAAGTTGTAATCACTATACACATGGGAATTTCAAATTGGCCGAATAGGTAATGTCATTGTGATGTAGCTGTGGACAACTCCCCCATTCGCTCTAACACACAAAATGACTAAAATGTCACTTTTTTTCAAAATGCATTACTCAGTAGGAGCTTTTTGTTCGTGAGGACCTATAACAATATGCTATCTCCAATATATTTTTAGTATTGCCCCAAGGGTAAAAGCGCCTCGAAGAAAACCGCAAATTAATGATATTTTTGTGTACGACAAATGGGAGAGTTGTCCACAAAAATGTCACAATTGAATCACCAAATTGCCAATTTGGGATTCGCATAGATGTAGTGATCTCATTTTTCAAACATCCATAACTTTCTTATTCCTTGTCCGATTTCTTTCAAACTTTCACCATCCTGTTTTTCTTATTTTTCTGCTTTCACACAAATCATCTCGTTACCAAGGTTGGATTGCCCTTTAAGTATTGTTGTAGTATTAGATGATGCAGTAACCATTAAATATTTCACCTATATTTGACCTATATTTGACAAAAATATTAAAATCATTCTATTATCAATGCTTACTTGTAATCATTATGATCACTTGCCTATAACAAACAGCATGTGGGTTACAAAAAGAGTTTGCCAATCAACTTAATGTATCATTTTGGATGGTGCTTACCATCAGAAAATCATACTAAAGCTTGCTATTAACAAGATTAAAATCCATTTACATCTACGTAATGCAGATATTGCATTGAGAAGAGTGAGCAAGAGCTATCAAGGAAAATTTTATGACCAAGACAGATCAACAGTCAAGTCTGGGCATGGACGCCACTCATGGATTAATGACCATTCCCAAATTAGGCAAATTATCTTGCTGTACAGAGGTGTCTACTAAATCAGGTTAGAATGCATCAATTAGGAAATGGCATACTGGGAGACAGCAGTATGCTACGGATGCAGTCCTAAGTTACATGAATCCCCATTTCTATGAAAGAGGAGGCTGAGCTCTGGTTAAAGGGGGACAATAAATAATGGGCCTTCTCATTCTTTTTTATTCATTTTTTGTGAAAGACGATCACAGTAGCACTGTTACATGAATAAGATTGATCTTGAAATGCCCTGATATTCCAAATATAACTAATATAGTTTAACAATCTGGACCAAATTTTGATGCCACGCGCGCACGTGTGGGTGTGTGGGTGTGGTTCCATATACCCATATCTGTACAAGAAGAAGTTATCATGTGGAGTGGGATTTTTTTTAGGAATGGTTTTCATAACAGGAAGGACAATCTTCATTTGGGGGTGTGGGAGCGGGGTCTTTTTTTTTTTCTTCTTTTACTATTCTATTTAGTCTTGATGTAAATGAAAACTTGTTTTTTATGTTGCAAATAAAAGTGTTGACAAAAAAAAATTTTAATAAAAAATGAAAATATCTGTGCATAGTGCTTTTTACTGTAAGTGATTTTAACCAAAGGTTTAGTCAATTTGTGATCATACTGACTATTCCCAAACTTCACAGTATGCAATTATTCCTATGTAACTACAAAATCAACATCAAGACAGTTTCCTTTATAATGCAATCATATCATCTGTTTGGAGTCAGAAGGGCATTAACCCTGTACAAATGATAAGACTTAACGCCCTTCTGGCTTCAAACAGACAGTATAACTGTACTGAACTTCATCTTTAAAGACCCACTCCTCACCCACATACATCCATGTCTCCCATTAACATGCCTTTAACATGACTGCATGACCTATCAATTACCTGGGGTAGATGTAATCATGCACATAACCTGCTCCTACAAACCATTCAATAGGCGTTCTTTAGAAGGTAAGATGACTCTATGAATATATGATTAATCACAAATGAATGCATTCAGAATGTAATATAGTGTGTCAAGAATGGTATTTGATTCATACATGTATCCTTGCCCTTAATGACTCCATTTCCACACATACGTAAAGCCCCTGTATGTTTACATGAAAACATTTTAAGAGTGGCATATAAATAGAAATGAATGTAAAGTAAGCATTCAATCAGCTGTGTAAGTTTATAGAAACAATGTTTATATTTTTTCTGCACAGTTTTTTTTTTTTTTTTTTACTGCAGATGGAACCCTGACCTAGACCTATTCTCTATTGACACATTTATTACATCCTCTTGTGAATGTGGCAGTCACTGACTGCTCTTTACAACAAAAAGAAGACCTATTTTGAGAATAGATGTAATGTGAAGACTCAAGTGAAGCAAGGCTATTAAATGGTATATTGCCTGCTAAGATCCAGAAGGGTGTTAACCCTTTTAGGACAGGAATTAATCAAGGGCTAAATTGGCAACAATAGTATTTTGTATCTTAGTTGAACATGGTTCTAATAAGGTGTAATGTCCTTGAAAACAATATACATGGTTAGGAAATTAGTCGAAAAGTTGAAAAAATGCCAATTTTGATGAAAAACAATGATTTTGAAACTCTAAATGTGTTGTCAATCTCAGGATTTCAAAGCTTATTCTCGTTTTTAAGATTCCTGGCAGCAAACATAATATGGTTCAACAAAAATGGACATACTGTGGGCAGGAATTTTTGCTATTTCTGCTCATGCATCTGGTATGTTTTAGAGCTCTGATTCAGAAGTTATTGAGCCAAACCACAAAATGTAGCCAATTGTCGCGAAAGGGTTAACTCATATACTACCACAGACTTAATGCCCTTCTGGCTCTCAAGGGACAATTACGCTGATGCTGAAAAGAAGCAGCTCCACGTGACATATCTGTGCAAGCTGTCTGCACCATACAAACTATGTTAACATCTTGAGTAGATTTACATTTGTAACAATCAGTCTGCTACTCTTTGACGATGCCTTTGCGTTTAACCTGGAAGCCACAATAACTTTCATGTGATGGGGAATTGAAAACAGGAAGCCTTACTGCATCTCTCAATTTGAAATATAAGAAGATAAAAATTTGGGGACCAGTCAGAATGTTTGTCCTTGAAACGCATAACTGCAGCTACATTTCTAGAGAATTGTGCATCTAAACGAGGAGAGTTTCATTCTTAAAACCTAGATCACTGGATGAAAGAAAAAATTGTGAGATGTTTGGGGATACTGTCATTTTAACATATTGGAGAAAGAGTACACTTTTAGTTAACATGCATTGCAACGATGGGTTCAATCCAGAGTTATCTCTGGCTTCATTAACAAGAAATGTGTCTGTTCCTACCCGAGGATGTCAGTGAAATAAAGTGGGGAAAAAAAAGTTTTTAATTGTGCATTATTCATTAATTCATTTACCGTTGATAATTCACTGCTAGTTTGAAAATATCCAACATATATCACTTCATTGACTACACTGATCCATGCATTACAACAAATAGTGACAAATGGCTTTAACAGTCTTATAACGAGCAGCAAACAAAATACAAACTGCTATTGCTGAGAATATAAATCATAGTATCAAATTTCATTATAATCATTTTCAATTATGATTTTTTTTTTTAAATTTAAAGTCATGTACTAACTGTGCTTCATCCATCTCTTATAATCATAATTTCTCTTTCTCTCTTTCGCTCTAACAAAATTCAGTCTGTCTGTCTCTGTCTCTCACCCTCTCTGTCTTTCCACTTTCTTTTCCCTCTCTCTCTCTCTCTCTCTCTCTCTTTCTCTCTCTCTCTCTTTCTCCCTCTCCCTCTTTTTTTTGGTCCACTTTCATCCCATCACTTCCTCCTATCAACAATACTGTTTTTATCTGTTTCTGACACGTATATTTAAAATCACTCTGGATTTCCCCGTTTCCCTAGCCTTACACTCATCTAGGTCATGGCTCGCCATAGCTTTCCTGTAACAAGTTACAGTTATGTCTCATTCACACATGGCAAAATAAAATGACACAGGCACAGTGTACTGGGTTTTTTTTTTTTCTTCTTCTGCATCTTATAACACACAGATAGGTGAGTATGCTCAATTTACCACACCATATGTGAACAAGCCTTTATAGCTATTGTTCAAAGAGCACTTGAAGTAATCCAAACTAAACTGAACCAGTTCAGTGTACATGAAGCCTACACAGGAAGGCATTACTCTTCTTCTCTTCTTTTACCTTGATAAGATCATTATATACAAAACTGTTTGACCTCATGATCAATTAAATATTCATTTTGCAATTTATGCTGAAAATCACCCAACCAAAAGCCTGCATGATATCATTTTGACACATCATTAAATAAATTTAAATGTTTCATAAAGCAAACTATTCTAAAATTTCAACTGACAACTATCTTGAGGACTGGCAAGGATAATGTTTGATATGCAAAGGAAAGTTGCAGTCATATTCACATATATAGAATTCTACAATAATTGATCTTCACAACTCAGGAGCTTGCTCAAGGATTACCTGGTATACCAACAACTGTTGTTTGCAATTACAATTTTGACTATCAAAATGTCATAACTTAACAGATGAATGCATTGATTCAATACATCTGTAAACTAGACTACTGTAAAACAAGAATTGTTAATGACAGCCAATTTCGGAGCAAGACACTTTCGCAAATTGCAATAATTTTACCAGTTGTTTCGATTGTGATTTGATTATTTCGCGGCATAAAGCTTTTGCAAATCTCGACCACTCGCGAGATTCACGAAAGTTTCATGCATGCGAAAATTTCTGGTTTTACAGTATTCACTACTTACTTTCACAAAATCAAACCTTAGATATTTAGTTGGACCTGAATGATACTGATTACCATCATTTAAAGTTTCTAATTTGAAATCTCTGAAGCCCTGAGATGGATAACATCATGTATTTTCTTCATTTGTCTTCACCTCCCCTGTGCAGTTTCGGATCCGATCCCCTAATAAACACCATTCCCATTGGAGATGATCCAAACTTAACCTTCGACCTTGACCTCTGAACTTCCTGCACTCTTGGAATCCCAAGAAGGAAGAGGGCCTGTCAATTCTACTCAAAATCCAAATACAGTCATTGTATTTCAATACAGTCATACAGTCATTGTATACAGTCATACAGTCATTGTATTTCAACTTGTAAATAGTAAAATAGATTTGGATAGGGGAAAAAATCATATATGGAGATATAATACAATATTGGTTGAAATTTGATCTAATAATCCAATTAAGGAGCACTACTCCAGTAAGCACAAGAATTGTTTATTTAGTGTTACTACATCCATCCACATTGAAATAAACTACATATCAAACAAACGTTGCCCCCCCCCCCCCAAAAAAAAAAAAAAAAAAAGAAAAGAAAAGTAAAGTAGATCAAAAACAGGGGAAAATGGCATGTTTTTATTTTTGAAAGGTCTCCCACTTCCTATTCCTTCAAGTAATTTGAGTTTTTGGAAGAATGCCAGGGTCAATGATAAAATTGGAAACTGGGTCCTGTCAGGTCAAATTCACAGAAATTCTTCAATCACTGTAGCTGATGAAGTTTTAAAAAAATATTGATGTTCCATCAGACCAAATATCGGAGTAAGTCTTTGGAGTTGTAGCTTAGCTTTCAGGCCTGGCAATTTATTCCTCTCTAATCTGTAAGTTTAACTATATAAGCACCAACCATTAATATATGCAAGTTATCTGTTTTTCAAATACATGCTATTTCTAAAATTGTAAAGAGAAAAATATCATTTGAATTTATAGCTTCTACACAATGAGTTTTCATAATGTGGGAGATGCAAAATCAACATTGGAAGTAAAGCAAGAGAAACAAATATGAAACTACATTGAACTTCAAGTGAAGATTTACCTATGAAATGAACAAAAAGTGTAATAAAATGTAGTGGAAACAGCTCAAGTACATACAAATAGATCTGTATTTACCATCAATAATGGGGATACAAAGAAAAAACGATTTCCATTCCTTCTGAAAATCAAAACAGGACATGTCAAAACTATTTATATAATATGGTCCCATGTGAATTACAAAGAGAATATATTCTTCTATCACATTGCCATGTAGTGAATTGAAACTTTCAAAATCCAGTCCTGTCTAAACCATCCACTTACTTGGAATCTTTCCAATGTAGTTTAATCTTGGGAAATCTCCAAAATGAAAAAAAAAACTATTATAAGAAAAAAACAACCACACAAAAAACTAAAGAACTAACAAAGTCAAACATTCAATCTTTTTTTCACCCAATCTGGAAAGTTCTTGGGAGTTGGGAATGTATATAGGAAACCCTCACTAAACTTAAAAGTGGTCCTTTCTATAGCGTCTCGGTCATCACACTGATATTGATCTCATGGCAGTACATGTGTCATACAACAAATCTTTATGGTTTGACAAAGCCCATTCTTGATTTAAAATGCAAGTGGTGACTTAGACAAAACATTTCCACCATGCTACCACTTCAAAAAAGTTTCATCCCGCAAAATAACTAGAGTATACATGTAACATCAAGTTGTTGCTATTTACATATATGATTTCACTGCGAAAAAGCCTGTTGTTGACCATCTGCCAAAGTTTTATGCTTTACATTATTGTACAAAAGATCAGGCCATCTCTGTGGTGTGGCACGCTCCATGTCGGAACCGATTCTGCAATCTTCCGAAACTCAGAATAGTGTGAAAAATGAAGAAAAGTCTTCTAACTGAGATTGAGGATGGCTTTTTCTAAAGAGATCTAAATCAAATCATGACCATTCAAGTTTCTGTTGTCCTTTCCATCCCCCGCAAAAATCCAGTCAAAACAATGAAAATGTCCAATCTATCTTGGACTCCGATTACAGGGCTGGGAATTGCTCTAAAATGGAGAGCGGAAATGTACCAATTTGATGGCAGCAGATCTAATCAGAGAAATACAAATTCTACTGATGAAAATCGAGTCAGGATATAAAGAGGTAGAGAAAGCGAGTTGAGCACTCTGACTGCTTCATAAGAACTTGCTTAATGGCCAGGGGTAGGCACAGCTGACATTAAGTAAAATAGTTTTAATGAAAGTTTGAAACTTAAATGAGAGATTATCAGGTTAGCAGAACAACTTGCACTGAATAAAATACCAATGAATGTAAAATAAAATATTCCCCTAGAGAATGAATAAAAATTCAATATAGTTGTATTTTTGTATGTATGTGTTTTCCACACCCACCTGGTATAAAGCATACAATTTTCCTACTATTGACAAAAGTAGGCAATGAAGCTTCTCTTAAAATAGGCTAATGGATAATCATTTGCTTTAAATTTTCAATAACATTCCCCCCCCCCCCTCCCCCCCCCCCCAACATTCACAGGAAGATTTATGCCTGATTCAAACATAGGACTTTCTGAAAATGAAAAGAGCAATACCTACAATTTAGGGATATTGATGATATAATTAAATTTTATCATCATTTTGTTTTCCAGAATATAATGAATATCAAATTTGTTTTGCCTATTGCTATTGCATATAGCATGGCAGGGAAATTAGATTTCACAATATAGCTGTCTCATGAGCTAGTGCTTTTTTTCCTAAAACAGTCCACAAAGTCAAAAAATTGACATGGAAGAACAAAGACGACGGATGTGAAACACCGGTTTGGATTTCCTAGCATCCTTTAAGAATTTGACATTTTAGGGCATTTTTTTTTTCTTCAGCATTGCTCAATATAACAAGGAAGGAGGACAAGGGAAGATTGGAGAATGCAAGGGGAAAAGGAAACCTATATTTTTTTTTTTTTAAACAATTCAGGAGAAATCCATTAAAAGGGTCTGCCGACGGAAAAAAATACAGGTACGCTATTCCCTGGATAATTTGTAACTGGGCTATCAAACTAGTTCCTCATATATATATGCATATACATGTACATATGTACATATGGAATTGTAAAATGCAAATGAATTTTTCAAGAATATTTTTGAGATAAAAATACTAGTCCTTTATGTTAAAGGAATTTATGCATTACAAATAAAGCCATTGACAAAAGTGTTTTTACTGGTGCTCTTTTTCATGGTGGTGTTTTCTAGTTTTGGAGGCATATGTCCTCAGCCTCTACTTTTTTCCAACTTGTGTATTTATGAGTTTGTGACTAACAATACCAAGGTAAATTAACCCACTGGTGGTTTCTGTATTAAGCCTATGAGAATAAAAGAATTCAGTAGCCAACTGGTTAAACTGCACTGTCTGCTGACAGCGAGAAAGGATTTAACTCGATGTAATGTAAAGTGCTATTTATTGCCCTTTTTGCTCTCACCACAGAGTAGAGAAAAAATGAATACTGTGATTTAGAACCAAAAAAATATAGGACTGTCCATTAATAAATTGACTTACACAATCTATTCCTACATGATAGTGTAGAAAATACATGATAGAGATGAGAAAAAATAGTTAAGAGCCAGAAGGGCATTAACTCAGTGTTAGAAGATATGAATTAACGGCCTACTGGCTCTAAGCAGACCAAGTATTCTTTCTCATATGCTTTATCACTACCATGTTTCCAGGGTTTGCTCAAAGTATCAGTAATATAGAACTGGTTTATAGCCTTGGTCTAGACCTGCCAATCATATCTTGATCTTGCTTTACACATAATGTCTATCCATCTTCATATGTCCTTGTCCTAGGTACTTACGTCCTATTTGATCTTGAACTTGGCTTCTTCTAACAAAGAGGAGTGGGGCTAAGCAAGATTTTTATAAATCTATCAAGAATGTATAGGACATATTTCTCCCATATTTCACCACACAATCAAATCAATCAGAAAGGTTACCTTACAGCTACTGATCATTATAGGTAAGGATAACATAAGATATAAACTGAATAATTTATGATGATATATGAAATTTAACATGCTTTAGCTTTAAGTAGTTCAGTACTGTATAAGTGGTTATTTTCGCGGTGGTTTTATTTTCACGATTTACGCGAGTCAGTCCTCCCGAAAATTTCCACTTATACAGTACTGAATGTATAGTAACAAAAACATCACGAAAATCGCGAAATTAAACCCTCACGAATTTCCCTACCTAGTCCCAAATCGTGAAATAATCTGTATGCGAAATATATGGCGCATACAGATGAATAACTGGATTACTTCATTTTCATGAAGGCAATAAAATTGATGAAATGGTCATGTAAGTAATATTAAGTTTTCCTTAAGAGAATATTGAGACATTATCGATTGATGTTTTTGTAGGAGAATATTCAATATCTATTATCAACTGACAAGAACTTTTAAAAACTAGAGCAAAGGCATGTACACTATTTCCTCCATAAGCTGCATACTCAAAACTTTCAGCTCGCTCATTTGTGTCCTCTCAATTTCCTATTTGCTGTGAAAAGATGCAAGTTCAAATCCCAAGTGGCAAGAATCTGACCGATATAATTACAGACATATTCCAAGGTTGATATGATATACATCTACATCTGTAGCTGTAAACAAACTCATGATGGCTAAAATTCCATCAAGTTAAAGTTCTAGTCTTGAACTCTGGGGAGGAGGAGAAGATATTGAGTTCAATTCAACAGAGAAATTCAACATAATTTACACATTTTCAAAATGTATAATGTTGTAGGATCTTTTTGTTTTTGGAGGACCTATAACAATGTGCTATGATCTGCAATATATTTTGAGTACTGCCCTGAACAAAGAAGGAAAAGGCTCACAGGAGAAAACCAGAATTTAATGCTATTTTGTACAACAAATGGGAGAATTGACCGTGAATACATCACAATCAATTCACCAAATTGCCAATTGGAGATAGTGATCTCATTTTTCAAACATTCATAACTTTCTTATTCTTTGTCCAAATTCTTTCAAACTTTCACCACCCTGTTTCTCTTATTTTCTCCTTTCACACAAATCAGATTTTTACAAAGGTTGGATTGCCCTTTAATTTACCGAAACTGAACTTTCGCGAATCACAACCCTCTTGAAAGTTTTTGTTTTTATGGTACATTTTGAAGGTCCAAAAACCCAATATTTTCATAATACTGTATACGCCATATATTTCGCGGGGATTTTATTTTCGCGAATTTCGCGAATCCCGAGTGGGTCGCGAATTTAACAACACGCCAAAATATTGCCAACATAAGAAGTCGGATGAATTTGTTGTCTCCTGGTCAGAAATTCACCACTTCGCTTTGCAAAAGTACATCATCACCGCTGTTTGTAGATTTGAGAATTTTCCAACCGCGAATTCAACCACTCGCGAAATAGTCTGGTTAGTCCTATTCGCGAAAATTTATGGCTGCGAAATTTATGGCTTATACAGTTGAGAAAGACTTTCAGAAAGTTCTCTCAAATTAGACAGTTTCATGTTATACCAGAATTCTAGATTATCTTTAATAATAAACATGTTGACATTCGTAGCAAAGTTGGTTTCAGTGGAACCAAATGACTTCAAGATACTCTATTGAGAAAGACTTTCAAAAATTTCCCTCAAAGTACGAGAATTCTAGACTACCTTTTATAATAAACATGCATTGGTAGACTTTTGTAGCAAAGTTAGTTTTGGTGGAACCCATTTGCTTCATGATACTCTACTGAGAAAGGCTTTCAGAAAGTTCTCTCTACTTAGACAGTTTCATTTTATACCAGAAATCAAGACAACCTTTAATAATAAACATGTTGACTGTTTGACTTTTGTAGCAAAGTTGGTTTTATTAGATGAGGTGTTGAGTATCCTGTCAGGAATGCTATCATTTCTCTTTTATGAAAGACACACTTGACCTCTCTGTGATTTGGACACGATATCTGGTACCTACAGACCTTTCCCTTTCTCTCTCTCTCTTTTCAAACTTTGCAGGGTTGTTATTTCCAGTAAAATGTTGATGTGCCATAATTTGTAATTATTAAATTTGTAAATTGTTTATAAGTCACGTATACACATACCAAAGACATTATTAAACAGATGAAAACAATGAGTTGTCTGCTGTATTCGCCTTCCCATTTTGTCCAAAATGTACCTGAACCTTTTCAACTTTTTGTTTTGAGGATTTTGATTGATGATTTCATGACATGCAAAGCAAATTTGTAAAAATTTGTTATGAAATTTGCAGAATTATCAGATTGGGAATGTTCTTTGTGGGTTTTTGTACATTATTTTGTTTTTGTTTGTTTGTTGGTTGTTGAATACCACATATTTTGAAAATGTACGCATCTTTACATAAGCGAAAATATGGAATAGACCTTTCTTCATATTAAAATAACTTTCCTTGAGTACAGCAAAGTGTGTCAATCATGGACAAGTATGAAATTATCAAATTGGCTCTGTTTTGCCAACATAAAATGAATATAGTCATTTTGAGTAAAGGCAAATGTTGTCTTAAGTCATCTTTATATCACACATATCCTTCTTCTTCTTCTTCGTCCATTTCTCCACAATCCCATAAAAACCCCATCTTGTCAAATGCCACATATATTCATGAATACATAATAGCATGTATGCTCCAGCCTCCAAAGAATAACAAAAGGGTAAAAGACAACACTGGATGGACTCAGCTTTAAGGACTCAGCTTTATGTTGAATTTTTATACAATGAATGAACAAGCCTTTCCCTATCAACTTACACTACAATCAAGAGATGATGAATAAAGTTTGCACAATCTCTACAGACTTCAAGACTGGCTCTATGTTAGCCAAAGCCACAACAGCTTCAGGGTTCATGCAAGCGACCCCATGACAAAAGAAAAGAAGAAAGATTTGAAAAGCTAATCTACATTTTTCAATTGTAACGCTACCCTTATCATGGCTCCATAATACGCTCCTTATCAGGTAAAAATAAGCGAAACCTTGGTGACCCGCCATGAACCGTGTCCCCATTCATAATATTCTTTAATCCTTTTCTCAACTGTGTTTAGACTGGAAATATTAAAACATTTTATAAACAATATTAGTCTGAATCAGCTTCAATGTATATTAACTTGTGTATGTGCAGAAAGCACTAGAACACAAAAAAAGTTTCAAAACTTGTAGCTGTACTTCTTGCTTTTTTATACAGGCAAAATAGAGTGAAGGGAATACTCCCCCCTCCTCCCCCCCCCCCCAAAAAAAAAATATATACCTCTTATAGGACTATTAACCACCCCTATAACCATCCTGATATGAAAATAATCACATAGAATGGATGATACAAGTTATAAGCCTTAAATAAAAAAGGCAAGGCTGGGGAAGTTTTGTAAATGGACGATAAGAACTCTAGTCTATAGAGGATGCTAAGAGCAGCAAGGAAGAAAATAATTAAAAAGATATAAGAAATACAAGAATTGGAAAATCACTATAAATTTGTATACATTTTTTAAAACAATTTCTCTACACTACTCTTTAATGTAGCAAAAGTCACTGACTACCATATCAAATAAAACAGTTATGATCATATTTTGAATCATGAAAAAGGTGCAACTGAACAACCCTTGGATGTAGCCATAATGATTTTTTTATCCCAATTGTCAACATACTTGACAGAGTACATGCCAATAACTTTGACTGCTGTATTATTGTAAAGTCAACTATACCACAAGGAATGTGAGCACACACACACAAAAGTGGGGTCTTAAGCTTTCCTTTCAGTGTGTCATTTTGCACAAGGATATAATGAAGCATTGTACTTATTAACCACAAATTTAAGAACATAGACCTGTATAAAAGATATACACACAAAACAATTGTAACTGAATGACATGAATCAGTGAAAAGAAAAATGGTCATCATTAGGCTGCATACAAAACAAGAAAATCACTAGACAATTTTTAATGAAATGGGGGTCTAGCTACAGCCCACGAGACTGACAGCCCACAAGAATGATGGCCCACTAGACCAATAGCCATACTGACAACATCAGTCTCGAGCAGCCTAGAAAACAATGCTTTTTCTAGGGGCTACTCTTTTTTTAGGAATAAATCAACAATAGGTCAATTTCACCCATATTTGTTGTTATTGGGCATATCTATGACAAACGTATTTTTATTTTTACGCGAAAAGGCGGGCTTCATGGTTTGTTCCTCGCACGTAGTACTCCTGAATCCGCCCGGACGTACACTGTGAATGTGCAGGCTCTGGTGGGTTTCCTGCCTTACGGCCAGCTACAGGGCAATTTTTTTTTCAATTTTGTTTTTCACCGATACCATCACACTCGTTGTACAGTTTCTGTATCGATATCCTGCTATGCACTGCATAATTGTTGTCATCTGGTCTGGTGCTCATGATGCTACATTCGCAATGTACCAAGTCTGAGTCATAAGCGAGATAAAAGGTTAAATTTACCTGCTCTTTAGCATAATGGTGATATTTTTTCTCAAGTATTGATGGGGGAAACTCGTGAAAAAATGGTCACCCCCCCAAAACCCCCCCCCCCAAAAAAAAAAACAGGGTTTTCAGCATTTCTTGGGGCGATTTAGGGGCCGACAAGGGCGAAATCACCTGTCACCCCTGTGCATTTCTGATGCTGATCTCGAAAGCCTTTCTGACTAATTATCTGAGGGTTCAGGAGACTGTCAGTCTTGAGGGCTGTGTGTCTCCTTGAATGTCCTAGAAGGTCCCATCTATTTTGAGTCAAGTGTGCCAAAAATTTCACAGCCCACCCCCCCCCCCCCAAAAAAAAAGGGGGGGGGGTAGAATTTCAAATTTATTACAGTATAAGACCATGTGTACTGCTGTCAATGTACAGACACAGTGCAACATTACATACATAGTTGAATCTGCCACAAGGTTCGTTCAGGGTATCATTGCACATTCACAACATTATTCAACAGGAACACCTCTGTATTCTTGGGTTATGTATCTGGAGTAGTACGTGAGGTGTGTCACTTATTGATGAGAAATCAATTAATGATGTTTGTCATTCTCCCCATGCAAGCCAGAGCTTCGCTAACGACCTTTGGCAGATGCATTCTTCTCCGCCGGTTTGGCCGAAGGACATTGTGATGTATTTGATACATTATTTCCTATTGGTAGGCAGGCGTGGGGGATATAAGATTCATCATGTTAATTGAATCAATTAAAAGAGCATGGGAGGCTTACAAAAAAAAGGAGATCATTAGAACTATCATTATGATATTACTGGAGTAGAGGTGATAGTGATGGTGCTGGTGGTAGCCTAATGATAGTAATGGTGGTGATGGTATTGTTAGTGATGGTGGTGTGATGGTGGTAGAGCAGTGATGACATTGGCTTGATATGGTGATGGTGATGGTGATGGTGATGGTGATGGTGATGGTGATGGTGATGGTGATGGTGGAGGTAGTGGTAAAGGGGTGATAGTGGAGGAAATGAGGGTGTATTGATGATAATGGTAGAGGTGATGATGATCATGGTGGTGGTGGTGGTGGAGATGATGGAAAGTGGTGGGTAATATGATAAAAGGTAGTGATGATTGTGGAGATGATAGTATATAAAGTGAATTAGTGATTAGCGGGTGGTGGTGATAATCGATGGTAGTGGTGGTGGCGGTGGTGGTGGTGATGATGTTGATGGTGGTGATGATGGTGATGGTGGTGATGATGGTTATGGTGGTGGTGATGGTTATGGTGGTGATGATGGTGATGGTGGTGATGATGGTTATGGTGGTGATGATGGTGATGGTGGTTGATGATGGTTATGGTGGTGATGATGGTTACGGTGGTGATGATGGTAATGGTGGTGGTGATGGTTATGGTGATGGTGGTGATGATGGTGATGGTGGTGATGATGGTTATGGTGGTGGTGATGGTGATGATGGTGATGGTGATGGTGGTGGTGGTGATGGTGATGTTGGTGATGGTGATGTTGGTGGTGGTGATGGTGGTGATCATGGTGATGGCGGTGATGATGGTTATGGTGGCGGTGATAGTGGTAGTGGCGATGATGGACAGTAGTGATGATGGCGATGGTGGTGGTGATGGTGGTGGTGATGATGGTGATGGTGGTGATGGTGGTGATCATGGTGATGGTGGTGATGATGGTGATGGTGGCGGTGATGATGGTTATGGTGGCGGTGATAGTGGTAGTGGCGATGATGGACAGTAGTGATGATGGCGATGGTGGTGGTGATGGTGGTGGTGATGATGGTGATGGTGGTGATGGTGGTGATGGTGGTTATGGTGGTGGTGGTGACGATGGTGATAGTGGTAGTGGTTTTCCTGCAAGTAGTGATGGTGGTGGTGGTGATGGTGGTGGTGGTGATGGTGGTGGTGATGATAGTGGTGGTGATGGTGGTGGTGGTGATGATAGTAGTAGTGATGATGGTGGTGGTGATGATCATGGTGATAGTTTTGTTTTGTACTTCCGTTTGCCTGTGTATTTATTTCGTTTTGGTCTACAATCATTATATTTCATTGTATTTATATCGTATGTATTTATATCGTATGTATATTCTTTGTAAGGGGAATCGCTGTTTTTACAGGCCTTTGGCCTTTTAAGCGATTTCCCATGACACAATTTTTATGTAATTATTTATTTGTATTTTATGAAATTAATAAATAAATTGCATTGAATGATGGATAGTAGTAGTGATGATGATGGATAGTAGTAGTGGTAGTATGATAAGGGCTAGTTATAATAATGGTGATGGTGTTAGTGTTGATTACAGAGGTGGGGTTTAATTGCAAGTGGAAATGTTGGTGTTCACAATATTTGGTAACAATAATAACAATCTTAATTCCATGTCTCTTATGACTTGCTTTCATAACATATATTCAAAATCATAGATGCAGGTTCTCCTTCTCTCTTTTCATCCCAGTGTTAAAGATACACCATATTCATGCAGTAATGTCTACGCCAATGTTGGCATAATTAGAAACATATCAGAAAGACTGTAACATACAGTATCATATTGCCCTCTTTATCGATGCATGAGAGGGGCAGGAATGCTGTGACATGACAAGATGAATTGAATTCCATTAATGCCATTCTTGGTAGGATGAATTACAAGTACACTGTACTATTACCAATGGTTGTTTGCTACAGATTTGTTTTTGTTCTTTGGTGTTGTTGTTTAAGATGAGGAAAAGGTATGCTAATCAATTACTTTCACAAAGAATTTCCTCCGATTAGGTGCCAAGATATCACAAAGTTAATCACATCAAAAAGATTTTTCAAAGGTTATTATTCTGCCTCTGACATTTTGAGGACACTCCCTTTTCCAAGCTTGAGGGGAAAGAATCCATGCATTGGAAGAAGAGAGCAGAGGAAGAGAGTAGGAATAACATGCTTCAAAACAAAGAATAATACAAATCCAACTGCAAATATATCTTGATTAAAAGGAGGAAAGTGTTACAACAGATGGACAAAGAAATATAGACAGAGACAGACAGACAGAGACAAACAGACAGACAGACAGAGATAAGAGGAAAGGAGAAGATGAATTTGAGATGGAGTTGAAGAGATTAGGAGAAGAAAAAAAATAATGATGCATAGAAAAGAGAGTATCTCTAAAGATGAAGATCATAATAAAAAAGAAATAGATGCCAAACATGTTGTGCTCTCTAATCAAAACTCCCTGCTATACAATGATGAAGGAATGAGGATGAAGGGAGGGGGGGGGGGATATATATATAACTCTTTAGCTCTTCCACAACATTACATTTGGTTGCTTTAATCAGGCCGACTTCCCCAGCTTGATTAGCTAAGACGGGAAACTACCTCCATCGGAGGTAATTCCAAAGGCGTTGGGCGGCCAACGCGTTCACAGAGGAAGACAAGGCGATGCTCTAACGCACCTAAGTTGTCAATTTCCTGTTTGGCTGTTTTAGCATGGATCATGGGTTCTAATGAGTTGCAGCGCTTGGTGGGCAATTTCGTCCAAACGTCTAATCCTCGCAACCCCCCAAGATAATCGTTGTCTGCAGTCTAGAGAACTCATTAGAGATTAATTGGATCCGAGGTATGAGGTCATGACTGATTAAGGTTTAAAAGTTGATAAGGTCAAGAAAGCATCTTGCACAAATCCTTTGAGCAAGACCATTTTTAAACCATTCTTAAATGACAAAGATCCAAGATGTGTCCCTCGCAATTAATGTCATTGTTCTATGACACTTGCAGAGCATGTCTCATATTATCTGAACACATATATTATTATATTTTCAGCAATGTTGCAGCAGAAAGATGGGAGGTTTCACTTCCCATCTCCCTGGTTGCAGAATGTACAGGGGAGTTTTCTTTTTAAAGCTCATGGATGGTATTGGTAGCAAAAAGGAAATTGGAAAGAAACGTGTTAAATATAGTCTCATGTTGTTCTCCTTGTATCAAAATATGTTTGTAAGAGATCATTTGTTATTCCATCTATGATTTCCTGTGAATTTCAGCGTAAATATCTGTAAGGAATGCTAGATCACTGCCATATGCTGGGACCTTTCCACCCCAACGGCTCCCCGCACAAGCAATCTCGGGGCTTTGCATAGAGACAGCATGTGTGTCACTGTGTGTAGCTCCTCAATGGTAATACGCGTGTGTGTATACTGTATAGTACATGCTGCCGTTGTTTAGAGTTTACCTGCCTGGCCCGGCATGTAAATTATTTTTTGCCTCTCATTTGTTTAATATCAAACTTTAGGAGGCAAAATCCTCAGTGTCTTAGTATTGCTAGTATCTTGCTATTTATCAACAAAAATCGAAGAAATCTGATCCAAAAATTTGAGGGCTTACCAAAACTCTACATTACCTTTAAAGTCATTTAAGGCAGTGTAAACAGCCTCATAACATCATGGACTTTACTACAGTTAGCATCTCTACGATAACATTTATTTGAAATGAGACAAGACACATTACATACTTTTTTGCAATGCAAGTTGTCTTCATTTTTAAAACCGAGTCTCAATCTTTTATCAAAACTCCCTTGATGACAAAATTTTTAATATAAAAAATACCATCATCCTGCCCATGAATAAATCATTGCATCTGTATGCCTGGGAATAAAATAATCCTATGCTGATTGCAAAAAAAATTATCTCAAAAGAATTTTCAGTCAAATGAATTACAAAGATAAAAATATGTTTTATTCATTATTTACTTGTACAAATTGCTTGAGGCTGGATTTTGTACATTCAGTGCGCAATAACAATAACACCAATATTGTGTGAATAAAATCTAACCATGGTAATAATACTTGTACATAAAATATATTTGTCATGATTTGAAATGACTACAGTTGTGTATCCAGAAATATATTAATAACACTGAAGTTTATTGTATCAAGGACCAGTTCTATTTTAACTTTAACCCTTTCGAGACAATTGAACACATTTTGCGGTTTAGCTCAATAACTTTTGATTCAGAGCTCTAAAAAATATACCAGATGCATGTGTAGAAAGAGCAAAAATTTCTGCACCTACTATGTCCATTTTTGTTGCATGACCATATTGTGTTTGATGCCAGGAATTTTAAAAACGAGAATAAGCTTTAGAATTCTTAAATTTGCAACACATTGAGGGGTTCAAAATCATTGTCTTTTTTATCAAAATTTGCAATTTTTTCAACTTTCAACAAAATTATTAACCATGTATATTGTTTTCAAAGACATTTCAGCTTATTAGAACTCATGTAGCTCTAAAAAAAAATATACTGTTGCCAATTTGAAGAACAAAATGTGATCAATTTAGCCTGAAATAATTCCTGTGATGAAAGGATTAAGAAAACATGAATGTACTCACCTGCATGATGTATCAGAGTAATGTATGTTGAATTCAAGAAAGATGGACCAAGATGCCAGGAACATGAAATGAAGAAAAAAATTAAATATATATATATCATATTAGAATATTGTCATTCACTCTACAGTATACAGTATGCCACACTTGATATTTTTCATAATGTTGTCATAAAAATAATTATGTTTGACGGATTAATAAAAATAATAGATTACTCAAAGTTATTAAATTTGTTTAAACCTTTTCTTTGATAGTTTTTTCTATGGCACAACTCTGTTTCATTGATATGACAGAACATCATGGCAAATATTTAAGAAAATAAACTTTGGCCTTTCCTTTTCTAAAGACAGCTCAATCCCTAAAACACAGGAATGCATTAATATCTTTAACTGTGTTCAAAGTCATGAAATCCTGTCAGTGAAAAATAAATTTAAGTTCATCTTTGTGAGGACTGAAAGCTCCACATCCCTTTGAAAAGATTAAAGAAATTCACGCTCAGAATGCTTATATGCTGAAGGTCACATATCTTGCACAAAAATCAAAACATGATACCCCAAATACTGTAAGGAATTTATCAACCATTATGAAAATGAAATGTAATCTAAAATGGGCCATGATAATGACAGGATTAGCATTTGGGTTAATATACAAAGAATGTAAATGGTGGCATGGTCTATTTCACACTGAAGAGCATCTTTTGAAAGCAGGTTAAGGTATTCTATTATGTAAAAAACAAATCTATTTATATATACTGCACTCACTTCTGAAATTGAATGCATTATTGAGTTACGCAAGTGGTCAAGATTCGCGAAAGTTTCATGCCGCGAAATAATCAATTCACAACTGAAACAACATGAAATTATTGCAATCTGCGAAAGTCTCTTGCTGCAAAATTGGCTGCCATTAACAATTCGCAAAAGTTTAATGTCACAAAAGTTTCTGGTTTTTCAGTATGTTTTCAGTGAAAAAGTACTCTATTTTGAATATTCCTCTCGAAAGCTTTCTTGGGAAATAGAACAGATCTAATGAAGCAATACAATAAAATCCATGTTTGGGTCACTCCATTAGTACTGAAAGGCACAAAAATTATTTCATAAGCTGGTAAATTATATAATTATATCTTCTTTCATTGTCGTATGAGATACAATCAATATTGCTGAAGTGAATTTAAGTCGATGCATTTCTTTCTCAAATATATTATTTTCTACCCTTTTCCTCCCTTATTTCAGAAACACCTCTATTGATACACCGGTCTCGCTTGATATTCACAACTTCCTATGCTTTCTAATACTCAGTTATTATTTATTTTATATCAAAATTGTTCAACATATACAACTTTTCTTCATATAATTCTAACATTCAGAGCGAATTTTGTTGGATTCTGCTAGCATTTTACTTTCCATCATTACTAGACCAAACGACTTCCTTTAAATCCTTTTAAATGGACGAGTCTGCCTGGTGTAGCTTCATAACACACGTTATCTCTAAATAATTGAGTAAATTCTCCCCCGTGGATAGTTACCAAATTTTTGTTTCGCTCCAACGAAGGCATGAAAAATGAGGCCATGCAGTACAACTTGACACCTCCGGCAGGGTATCTTTTGAGAGAATATCCTCATTTTTTATTCCCTTTATTTTCTTTGAAGTCATGCTTCATTGGACTAAGATAGAGCAACAAACAGCTCAGGGGGAAAAGTATGATGGACTAGCTTTGTGAGTAGCACTGACCATAACGATACTAACTTTGTTAAAACTTCATTTTTAAAAAGTAAAACCCTCAAGGAAATTAGCCACCTCTAAAGCATTCTATGTGAGGGCTGTTCACATGTAGAGCAATTAGTGAGACTGAAAAATTGATTTTTGAACTGCGATCAGAATCTTGTATTTTAGTGAGGTTCTGATTGTGATTCAAATAGGGATTTTAGTATGTTTTTTTTTTTTTTTATGACCGCAGTTACATCATATTAGGAGAAGTGAGATAAGAAAAGTGACTATGTATCTTACGTGTGAAGAGGCAAATTACGATTCAAATCTCCCTTTCTCCTCATGTGTGATAGTGTGAATACGGCTATTTTGGTACGAATGAGCCTAACGCAATAAAATGCTGCTGAAGTGTATAATGATCACAGAAATCTGCTGTGACACCAAACTATACATATCAAAGTCCTCTATATTTTCTATGGAAAACTATGCAATTTCATGTACAATTGTTTATATCTTTTAAGAATTGAAGGCAAATTTTGATAGAGAACTGCAATGGTTATATCCATTATACCATGGGGAAAATAGGAATGAAGAAGAAGAAAAGGAAGAAGAAAAGAAGAAAGAACAGAAGAGGAGGTGGTGAAGGAGAATGGAGAGGAAGATCGATTTTTTCTTTTAACCCTTTCGAGACAGTTGGCCACATTTTGTGGTTTGGCTTAATAACTTTTGATTAAGAGCTCTAAAAATTATACCAGATGCATGAGTACAAAGAGCAAAAATTTCTGCACTCATTGCGTCCATTTTTGTTACATGACCATATTGCGTTTGATGCCAGGAATTTTAAAAAGGAGATTAAGCTTTAAAATCCTTAAATTGGCAACACACTGAGAGATTAATAATCATTGTTTTTTATCGAAATTGGCCATTTTTTCAACTTTTTGACAAAGTTTCTAACCATGTATATTGTTTTCAAAGACATTACATTTTATTGGAACCATGTAGCACTCGAAGAAAAATATTATTGTTGCCAATTTGAAGAACAAAATGTGATCAATTTAGCCTTAAAAATAATTCCTGTCCTGAAAGGGTTAAAGTGCGATATACTTTAAAGAGAAGGTTGAGTTGTGAGAAAGGTGAAAAATAAGTTGTGAGCTTTCTCATTCTTTTCATGTCAGTTTGGAAGAACATGATAGTAGAAATGTCTCTTGAAAAGGATTGCTCCTCATTTGCCCTCATATTCGAAATGTGACGAGAAATAGCTGAAATGTTCGGGCCGAAAATTCTTGCCACACGTGTGTGTGTGTGTGTGAGTGTGTGTGCAGTCTCACATACCAATTTCTGTGTGCAGTGCATGTGCTTTTCAGCAAGATTGGGTCAATTTCTTATTATTTTGATGAAACCGATTCTTATTTAGAAATGATCAACCTTTCTTATTTGCTTTGAGACAGTTTCTTTGCAATATAATTGTATGACCAGAACTTTATCGAGATCTACACTAACACGTACAGAGATAGAGCACTTTCACTGCTATCTTCATCTCTTCATCTATTTTTGTATTTAAAAACTACTGGACAGAATTGTATTAAATTAGGCATTTCTTACATACAACAGACACCACAGTAATGAAATACTGATAAGATAACTCAAATGACATTGGCTAATATGTTATCATCTAAAACAATTAAGCGATAGGAAATGCGATTCCTGTATGTGATAACTGGCACTGATATGCACTAAGCCTTCAATGGCTTTTTAAATATAACACATAATCTACAAAGATTGTTAAAGAATACAACTTGAAGGGAGTAACAGAGAATCAAAAAAGAAGGAAATATCTGAATACTGAGGAAGACAAATGTTGTATAATGACAAGACGGAGTTTCCCACAACCTCCCCCTGATTCTCCGCCGGGGGGGGGGGGGGGGGGGGGGGGGGGGGGGGGGGGGGGGGGGGGGGGCTTTTCAATGTCGAAGATTTCAAAAGAGATGCCGTGAATGATCTCAACATGCATACCGCCCCCCCCAAAAAAAAAAAAAAAAAAAAAAAAAAAAAAAATCTATCATTTGCCCAGATTCAAGTTTAAAATAATGCCAGTCAAAATTACTTCAGGTACACAACTACTTCATTTACTAATACTATAAAACCAGGAGTAAAGTGAATGATTCGGAAAGTGACAATATGACAGTTGACCTTACATAAGGTCTATGAACCTGTTCAATTCTCCAATGATAAACACAGCGCATTGATAAAAGGAAGTCATTGGTGACTGATATTCAATGAAGGAAATGAGAGGAAGGACAAAGAACTATCTTACCATTTCCTTCATTTTTGACACAGAGAAAGATAGAGAGAGACAGAGAGAGAGAGAGAGAGACAGCGAGAGAAAAAAGAGAGACAGCGAGAGAAAAAAGATAGAGAAAGACTGAGCAGAGAAAAAGAGAGTGACAGAGAGGGAAAAAGAGAGCGAAGAAAAGATACAGAAAGACAGAGGCAGAAAGAGTGACAGAGAGAGAAAAAGAGAGCCAAGAAAAGACACAGATAAACAGAGGCAGAAAGAGAGAGGGAGAGAGGGAGAGGGAGGGAGGGAGGGGGTGAGAGGGTGAGAGAAATGGGGAGAGAGAAGGAGATAGAAAGCAAGGAGAACAAATTGATTCCTGCGCATGAGGGAGAGGGAGAGATTTGAGGAGAGACAGAGACACAGAGAGAGGGGGAGAGAGAGTGGTAGAAATAAAAAGATGTAGAGAGGAGAGAAAGGTTTTCTTCTGTGATTACTTTGTAATTTCTCAAATGGACCATGTTAACAGTGAAATAAGATACCAATTGTGCAATAGGGAAGAAACCCCCCCCCCCCCAAAGTGCACTTGCAATATACAACATTACAGGGGGGTTATGACTTTTGGAAGCACTTTTATCTTTTTTTTTTAGCAGGATGTACTGTATGTAGTTCAATTGCTAACTTACAGCTGAACTTTTTAATGTGTTGCACAAATGCTAATGTTGTGCTGAAAATCGTGACTTTTTATGTATTGTTGTAATGGCAATAGAGTTCACATTCAAGACACGTCTTGAAATATGAATAGAATAGCTCAATATCATACCGTGACAGATGTGGGTAATCTTTGATGAGTGAAGTATACAATGTCATGACAAGGAGTGCATCCAAATGAAGAAAAACAAAAAAACAAAATTGCAAAAGAGAACCCAAATGAAAGCAAAATATTGTCATCAGCATATACATGTACCTGTCAGGCAGTGCCCGGGTGCTTCAAAATAGGATTTGCCCAAAAGCCTGTGGCAAAGTTTGCTATTAGCTAGACAAGGATTTTTTTACGGAAAATGAAAGATTGAAGGGCATTCAACAGCAAAAAGGATGGGGTAAGTGGAGGCCTTTAAATCCCCCCAAAAAAATGCTCTATGGGGGTGCATTATAGCCCTTGCAGACACACCATGTTATCCTATATATTCATACGACGCATGGATATATGACGTATTGATATGAGAGTATTCCAGTGTAAAAATTACAACTTCTTTCATGAGGGCCACTTTGAAGTCCACCTACTGTGTTCAGATATTTTAATGCACTATAACCAATGGGCAGAAATATTATTTGACGGTGGCTCTCTTTTCATTTATGGTGACTTTTTCAAGGGTTTCGGGGGCTAATCGCCCTTAGCTTATTTTTCTCACTGGAGCATTCAGACACAACTTACCGTTATACAATAATTGTACGGCAGCATTCAGACCTCGCGCACTGTCAGGTTTCACAGGAAGTTCACGGGAAGTTCATGCATATGTACGAGTCTTTCCCTTGTGCAGTATGAACTTTGCGCAGGCTTTGCACATTGTGTTTATATAAGCCCCGTCTACTTATATGATGTATGGATATGAGAGCATTCAGACACAAATATACGTCGTACAAATAAAGGATCATCATACGAAACACATAAAAACGTCCTATATCCATACATCGTATATCCATACGAAAACTCTCTCGTCTAAAAGTGGGGTTAGTTGGAGTATTCAAGAGTTTGTATGTACATGAACCATCTTTTTTTCTTTTTTTTCTTTTTTCATTATATTTTGCATGAGCATCCCCCTTTTTAATAATGCAATGAATAAAGCATGAATGTCTGAAAAGCTGAAACATGTTGAATTATCATATCGTCTTTTTGGAGCCAGGGTCCCGTTTCATAAAACTTGTTATCAGTAACAATTGCCACATTTCTATGACAAATATGCTCTCAGCCAATCAGATGCAAGGAATTCAGTAGCTTATAACAGTTATTGCAACTTGTCATTGATAACAAGTTTTATGAAACAGGGCCCAGAAGGGCATTAACTCTGTGTAATAGAATATGACTTAATGCCCTTCTGGCTACAAACAGACGATATCGTGAAATCAATTGATGTACTTGTTGATAAGTCAGATATCTTTTACTTTTTTCAAACTTAATTCTATTGAATAATTGAGTAGAATCATAAACATGATCAAATTTCAGGGAAACAATATCTAAAAACAAGATGCCTTTATTCCTTTGTAGTGTGGAAACCTCTCAACATACAACTTTCAGGCTTCAGCACAGTCATATTCATGTCAAAGAGAAGGAACCTCTTAGCTTTTAAAATGGAAACATGATATGCAAACTCTCATCACAAATTGAGATTGAAAAACACATTCATACATGATCTGTAACTGTGATACTAAAATCAGTAACATTAGACACAAATGCTACATTTGTAAATGAAGTAGTAAGATAAAAATGGAATTTTCTCAGTAAACAGAATACAGACAATGGAATAATGAATTTAGACATTCATTTTAACTTTAATTGCATCAACATTGTTTAAATATGTATTTCTGCTTGTACTGTCGAACGGCATAAATGCAAGATTTCCAATTGCCTGAAAATTCACATAGTTTGTCACACTGAACATACAATTCAATAATTTCTAAATGAAAATGAAATTGATTGCTTTGTTAATGAATCTATCACAAAATTCTTACAATAACATATTAGGAGATACTAATCATTTTCAAAGAAAAAACAAATACTCTAATTTAGGGTTTTCTTTGATTTCCACATCTATTTGGCAAAAAATTTGATTTTTTTTTTTTTGAGAGAGCCAGAAGGGTGTTAACTAATATGTTTTCACAAAGATTTAATGCCCTTCCGGTACTTAATTTCATCATGGCCTCCAAAATGTCAAATCTTACCTTTAAACCTATCATGAAGAGAGAAGCTTCAGAACACAACAAGAATGTTCTTCTGAGAATCAAATCCAATTCCATCTCTGACACAGAAATAGTTTCTGGTGCTTGTTCTGATGCCCTTGGGGAGGAACATATTACTGGGTTCAAGTCTGAGACAAACCAACACAGTCTGTCTATAAATTCACATGTCTGACTTGTAAAGGTCAACCTATCTGGTCAGGAATATTAATTTTTGTATAGATTGGAAGACCGCTCCTATCGACCTACATGTATATGTATCTCGGCATTCAATGCAAAGATACTTTCTGGTAAATTAAGTAAGTTAATACGGTCAATCAAGCCACAGGCCTACTAATTACATTAAAGATAAAGTTGAGTTCTGGTCATGGGATTACATTGTGAAAGAAACTGTCTCAAAAGCAATTGGCAAAGGTTGATCATGTCTACATAAGAACTGGGGCATACAGTGAGATTTTGGAATCATCAAAATGTTAAGAAATTGACCCAAAGCACCTGCTCTGCACACACAGAATGATATGTTGGACTACACACACACACACACACATCCGCCATGAATGTTTGGCCCTATTAATATTTCAGCTATTTCTCGTCATATATCAAATATGAGGGCATTTTTATCTGTACAATATGAAGCCTGAAAAAGTCTGGAATAATGAAGGAGCAGCAGGCAAAAAAAAAAATCAAAGTATTGCTTGAAACCTTGTGTTCTTACAACATTATCTTGAAAAATTTCCCTAGATTGCGTAAGGATTTGTTTAGGGCCATTATTGCAAAGATTGTATAATTTACATCTAAAAATAACTGGTATTTTCTACATTCTAATCAGCTTATCCCTGGAAGGTAAGTACACTTCCAACATCAGGTGCATGTGGGAAAACCTTTGGCAATCTCCAGAGCACAGCAAATCTATCCATTACTGAATGGTACTTTCAGCCCACCTGTATAGGTGTATTTATTAATCTATAGTTTGAATTGGATCTTTGGAGCTCCTAGGTATATGTATACATATTACATAACCACTGACCTACTACTCTCCTTGTTTTGAGCCCATTCTCATTAGTGCTATCTCTGAGTTAAATATGAAAAGTGTCTTATTGGACTGCACAAAGGCAAGATGGGATGAGCCAAAATAATCTAGGCCTACTTGTAACTGTTGTATGAAGGCATGTACCTCTTGTAATGGGAACTGGGTCATTGGTGGTACATGTACGACCTATTCACTCCTAAGATTAGAGCGCTCTTATTAAAAAGAATGGAGAGAAAGAATGCTCCAATAGGTTGCTGTCTTAGCCTTCACACTGTTCCTAAATATTTGGGTCACACTCGTCTCAGCGAAGCACAGCAGTTTCACTGCTAAAAATATGAGGATACTTTGACTTTTATTCAAGACCAGTTAAGAATGCTCCCATCTTCACAGCAGCAGTAAGAGTGCTCTGGGAGGCACACACCATGCTGCATGGAGTATTTCATGAAACGGTCAGCTGAGCGTTTCCTGCCACAGGAAGGTGTCTTTACACTCAGGGATGAGTTAGTGAATGTGGAGAGAGCGATCTGGCTATGAACGTGCTTATTCTCAAGTATGAAAGGGGTCTTAATGCTATTGTCTGACCAGAGTATCTCATGATCTCTTTTTTTTTCTTTTAAAATTTAAATTGATCCTACAGACCTGCATAAGGAAACCACAAGCAAGATAAAAAGTGGTCCACAGCAAAAGCTCAAGAATATTTCAGAAAGAGATATTCATGAAGGACAAAATACCAACATAGCAGACGATATGGATCCTAAAAATAAAATATCAACTTCATGACTGATGCTCTAGATAGGTATTTGAACTACTTCTAAGTATGTATCCATTTTTTATGACGTTGAAGATGAGGGAATGCAGTAACACTGGATTCTGAATATGATGTGCTATCATGATCTTCCTGATATAACACCTGCTTCGGTTTGCTTTCGGAAAAAACAGGAAAAACCCGCATGATAAATCCACCTCCTGAAAGAATGATCACGTACGGTACTGCAGAGTAATCTAGGTCATGATACAAGGGATATACAGAACAAGCATGGAGAAGCCGCGATACCACATCTTTAGTTGAATTTTGAAAGGGGATGATTTTTCAATGAGGGGGGTGGGGGGAGTGGGAGGAGTGGGAATGGAAAAAAGATGTTTATAGGCACATAGAATGGATATTACCACTAAGTTTTCCTCATCCAGAAAACAGAGAAAGAGACAAATACAGAGAGAGGGAGAGAGAGAGAGAGAGAGAGAGAGAGAGAGAGAGAGAGAGAGAGAGAGAGAGAAATAGGGGAACATTTTACAAACAGAGAGCTATCATATTCATGATAGTTCATATTTCAATCCTGAAACAAAACATGGTAATTCCTGTGATTTTCAGGAATAAAGCATTTAGGTGCCTGGAGGCAGGAGGGGGTGGGGGCTGCTGGGAAGAAAATATTATTGCCCAGTACAACAGCTCCCAGAGGTGGCAAAGCAAGCAGTAGAGATCAGATATGAGAAGTAGTGATTGAGCTGCGGATTTCCACAGCAAGGCATGTCATCTATAATTCACTTGGCTGGAGGGTAATCATCTATCGCACACGCATGCAACTTTCCATCTTCTGCTCTTTCTCTAAGTTCATCAAGTCATTTATGATCTATTTGGTGGCTTCCATTTACAGGGATTTTTTAAAGTGGAGCCCAACTTTGATGGCGCATTGGTATCAATAAAGACAAACAAAAAAATAACAAAATTGGTAATTGCAGAAAAATCAGACAGACTAGATGCGAATGTTATGAATATTTCAAAGTCAGAATCACTCACGACAGGAAACACTAATTAGCAAATCTGTCATGCAATACGTGTGTAATCTTATTGAGGAATTAATCTCTCTTCATTTATTACAAAAGAAATTATCCAGACTTGATCAGGTTATTGCTAAAATGGAATACACTGTTAGTGAAATGTAGTGAAATGAATTATTCAATTTTTCACCTCTGCTTATTTTAAGTGAGATTCACCCAAATCCATTTGTTTGTTTTTTTTAAATGCAGTTGGACAGTTCTGGAAATCCCCTCAAAATTCCTAGAGCTACAATATGCCCACTGAATCAAACGATTCTGCACAATACATCAAAAGATTGTGGATTTTTTTTTTTGGTCTGTTTTTCTACTCCAGAAAATTGAGGAGGCAATGACCCCATTGTGGGTGTGTGACTGGATGGGAGGGCGACAATATTGCCATGAATATGAGGGGAAAAAGGCAACGCAAACAAAAGACCGTGGGGGAATGTATCTATAGAAGCGGCACGCGACAGATGCAAAATGGTGACACATCGTGTGCTGTGATCTCTTTCTTCTCTGTCTCTCTCTCTCTATTTCCCCTCCTTCTCTTTCTTCTTCCTCCCCATTCTCTCTGTCTTGCTCTTATACCAGTCTCTTTATCATGGTCTTCTTTCCTTCTCTTCTCATCCTCATTAACTCCCTCATTTAGCACATCTCTCTAACTTCCTATCCCTTCAACCATCTTTTCTGTAGGCCCCTATTTATTCTCTTTCTATCTTGCCATACATATCTCTCTCTTTCTTCATCTCTATCAATTTCTCATTCTATCTCTTTCTCTCTCTCTCTCTCTCTTCTCCCTCAATTTCTTTCTCTAAAACTTTCTGTCCATCACTCCTTCTTCCTTCCTTTGTCACAATCTCTCCCTTCCTCAGTCTTTCTATATAATGCTCTCTTTCTCTCTCTTTCTTCTACTCTTTCTATCAACCTCTTTCTCTTTCCCTCCATCTCTCTCCCTTTCTATTTCTCTTTCGTTCTCTTTCTTTCTTTCTCTCTCTTTCTCTTTCTTTCTCTCTCTTTGTCTCTTATCAATTTTCATTCTATCTTTCTCTGTCTCTACCTCACTTTCTTTCTCACAATTTCTCTCCATTACTCTTTCTTTCTCTTTCTCTCTCTCTCTCTCTCTCCCTCTCTCTCTTTCTCTTTGTCCTTCGCTCTCTCCCAAAGCATACAACCACACACAGACAGCATGATATGAAAAATCAATCTTTCATTTATGGTGCCTTTGGCCATGTTTAATCTAGCAGAAATGCGGCATGAATTTAAATCAATGAAATGGCCGAGAGAGAAGGCTATATATACGAATGATGTGGGTTAGAGAGGGTATGAAAAACACGCGCGACTACCGTGTGAATAGCACCTTCGACTAAAGCGAGGTGTTAGCCTGGCATGCATTGTATTGAACAAACAACCTCAGAAATTAGACACATTCACGAAATTAAGTTTCTCTAATTTGATGATGCACCTTGTTATCTGTAGTATATTGAGACAAAGATAATTTGCAGAAATATACTATTCATCAAATTGAACTAAAATGTAGGCCTATACAGGCAGATAAACCTAGGTGATATGAGATGATCCCATTAGGGTTTAAATTCACAGGGATGTTAGTAAAAAAAAAAATGAATAAAATTTATTTTTATGCATTTAATACAAGTGACATTGTTAACTCTGTATTTCATCCTCACATTACTGTGAACTATATAAATGATCATTACCAAAATAGTTTTTCACCATAAGATTATAAATAGTAAATTTCAATTTAAAAAAACGACTTTAATTCTACTGCAGATTATAATACAAAAGGTTTCTAGATACATGTACCTTTGCCAATGATGTCCAAAGAATAAAAGTGATTGTATCAAGTAAGTGCCAATTCAATCGTTTCACAATATTGCTTTTATGCCATCTACAAATGCAGGCAAATACGATCCCTGAAAAAAAGGACTACGATGATATGAATACCACAGATACTGTAGCATACAACACCTATATGTTTAGAAACTGATTTTGAGGATTCGAGCATATCATTCCACGACCGTTTAAAGTGTCTGTGTATCACAGCAGCTATACCTCTATTCATCTAGAGTCAAGCAACGTGAGCCTCAGAAATGGTTTATTCATTCAGATCAAGTCTGCACTCATTGAATTAAACATTCTTACTAAATAAATTATTCTACCAGCTGCAACATTAAATCCCTTTACGTGACACAAATAAACTACGAGTGCATGGGCTAACAAATTACTCTTCCCAGGAACGTGATAATTTGATTACATTTGCAACATTAAGACCCTTACAATCTCACCAGTAGGAAATTAGAGACTGTAACAAAGCATGACATCACTGGATTAATTCTCAAATTATTGAAAAAACAGAAATATGTTCAATGCAGTGTTTGTTTGTTTGTTTGTTTGCTTTGATTTTCTTTTGTTTTGTTTTTGTTGTGTTGTGTTGTTTTGTTTTATTTTGCTTTGTTTCGTTTTTTGTGGGTGTTTTAGTTAATCAATTTGTTTGAGGAGAAAGGTGTTATTACTTCAAATGGAACATTTTTTACTGTTATTTTTCTGAAGCTAATAATCAATACTTTTGACATGGTGAAGATAGTAACTGCTTTATTAATCTGCCTGCAATTTAAAAAGAAAAAAAATCCCTGAAAATTCTAAGAAAAAAGGATTAAAGTCGATTTTCAATACGTAGAGTATTCTATTTTTATTATGATACATATAACTTTAATGTCAAAGATATACCTACAGGAGAAATTCCACAGGAATTTCATATATTTGTTTCAATCTATATAATCTTGTTTTAAATAAGATTTTGGATTGATTTCTCATAAGTGTAGATTTTTTTTAAAGTACCAATCACCTTAAAAAATTATTTGTATACAGCTAGAATGTATAAAATCAACATCAAAACACTTTCCCTGGAAATCTATGGGTTAACGGTTAAGGAGTGTGAAGAAAATGAAAAAAACAACAAAATAAACCCTCACGTGGAACCCAACTCCAAGTTCAGTTCTGCACAGGCCCTTATTCTATGCGAGTACGTACATGTACAGGTGTGTCAACTAGTATCCTGACAAGTTGCTGTATTGTTTATATGGAGTGTATTTCAATTTGCAATATCTCTTTATAGAATCCACATTTGAAGCTCATATTTTAAAAAAAGTATATCGACATAGAACCCCTAACATAAAGAACGAAATATATTCTTTGGCGATTGGTACACTTTGAATAGTCCCTTTAAATGGCAACTTGCATTGAACAAAATCTTTTCCCAATTTTTTTCTCTTCCTTAAGGATGGCAATATCTTACGGCCTTTAAAAAATAACTTGCACAAATAAACACTTCTGTCGTAAAATATATTAAGTTTGCAGTTGAGTGCAATTCTCACATTAAGGGACTTTCAGAGGAGAGTTCTTCGTCACGTTCTCATACAAAATGATGTGCAAACCTCTATTATGCTGTACATTATGTTATATCACATATCCATGCCTGACAAATCACTTTACTACCCTCACACAAGAAAATTTTAATTACTTGATTGCTCGAATTGCCAGATAGTTTTCCACATTTTGACGAGCAGCCTGTCCCAGAAAATCAATCCTGTTGACCAAATACCAGCTACGAAAACAAACCTGAAATCTAGCCAAGATGCAAACCACTGAAACTTTCACTGGTAAAACCACCTGACCTCTGGCCTAATTCAGCTTCTTTATACACACCTACACAGTTAGTTTTGAATTTACTAATTATCCACAACAATCGCATCCTGACACAAACTGAAATCCTCGAAACATCCAAGAGTGTATGAATACAGTCAACTGAAGGCATCGAAGCGCAGAGAATTAATGAATAGTCATCAGACAAAAAGAAACTGTGTCTCGTTTCTATCATTTGTTATTGTTTAGTCTGGTTCAGTAGTAGAGGTTACACAAGGACACTATCTACCTTTGATACACTATCTACAGTTTATGCAAAGTTGAACTCTTCTTTACAAATGTGTACATGTACATGTACATGTAAGTCATGAAAGTCAGAGACACTTATCAAGGTCATTCAAAAATATACTTCAAACATTTCAATGGTCATAAGAAACTACATTGTGAGAATAAAATAAAATGAGGAAATATCTGGAAAACTAAGTTTTATCTTATAATTATGAAGGTAAATATTCTGACTTTGGAGGAATATTTTCATGTGATAACAAGCATCTTGAAAGGAATGGGAATTGACAAGAACTACATTCATTTTGTTTTACGGAATCATGGAATTTTTGTGCATTTTTGTATGCACTTTTAATAAAGAAGATGTAATCTGCTCATTTCCCTGAAAATTGAAGAATTCCCTGCCAATTCACAACTGACAAAAATCAGAGATTGCTAATGAGGTACAATGTAAACTTAATCTAGTTGTGCCCTCGTGAATTTGCACAATTGTTTTATATACTGTATAACTTTGAATTCAAATTGTTGTACTACTATATGATGCAATGATTTTACAGATATTGTCACAAATAGAGACAAAACCAATCTTTGACCGAGGATCAAATTTTATGGTCAACCATTTCCCCCAAAATAAGCTTACACATATGAAACAGCAGTGACGAGCATTTTCACGTACATGTAGAGGTAATGTTGAGCAAAATCAAAACACTGTGAAATATACCACATATATAGTTGTTAAAAGTATGATATGGAAAGAAATAGCAATTGCATGCACTAAAACTTTGCTGAAAATGATGAATACTTTAAAGCAATATGCTAATCCTGAACTTGGAGTTTACCCATTGTAGTAGCAGGTAGAGGGGGTCTATGGTGGTAGAAGTACCTCATTATCTGGTTGAAGGGGTAACGTGATAGGTGCAGAAACCAAACCCACCAAGGTCAAGGAGGGTAACAAGCCCGCACCACCCAGCAGGGCGGAGATTGGTTCACCTCTCATGCAGACACTGGTCTAGATAAGCCAGATGGTGTCTGCAACTAGAACTGCTTTTCAGACTATCCATTCTATAAAATGGATAGAATTTCGGTATTTATTATGAAGTCATGGGATAATATCGGTCAGCTCTAAAATGATAGATTTATGAAAAATAGATCTTTTTATTTTCTTAAAGAATACACAGCCATTCACCTGTGATAAGAAATAAACAAAAGAGAAAATATTCTGATTTCTTGCATATTTCAAAGTAAACTGATGGTTTTAGGTAACCTACATTAATTATAATAAATCTTTCTTTTGATTGAGTAGCTTTTTATTGTGCATGGCTCTAACAGTAGTGGAGAAGAGAGCCTACCCTCAATTGCAGGCCTGGGAGGGCCTGGGAATGGGGGTGGGGGTCAAAGGGAGAGACACTAGCACACAAGACCAGACATCTAGTGTGAAGTGGGCCTTTGAAGATGAGCAACAGATCTATGGATAGATAACTGAATAAAGACAGAGAGAGAGAGAGAGAGAGAGAGAGAGAGAGAGAGAGAGAAAGAAAGAAAGAAAGAAAGAAAGAAAGAAAGAAAGAAAGAAAGAAAGGGATAGAAACTTGTTATGATATGTCTGCTGTCGCTGGCCGAAAACTGGATATAATCAGCTGAGAATTCTCAACACTACGTGCCCATGGCCACATCTTCCACTACTTCTGTTCTTGAAGTTGAATACAGATATAAGCATAATTTATAAAGTAAATCTAAGAACACTGTTGGGTATCTGAGGTTTGGAATAGGGGACGGTGGAGCGGGTTTCTCTTAATTTTCCCTCATTCTTTGCATTTTTTTGAGGTAATAGGGGGGGGGGTGGCTAAAAGTGCCCAATTGCCCCTTCTAGTTATAGCAAGACTTCTGGGTATCAATCAAGAAAAGTGTTACATAACCAAGATACATTTTGCTGTACAATACTTTGATGTAAATTGGATACAAATAATTGCCTTTGCATTCAACTTCCATCTCTTTCATATCTGTCATATGTTCTCAACAGAAAGAAGCTCTGAATCCAAAGCGATGCAATTAGGCTTTGACAACGGGTGTCAAGTATTCTTCAAATGAGTTGGGTGACCTTGGTAACCTAGATGAGATGTGCTCATTAATGTGATAACGGATTCCCTCGGGTAAGATAGTGATGATCCTCGCCTGGTGTTGACTGGTCAAGTAGACCTTCTTGCTTCACCCAAACAAACCAAATAATGTAAATATTGTAATGTAGTGTTAAAGATGGCCTGGAGGTGGAAGATACACATCTAAGTGAATAACGGATATTTGTTGAGGCACTGCAGAAGTAGCATTGTTTTCTTTATTCATTTATTGTTGTTTATTTGTTGGTTTGGGGTTCTTTTTGTGTGTGTTTTTTCTTTTTTGTTTTGCTTTGCTTTTTATTGCTTTTTTTTTGGGGGGGGGGGGGGGTTATAGGATCTCTTTGGATTTCCTGGACGCAATATCAAATTAATTTTATTGTTGATTACCAGCACTCTGTTTCATTTTTCAGAGTTATCTGGATCTCTTTCTATACATGTATAATCCAAGAGTTGAAATATCCTATGCTACTGTGTATATTTTGCTACGTTTGCTTACACTTGCCTGATCAGGTTCTTTATGTCAAAAGATAAGATAATTATCTACTGTCCGTGCGATGTGCAGAGTGTCATTGCAAAATATCAGTCACAACCATATCAGCATAAAAGATCTTTTTCTTAATCTCAGAAATACTTAAGTTTTAAGAATGGAATACATTTAGGGGCCACCCTTTCACTAGGTAAATGCTTACACTGAAATGTCAAGCTGTCTTTTCTACTATCAAAACATGTACTTTAAAAGGGATAAAAATGAAAGTATCCATCCTTTTTAAGAAAAATCCGTTCCATCAGCCAGAAGGCATGGGAAAAGCCTGATCCTGGCATATCACAAGACACACAAGGGAGAAACAAACTAAAAGTTCCCATTAGTAAAATCTTCCATGCCACTCATCTCTCCCTTGCCAGAGACAATGAACATCGCCAGTTATGCATTTCTTTTTTCCTTCTCCTTGCATCGGTGGCATCAGGGCGACTCTGATGGACGTATTAAAATGCAATATTCATGACTTTGGTGGACCGATATGATGCTATACCACAGCCCATAATGCATCAAGTACTACAGTCATGATAGCTGACTTAATGCGTGTCACGATCGAAGGGGAATCAGAAACATGCAAGGCAAAGGGATCTCCGGCCTGTATTAATCTCGGATTGCCATGCAGAATGAAGACATCTTGGTTGGATGATGATGATGAAGAACAGAAGAGTAGAAAATTTCCATTATTTCCATTAGGAATACTTGGCTTCTCCCTCACTCACAGATTCATAATTCAGTCGTCTTTAAAGGGAGATGATTAATAGGATGTAGTGAATAGGCAGGCAGTGGAAGCAATATTAAAGCGGGTTTTGGAGTGCTGAAAAAGAAGAATAGATGGGAGGGCTGCTTTTATATCAGAGAGGATATGGCAATTGTGTCTGGTTATTTTACACATGTTACAAACCACTGATAGAAATTGATCTGACAGGGCCTCTTGTTTCACAAGCTCACTTTTGCGAGTCACGAGTGAATAGCCGTCAGTCCCATCTACATGTACATTTTTTTTTAAATATCCGTAAAAGAATTTCTTGAAAGAATTTATGTACAAAATGACTTGGTTGTAACCCCCCCCCCCCCCAAGAAAAAGTGGATAAATGAATAAGTAAATAAATGAATTAATCAATTTATAAATACAGATGAATAAATAAATTTTTCTCTGATTTTTAAAAAATAAAATATAACAAAATGATTTCATCATTATGTTTGAAAAATAATGGGGAAGCAAAATTCTTTCTTTGTTTTATCCATATTTTGACCATTCTTGTCATGGCTACCTCAAGGCTACCCACAGTAAATCTGTGGTTAAAGTTAACTTTGGGAATCTTACGATTCTCTGTTGAGGATACTGTCTCTTTGTGCAATCACAGAGACGGTAAAGACAGATACATGTACATATACATGTGTAGGATTTGTAAGCATACGGTAATGTACAGTTTGTTGTTTTCACATTTGAAAGAGCCTTATTAGTGGGGTGTGAAGTGAAATCCTATCATGTAATGAGTATTTCCAGCAGGGTGGGCTTCAACAAACATTCACAACAATGTCCGCTAAGAGCCACAAAGACGTTAACTCATACAATATTTCATAGAGGCAACGTCCTTCTGGCTCTTAGTGGACAACATAAACATTTTCTCTTCAACATTCACACGGTGTATACTTTGAGAAATGTGTATGGCAAGGCGATCTCTCTACGCAGGTTTCATGTATTTCTTGTTAAAAACAGATAGACGGCAGAAGAGGGTACATGTGTACATGCAATTTGCCAAATATCATCTTTCAAAAAGTGCCTCAAAGTTGCCATTCCCAACAGAATCCGAGTGGACTTAAAAGCAGCTCACAGAAATTATTTTGGTTGTCTTTTTATATGGGGATCTTACACAAGGCTGTCACCCAAACTATAGGCCTATAGAAGATCCCAAAAGACACAAAGACACACATTCAAAAAACAAAATTAACCCACTTTTAAAATAAGTTTTGTTATCACATTAAAAGCATATTTACTGCCGTCTTCGAAAGAATACTGCATTTTGCTTTCAATCTTGAGGGACGATCATTATTCTCTTTAAAGGAGTGAGCAATATGCGGAAAGGGTGTTGATGCTTGGCATTATGAGATGTGACTCTTCAGAACCCTTCATTCCAGCCAATGCCGGTCCTGTCTACCTTTGATATACAACCTCCAAAATGGAATGGCACATCCCCTCTAGGTATGTTGTAATTAAATACAGCTGATAATGCACTTTGTGTAGTGTGCGCGTGATCCCCATTTCTCTTTCTCCGCTAGCTCGGCTAAACGGCGACGACGTTGATATCGTTGATATTGCGGACCCTCCACAATATCCTGAGCAATCTATGACCATCATGTGCACAGTCAACGATACAGCACCCTGACAAATAAGAATTAACCTGATATTGCTAACAAGAACAATAAGCAGACAATTATTTCCTTTCTAATTCCTAATTATAAACATTAAGGAATAAAAATTAATATTTGCATTGCCTTCTTATCAACACTGTACATTATTCTATGACTGGGCAATCAGAAAGCACTGCAAGTTGAATTCCTGCACTCTTATTCATATAATTATCACATTGGAAATTAAAGTATGAAAAATTTCTTATTGTCCACATAAGCCAACAATATTAAAATTATTTACTGTAAAATCAGAAACTTCCATCATTCACTTTTTAATCCTTTCAGGACAGGAATTATTTCAGGGCTAAATTGATCACATTTTGTTCTTCAAATTGGCAACAATAATATTTTTCATTTAGTACTACAAGACTGTAATAAGGGGTAATGTCTTTGAAAACAATATACATGGTTAAAAGAATTGGCAAAAAGTTGAAAAAGTTGCCAATTTTGATAAAAAACAATGATTTTGAACCTCTCAATGTGTTGCCAATTGAAGGATTTTAAATCTTATTCTCCTTTTTAAAATTCCTGGGATCAAATGCAATATTCTCATATAACAAAAATGGATACAGTGTGTGCAGAAATTTTTGCTCTTTCTACTCATGTATCTGGTATATTTTTCAGGGCTCTGAATCAAAAGTTATTGAACAAAACCACAAAATGTGGTCAATTGTCTCCAAAGGGTTAATGTAAGCAAAGTCTTATGCCATGAAATTTTCTGGTTTTACAGCAAATTTTTAAAAAACACACAATTTGAATATTGTTAGCCTACATGGACAATAAGAAATTTTCCATGCTTTAAAGTTGCCTTTAAACTGAACCTCTTAAATGCTGTATAAGCCATAAATTTCGCGGCCATAAATTTTCGCGAATAGGACTAACCAGACTATTTCGCAAGTGGTTGAATTCGCAGTCAGAAAATTCTCAAATCTACAAACAGCGGTGATGATGTACTTTTGCAAAGTGAAGTGGTGAATTTCTGACCAGGAGACAACAAATTCAACCGACTTCTAATGTTGGCAATATTTTGGCGTGTTGTTAAATTCACGACCCACTCACGATTCACGAAATTTGCAAAAATAAAACCCCCGCGAAATACATGGCATATACAGTAGTAGGAGGGCACAGTGTGACAAAACATGAACTACAAGACCAAAGCTAATATGCAACATAGACACTTTGCATTTGATTCAACAGAGATTTAAAGGTGATTCAACAGAGATTTAAAGGTACTTCATTCCTTTTGCAGCCCTAAACTTTGAAATTGTGTGAGTATTTGATAAATTACAAAAGAATTATAATTGGAAAACATGTGCACATGTGTAAAGGATTGTAATTTGCTTTTAAGTAAGTAATAACAAGTAACACTTTCCTTTTTTTGACTCGACAAAATCACGTAATTTTAATTTTTTTTTTTTTTACCATTACTAGTACATGTACATTGTATTTGCATTGATTTCTGAATTGCTCCCTTTCCGACAAAAGCAAGATTTCATTTCTAACACAAGAGTTAGAACTTGTGACCTTGAAATTTCATAGGCAGTATCTACAGGATGTCTACTAAACATGTGCAAAGTTTCTCGGAATTTTGTGTAAGTCTGCAAAAGGGACGATGTACCTTTGTGTTATAGAAATACCTTATTTTTCATTTGACTCTATTCACACTAAACTTCTAGATGCTTTGGAATGAGCTTTTGCTTATCAAAACACCATCTTAATATGATGAAAGTGATTTTTGAAGGTAATAGTTGTTGAGTTATGGTATGAATTATGAATTTAATAGAACATGCCAAGAACAAGATAAATACTGCCCTCCCCCCCCCCCAAAAAAAAAGGGGGGAAATGAAATATCTTCTTGAAATAAGATTAGCAATTAGGCCTTTTTGTCCAAAAGGATATATAGGAAACAAAGAAAACAAGCAAACTTTATATTCTAACACTCATTTCACTTGAGAGCATTTCAAGAATTGAATTAAAAATTCAACTATCAGTGCTATAATTTGCCGGGACAATGTTAACTTGCACCTTTAAGGTCTCCAGCCATAGCCAGTTTACAGCAAGGCTTCCGAGAGAGTTGCATGGAGGACTTGTCAATAACTCAAGACAAGCGAGGGGGGCACTTGAAGAGCCAGGATATGGATGCACTCAAACATGGAATAGAGTCAACGATCTGACATCCAAGACATCAGCAACAACTCACAGAATAATTATGAGAAAATGGCATTCCAATCGCAGCTTGCAAAGAAACACAGCCATGATACAAAAGTATCTGACGTTTGGTATTTCACACTGCTTTATGATTATTTTAGGGAGCTAAAACATCAATTATTGTTTATTAGCCTACATTATTTGTAAATTTTAAGCACAAAGGAAGTATTTTTTTTTTCTGAATCTGAATTTATTTTTGCTCCTAATCAAAAAAAAAAAAATCTAAAGATGGATACCAAAATGTGGCACTGTAAACAAATTGAAGGTAATATGTTTTTATTTGGTACTCCCTCAAAAAGATAAAGAAAATTTAAAATATAAAAAGAGGAACATGTACATGTATAGACTGCTGTGCAATCTTTGCAGGACAATGATCTTTGTGTATGAGCCAATGCAGACCAAAAGTAAATTATGTTCTGATCCTTTTTATGAATTTCTCTTCTCCCTATTTTATCCCTCTTTTTCTCCTTCACTGAGGTATTCGATTCATGTTTTCCACCCCCCCCCCCCAAAAAAAAAAAACAACAACAACAACAACAACAATAACAGCAACATAAACCAAGAAACAAAACATCATATTAAACTGGTAATTACTGTGAAAAAGACATTACCTTTTTTTGTTCACAGTTCAAGCATTTTCTAGATTTGCTGTATAAAAATTTGAGATTCTCTTTCACCAATTTTTGTACTTGTTAGTTTCTTTTAATACCTGCATACATGTACTCTTTTTTGAGATTACAAAGGCTAGCTGAGAGCTTTCCAGAGCCAAACTGCTCTCCACTCCCTGGTATTCTTTTTGCTGCACGTAAACGATATTCATACCATGCTAATCTGATCTCAATGTACACGCACGCTAGCACACCTGTCAGAGGTCACTACCCTTCACGTACTGTGCCAAGGTACATTGCATGACCTTGGCTTTTCACCAGCTGCAGCATTGGCCTCTACACCCAATATTTATGACAGATCTACTGTATTAAATAAACCCAAATCAGCTTGTTGAAGTAGAAACAAATTGCTTTTATTGACTTACTGCTGGTACATGACCTATTTTTTCCAAGATGCTAAAAAAAAAAAAAACTTTTACAAACTTCTTTTTGTAAAGGTAATTTTGAGTTATGGGAATGACAGCAAATAAAATGAAAGGTAGTAGAAAGAAGTTAATTTTAGAAAGAAGCACTTGATTCAAGTTATAGTTATTGGCCTTTGGAAAGAAAAAAACAAGCTGCATTTATCACACCTTGTCCCTGACATTGCAATTGTTGCTCTCAGATGTGTCTCCTGGCTTAATAGTTTTGTCTCAACTTCAGAAGTCTTTTTCAAGGAAAAGTCCCCTATGAGGGATTCAATATTTTATTTAGGTCTACACGGATATATTTAGTTGACAAATACATGTATAAAATGTTATAAATATACTGTATGATGACATTACAATACATGTAGGTAATACATGCAGAGTACTACAGACTTATTAATGATTTTTTTCAAATATTTATTTTGTTTGTTCAGAATCACAAAGGCGGTACCCCTGAATTAACCCTTTCAAGACAATTGACCGCATTTTGTGGTTTGGCTCAATAACTTTTGATTCAGAGCTCTAAAAAAATATACCAGATGCATGAGTAGAGAGAGCAAAAATTTCTGCATACATTATTATTGTTGCCAATTTGAAGAACAAAATGTGATCAATTTAGCCCTTAAATGATTCCTGCCCTGAAAAGGTTAAAGGATATGTTCAACAACCTCCCTACTTTCAGCAAATTAAATATACATATAAAATTATATTACATAACATAACAATTCAGTATGGGTGTACAGCACACACATTGGTAGTATACATGTACTTCACAAGACAAGTTTGTAGTACACTTATTTCATCATCTCTGAGAATAGCAGCAAATCCCATCTGTGGAGTGGAAACTACTCCACATGAGATACTATTCGATTGACCCTAGTTGTCTGTTGCCTACATGTTCTTGTTATAAATATGTCTCTTATTTTACTAGCCATTTATAACTGTAGTCCGTAAACAATGCCTATCCACACCTGGTATTAAACACCACTACTGTTTGCCTGTGCACTGAACATAACTTCTTTGTCTCTCATCCTTATCACTTCTCAAGTACTCAACAGAGATAAGTGTTATCAGGTAATGTGTTGACAAGTTATTGAAACCAGATAATCCAATTATTCACTTCAAACCCGATAAGACTGTACACCTATAGCAATCTGTGTGGGTATTTCCTTTGTTCATTTGGCAACATTTATTAAACAGATTCCATATGCATAGGAAATTTGTTTTCATGTTTCAAGCCAAGTACAGATGATGCACTACATGTAGATGCTAGTGTCATGGCTATATACATTTATATATTTTTTTTAATTAAAAAAAAAATAAGGGGTGAGTGTCATATCCATTTCCCAAACACCAATCCTATGGAGTAAATTTTTAAAAAAGTTTTTTTAACTTCATTGTCTACATAATCATACTAAAGACGCTAAAAAAAAATTGACATTGCACCATATAATAATGATTTTTGTCTAGATTTTTTCAGATTATTCTCTTTAATTTGTCAAACAAAAACCAAAAAGAGATTGCCCATAAATGAGAAGCAGGGATGGATGAGAAACTCTTAAAGGAAATCAACTTTACTTGGCCTAATATGAAAGAATAAAATAATTTTTAAAAAAATAACCAAAAAAACAAAGTAGTTATTTCACTTATTTGCAATGCCTGGCTAATGGGTGTTCTTCCATTTGCAATTCTTTCCATCCACACTTTTGTTCACTCATCATGGAATATATTTGTTGCTTTGTACACTGTCTGTACATGAGTTTAATCAGAGGTGCATCTGCAAAATGATAAACAGCGAGCAGAATACAGTATACATGTATCTAGGCAAATTCTGCATTAACCATGAACATTACGCTGTATTTCAATCATCCATTATAAAGCACATTGCAACAAATGTAAGCTATATAAATACCTTTAGAACAAGGAATTGTTGTACTGTGTTGCTATGGAAGCCTCGATCGAAAGCCATAACAGGATATACATGTATTACTTGCCATCTATGGGTCGCGTTTCATAAAACTTGTCATCAATAAAAAATGCCAAAATTCTATGACAAATTCGCTCTCAGCCAATCAAATGCAATTATTTCAATAGCTTATAACTGTTATTGCAACTTATCAGTGACAACAAGTTTTATGAAACAGGGCCCTGATCTGTGGTTGTTCATTTAGCATCGAGTTATATTACTGTGTATAGACAGCTGAAAGGTGATGTGGGAAGAGTGGAAATTAAAGTGAGAATTACCAGGAGGAGGGAAGGTGATATACAACTGGGTTTTAATAGACAACCCTATTAAAAGGGAAAGGGGTTGACAGGCTCTGTCTTGGGTACATACAGGATGAGTGGAAGTATCTGAAGTACTAATGACTTAAAGATAAAGTTGAGTTCTGGTCATGCGATTACATTTTGAGAGAAACAGTCTCAAAAGCAATTGAGAAAGGCTGATCATGTCTACATAAGAATTGGGGTGAGTACTGTGAGGTTCTGGAATCATCAAAATGATAAAGACATTGACCCATTCTCGTTGAACAGCACATGTATGCAAGACACACAGAAATTGGTATATGGGACTGCACACACAATGTGGATAAATATTCGGCCCAAACATTTCAGCTAAAAATCCTTTTCAGGGGACATTTCTACTATGATATTCTTCCAAACTGACAGAAAAGGAATGAGAAAGCTCACAAATTATTCTTCACCTTTCCCAGAACTTAACATTCCCTTTAAAGGGAGTAGTCAACACCAAAAATATGCAGGAAATATAATGGAAATGATGATGATTAATTCTAATGTTGGGTAAATAATGCACATGCTTAATGTCAATGATCTTACAGAATTGCTTTTTCCAGTACAATACTTCTGTTGATATTTGACATGAATACACAGACACTAAAGAACTATTAAGAGTAATCTTTACTGAAGAGCAGATGATTTCAGAAATTTTCAGTCATTTTCAAAAATATAGTTAGAACCAGTAACATCATGACGACACATACCGGTAATGGAGCACTACTATTTTCAGCTGAAATTAATGGGCTGGATAATTTAAAGTTAAATCGATTCAGCTGAGTAGATTTTAAGTTTGAAAACACTTTCAATACACACGATAGCAGTGCATACCACAAGTTATCACTCCCTACACACTTGTCACTGGAGTATATGTATATCGGGGCACAATAAAGCTAACATAGGTATTTGAGGTGTTTCTAAACTCAAAATCTGTGTAGCTAAATTATTTCAGTGCCAGAAACTAGTTTACTCACCCGAAGATAGTACTTACTATATTTTGTGTCATTGTGACATAATAATAGTAATTACGCATCATTGTGACATTAAGGTGGGTTTTCACGTGGTACACAAACGTTTTGCGAAGGATGCGAATGTCAAAAAAATGGCAAAGTCCAACATTTGCATTTTATGCTCCAAAAGTTTGTCAAACTTGCGCGGAGGTTCGGAAGCGTCATCAATTGTTTGTGGGATGCGGGAAACGTTCACAAGAATTTTCAGACTTTTCTGAAATTCTGCCAAACTAAAAATGAACAATTGGCGACGTTTCCGACCCCCCATGCAAGTTAGGCGAACTTTTGGAGCATAAAATGCGAATGTTGGACTTTTCCATTTTTTCGACATTTGCATCCTTCGCAAAACTTTCGCGTGCCCATGAAATCCCTCCTTTACCGGTTGTAACAGGCTCAACTACATGTATAGGGTGAAATTTGTACCTTGGGATCAAACAGGTTTACATGCAAAGTCCCTTCACTGTTTACTTTATCAACATTTCTTTCTTTTCATTAAATTATAATTTCGCCATGGTAACACAGAGGTGATGGATCAGCTGCTAGAGGAGAGTATGTCACCATCAAGTGATAACATTCTGCTAAACATCATATGGGAGTCACACTTCTTCTCGTGGGTATGTCAGAGGGGGCTTCCATCATGTGCCTCCGTGTCTGAAGTCATTACTTATCACCGTAAATAAACATCACCACTGGGCTTTATTTGTATTATACAGCATGTTGTACACCATCTTAGAGTGAATACTTTTTTTGTAAATGAGAAAATGCATCAACAGGAAAAATTAGTTGATCACCGTCTTATTTAAACATATCCATTCAGACCTTCTTGTCAAGGTTTCTATAAATTGTTTTTTTTTTTATATCTAAGAAAATATTTAGTCTGCTGACTGCCTGTGCAGCATTAAATCTATGCCAAAGGATATGAGTTACAATTTCTGGCTCTATAAGCTTTACTAGATATACTACATCAAAAACAGTGCAGAATATATATGATTTGTTGATGCGAATGTGCAACAATGAAGCCTTCCTCAAAGAAAGTAAGTTTCTGGAAAGTAACATGGACAAATTGAATTCTCTTCAATTCAATTATATGGACACAATAGAATTGTTCTATCCCAATTGATTAGCCTGTGTGCTGTGTTACAGATCTCGTTTTTTCATGACATCTGTGTTTCTGATTCAGTTCTTTGATCCTTGAGAACACAGCTGGTGAAACAATGCAGAGTTGAATTGATTGGGTGCTCAATCCTAAAACAATTCCTGTGCAATGCCACATTGCCAAAATACACATGTATGCACTATGCAACTATTTGCCTAGAATAGCACCAACAGTAGTAGCAATGCAAAATTGCATCTTCATTAAAGGTTTTCATGAAGACATTAGAAGATTTTAGAAGAGAAAGGTGGGGTTCACATTTTCCAGTTTTACATGTATATCTGGATTTTCTTTTTTCTAGCTTTCCACAGCTGAGTCATTTTTTTTTTTTTGGTGCTACTAGCATTTACCATTTGAACACACAGGCCTTCAATATTAATGCAAGTATGTACATGTACATGTATACATGTATATCAGCTATGCAAAATTTTGAGCTGCAAAGAAAAGGATAGGGGGAAAAAAAATGAAATAATACTGCACACTACCATAAAATTTCATATTGAAAAAATGTGAAGATCCAATAATGACCAATATTAAGGTCATTTTTTTTTCTTATCCAAGTTTCTAATTCTCACCTGTTCCTTTTAGATCCTCACTTGAATTTTTATATTATGTTTATATTTTGTGTGTAAAAATGATAAAAAAACAGAGAAGGAATTTTATAGTGATTCTGCTGGGTTACTGCATTTAACATTTGGAATGATATCAACAATGAGTGTCTGGCTCTCGCACTACAGTATGCTCTTATCACATGCAGCACTGGCTATCTTGTACCAAAAAAAAAATATATTGAAAATATCAAATTAGGACTAGGACCCATGAATATTTTAAGAAATTTGTTTATGAAACATTGGACATATATATGTCTTAACTGGACCAAAGTGCTTCCTTATTTATGAATATGAACATGCAATGAGTAAGATGGTCCAATACCCTCTATTCTAACTCATACATTGTAATCCAAAAACCCTGCTCAACTCTCCATCCTTTCTGAAAGCATTATACTAGCTCTGGTTCAAGAGCCCTAAATTGTCCCAACTTCTAATCAATACCAGGTCCTTGAATACACAAACAAATCTCAGCACCTGTGTACAGTAGCTGTAGCAGTTATGCCAGAAATAATCAATGAACTGAATTGAAATAGCTCAGTGGTTTTTAACGCTCTTGAACAGTTACCCATTCACAAACTCGTCCACACTAAGCGCCCCACTCGTGTACCTTTTCTGCAAATTTCTATGAGCATGTGGCGGGCTGGTCCCATTGTCCGAGACTTATAAAAAATAAAAAAAGGGAGAGTGGAGGAAAAAAGGGGGAATTTGGTTAGCAACAAAGGGTTATTATTTTCCTGGGTTTTGTACCCTGGAGGAGTGTGAGAGATTCCAGGGGAACAATGGGCATGGGGAAGGGGGAGGAGGGGGTCAGGGATGGGGGTAACAGTTATCCTCTGAAGGAGAAGAACATGGTGATTTGGTTGAATGGGTGAATGTGTTAAAGCTACTGAAAAGAGAGAGTCAGGGAACTAATGAGGTTCAAATCAAAGCTTCTGAATGAATGGTTGTGGAATTTGACCAGGAAATAAAGAGTGGGAATCAGCACATAAAAGAAAATATATGCAAATAATAAATACTATGTAGGCAATTTACATTGCTAAGGTTTCTTTATAGTTTCCTCTGCAATGGAGCTACACACATGTACACGTACATGCACAAAAAAGTGATAAATAAATGATATATTTTTCATTCCACTGAATATTTAGATGTGTGAGAACAAAATGAAATAAATTCTGATCTTTGCAAAAACACATTTCAGGTTTTCTAGCATACTTTTTATGTCTCTAAAAAAGTTAGAAAATGGGAAATAAACAATGGAAGTTGATAAATACTAATTAACAGCAAATACATTTCAATGCTTTGACATTATCCATTACATGTACATAAGCCATACTATAAAAAAAAAAGGGGGGGCAGGGGGTGATCAATCCCAATACTTGTGATACTACCTGTGACTTGAAAAGGGAGTAGCCAACACCCCCAAAATGCTATACATGTAAATAGTGGAGATGGTGAAAAATATTAATATTCATTCAGTATAGCACTTGTCTATTGTCTCAATGATCTGTGATGAAGAGATCTGCCCCTCTGGCATACACTTTTCAACTTTTATTCATTTTCAAGATCAATATTGCTTACAAGTATTATTAGGTCCTTGGCCTATACTAACACTGAGAAGAACTGACAGTGATCCCAACTTAAACACAATAAGAATGTAACTGCATGAAATTTTGCATAATGTCATTATCCTGTAACGTAAAGGGTCAACAGTTCCACATGCACATGTAGGCTTACTTTGTAAACTGAAAAGCATTATGCACATAGTGCCTGTGATGCACCACGTCAAAACCTTTCCTCCTCAGTGTATTTTGTCCCTTTCACAAGGAAACAAAGCAGGGCTTAACATTGCCAGGTACAGATTTCAAAATTCAATTGGGACTTGGTAAGCTGGGAGGCAAACACTGCTCTCCTCCACTGCCAACTCAGGGCATACAAGGGTCTCAGTATTGAATTCACTTTTCATCAAGTCATTGTCTGTGGTAACTGTTTTTTTTCTGCATTATTTACTCGTATTCCAGACGAATCAGAAAGACAGAAACCAACAAATTTGGGTGACCCGAAACTTTTACTACGGTTCAGTGATGGCCATTTTTGTGGTCAGAATTTTTTTCCGCTAACAGCAAACATTTTATGTTGTGATTAAATTATTTCAAGGCGTGAAATGTGCATGCATCTGATGATCTGAACCACTTGCGGAAGTCACCAAAGTTCAATGCACATGAAAGTTTCTCGCTTTACTATAGCACACTCTTTCATAACAAGCACACATAGCATCTGTTCGGAGCCAGAGGGGCGTTAACTCTGTGTAAAAGTATATGAGCTAATGCTCTTCTGGCTCCAAACAGACGATTGAGCTGTCAGTACAGTTCACAAGTAGGAGCGGTCTTGATCAACAAATTACAGCTTTGCATGGCTTCAAAATGATAACAACTGTGCCTCTTATTTAATTTGGTGTTTCTGAGCACAAGCATGAGGAGAATGTTTCATATCTGAGAAAAATGACATTTCATTAGCCAAACAAATAGTGCATACATGTGAATGAAAATGACATATTTTACCATTTTCACAACGCTTGTTAATAACTATTTTCCACATTTGTCTTATCTTTCCAACAAAATTCTTTGAAGTTATTTTGGGGGGAATGTGTTTTTCTTCATGACACCTTCAAAAAATAATATTCAGTTATCCCGTCAATATAAAAGCTTGTGATAATGTACCATTGCAGCTATATGTAAGTATTTTACAGCTCCAATTGCAGCAATGCAGTAGGACTACATGTACATCTTTACATATCAACAAACACCACCAAAAAATGAATTTCATTAGAGAATGGTGTATTACATAGCAGACTACAGCAACATGTATCAGTGTTTACAGGAACGAAAGTGGTGATGCTTTCAATAGGGGTAAGAGCTTTAGTAACTGAGCAAATCTTCAAACTGGTGCTATTGTTAAGCATTGTAAGAAGCGGGACAACTGGGACAACTGTAGTCTATACCATATCAACTTCTTACTAGCAAAACTTGCCAAAATTTACCAAACTTATAAATTTTCCACCGAAAATTTTGTGCCTACATGTAGATGCAAGTTTACATCTCTTAACAGAAGTTGATTTCATAAAAGCAGCAAACAATATTCATTTATTGTCTCACAATTTCACAATAGCTGTATTTGTGGGCTTGAGACATTACTGAAGGTCTGTAATTCTAGACTATTGCCTGCATTGATTGATGACCTGAAGGGTCCCGTTCTCATTCACTCCTCAATGCAAGAGAGAAAGAGAAAAAGAGAGAGAGAGAGAGAGAGAGAGAGAGAGAGAGAGAGAAGATGGGGGGAATCCGTTCACCACTAATCAATACACGATTAGCACGGAGGTTTCATTATGTGAAGGTAGGGTGATGAAAATGAGGTAAAATTGAAAGTAGATTGTTGTAATTAAAGTGAAAAAGAGATGAGGAAACACCTTCAGGACAAGGGCTTAGGGAGTGGTAAAGGTTTCCCAAAGATGAGTTTAGTCAAATGAGCAGCTTTGTCAAGTTTTTCCTATATAGTTAAGACTATTGATTACACAGATTTGAAATGCCATGGGATATAGTGGAGATGCCCTGATTTGCTTCATGCATTCTCATTACACCACTGGCCCTAGATACTATGAGCAATGAGCATTGTATTTGCTAGTTAAAGCAAAACAAAATAAAGCATAAATTCACGATCCTGCAAGAGTTGTCGTCTAACATTCCATGCATGTGATCACACAATTTCACAATCTTTTCCGATACTGCACAACATTCCAATTCGAGGACAAAGCACAACTTAACAATACCATATCGCTTTAAAAGATACATTGTGTATCATCCAAACAATGCATTAACTGAATTAAATGGCTCGAACCGAATGCCCTCATACCTAGTTCAAATTGAAGATAACATCAGATGATCTGAATGAGTTCATTGTTGGAGAAAATTGAGGTTTAATGATGTGGAAAATATTATGCAGGAAATATCCCACTCACAAGCTCTGCCTTCGTGGGGATATCCGAACGATTATCATTTTAAACATATTCTGCTACTGATTGCAATTTAATAAATTGTTAATATTTTGGAATGGATAACCTAAAAATAAATAATTTTTTTTTTAATGTATTATTTCCTTTCACTTCTCTCCTACCCACATAGTCAAAAGTATGTTTTATAAATACTAAGTCTGAATATGTAGGATAAGATACATGTAGTAGTTCTCCGGCACATTTGCTTTTCAAACCTACCCCCTTGCTCCCTCCCTCCTTTTCTTTCTCTCTCTCTCTCTCTCTCTCTCTCTATCTATCTATCTCTCTCTCTCTATCTATTTCTCTCTCTCTCACTCTCTCAGTCTTTCTGTCACCCACTCACTCTCTCTTTTTTACAAAGTATATTCATCTATATTTCAACCATAATCATGTATTTTCTTTCTGTAATTCAAGATCTCCAGTGCAAGATGTGAATCATCTGATCATGAAATCTTCTCTCAAACAATGGACAGGTCCTTTTGTCCTGAAACAATATATGTAAAGACAGCTGCATAAAAACCCAAATGAATGATAAAGGTCTGTGTCTACAAGAAACATAGGGAGACCAAAGTACACACCATCAAATGTAAACACACAGCATCTACTTAGCACAGGAATCGATGGTCGATGGTTAGTGGAATTGCCATGCATCCACCAATCACCACCGTAATTAATTTTCTCTCAATCTTTCCTCTCACAGGAATAGGAGACGTGAGGATATGTTGTTGTTTTGTGTTTTTTTTTTTTTGTCTTTCCTTCTTCAACTTTCTTGGCTTCCTAGATGGGGGAGTCTTTAATTTCTTAAGTGACAAGGGGTGTTTATTGACTCGTCGATATCAAGTGCATGCTTCGATAAGGGATGATTTGTCGCATGTGACACAAGTGAGTGCTCCAAACGTTTACGGGCATTCCTGCCTTGTGGTCTACGTTTTGCCTGTTAGTGCTCAGATGACATGCTTATGGTGGGAATATAACCACATGTGCTTGGGTAGAGAATTGTACCTCTCATTCTGCTGCTATTTACAAAATAACATTTTACCCATGACCTCGTTGTATGAATTGCTGCATACTCGGGATCGCAGCATCTCACAAAGACTTTGAAACAATTAAAATTCTCTGATAAAATTTCTTATTTCTTACCCTTCAGCAGGCCGTGGAATAGAACAGAAAAAGGCAAATGAATAAAAGCTCATGGCACTTAAATCAGATGTACATGTACATCAATACATAATTTGCAAATTGGAGAAATAGGCCTATCATTCAATTTCCATAAAATTGAATCAACCTCTTTTACATGTACATGAAAGTCATACATGTACAGGTATGTATCATGTACTCAACAAAGTAACTTTCATTAAAGAAAAAATCATTAAATGCTAATAATGCAAGAATGAAGTCCTGAACTGCCAACTTAATCATGATGGCAGTGTTGATTACTTGCTTTGTCTGAGCAATAGAACAACAAGCTTTGAGATGAAATCCTGCTCCTGCTTCTACCATTATCTCATCACAGGACTTCCCTCACATCAACTTCTCAACTCCACATCTGGTTTGACATGAGATCATCCCTCCAGATCAGTGCAAGAAATGTCACCAATCACCAGTAGCTCATTTGTGCCACCTCATCCTGTGTGTACATGTACATGGGACGTACATGTAGAGTGTGTTCATATGCCAGCATGGGGTACACCGCCCCCCCCCCCCCCCCCCCCCCCCACAACACAAATAATTCTCCTATCCCTCCTGGAGAGTATCCTCAGTAAAAAACGGACATGCTGAAAGATGAAGTTTACTCTTCCTATAGGTTATCCCTATTCAGTTGCAAGCCTCGTATGAAGTATCTGAGAGATTCCCCCTCCCCTTCTTCTCAAATTCCGGAATACAGTCCAGCAAATAACTCTGGCCTCTGCTGTTAAACTTGTGTTTCAATGCCAACCCACGGATATTCCAGGCCTGGCTAGATGTTCGAATAATATGGGTGAGGGAACCCCCACGTATCTATGACAAGAATGTTTGATATTAGGATGATGTGGATGGTGGATAAATCCATCCAACAACAAAACCTGAAAAATGGTCTACTTTTCTGCGAGGATGGGGTAGCTTTTCAGATCATGCATATTTTTTTTTTTACAGCTAATGGAAACATTTATGCATCTGCATTCTTGAAAGGAAATCTCTTGTTTGGGGTGTTGTTATTTTTATAATAAATTTGTTTGTTTTTGTTTTTGTTTTTGTGATTTTTTTCCAATTCCCCTCATCACCATTCCTTAAATTCTCCATGTTTAGGACTAATCCTATACACTGTACTTCTTTATACACCAAACTTTAGTCACATGAGTTGCAGGTTACAGATCCCCTAGATCTATATTATTTTGTATACAGAACAAATGGATAATTTTCAAATAATATTTCAATTGGTGCAACATCACTACAATCATTTCACCAAATGGTAAAATTCCAAAATATCACTGCCATATTTCATGAAAATGACAATAACAATTCATATATTTCTGATCATCACAATGGCTATCCATCTATTGTTTCAAATTTTCAACATCCCAGAGGCATTAAAATCTAAGCTCATTCATAATGTGTTGGCTCAGTCTATGTGTCTGTAATTTAATATCAAGCGTGTGGCACAGCTTGATTTATTGGCGTCTTGCAGGGAATTCTAGTAACTTAGCGCTACAAGGTGCACGTCAGTGACAAATGGAACATCACATGGTTTCCTTGTTCCCAGATCTATGTCTTAGAAATGACCCCTACACAAAAGTAGAGGTCTAGATCTAGAAAGACTTTCTAGAATTCTAATGTTAGAACTCAGACCTAATTAGGTCTGAGTCTAAACTAAGTAAAGACAAGTTAGATTTTAACTTAAGTGTAGAGTCTAATCTAATTCTAGTGTCAAAATGTAAGAGAATAAGGCCATTGCCTAGGCTCCTAGGTATGTCACATTGAGGCCTGTATGGCATCCGTGTCCATGACTTTCTGAAAAGCACCCTAAATAAACGAGGATTTAAGTCGAGAGGTTTCAACAGGGTTTTTGAAACCCTATTCAGGGAAAATCTGCAAAAAATTTCAGATTTTTAGATCCTTCACATTGATTTTTAGATCTTGCACAAAGTTGCAGAGTATCGTACACCCTATTCAAGGATTGATTCTTCTTTCCTGTTTTTGATACCCTAAACGAGATCCCCGGGTTACCCATCTGGTGGCAAAAAAACAACCCTTTTTTACTTGTTTTCATGGACGTGGATGCCGTACAGGCCTCAATAAGACATCCCCCCCCCCCCCCCCCCCCCCCGGGCCTAGGCTCAGGCATAATTTTGCAGAGATCTTGCTAGTCAAGTGTTAGAATCATCATTAAAACAAAAAGTTAGAGCTTTCAGTTAGATCAGATCCAATAACCTCGCATAAGTGTGAGTGGATCAGATCTAACTAACATGTAGGCCTAGATCTACTGTAGATGATTAGATCTAGGTCTAGATCATCTAAAGTTAAAGTAGGATCTACAGTGTAGGGCACTCACACATTGTAGGGTTATACATGTTACTGTTGTAGGTTAGTTGTTAAATTGAGCACATCAGTGTCTGACTTTGAGTCACATTCTGATATTACATCTTAAGTTAGTTGATCTAGTATTTAGTCCAGACCTTCTCTACCAGTAATCATGGCAATGTTACATGTACATTGTACATCACTCACACTTATGCGAGGTTATTGGAGATATGTACATTTAACTTTAATAATAGTTTCAGAATAACTTTCAAGTTCTAGATCTACTGTTGTTAGCTGGGTTCTACATGAACAAAGAATTATACCTGATCCTTGATTGAGCTCTTTAAATCCTCTGCTTTATGGGCCTCTGAATTATCACCCTCGATATTTCCAATCAATTTATGAACCGTCACTCCCGCAATTTCAATAGTCGTCCCATCAGTATCCAAGGCATCACCTCCGCCGACCTCTCCCCTGGAGTTATTGTTACTTTCCCCGCTGACTTTCAACTCATTCACCGCGCTAAAATTGTCTCCTTTCATCGATACCCGGTCTCGTAATTCGCCGTCGATTGCTGCAAGAGTCGCATTTTCTGTCGCCATCTTCATTGATGAATGCTCTTTAAAAAGGTCTGCAGTAATAAGAATAAATAGGCTGGGAAATAGAACGTCCGAAAGTAAGTTTTGAAACTCGATCTCATCAACGTTGATCCTGCCGAGCTTGCGCATCCACCACTAACATCATCATCTGACAGCTACAGATGAAGACTCGAATCAAGTTAAGTTGAAACCGAAACTCTTTCTCGATTGACAATTTTGTTCACAGGACTGACAATGAAATTGAAATATATAGTTCACCGTTAAAATCCTCAAAGTTTTCGTCTTACTAACAAAATTCAAATTCCACAAAAGCAGGGATTCTGCACTTTGATTGAGATTAGTAGGAGTAAATTCCGAGCCAGGCATCAAATAACGAACCCGACGCGATCGCGACACGACTGGCGCTATTAAGTATGGAGTAAGTATAGTACAATGCATGCAAAATGCAGTGCGCGAATACTAGTATATGGAGAGAGCATATGCACAGCACATACATGCAGACAAAGTCGATTTAAGCATGTCGCCCTCTTTCGCAAAATGCACTAAAGTTTTTTTGCATCTTTTTTTTGTTTTTCAGTAATCTTTTATTGATTCCAATGATATCAAACAATACATAACAATCAACATACATTGTGTATATACAGTGTATGCATAAAAATTAACAGAATCAGCAGTAAGTAATTAATAAAATCAAGTTATGTTATACTTCAAAACTATTATCACTTCTACAAAAAAGAAAGAAAAAAAAGCATAACATAATGTATAAGCAACTAAAAAAAAAACACAAACAAACAACAAACAACAAAAACAATGGAATCTATGCAGTTGAGTTCGAACCACTCAGTGGTCCCCTAATCTAAATCCCGTGGACGATGGGCTCCGGGCTTCTTGTTGGTTATCATTTAGGTTTTCCCATTTGGAAAAATGGATAGTAAGAGTTCCCCCTCATTGATGCCAATTTTCTTTCTTCGAACCTATCTCCTGCAATATTATTTTTGATTACATTAAATGAAGGGGGTTTCTTATGCTCTCTGAATTAGAATATGATTTAACAATTGGTGTTTTCCTTTATTTCTTTCCTCCCTCCCAAACAGAATTTCTTTTCAACTACAATTTCGTAAATCGATATACTTTAAAAATCTCGTACATGATTCCCAGTTTAATTGTGCATATTCGCAAGAATAAAATAAATGTTCATATGTTTCTTCTTCTTTTTCACAACAAGAACATATTAAGTCAATTGAAACAAAACCAAACTGGAAAAGGTGATGGTTTGTATATTTAATACAATGAATATAAGTTTAAATTGGAACTCTCTTAGCCGACTATTTAGTGTAAACTGTCTTAACCTTAAAAATATGTTTTCTATTTCCTTGCAATAAAAAACACAATTTCTTTCCATTCTTTCAAAAACTAGTAGTTCAAATCCTTCTTTCTTGACCAGTTGTAAATATATTTGTTTTGATCTTAAATTAGATATATTAGTTATTTTCCCTCCCAAAATGAAATCAGTTTCAGAGTTATTTTCCTTTCTAAAATTCTTTTTCCAACCCAAGGGTATACACGCGTAAAGTGCTTTAACCTGTCAATGTCATTTACTTCCAAACCTAATTCTGCAAAATATCTATCATATTATAGTTTGCCATCGTTTCCTAAAATATGTTTTAATTTGTAAACTCCTTTTTCTTGCATCTTCTCATCATATATACATTTTCCTTTAAATCGAATAAGCTTATTATTGAAAATTACCACATCACCGATACCTGTTATCATACACTAACCCCTATGTCGTATTCACCAAATCTTCTAATACATCCATATAAAATTGTGGAGCTGTCACTTTTAATAACACTGGTAAATAATCACATAAAGACAGTATGAATTCTCAACCTATGTGTCTTGTGACAAAGTTAAAGGAGAATGAAACCCTGGGGAACATAAATTCTAATGAAAAGAGAGGATAGAGAGAAGCAATTTTTAAAAAAGTTCCATCAAAATCGGTTATATATACGAAATGAGAAAGTTATTGTGAAAGTTTGAAAAGTCTCAATTTACTATATGGCGATCCTCAAATTGGCAATGTTGCTTCGAAGTGACGGGTTTAGTAGTACAACTCTCCATATGTTTTGTACACAAAATTTCATATTTTCCCATTATCTCTCAAGGTGCAGCTTGCCTCCTTCTTAGCTCAAGATGCATGGGGAAATGTATTTGATACAACATAATAATATTCACAAAAAGACAAGCAGTATCTTTAGAGATAATGGAGAAAATATGAAATTTTGTGCACAAAATATATTGAGAGTTGTACTACTAAACCTGCCATTTTGAAGCAACATTGCCAATTTGAGGAACCCAAAGAAAGTAAATTGAGACTTTTCAAACTTTCATAACTTTTTCATTTCGTAACCGATTTTGATGGAACTTTTTTTTTTAATTGCTTCTCTCTATCCTATTTCTTTTCATTAAAATGGATATTTCCCAGGTTTCATTCTCCTTTAAAATATATACTGTTTCCATTTCATATCTTCATCCTTATTTAGAAGTTTCTTAACCCACATAACTCTCTGTGATTTCATTTGTGCAGGAAAGATCGTCATTTTAACCCCCCCCCCCCCCTTGCATATAGTCTACGAACATTGTATTTCTATTTGTTTTATCTTTCTTTCCTTTCCATATAAAATCAAAGGCTAATTTATCTAACGAATAATAAACCCGTCTTGGAACTGGAGTGAGTGACGCTCGGTATAACTTTAGAATAATGTGCACTTTATAAGCAGTTGAATCTTTCCCATGAAGCTAGGTTAAATATCTTTGATTCCAAAAATTTAAAAGTGATTTTATTTTACTCAAGATTTCCTTATAATTCATATTTTCTTTCATAATGTTCATCTAGGGAGAAGAACACCCTATAGAATCTTCACAAAGTAAACTATTTCACCAAAAGAAAAATTAAATTCCAAACATTGACATAGACCTAATCTTAATATTTTATAGTCTGATGCCTATTTATTTTTAGTCCGGAAAGTTTTTCGAAGTCTGCAAATAAAACCTTTAGCCTTTTTATTGATTTTACATTGCGTGCAAAAACAGTCATATCATCCGCATATATTAAAGAACTATAATTTAATTTCCTTATCTCCAAACTTAATTTCCTTCCACCGAATTGTCTGTTCGTATAGTTTATGTGCCATTATTTTAATGCATAAAATAAATAAATAAGACGACAGCGGATCACCCTGCCTAACGTCCCTCTCCACTTTAAAATAGCCTATGAAACCTCCTTCGTTCAAAACACAACTTAAAGTATTTGTGTATACAAAACTTTTTGACCCACTTTTGAAAAGATGGACCGAATCCAAAAATAACAAAACTTTTTGAAGAAATTAATGTGAAACCGAGTCGAAAGCTTTTTCAAAATCTATGGCAACTGGCTTGACACGTCGGTGAGGTAGAGATCGATGGCTTGACTGTGATGATGATGATGATGGTCAGTGGCGGATCTACATAGGGAGAAAACCGGCCCGTGCCCCCTCTTTTGAAACCCAACTGGAATGAAAAAAAAAATCGCACCCTTAATTGTGTATTTTTCCGGCTCTGTGCCCCCTCTTTTACAAAATCCTGGATCCGCCACTGATGATGGTGATTATGATGATGATGATATAATTTATCTGTGATTCAGCCACATAAAAATTAAATTATATTATTTTGCAACATGGATGAAGATAACAGTTACTAATGATGTGCACAGGAGAAGGATTTTACAGCAATATTCTAGATCTACCTATATCATGTCCCATAATAGTCCTGTCAATATTGCACATTTTTAGGAGGGAATGACCCACCATTAATAAAAAAGAAATATTAAGAAATTTTCCCCAGCCCCAATGATGTTCTTGTGCCCTCTCTCTTTTTTTGAAGGAAATTTACATTTAATATATATATATATATATATATATATATATATATATATATATATATATATATGATAGACTTTTTTTTCTGCCAGTCAGAGGTTTTCTAGAATTGTGCCCCTCCATTTTTTAACATATTTCTAGATCCGCACCTGTTTCATTAACGGTCAAAGCCTAAAGGCACTTTAAGAGATCGATGGCTTGACTGTGCGTGATGATGATGATGATGATATAATTCATCTGTGATTCAGCCACACAAAAATTAAATCATATTATTTTGCAACACGGATCAAGATAAATAATCATGTGCACAAGGGAAGGATTTTAAAATGTTCTACCTATCATGTCCCATAACAGTATAGTCAATATTGCACATTTTTAGGAGGGAATGACCAACCATTAATAACAAAGAAATAACAAGAAATTTGTCCCAGCCCCAATGGTGTTCTTGTTCCCTCTCCCTTATTTCGAAGGAAATTGACAGTTGAAATACGATAGACTTTTTTTCCCTGCCGGTCAGAGGTTTTTTAGAATTGTGCCCCTCCAATTTTTAACATTATTATTTCTGGATCCGCCTCTGTTTCACTAACGGTCAAAGGCACGTAGACCTTGAATAATAAATATCTAATGCAGTGAAATAAGTAAAATTTGGATGATTTTCGTAATAATTTATGCATGCAAGTAATCGTTTGAAAGTTGAAACAAGCAAAACGCACAGACGATGAAAAAAATAATTATTGGCACATTCTCTAAGGCATTTTATAACGTTTTGAACAATATCCTTAACACCCCCCCCCCAAAAAAAAAAACAAAAAAACAAACAAAACAAAACAAAACAAAACAAAACAAAGCCAAACACTAAATTAAAATTAGATATAGTGATAAATAAATAAAATCGAATTTGGCGGGGAGTAACACACTATAGTTTTAACGTGTGAATCAGAATATATCATATTTTGTTCGGTATCTGATTAACTTCTCAATTTTATCTTTGATTTCAAAACTGTCATTAAAAACTTATACCAAAATCATGCTTCCATCTTAATATGCATGATGTACCCCCCACTGACCTAATGCAAGTTAGGTTGACATTGATGTTCTAATCATGAATAATGGACGAAGAAGAAAAAAGAAATGTGTGCTGATTCAAGTCATGATTTCCATATCATGTAAAATATTTGAGCTCAAAATGAGCATTCATGATTTTGAACACTTTACTTAATACGGTTGGTCTGAATGTATGTCACATCTTTTGTTCTTAACTTCTGTAAATGTTCGCTGCATATCATACAAACTTTGTTCATAATTCATATCAAGACGTGTCTAACGTGTCTATTTGATAATGTGTGATATCATGTTCATTGCTCATTGACATTGGAAACATGAGTATTCAAATTGTTTCAAATCAGGTACATATTATAAACGAAAATGAAAATCGTCAACTTGGCTCCCCCATTCTGAAATGACTGTTACCCAAGAATATACATTGGCCCGTATTCTCGAAAGGCGCCTAACTTTAAGCCCCCGCCTAAGTGTGTGGATTTAGGCCACCGAATTATGGAGAGCCAAATGTCACCCTCTTTTAATCCTACAAAACCACCATGGTTCTGGGATTAAATGCAAATATAAAAACCGATACGATAGAATTGATTTCTAATGTTCATTTCACGCCAGAAACTAATTTTCTTTCTTTATTTTGTTACATAAATATAGTTGTTTATACGGGACTTATGGGTTGACGAACGGCCTTCCATAAAGCAGCGGCCTAAGTTAAGCCAGGCTTAACTTACGCCACTTTCGAGAATACGGGCCTTTATCTACATTCTCGGGGGGGGGGGGGGGGGGGGGGGGGGGGGGGGGGGGGAGCACTCAGGCCCATATACGTGTACCTGTGACTGGCGCTATAATATATACCCAACATCGTCAGTCTATGGCAAGGAAAATTAATCTGTGATTATCAGAGAGATCGATGTCTGTGAGTCAACAAAAGAAGTGTGCCGCCCTCTTTCGCAAAATACATTATAGCTTTATGAAACGAATGGGGTGATGACATCGATCTTGATGGCCGATGACGATAGATATCCGTGAATAAGACGTGATTAAGGGGGGCATGTCTCATTGAGACCTGTACATCATCCGCGTACACGAAAACGGATGAAAAGGGTACCTTTTCAGCAATAGGCGCGTAACCCAACCCGGGTTACGCATTTAGTGTATCAAAAACAGAAAAAATCAAGAAAAAGGGTATCAAATTCAGAGGTGATAAGAAGAAGATCCGCGGAAATCGCCGTTTTAACCCTAAATAGACTGGGGTATTTTGGAGGCTGGAAAAACTGGGGGGAGGGGGGCCTAAAGGACCCCCCCCCCCCTCAGATCTCGGCTGTAGATTGTCCGATTACGACAAAAATTGGTCCGAAGATAGTTCATTATGTCCTCTACATGAATCCATAGTCAAATTAATATGAATATTTTTATTTTTACAGAAATTCCTAATTAATTATGCGAATATGCAAATTTTTTCGAAAAATTGTGTTTTTTTCTATTTAGGTGACAATTCTAGTCTAGAATTCCCTTTACAAGCTTGTTATCACTAAGACTAAGGTGTTCATTGCCTGACTGTGTTATTTGTATGCATAAATGACATTGATAAAAAAAAAATCATTAATCAAAAAGAATGCAATGAAAATATAGCTACAAGAAGCTTTTCTATCATTTGCTTTATTTTCTTATGTATTTCTTTGTTTTTTATTCTTATGTATTTCTTTGTTTTATGATCTAATGTATTTCATTGTTTTATGATCCTGAAGAGTTTTTTGTATGCACAAATGACATTAATCAAAGAGAACACAATGAAAACATAGTTTGAAAACAGTATCTGTAATGTTCTTTCCAGTCTCCATTGACTCTACACACAAACGAATGCAAAATACTGAATCCTTCTTGACACGCCATGTGAAACGGTGACGTAACTCCGTAACCGTGCACGCGGGGCATGCAAATTTGGTATCAAAAGTTGCGCAAAACTCTAGGGGAAAAAGTCATGAAATTGCAGCGCAAAATCTTTTACCGTTACAAAATGATAGCAGTTTATGTCGAGGGGGGGGGGCCTTTTAGGCCCCCCCCCCAGTCTTTTTAGGGTTAAGGGTACAAAAATCAGAGATGTTAGACAGGTTTCCCTGTTTACGCTATCAAAACTACTCCTACTGCAATCCCTACGGGTGCTTTTCAGAAAGTGATTAACGCGCGCGGATGATACATAGGTCTCAATGAGACATACCCTCGGCGACGTACCGTATATACAAAAGTCAAACAATATAGGAATTATTATTGCACAATGCTAGTACACAACTTGGGTAGAATTGAACAGCAAATGTATTAGCTATTATAATAGTCCAGTCAAATGAGCACGATCCACCAATTTATTTCACTGTCTTCACTTAGCCGTACATTTCAAAATAGGCACTCGCAACTACATGACCGTTATAGAAAATAAAATATAGAATTAAGATAAACGTGAAGTGTCATCAAAGCAGGGGCGGCGGAGCGTCTTTCAAAAAACGGGAACTTTTGGAAAAAAGGGGCACCTACCTACAAAGGGTGAAAACATGGCGGAAAATACCACTTTGAGACATTAGTATACCGCTATATTATGATTAATACACTATTGATGATCATTTTCGACACATTACTATTTCTATCTTAACATGGTTCCAAATAAAAACTACTTTTTCATTTTGTGTGATGGTCTGATTATTCATTTGCGAGCGAGCGAAGCGAGCGAGCAAAAAATTTAAGGTTGTTTTCTAACCCTGAAGGCTGTGGGTTTTAATTCTACACAGCGATTTCCCTAATATGATAAGCAGATTATATATAAAGCGAGCTTTGGAAAAAATTTAGAAATTCTTTTTTTTTCCTCATTTTTTTATAATCTAGGGCATTGTGCCCCTCTTGCCACCTACTCCACTGCCTCACTTTGTGCTGATATCAGTAGGGGAATCTATTACATGTATTAATATGAAGCCTCTCTGATTATTTGGAGCTAGATATATGGTTCTTTTGTGGACTTTAGGGGACAGTTTGTAAGCGACATCGGGATATATAGGTAAAAAGGGGCACTCGGTGTCAAAAGACAAAAGGGGCACTTATCAAAGGGGAAAATTAAACCATTAGAAAGTAAAAGGGAGCACTTAAAATGGTGAACTTATCAGGGATGAAAAAGGGCACTTATCAGAAGGGAAAATTGCACTGTTAGAACGGAAAATGGGCACTAATCAGATGAAAACAGGGGCACTTATCGGATTTCAAAAGGGGCACTCATGTATGAGATTAAAAGGGCCACTTATCAGAAGGTGAAAAGGGCACTTACTAAAAAGAAGAAGGGGCAGTTTTACGAAGAAAAAGGGGCACTTATCAGCTATGAAAAGGGGCACGTTTAGGTACTTGAAAAAGTGGGGGCACTGTGCCCCCCTGCCCCCCCCCCGGGTGTGCCGCCTCTGCATCAAAGAGTCGAATCAATATTAGCTGATTTGTGTGGATCTTTTTTTTTAACGGAAAAGTGACCCCCGGCCCCCCGGACCTTCTTCAATCCGCTTCAATCCGACCACTGTTCATACAGCTACAGTAATGATATTTTTGGACTTGTGCTTTAGACCAATGAGACGATTCTTGTTTGCACATACATGTAGTAGCGCTAGCCTACATGTTGTCAGTGGCGCAAATCCATTTTGATTTTTTTTTTTTGGGGGGGGGGAGGGGACATTCGCCTCTAAAATTCTTTGACAAGCAAAAAAAAAAAAAAAAAAAGGTTATTCAAAAACGTGGGGGGGGGGGGGGGGACAATTTTCCTCCAAAATTCTATCACAAGCAAAAAAACAAAAGGCTATTCAAAAAGGTGGGGGGGGGGGGGGGGACATTCGCCTCCAAAATTCTCTGACAAGCAATAAAAAAAAAAGAGTTATTCAAAAAGGTAGGGGGACATTCGCCTATCTTCAAAAAGGTGTGGGGGGACATGTCCCCCTGTCCCCACTTGGATTTGCGCCCATGCATGTTGTGACAATATATACGTCGACGTATGATCTCGATATGATGATCGCGGCAATGCTGCATATACTCAGGGGCCGCGGAGCGTTGTTGAAAGTGGGGGGATAATCTGATTTCACTCATTAATGAAAATTTACGAGCCATTTTTTCCGATTTTTTTTTTAACGTGTCTACTCAAAAGAGTGGGGGGGGGGGGCTGCAGCCTCCCCCCCCCCCCCCGGTCCCGCAGCCCACATGCAGTGCCAATACGTCTATGTGCAGTGCACTGCCCGTGCTGACACGTGCTGCAAAAGTAGATTGAATATTCATTTTAACTTTTGACCAATGAGATGACCGCCTAATAAACAACGGCGTCATAATTATATACGCGGATATGGATGCAAAAAAAGGTCATGGTTATTCATGAGTACTTTATGACCAATAGAGGCCGCTCAATTATCGGCAGCTTTAGGATCTTGCTCCATTTTCATGCCCTTATTTGGTTATGTTTTGTCAATATGCATGGTCAATATACATGCTGCGCGTGCGCGTCTCTTTATACGGCGCATATATATGCGCACGATAACACGTGGCATTAATTATTTTAAATGGTTAGACCATATCCATAGGGTTAGACACTAATTTTGTTGTTATATCAAGTTAAGTTTGTTAGCTACATGTATTTTGACTGAAAGCAGACGTCTACTAGGGTCTACAGTTTTTTCAGCCTCAGGTCCAGTCTTTGTAGAGAAGTCGAGTTTCTGCACTATCACACTACCAAGAAACTTCTGTCAATTATGTACGACGAAGAAGTTGCCGCCCTTGTCGTTGATAATGGCTCAGGAATGTGTAAAGCCGGATTCGCAGGAGATGATGCGCCGAGAGCAGTGTTTCCTTCCATCGTGGGCAAACCACGCCACCAGGTAACCTAACGCCAACGGCTAACGTTAGATGTAAAAAATTAAGTCCTACCCAACTTTATAATAGATCTAGTCTAACTTGGTCATTAGATCGGCATTATCGCGAAAGGAGAAAACCACAATTCACTTCGATCTTCGCACATGAGTCAGCCGGTGTCCTCTTTCCCCACCATGGCATGGCTTTAAGACCAGAAATAATGATGCCGGTGTCCTATCAATCATCATGGCTTTGTCTGCGCATCTATGATTTGACATTAAAGTAAACAAAAATTTCTTTAATATTCCTCCAATGCTTAATTTTATATTATTCCTGATATTCTAAAGAGTAAGTTTGTAAAAAACATCTCATCAAAATTAGACTTGGAGCAAGAACGTGTCATTTCAACATTGGAAAAAAAACACAAAAAAAAACACGCAGCTCAGTTCGGGAGTTTTGACGTGAAAGACCACATTTTGAGGTTTGTTAATAAAATGTTTGAAATATTATTAGACATTTTTCAGTATTTTGACTCGTTTAAGCATGAATATCTAGTCTATCGCTATAATAAAGTGAAAAGTTAATGTTCTTTTGCGTGTTTTGTTTTACCAGAAGGCAGTTTATACAGTTAGGCGTGTAGATCTACGTGTGCGGAGACAAGGCACTGCACTCTAGCCATAGACTGCACGCAAGCCTACGTAGGTACCGGTACGTACGTATGCGTGCAAGCGAACGAGAGTGGTTTAGAGTTAGACTTATTATTAGTTTTAATCACTTTTAATAGACCATCGATCTCTACCTAGCCTAAGTTTAGACTTACCGTAAAGGCTAAACCATAATATCCTAGACCTAGCTGTTACATGTAGATCTAGCAAATTATTAACGTAAATAAAATTAGATGGCAGGCCTTATATTAAACGTGGGCCGCACGCTGAATAAAGATTTTTTTTTAAAGGTGAGGTAAAGACGAGTCAAGGCCAAGGGCAAGGCCAAGCCAGGGCCCAAAACATGACTTCATGTGCAGGTTTTTCTTTTGCAGGGGTGTGACTGAGTGCATCATGCCTGAAAAAAAAAAGAAGAAAATGTTAACTTAAACTTTTACAGCTGGATGGTTTTTATAGTAGGAGTTAAGAGGATTTTGAGAGCCTAGCCTAGGTTAGGCCCCTAACTAGCTGAGGGTCATCAAATTTACAGAGATTTGGGCCTTGGCTTGGCTTGGGGAAGTAACCCCTTTTTGAGATGTGTGTTTGTGGGTTTGACAGGGGAGGTGTTTTTTAAAATTATGTAAATAGGTCTGTACAAAAAAAACAAAAAAACTGGTAGGGTCTCTAGACTCTAGTCTAGCTTTTTCTAGATCAGAGCTGGTTAAGGTGTAAGCATGAAGCAGTGGCGTATCTACGGGGAGTGGCAGAGGGGGCACGTGCCCCTGGCGGCACTTGGAGGGGGCGCAAAAAACGCAAAAAGAGAGAAAGAAAAGGGAAAATACAAGAAAATTTGTGGTCTTTGAAGGTTATTTGCGCCCCAGTCAAGGACAAAATGCGTAAGAAATGGTGTTTTATAGGGTTTGAAATGCGAAAATGTTCTAAAGCTCGGTCGCTTTATGTTCAGAATCAAGCTATTTCGCGCCCTCACTGGCATTTTTAAAGTGTTAACCACTGATTGGATCTAGTTGCTTTGCCCCCCCCCCCGCATAAGGCAAGAGCTTTTTAAATTTTGCGCCCCCAGATGGGATATAAGTGCATAAAAACACTTTCAAAGTATAGAAAATTTGAAGGAAGAGTTTTCATTAATTTTGCCCCCCCCCCCCAAAAAAAAATAGGAATGTTCAAAATTTCCAAAAATAATCTATTGTTTTTCACTGTATTCCCTTGGACTTTTTTTCTGAGGGTAAAATACATAAGAAATTCCAATTTGAGGGGTAAAAAGAAAAAAAATATCTCCCGCTCGGTCGCGTTGCTCCCTCGCTTATACAATAATTCATCAAATTTGGGCTAACAACCCCGAGTTGATATGTGCATCAAAACTCATTTTCACATAGTGCCATCATTTCTAAATTAAAAACGCTCATTAATCTGAATTTGGCATTGGGGGGGGGGGGGGGGGGCGCGCAGATTTGGTAGTTTACCCCGGGCACCAGAATACCTAGATACGCCACTGGCACGAAGAGATCTAACCTTGATTCATTTTTTTTTTTTTTTCAGGGAGTGATGGTTGGAATGGGACAGAAGGACAGTTATGTTGGAGACGAGGCCCAGAGCAAAAGAGGTATCCTCACCCTCAAGTATCCCATTGAGCATGGCATCATTACTAACTGGGATGACATGGAGAAGATCTGGCATCACACCTTCTACAATGAGCTCCGTGTTGCCCCAGAGGAGCACCCTGTCCTCCTGACTGAAGCGCCCCTCAACCCCAAGGCCAATAGGGAGAAAATGACACAGGTAATACCCCAAGCCCGGGGGGGGGGGGGGGGGGGTCTGTCCTCATTGCAAGGGGGGTATCAGGCGTGACCAGAGACTCGCCAAAAGCACCCTAAACAAGTATTAACGTGATGCAAAAAATACACCCTAAATAAGTATCATTACGTGTAATTTGCTACCCTAAGTAAGTAATCATTTTTTGTAAACCCCTAAGCAAGTAATAACCAGTTTTTCCTACCCCTAAGCAAATAACAACAATTTTTTATACCCTAAGCAAGTAAAAACATTTTACTTTCCTTGCATGAGGCCCTTGATCAGGCAGTCTAAATAATTTGTAAATTCTAACCCGGAAATTCTAATCATGATTACGGAACATTCATGAAACTTCCCTTCACACCGGGACTTCACATCAATCAACATCCATTTAATAATTACTCAAAAAAGACAGTTCTTAAGGGCCCGTTGTTTTTTTTTTTCTTGTTTTTTTTTCTTCTTTTTTTTTTTGTTGTTGTTTGTTTGACGTATTGTCTGGGGATCGGGCTAACTCGGCACTAGGGCGAACTCGGCACTGCGAGGCGACTGTGTTTCAAGAGTTAAGTCCATGCTAACACCGTCTCAACACAAGTACTTTGCGATCAATTCAACTCTGTGCGCGATTTCCCCCCAAGGCCGAGTTCGCCCTTTAGCCCGCGAATAATGATCCAGTTTATGTTGATTTATGCAAAACAGGCTATGACGTCAGCTTCAGCTAAAAATGGTGATTTTAACTTGTTTTAGTGTTGAATGACCCTAAGTACGTAAGTTGATTTTTTATGACCCTAAATGCGTAAATCATCACTTTGAAAAAGATACCCTTTTTCTTGATTTTTGGTGATTTTGAGACCCTATTCACGTTACGTACGTAACGTGCCCGATCTTGAAAAACAACCCTTTTTACGTGATTTTTTGGTCGCGCCTGATACCCCCCTTGCAATGAGGACAGACCCCCCGGGACCCCAAGTCACAGCACCGACACGAACAACAGATCAAACCAAAATTTACATAACCCCAAATGGCAAAGGATTATTTGAAAGATTTCTTTCTGAAATTTTACTTTATGAATTATAATGAGTAGATCTACATGATGGTTCATATCAGAATTATAAGTGATCTTCTACGGGGTAGTGTTATTGAACATTAATGATTTAGAGACAACATCTATACATCAACTCGCAAAACAAAATTGTAATAAGAAAAGATTAATAATAAGGTACACACGTTTGCTAAAGTCTCGATACAGATGCATGTTTAAAACATTCTGAACAAAATCAAATGGAGTAACGATTTGTTTTAAGATTTATCAAAATTAACAAGATAAACAATTTTCTGTCTTTCTGTTCAAGTTGAGTTGGGAAGGGGGATGCTTGTATTCGACAGGTAGACATAATTGTCAATGTCAATATTCATCTGTAGTGTATTTCCACCAATATTGTTTAATTTGCACGTTTTGGGTGATATCTTCAAGAAATTTGACAAAAGACATCATTTGTCTTCAATGAGATATGATTTGAATTCTTATGATTTTTTTTTTCTGCTTTGCCTTCTCCAATTCCCCAGCTTATGTTTGAGACCTTCAATGTTCCAGCCATGTATGTTGGCATCCAGGCAGTTCTGTCCCTCTACGCATCTGGTCGTACAACAGGAATCGTGTTGGACTCTGGGGATGGTGTTTCCCATACAGTACCCATCTACGAGGGTTATGCCTTACCCCATGCAATCCTTCGTCTGGACCTTGCTGGCAGAGATCTGACCGACTATCTAATGAAGATCTTGACCGAGAGGGGATACTCATTCTCCACTAGTGGTCAGTATACCATTAATCGTCTCTATTTGGACATTATAGTATGTAAGCTGTTCACACTGACTGGATTTGTTCAAAGAAGTTGCAGGGGTCACATTCATATGTGCTCTAGTCCTTAAAGGGCTGGCAAAGATCTGATTGACTATCTAATGAAGATGTTGAATGAGAGGGGATACTCATTCTCAACTAGTGGTCAGTAATATTGATTTTTTTCCCCCTTCTAATTATACATGTAGCATCAAAGCTCACCTATCTATTAGCAGTTTGGTGTCATAGCATGGGTCAAATTATATACTTGCTCTAGTCCTTGCTGGCAGAGATCTTACCTATTATCTAATGAAGATATTAAGTGAGAAGGGCTACTCATTCATAACGAATGATATTTATCTACCCATAATATGGCATTTAAGCTCTTAAAGGGGGTACCCAATGCTGAAACAATGTTAGTTCATTTAAAAGATCATGATTTTATTAGCAGAAAATCATCTGCCTTAAGTTTTTTTAAAATTCGTGTTGCCAGAAAAATCCCCGAAATATGGTAAGACTTCAGGATATTTTGGCCCCTCAGCTGTGTCCCAATTTCAGCTAGGTAACCACAATGACGTCAAAGTGGTTACCCAGGTTCGCGTATTGCAGATGTGTTGCGCGCTAGACTGTACAAAATGCATTACACCTTGCGCGCATTTTGCTATAATTGCGCGACAAGGTAACCACTTTGACGTCATTGTGGTTACCTAGCTGAAATTGGGACACAGCTGAGGGGCCAAAATATCCTGAAATCTTACCATATTTCGGGGATTTTCTGGCAACACGAATTAAAAAAAAAATTTAAGGCAAATGATTTTCTTCTAATAAAATCATGATCTTTTAAATGAACTAACATTGTTTCAGCATTGGGTACCCCCTTTAAAATTGATGAATTGTTAAATTGCAGGAATTGCTCATTAACTTCCTCAAAGGCCAGGGGTCTGATGGATTATCTAATGAAGATCATAACTTAGAAGTGGTGGTGTGGTGGGGGGGGGGGGGGGGGTCTCCTTTTTCATCTGTGATCAGAGTGTTGGTGCTGCAACATAATTATGCTGCTGTAATAATTACTTCAGGCTATATTTTGTCAAAGATATAGGGTTAGGATTAGTTTTTGGTCCAGGTTGAAGTTGTAGAGTGGTTTAATCACTTGACCGGGGATGCAAAGCTCATGGGTTCGAACCCCAACATTTTATGTATAGTGTACATTGCTCCTCTCCACCCAGGTTTAAAATGGGTACCCAGTAGGATACGAAGGTCCTTGTGGCGGTCACATGTCGTTTTTCCGAAGGTTCATAATTCCGAAGGTTCTTTACTCCGACGGTTCATAATTATGAAAATGAAATGGGGTTCATAATTCTGAAAAAGGTTCGTAAATTCAAAAAAAGTTATGTAGGGCTCTATTGCATTATCAGAAATATGAACCCTACTTCATTTTCGGAATTATGAACCCTCTGCTATGGGAAATTTGTGTTTCGGAATTACGAACCTTCGGAATTATGAACCTTCAGAAAAACGAGTCCCCCACTCCTTGTGGCTGCAATAGCATATTGTGCACCGGCCTGTAAAATGGTTGCCAGACTGAAATGCTCCTAACTGGAGTGGAGAATATGCATTAAAAGTGCAGAATCATAACTGAATCCAATTACCGGGGTAATAATACAGTGTAAAGTGCTTTGATCGATTACATACATGTAATGGCTTACAAACGGCAAAGTAACTACCTTAATCATTTGATAAAAGCATCAAAAAGTTCATCAGAACTAATGATCACTCGAGTCAAAGGGGTCAGCCTCTCTGATCTACATGTACATGTAGACCTGATGAAGCTCTAGAATGAGATTCCATTCATGGATTCTGTGCGTATGTGTGTGCTGTAGGACTGTGTCTACCCACAAGTCACTTTTACTTTCACTTTTACTTTCATTTTAAGAGTATTTGAAGCCAATATTTTGAATATGATATATAGGCATGAAACCCAAAACAAAATAGAACAAAATACCTTAAGTGATTGAAAATGCAAAAAATCCATGCCCATCTGGCAAATCAATCTTAATGATCCTCATTCTATTTGAGGATAATAGTTTTACTTAATGATCCTAGCAAATTTATTAAAGACTTCACATCAAATATATACAACAAATCTTGATGACATTTCCTAAGAATTGTAGAGCTAACAGTGTATTCATATTTTGTGTATGCAGCTGAGCGTGAGATTGTTCGTGACATCAAGGAAAAGCTCTGCTATGTCGCACTGGACTTTGAGCAAGAGATGGTGACAGCTGCAACTTCGGCTGCCTTAGAGAAGAGTTATGAGCTCCCTGATGGTCAGATCATCACCATTGGTAATGAGAGGTTCCGCTGTCCAGAAGTTCTCTTCCAGCCTGCATTTGTCGGTAAGGACTTGACATATGTAGCCAGGGGGTAAGAGCCCCCACCCCTCCACCTACGGGCAGTGGCGTAGATACGAACACACTTTCTATTGTTAGTGGGGATGATGAATATATCATCCCCCCCACTAACAATGGATAATTATGCGTGTCTACGCACGTGCCTACGGGGTGTCCCTAAAAGATTTTGTTTGGGTGGGGGGGGGGGCTGGTGTTGGACCAAATTTACATACAAACTTGGTTAAAACTTTACATCAAGCAATAAAACAAGTAAAAAACAACTAAGGAGGTTGTGAAAAATTCTGACTATACATTTTTCACATAAATCCTTATTGTATTCTTCCTCTAGTGTTAAACAGAATGAGTTCTTCAAAGAAGATATGGACATTTGCATCCCAGATTATATTTCATCATGTCATGACACTTTCAAATTGCTTGCTCCATCTATACTTTTTTATAATTAAATCATGACCTTCATTATTATTTGAATTATGAGCCCATGAACAGACATATTTAATCTTAGGGGTACATGTACGTGTAGTGTCCCCCACTCCCTAATTTTATTTGAAAGATCCGCTCAGACAGATATCATATTTCACTTTGTTAGATAAAATTTTCTGAATTTTTACAACAATTTTTTTTAATGACGGACATAGAAAAAGAGCCCAGCTTTCCAGAATAAGATTCCCCGAATATCATTGTGCATTTCATTCAATTCTTGGCTTGAATTTTCTTCCCAGATTCCACAGTGGTTTCTTTTTTCAACAGGTAAATATGTCCCATACCTAGATGGCATATTAAGTAGGTACATGTATAAGGAATAGTTGCACTCTCTTCTGTCATCTGTCATCTGTCATTACCGAATGATAATGAAAATTTAGGCTTATGATGGCTTTCTTTAACCTCTTTCACACAGGTATGGAGTCTAGCGGCCTCCATGAGACCACCTACAACAGCATCATGAAGTGTGACGTCGATATTCGCCGTGACCTCTACGCCAACACCGTCCTGTCTGGGGGCACCACCATGTACCCCGGGATCGCTGACCGCATGCAGAAGGAGATCACCGCCCTTGCTCCTAGCACCATGAAGATCAAGATCATTGCTCCTCCAGAAAGGAAGTACTCTGTATGGATTGGGGGATCCATCCTTGCCTCTCTCTCCACCTTCCAACAGATGTGGATCAGCAAGCAGGAATACGACGAAGCAGGACCATCTATCGTCCATCGCAAATGCTTCTAAGCTGGGACGGATTTGTGGGCCGTATGCATGAGTGTAACATTTACTTATGAATGAATTTGTGATTTTCTACGTTTCTGGGCTCCGTGTTTCATAGAGTTTGATTCATCCGAATTGATCAAAAATCATCCTGTTAATTAGGTTAGGGTGTGAATGATTGTGGACTTGACTTTGATTCGGATCAATTGCAACTCTTAATAAAGAGACGGGCCCTTGAGAATTTGTTATATTTTTGTTCAGTAGGAGATAGTTAAAATCAGTGTTTGTGGCAGTAATGAAGATTATTCACTGATGATGATGATGATGATGATGACGATGATGATAACGACGACACTGTCAGTAGCCTGTATTTGCTTTGCCATATTAGTGACGATATGGTAATCCCAATTACAAATCACTAGCCACACACTTGCCAGATCCCCCCCCCCCCCTCCTCACTAACAGAAGATAATTATGCATGTCTACCCCACTCCTTCATTGTACTGGCAGCATGGTTAGTAAAAGGTCTAGTCATTTAAAGACAAAAAAACCCACCACTAATTAGAAGATTTAAAACAAAACTGTTCAAGTAAAAACATGTATTTTATTCCCTTTTTATTTTAAGATACGTCGAATTCCATAATGATGATGCTCCATTGCCAAGCTTCCATTACTTCATTACCTGTTGGTTTCATTTGAAAAGCTGTAGACATACATGTATATATGTGTATATGAAATAGACATGTGATATAATTTCTTGTTCTTATATTTTTCTGCTTGATGTTGAGATATTTGATGAAAGATTTTTACTTTTATGTTTGTATTCCTATTTTCGTTTGAATTGTCATATTTATTTCAATATTTGTATTTACTCAGACATATAGGTATTTGGATCCCTTTGTGTAATTTTTTTCCCCCCAATTTTGTCTTAGTTTTGCAGCTACTTCCACTTTTTTCCAGCTTGTTATTATCGGCCATTAAATTTATGACCAAATTATTAGTGCAGTGAAAAATCGAGTGTTTAATCAACTTCACTTGAAATAATGATGTAACTTTCAAAATAATCAGTCACACATGTGGTTATTCCAGAATTTAAAACTCAGAATAAAGTATTCGTACATCGTTTTATCCGAAAGGATTTATTTCATCTTCGTTTTTTCGAAAGTCGTCCTTATAGGTGTTGACTCAGTGATAGAAAGAAAAAAAAAATAAAGAAAATAGTAATTAGAGAGAGAGAGAGAGAGAGAGAGAGAGAGAGCGAGATAAAGTTGACGAAGAGTTTCAGCTTAAAAAGTGAATTTAATCAAGAAAAATTAGATGAATGACAGTGAATGTATAGAGACAGAGAGAGAGAAAGACCAAATAAACAAAAGACCAAGATATACGCATTTGTATACATCTCGAGTAAAATAATTTTTGACAGCGGCGTAGCTATAGTGAGTCATATCACATATCCCAAATCAAATGAAAAAGGAAAAAGAGATGGAGAGGGAAAAGGAATGTGAGGAAACCCTTTCCCACACCCTCGAATTTTTATCCATTCTGTACGAGAAGTGCCCCCTCCCAGTGACTTGTTACCTTCATACACTATGCCACTTTTCACAATTTTGCTTGGGGAAAAAGGATAGTTACAGTAATCGATTATTTATTTTCCGGTTTGATTTTTAATTTTTTTTTCTCCCCAGAACAACAAATCATAAACTTTAAACATGCTCTTTCAATGTCCAAGAGAATCTGAATAGTCCACGAGACAGTAAGATATGGAGTAATATCCGATAATTCTATACTCATTACAGTCAAACGAAACTTTCATAGACCCCTGTCTGAAAATATTTACTTTATGATTACTCGAGGAAATTTCATGTTAATCAGTCTTTCCCCATTGCATCTTACATGTGGACCCCCCCCCCCCCCCCCCCGGCTTTGTTTGTTAGACTACATGTATGTTTCCGTCCAATCTTAAAGTTTCAGAATATTAAGTCTCTGCTGAAAAGTGGAGATACCTTATAACTGAAAAAAATGCATTACTTTTTGTGAATATACAATCCAAGATGAAAAATGTTTCAAATTTCCAACAATATTTATTGGAACCACCCTGTTTTTTATGCAAGTAGACAAAATCGAACGAAATTTTTCAACCTCTCCCAATACGCGACAGAGTTACTGATCTAACTGAAAGTGCTACATAACACCACAGAAGAGAATAAACAGCTTTCTGCAGGCCCGTAACTAGGGGAGGGGGGGGGGGGGGGTTCAGTGGGTTAGAACGAACCCCCTTCCCCCCGTTAGCGAGCAAAAAGAAGATGAATAAACAATTTTAAAAAGAAGAAGCGAGGGGAAGCATGATGGAAAGGGAAAATAACATGATAAAATATTGGTCTTTCCGTCTATTCTAATACATTTTACATGTATTTCGATTTTGTCCCGTAACTTCCTAATCTGGCAAATCTATAATTAATCAATGTCGTCTTTCACCATTCATTTTCTAATTTTGTACATTATGCCATGTTGCAATCGATTTTTTTCAAAGCGTCATTCAGAGAATATTATTATTCATATTCGTTTGTAGTAGGTTAATGGCAGGCCTGTAACGGGGGGGGGGGGGGAGGGTGTCAGAGGCTTCGAACATCCCCCCCCCCCCAGCTGGCGAGTAGAAATCTGCTGTGACATCAGAATAGTGATGTTTGGGTAAAAAATGTTAAAACATTTCCATACCAACTCGCTTAGATAGGGAGGGGCGCACAAGGTGTCACGTGAAAGGGGAGAGAGGAAGGAAAGTGAAAAATAATGTGAGATAATAGGTTTTCCAGTAAATTTGAACACTTCTTAATTTGCTTATGTGCTGCAAATTCTTAATATTGCAAAGTCATATATAAGGCCTAGTCAATTTATGTCTTTGGCCATTCATTTTCAGAATTTAGTTTTCATTTTGCTATCGATTTTGTCAAAGACTGAAAGAGTTCAAAGACTTATTCAAAATCGTCACTTTTGGCCAAAAATTAGCACAAATGGCCAAAATGTGGTGAGAAGGGTCAATACGACTGACATTTTTGGAATCAGCGCAAAATTTTTACCCCGGATATAAGCTTTTCAAACCTTCCCCAACAAAAATTCTGATGAAAGCCCCCTATTTCCTGGACTAAAATGTCATGCCGTGGTATTTTGGAGAAGGCTCTCATATCAGAGGTCCAGGGTTGATCCATGCTCGATGCTTACATCCTTGGGCAAGGTCCCTCTTGACCAAGGTATATAAAATGGATACTTGACAGTACTTGGTTAATAATAATAATAAATAAGATAAGACCAAATTATCATTATAATTATATTATCATGATCTCATTTAAAAGATAATAATTACTGAAAATATGTACGTACCTTGAAGGACGACCGGTGTAATGTAGACCATGGCAATGTCAATAATCACAGCAACGATGGTGACGAAATCTGCTAAGACAATATTGAACTGAAAAATAAATCGACGTTGTCGAAGTTGCCGATGACAGGCAATCAGTATAGAGTAATAAATGAAAGTAGACCAGCGATTCCGAGAATTAGAAAGTATGTTACGCGGTAACTAAGCAGATACGTATCACATCTAGAGCTTAAATTAGAATCTGTATAACTCGAATAATATTCCTCTGACATGATGTAATCTGGTTTCATTCTATTGAAAATTATGTTTTTGTCAAGTCATTCACTCTGCTTCCTCGCATATATTGGAGGAAAGAATTTTGTTTCAAACCTGCTCCACAATCCAGAAAAAAAAAAACAACATCGCATCGAAATATTGTTATGCTGTGGTATATTGGTGGTATAAACAGGCATTTAAATGCAACTTTCTGGATAGAATGAAAGCCTTTACTTCGAAAGGAAATATAAACCTCGGCCGTGTTGAATTTCGCTTTCAGTGACTTCAGCCCTGTCCAGTAGGCCTGTAAGAAGCTTTCGTACGATATGTGCATCTCCTTCGCAATATTTAATGTGGGTTCCGTTGATTATTTCTCTCCCTATCTTTCTCCTCTTTACTAATTCTTTCTATCAGTGCCAATTATTCAGAATCACTCTCCCTCTAGCCTCTTCACTTGGCCTCCGACTGAGGATAATGCCGTTGCAGCGCGGCAAAGGATGAATACGGACATTACTATAGAAAGCAACAGGGATTCCTTTTTCCCCCCTTTCCTTTTTTATATCAGGAACATAAATCATCGAAATGACCTTCCTACAACCCCCCCCCCCAAAAAAAAAAAGGGGGAGAAAGAAAAAAAAGAAGAAGAAGAAACCATCAGTCTTGGGACTACAAGAAGAAAGGTTATCTTCATCAGTTAGGTCTCATGATAGGTATAGAACTAATGAGTTACCAGATATTATGGGTGAGACGAAATATAGAGCGCGTAAATAAGAAACAAAGTCTGAAAAATAACAAAAATTGCAGGTCGTAATAAACTTTAGAAGCATGAATTATAAACGCTTAGAGCAGTATATCCATGAATATATTTTATTTCCAAACTTTTATTATATTTGTTAAGTATTCGATTTTAAAAGTGTGAATTCTGATAGCACTGGATAATACTCAAAGTTTAGGAAACGGGACCGCTATTATTCAACATCAAAATATGTTCCTGGTTTATTCCTGTAACCTTCGACATGTACTTCATCTTCAACATACAAGCCTTTGTTGGAATTAATAAGGAATGGTAGATTTCTGTATCTCATATTTATCTGCAGGCTTGCAATTGTCAATCCCTGTTATGATTTTTTTTCTTTCTTTCTTTAAATCCTTAGCCAAATGTTAGACAGGATTGTTTTATCACTATATATGGTATGCCATTTATGCCTGCTACTTGTAATTGTCAAAGTAAAGCACATTCTTTCTATTATTCTGCCTATATAATATGCATATTCATATACTTCAAGGGCACACCTCCGAGATTTTAGTTTTGACCTTTGGACCCATTTAGGGCTGTAGCATCAATGATCATTGCTCGTATGCCTTTATTTTCGGATGTATTGCACCATACTATAGGTCCATGATCTTACAATATCATGGTGTGATTGGATTGGGGGTTCGAGTGGTGGAGCGATTATCTGTATCCTGTGTGGGAGAGAGAGGGAAAGAGGGGGAAGGAAAGAAGGAGACAGAGAGAGAAAGAAAAAGAGTGTCAGAGAGAGAGAGAGAAAGAGAGAGAGAGAGAGAGAGAGAGAGAGTGAGGGGGGGGGGGGGGGGTTGACGGGTGTTTACGGCGTTTATAAGGGGCAGTTAATCTCCCCGTCCCTCAGCCTTGCCTAATCCAATCTTTTTATCGCTGTTTTGGTGCTGTATACCTGTGTTTGCACGTTTCTAGAAGAGCCATTCTTGGGTCGGGCCTTGGACTCGCCTTCTTCATCTCGGAGCTTCGCCTTTGAATAATGTATATATGTCTTACCTTTGTAATGTGAAACTCTGCCTTTTTTTTTTTTTTTTTTTTCTCTTAAAATTTATTTTCTATTTTCTGTGTTATTGTAACTTGATCATGTTAATCATTTGTATTTATTATGATTTTTTATGACTTTACTAATAAAAACAGAATTATAAAAAAAACAAAAAACATCAAAATATGTACAGAGATGTGAATGGGTACAGCGAGTCGCTTGATCTTGATGTGGTTTTTTTTTTTTTTTTTTTTTTTTTTTTTTTTGGGGGGGGTATATACTTATATTCTATCCTTTGTACATGCAAGAGTTTCAGCATTGAGGGCCTTGTCTCAAGGCTACACTTTCACATTAGTGGAGCGGCATAGCATAGCGACAATTTTCAGCTCAATTCACTGACGTAAATCCCGGGGGGGGGGGGGTGGGGGGATATATTCCCCCCCCCCCACTTTTCGAGGAGGGGGGATGGCCTGTACAATCATCCCCCCCCCCCACTTTTCACGAAAGAAATGAAAAAATATATGTTACTAGATAATTGTTTTATTGGCGAAAATTCTCCCTGAAATGCCGCTAAACACTTGAATTGAATCAACTTTAATTAAAAAATACTAATAAAGGGCCTGCTCACCATCGCCATACGAAAGACCTATGCCATTATCATAAAATTGAAAAAAAAGAAAAAAAGAATGCCGTTCCCTTCTAATCATGATATGTATATGGACAAGTGGTTAAGATGGAATGTCAAAAATGTAACTTTACGCGCATATTAGCATTCCAATCATGACATGCATGTTGTATGTTAGTTTGGCCAAAGACTTTTAATAGTATCAAGACAGATTACTCTCACTTACTTCCGTAGTATACATTCGGCAGACGTAAATTGCTGTGTTAACATAGACTCGGAAAAATACGTTCGCCATAGGTATAACACGTGAAAAGATGTCTCATTTTTTCTTGATATTTCATATCTTGCTCTATCTTTTTCAAGTCTGATTTTTGCATGAGAGAAAGGATGGATAGTTCAAAAAACATTTATTGAACCTTTATTATCAATAAATGCCACTGTGAATCCCCGGGATCATGCCTGCTTTTTGACATGATCATCTGCCATAGGGTTAACACGTGAAAACATGGATTTTAAGAATGATTATAGTTCCTCTGGTATTTCCTTGAATTTCATGTAAATGTGGCTTACATGTAATTTGAGACTCTGAACAAGATTAATGATGGCTCAAAAAGTGGAAGGGACCCCACATAAATCCCCGGGAATATGCATGCTTTTGGCCTTCCAGCTCCCATAGGTTAACACACAAAAACAGGGATTTTTGAATGATTATAATTCCCCCAGAATTAGATTAAAATTTTGAAAAATGAGACTTAAATAAAATTTAAAGCTCTGAAAATGTATGATTAAGTCTCAACTATTCGAACAGACCCCGCATAAATCCCAGGGAATATGCATGCTTTTGACCCCCAAAAAGTCTCGCCTGCCATAGGTTTACACGCGAAAACAAGGAATTTTAGGATGATTATAATTCCCATAGTTTTTATTTGAAAATATAAAAACTGTGATTTACATGTAATTTGAGGCTTTGAACAAGCTTACTAAAGGCTCAAAAAATTGAAAAGACCCCACATAAATCCCGGGGAATATGCATGCTTTTGACCAAAAAAGTCTCGCCTGCCATAGGTTTACACGCGAAAACAAGGAATATAGAGGAGCAATAAAACATAATGAACAATAAACTGTTAGGCAAGCCAATGCCATCGGAAACTCACTCTATTTTTAAAATATTTATATATTCTATTTATTTTGTTGTTATTGTTCCAGTACTACACACTAGCCTTTCATACACATATAATGACAGAAGAGGGCGTACTTCCGGAATCAGTGAATGGTACCAAGAGCTTCTTTCTTTGAATTTATCAAGAAGATTGGCTCGGATCCGGGAAGACTGCATAATAGGCTCCATGCGATCGTTATGTAGAAAGCTCGGAGCTCATTGCAGTGTTCACGCACAATTAGAACGCATCAGTTCCGGATGCGTTCTTATGCACCACGACATTTCGCTAAACTACCTTAGGATGATTATAAATCCCATAGTTTTTATTTGAAAATATAAAAACTGTGATTTACATGAAATTTAAAGCTCTGAAAATGTATAATTAAGGCTCAGTGAGTCCAGTAAACCCCCATAAATCCCCGGGAATATGCATGCTTTTGGCCTTCCAGCTCCCATAGGTTAACACATGAAAAGAGGGATTTTTAAATGATTTTAATTCCCCTAGTATTTATTTGAAATTATGACAAATGTAATTCACATGAAATTTAAAGCTCTGAAAGTGTATAATTAAGGCTCAATGAGTCCAGTAAACCCCCATAAATCCCCGGGAATATGCATGCTTTTGGCCTTCCAGCTCCCATAGGTTAACACATGAAAAGAGGGATTTTGAAATGACTTTAATTCCCCTAGTATTTATTTGAAATTATGAAAAATGTAATTTACATGAAATTTAAAGCTCTGAAAGTGTATAATTAAGGCTCGATGAGTCATTTAAACCCCGCATAAATCCCCGGGAATATGCATGCTTTTGACCAAAAAAAATAATTTGTCATATAACACGTGAAACGGTTTGTTGTTATTGATGACGTAATGTGGGCGTGTAGTATCGATCACGTGAGATCACGACATCCAATGAGATCGTGCGCTAGCAGACGACCATGTAGCAGACGAGAATTTTTTTTCGCCAGAGGGGGGGGGGGGGGGGGGGGGGGGGGGGGGGAGGGGTGAAAATAATTTTTTTTTTCTTCTCGCCGGCCCTCCAAAACAATAAAAAAGGGGGCCCGGGGGGACAATGATGTATATGACTTTCTTTAAAAAAGGGGAGGGGGCATGGGCCGGGATTGCGCCCCCCCCTAAATCCGCCACTCGTCCATGACCGGACTGTCACGTCAGTCTAGCGGGGGTGGGCTTTTTTACAAGTTTTCTCGGAGGGTTAATAGACCAACATTGTTAGCCTCGTAGGCTCCCAAACTAATGGTGCTCGATCCGGTTTTATTTACATTTTATAAGCCATGGTCCGTGTATACCTGTAGTTTGTAGTTCAAAAGAATGTAATTCCTATTCCAGGGTGGATCCAGGATTTTGTAGAGTAGGGGGCACAGGGGGGGGGGGGAGGGGTGAAAATAATTTTTTTTTCTTCTCGCCGGCCTCCAAAACAATAAAAAAGGGGGCCCGGGGGACAATGATGTATATGACTTTCTTTAAAAAAGGGGAGGGGGCATGGGCCGGGATTGCGCCCCCCCCCCCTAAATCCGCCACTCGTCCATGACCGGACTGTCACGTCAGTCTAGCGGGGTGGGCTTTTTTACAAGTTTCTCGGAGGGTTAATAGACCAACATTGTTAGCCTCGTAGGCTCCCAAACTAATGGTGCTCGATCCGGTTTTATTTACATTTTATAAGCCATGGTCCGTGTATACCTGTAGTTTGTAGTTCAAAAGAATGTAATTCCTATTCCAGGGTGGATCCAGGATTTTGTAGAGTAGGGGGCACAGAGCCGAAAAGTACACGATTAAAGAGGCAATTTTTTTTATCGTGTACTTAAGGTATGCCAGTTGGGTTCCAAAAAAGGGGGCGCGGTCGATTCGCCCCCCCCCCCCTGGATCCGCGCCTGCTATGCTGTCATGGATGTGAAGAATGGGATTGCATGGTGTTGGTGGTCGAACTCATTAAATTGAACGATTGAAGGAAAAAAAAAAACAATAAGAGATCATTATTTTGTCCTCATTTCTATTGGAGTCATTTTTATAGATCGGTTGTAAGAGAGAATAAGAGAATAAGAGATTATTAGAAAATGAAAGACTGTGAGAGGGGGAGGGAAGGGAAAGAGAGAGAGAGAGAGAGAGAGAGAGAGAGAGACAAAGGGGGCTGGGGCAAAAGGAATGGGATATTCCTACAAAGACAGAATAGGACTGGTAATAAATAAATTATATCATCAGCTGCTATTGTTGGTTACTAGTTAATTCAATTCAAAATAGCCCTATACTGTTTTCTTCGCCTGTTGTCTCAAACTGCTACAGCAGAATATTACAAATAACTTACTTATTAAATACGCATATTCTTAAAGATGATTTGTATAAAAATAAAGTAAGACAAATCATTAGAAGCATCGAAAGGATGAATCTTAGTTTCTGTGAAAGATGGGAACTTACAAAGATTAAATGTCGTGAATTTACACAAAAATACTGTGCTAGAAAGAAGTGTAAAGCAAAAGAATTAAAGAGAATTTTAGAAGAAAGATTTGCTAACATAACTAGAAAAATCGATGAACAAAGCTATATTGATGATGTGACTAAAAAAGATTACTTACGTATTGAAAGTGTTCTAGACGAATTGTATAAAAGAGAATGCAAAGGAGCAAGTGTACGATCTAGAGTCAAATGGTTGGAGAAGGGCGAAAAAAATACAAGGTATTTTATGAGACTAGAAAAGAAAAACGCCCAGAAGAGAAATATTACCAGACTCCGAAAAGGTAATAAGATTATTACGAAAAGAGCACAGATACTAAATGAGGTTGTTTCTTTTTACGAAAAGCTATATGCAAGTAAACAGGTGCAAAAAGAAGATATCGAAAGATATTTTGAAAGTTCTACTGTGAATAAGTTAAATGAATCAGATAAAGAATTGTGTGAAGGGTTATTAACATATTCAGAATGTCGGGAAGCTGTTTTTAAAATGAGCAAGAATAAGGCTCCGGGAGGAGACGGTCTATCCGTCGAATTTTATCACGAGTTTTGGAACGATATTGAGTTTATGTTGGTTAATGCGCTCAATGAAATTTTAGTAACAAGGTTATGTCCAAAACGCAACGATTAGGAATTATCACGTTAATCCACAAAAAAGGAGAGACGGAAGATTTAAATAATTGGAGGCCAATTACCTTGTTAAATTATGATTACAAAATAATGGCTGCTGCCTTAGCAAATAGATTACATAAAGTGTTACCAAAACTCATTCATGATAATCAGGTTGGTTATATAAAAAACAGAATGAGCGGTTTTAATATTAGACTCACCCAAGATGTTTTTGATTATATGAAAAAGTACAATTTAGAAGGTGCGTTAATGCTGGTCGATTTCGGAAGGCATTCGACACTGTTGAATTTGATTTTATTGAACATTGTTTGCGTAATTTTGATTTCGATGAAGACTTCCGATGTTGGGTTAAATTGATGTATGAAAAAGTGGAGAGTTCTATACTAATTAATGGTTGGAGAACAAAAACATTTCAGATCAGTAGAGGTATAAGGCAAGGCTGCCCTCTGTCGGCCATGCTGTTTATCTTAGTTGTAGAAATTTTAGCAGAAAGAATAAGAAAAAATAACAAAATCAAAGGGGTTCTATTTGGCAATAACGACAGAAAAGAATTAAAAATCTTGCAATATGCAGACGATACGTCTGTGTTTTTGAGAGAGAAGTCTTCTATGAAATATATTCTGGATGAATTAGATAAATTTGGAAATGTGGCTGGTCCAGTGGTTAATAAAGACAAAACAATGCTGAAATGGTTAGGTTCTACAAAAAATTATTGGAACTATGAAAAATATGGTTTACACTGGACAAAAGGCTGTATTAAATATTTAGGAGTCCATATAGACCATGACTTAGATAAGGTTGTGAAATTGAATTGGGAAACAAAATTACAAAAGATACAGAGAATCGTAGACAATTGGAGGAAAAGAAATCTTACAATTGTAGGAAGAGTCCTTATTATTAAGACTCTACTCATAAGTCAAATAGTTCACTTGATTATGTTTTGCCCAGTTTCTAATTATGTAGTGAAAAAACTGGAAAAGATAATTTACCACTTTTTATGGAACTCAAAAGTTGACAAAGTAAAACGAGCAACAATTATAAAGGATTATGAGGATGGTGATATAAGAATGATTAACATTCAGAAATTAATACAAAGTTTCAGATTGAAATGGCTGGCCAGAATTTTTGACGACACATGTGGTTATTGGAAGGAACTTGCTTTATTGTACTTTGAAACACTTGGAGGTTTCAGACTTATCCTAAACTGTACTATGGATAATTTTATGAGAGAAAAATGGTTTGTTGACAGATTGCCCAGATTTTATGTTGAAATGATACAAGCATGGTCACATTTAAAAGAATTTATCAAAAAGGATGATTTGTATTCAAATACACAGATTTTATGGTATAACAAATATATTGTTTATGATAATCAACCACTTTTCTATAGAGATTGGTACGCTAGTACAATAATTTTTCTAAAGGACATTTGCATTGAAGGAAAATTTGTATCTCTCACAAAATTGAAAGAAAACTTTCAATCCGAGAAAACAAAAGCGAAAGCCCTGTTTGATTATTCTAAACTACAAAGGGCGATACCGAAAGTGTGGATGAATAATTTAAAAGATGCCAGTACGTTGGACATTCCAAAAATACCATTGCGTGAAAAAGAAAAACAACTTAAGTTCTGTTCCAGTAAATTATTTTATCACATCTTACTAACAGATGAAAGAATCAACGATGGTCCAACATATTGGGTGAACTTAATTAATAATCCTATAAACTGGAAAAATGTCTTCCAGAGAAATTTGAAAAATATAAAAAGAAAACAAACTGAAACAATTCAACTTAAAAATGCTGTATAACCTGATTCCTACTAAGAGAAGGTTGTTTTTATGGCAACTGAGTAACTCTGATATATGTGAAGTTTGTAATACCAAGGAAGATTTAACTCATGCTTTTTTGTATTGTAGATTAAATATGTCTTTCTTTGAGAATTTATTCATTATGGTTAAAAGGATATATAAAGTAGACCTTTGTTTTGATATTAACATTTTGTTAAAAAATTACAAAGAAAAACAGATCGATGATATTATTACTATTGCTCTTTGGAGTATTTATAAAATGTTAATTTTGAGAAACGAATATGGTAAAGAAGAAAGGAAAAAAAGACTTTGGTTTACTTTTTTGAAGGAATTTAAATTAAGAATACATATTAATAATGCCCTTCTGAAAAAAGGGAAGAAAGAAATGTATAATTTGCCTGCTATTTTGGAAATGTATTTTTAATTGTTTTGTAAACATGATTTGTAAAGTGAGATTTTTGTTGAAATAAATCCACCTGTTAATGGGTGAAAGAAAAAAAAACCAACAAATAACTTACTGCAAGTTATTTTTATTGGTGGAGTATCCAGGAATGCAGGGGAGGGGGGGGGGGGGGCTCACACCTGACGAACAAAAAATCATCAGATGCTGTCTATTCTGAATTTTCAGACAAGCAAGGGAAAAAAGTCACATTTTTCATGTTCCTTCTGTGCCGGGGGGTGGGGGGGGCACACAATTCCTTTCATTCGATGTGTAACTAAGATATGTCAGATTTGGTTTTGGCTGGCACGTAGGGCACGTGCATTCCTGGATACGCCACCAATAAAAATAAGAGAATCTTGGATACGCCACTCTTAATTAATCTTTGTATTTAAGGAATTGCTCGCATGCAATCTCATTTTATAAAGCCTTTTCTGTCTTGACTTTTAACATAAGGCCATAGATTTACATTATACGTCTATAATCCCTAAAATTTACAGAAATCATGATATCAAATGAAATATTCTGATTTAGAAAAATAAAGATAGCATTTTATTTATTTATTTTTATTTATTTTTTTAAAATACTTTTCTCGACATTCCCGTCAGATATCGCAGTGTTTGCTCATATAGAGCTTAATATCAGGGAACATGTTTGGACCATTCCCCCCCCCCCCCATCACATAAATATTAATAGAAATTTCACAGCAAATAACTTTAACAAAAATACAAACATCTCTCCTAGCTCCCCCTCGCAACTCTCTCCCTCTCCTCCATGGTGCAGTTAGAGTATGTTGATTCCTATCTGTTTTGGGACATAAGTTTGTATTTGAAGGGACAATATCAAGATTATGCCCATTACGGCTTTACCAAAAGCGATGTACAGAAAAAGAAGAAAAAAATAAAGGAAATAAAAAATACAAACATCTTGATAAAGACTATAACCTTCCCTCTCGGCCGATCGATATGTACCACAATATATACGCGTGCTTTATTTCGGGACTGAGCACTCTTCGTATTTAAACTCTTTGGTTTGGCTGTGGCTGTTGTGGTTGAGTTTGTTGTACTGCATGTATGTCAGTTTCAATATCTAAAATAACTTTACCACTTTTCATCAGGTTGGGGTGAGACTGCTTCTCCCCTTTCCACCCCCCCCCCCCCTCTCTCTCTCTCTCTGTTTTTTTTTTCTCTCACTCTCCACGGTCTCAACTTCTGTCTGGAAAGTGGTATTGTCATGGTCATTATTATTGTATTTGATTTTTCCCTGAGAATGTACAGACATTTTTAAAGCAACAAAGTCTGAAATAAAAGAGATTTCATCTGATTTTATACATCATGTTCAAGACTCTTCTTCAATCTTCTAGAATGACGCATCATTTGAAGAAAATTAGATGTTTGTAGACGTTGATTAGAGGTGTGTGTGTGGGTGTGTGTGTGTGTGTGTATGGGGTGTGTGGATGGGTGTTAGATTGAATGTGAATGATATGGGAGGGGTATATGCCTATGGGTGTTTTTTGAATGACAAAACATGCCTTGTGTTTGTCAAACAAGATCACGTTGGCAAATTATTTCAACCATCCCTCCCACTCCTCGATACGGATTTACGCCACTGGCTCAATTATATGCATTTTGTGATTAAAGCGCCGATTTTGGCACATTAGAGGAGCGTGGATTTCAATGTATCAGTTAGTGAGATATCTAGAATTTTGTCCCTAAGAGCAGCTGGCGGCCATCTTACAATAGAGCCATCAGCAGAGCTTCATACAGAACACTATAAAGAGTGGATCTGGATGAGTGCCGTAACTGCGGCCATGGTCATCAAGAAAATAATTTGAGATGTTTCTAAATCTGTTCATAAGGGCTTAACCTATATATAGGCCAGTGTGCCAGTTCAGTTCTGGGCCCTGTTTCATAAAACTTGTTATCAATAACAAGTCACAATGACCGTTATAAGCTATGGAAATCATAGCATTTGATTGGTTGAGAGCAAATATGTCATAGATCTGTTGCAAGTTTTATTGGTAAAAAGTTTTATGAAACCATGGAAACGGCGCCCTGGTATACATCACAAAAATACATCTATAATTTGGGGCATTATCATGTAAATCAATTCATACCTTCTTATATGGGCACCTAATTAAATCATTTAAAATTGATTTTAGCCCAAAATTGTAAGTGTAATTCTACGTGTCCCATTTCATAAAATAACTTTAGAAATTTATCATAAAACAATCTTTTGACTACTTTTAGAAATAACTGAAAACGGCCCATCCCCCCCCCTTTTCTCATCTTCCCTGAAAATAAAATCACGCCGAATAATTTAAATTTAAATTTTACATAAAATTACCTCGTAATCAACGAACTACATGATATTTTGGAAAATTTTTGTACAAAGGTTCCCTGATGGCAGCCATTTTAAAAGATAGCCGCCACAACCCATGCACAGGGGCAGAGCTCGTGATATCCCACTATCCATATCTGCTAATATAACGCATCGATATACCTAGAGGCCAAATTTGGTGCGTTTTATCAGAAAGTGCACAATATTAGATGGCTATTCTGCTCAATTACAATAATATGCTCCTTCATCCACTCTCCATTTTAATCTCTGAGCACATAAATTACGTCAAAGCAGGGCGTTACATTTTTCACGTTAGATCGAAGGCAGAATAAGAGACCATTTTACTTTATTCATGTCCTTGATCGCTTATTTTAATCAAAATGATAGCATCTATTGTGCGTATCAAGCCTTTGGAAATGATGAAGGTTACAATATACAGAGAGTGGCTTAACTATAGGTTTTAGACATAGAGGGGGGCATTGAGGTTGGGGTGGGGGGTGGGGTGAAGCGGAAATACTAGGTGGATTAAATTCAGGAAAACAAGGCTATAAAAAAAAAATATATATATATAGGGAGGGGATCGTGTGGGATGGATGGGGGTCGAATCACCTTCACCCTTCCTCTCTTTCTTCCTTTCTCATTTTCTCTCCGACCCCCTCTCTCTCTCTCTCTCTCTTTCGTAATTCAATGGGGCCCCCGTGCCCATCCCATATAGCTACGTCACTGTATACATGCAGAGCCAATTTTTGCGTATTCGAAGCTAAAACGATACAGTTAAAATCAAATTTCATAGGAATGGTCTATGAAGGTTTGCAAATGATATATTTTCAGCCGGTTCATGGTATTCTCTACACATAATATAATTTTCTTGTACAATATGCAGACAGATTCAGTATCATTCAAGATTCTACGTATTTTTTTGTTTCATTTCTTTTTAAAAATGACAGATATATACATTTGAAAAGATACAGAGATTTAATAACACTACAAATGCCATTAAAAAAATGAAATGAGCAAGATAACAGCATTTGATAAAGATTTTGATATGCAGCGGATGGGAGGCACTCACAAAAAAACCATTGGCCTATCTAGGCTGATTCCCTTTATACTACCAATATGTATCATTAATTTATCACAATGTGATACATGCCAAGAAAGAAGAAATCACATTACAATTTCAGTATACATTATGTGCATGTAACGCAACATTGACTTCGAGAAATTGAATATCGCTTTAGCCCAGAAGCCTGTCATGAAATAGTTACCCCATTTCCCCCCATAAGATTTTACCACCTATAAAGTTACTTAAACCATCCAACTCATTGACAAAAGGTTGTCAGCCTGGCTATCGCCCCCGAAACAGACCCCAAAGTCGGGTCGATTTTATCCCCATCTACCCCATGCACCAAACTTTGTCAGTAGGAAGGTACAAAACGAAAAGAGAGAAAGAGAGAGAGAGAGAGAGAGAAAAAAAAGAAGGAGAAATGACAAAAATTTCCGTCGAGAAATGCTCTGGATGTAAAGAAAAAGCATTTTGATAGCTTCCAACTTTAATAATTCAAAGGTGTTTTATCCAGTTCAGCTCAAATTTACATATTAATGTAAGTTTGAGTATTTTCATTTTCTTGAGGTGCAATTTGGTGTCAAATAATCTTTTTATTATTAAATTATTAGAATGTGAAAATGCCTTTAAAAAAAAAGAGATGAATATTGTCAGGATTATATAAAGACACCCACTGACCATCTTCATCTGTTTGACAAGACGTAATGGAGGAGCTTGCCAGTTATCTGTGTAGTTACTAATTTTAGCATGGCAGTCACATACCACAGATACCCAGCACGCTCCCCTATTTTTATCATCGTCATTATTAATACTTTTAACATGATTAATCACACAAAGGATTGCAAAAATGAGCTACACTCCAACAAAAGGGCCATATTTACACATCTCCATCTATAGGTACCAACCTTCTTTTTGTACAAGAAGACAAAATCGAACGAAACTCTTTTAACCTCCACCAATAAACGATAGAGTTGGTTATCCAATTTAGAACACTTAAAAGCATCACAACAGTGAAAAGGCAGTCGTCTATTTGAAAGTACTCTTTGATCGAAGAACTGAAAGACAAAGTAGCAGGGATTAAAATGGTTCCATACACTATGGCGAATGTGCGCAGAAGTCGTTTGTTCTCAATTTTTCTCTCCATCATCTGGATGTTGCCATTGGAAGGAGCCTTATTAACAGCCTGATAGATCAGGCAAAGGCATACACCGGTGAGTATGCAAAGTATCATGCTCATGGTGGTGGCGACAAGACTTCTAACTATTTCGCTTGCATGATCGAAATAGATGAAGTATATTGAAAGGGTAACGATAAATATCCATGATAAGAGTGAGGCGACGATGCATCTTGGAGTAGTAATGATGTTGCGTACACCGAAGGGGTCGATTCGGATGGTGATGAGCTGATAGATAGCGACGAAGAAGATGTTGATGAGAGATATGTTGCTCCCGAAAACAGTGATGAGACGCAGGTCATTCAGTTCGAGCTGTGTAAAGAATATGGTTACAATTGTCTGATTTTATCAAAATTTTGACTGATGATGATGATTGATGATTGATGATTTATTTTACCTGACTGCTAAGAAAGCAATACTATAAGCTTGTAAATAAGCAACCAGGGGGACATACGGATTTAACGATAAAGTTCAGTTCTGGTTATGCGATTACATTGTGAAAGAAAATGTCTCAAAGCAATTGGGAAAGGTTGGTCGTGTCTACATAGGAATTGGAGTATACTGTGAGGTTTTGGAAAGATCAAAATGATAAGAAATTGACCCAATCTCGATGAAAAGCACATGCACTGCACACAGTGATGGGTATATTGGACTGCGCACACAATGTGTTATGAATGTTCGGCTCGAACACTTCAGCTATTTCTCGTCATATTATTTGGAATATCAGGGCATTCGAAGAGCAATAAGGGTACATTTTTTCTACAGTATAAAAGGAATGAGAAAGCTCACAAATTATTTTTCACTATTCCCAGAACTCAACCTTCTCTTTAAGCCCTATCCAAGGGTCTTGGTAATGAGGATTAATGCCTCACCAAAGGGCACTAGCGCATCGACCTGGTTACAAACCCTGAACCTCTCGGTTACGAGACCACTGCTCTACCACAGACTGATCCACGACACCTCCTCATCACCCCACAAGTATCTGAATTCGCCAATGATATATATATTTGGTAATGATTTGGTATTGGCTGCCAAAGTACTTTACTTTAAGGGGCAGTGACGTATCCAGAAATTAATAATCAGGGACGGAATCCTCCTGGGGGGGGGGGGGCAGGCGTGTAGCCAGGGGGTGGTCGGGGTGGTCGCCCCCAAAACGCCAGCTAAAAAAAAAAAAAAAAAAAAAAAGCGAGAGCAAAAAAGTGGGAGGAAGTGAGAGAAAAACAATTCCTAAAAAGGTGCTACGACCCGTTATCTTTCTCTCAAAATTTGCTAAAACGTCAAAGGGAAAGTCCCCCTCCCTGCGCCCAACCGTACTACATTTACAGTGCAGTATACTGCGTCCATATAATTGAAAAGTAGGCAGGGCGTCGAACTTTCCGCCTAAAGAAAGGTGCTACGAGCCGTTATCTTACTCTCAAATTTGATCAAACGTCAGAGCTTTCGCGCTGGAGGGGGGGGGGGGGGGGGACTCCCCCCTTGCACCCCCAGCCCATGGGGAGCACGCTTCGCGTGCTCATCTTCAGCCATTTCGCACGCTTCGCGTGCTCACAACCCCCCTAAAATTAAATCCTACCTACGCACTTGGGGGGGGGGGGGGGGGGGGGTTTGAGGTAGGTGTACTGTTGTACGCTCCCTAAATGTAACCTTAATGCTACAGTCAAACTTTCACCTATAGAGGCTATAATCGTAATTAAGGGCCGTAAACGTAGGACCAAATTACGGCGCAGTATGAAGATCCCGTAGGGGCCACTTAGCTGCATAATTAAGCCACAAAATAGCCACACACTCGACACAAGTCATGGTGCCGTCACACTTTCACCTAAAGCCTCGTAGTGGGACGTGGCCATTCCGTGGTATCTGCGGCATCTACGTGGCAATTACGGGGTGTACGGGGTCATTACGGGGTTGTTACGGGGTGTACGTGGCGCTTGCTGCAAGGTAGAGCGAAAATTTCAAAAAGTTCAAAATTTCACCACGCAAAATTACCCCTTTCTACTGACGTGGGCCCGACGTGGAGCGTTGGATTACGTGGTTGTTGTGGCGTTACGTGGCGTTACGTGGCGTTACGTGGCTTTACATGGCAGATATGGCCAAATGTTACGAGGGTCTGACTTTGTTTAATGCATATACGTAGCTACTTTGTGGCACACGGCAGAAAGGCATAAGCAATAAAATACCCGTAACTTCAAAACTACTAATATAGTTTCCATTTATTTCTACTTTTTTATTAGTCGATAAAGAGAGAAATCCCTGTCAAGTTTAAAAATGGTAATACATGTCTAGAGCAATTTAAACTTTGGAAGTGAGATACCATTTGCTTTCTGGAAAGCTCGCGTGCTGACGCTCTTCTGCCCATAGCTTCTGCCAGCCGTCCCCGATCATTATAGGAACTTACTCTCTTTTTGTATAATGGCTTACATGCCACGGCGATGACTGCGCATGCGGTGATGGTGATGAAATCTGCTAGGACAACATTGAAGTGAAAAATGAATCGACGTTGTCGAAGTTGCCGATGACAGGGAATAAGTATTAGAGTACTGAATGATAGTAGACCAGCGATCCCTAGAGTTAGGAAGTATGTTACTCGGTAGCTAAGCAGATACGGATCACATTTAGAGCTCAGAGTGGTATCAGTTGAATAATATTCGTATGAATTATTTACCTCCGACATTAAGTGATCTGGTATCACACCATTTGCGCATGAAAATTGAGACTTAACTCATCTGGATAAAATGAAAGCATTTATTCCTCAAGGTATATGGAACTCGGCCGCGTAGAATCCCACTCATTATGTGCTCAAACCTACATCAAGTTTTATAAAAAGCTGTCAAACGATTTGTGTGTCTCATTCGCAGAGTAACTGAGGTGTGTATTTGATTTCTATCCTACTTCCTTTCTCTGTACGTATTTAAAATCGTGATCGCGAGTGACTCTCCTATATTGCTCCTCCACCCACTGTCCATTTTATCATCTCTTCAAATAAAATCATGCACGGATGGAAATTAATGCAGGGTTGCGTGCATCTGAGAATGTCATGGACATAAATAGTGGGGCGGCATAGCAATTTAATTGTGCATTTTGTGACAAAAGCACCAAATTTTGCACACAGGTATAGATGAATATGTTTTAAGTAAAACTGGATATTGAGCCACCTGGAATTCGGGCCATGGGGCCCGTTGTGCCCATGTTTTTTTTAAATGTCTACCACAGGGTACTTATTCGTGCATTCTTAATCTAAAATTGGGATTTTTTAAAACTTAATTTAGGTCGTATGAAATTATATTCTATATATTTAGACCTCAAAGTTATAAAAAGAAGCCCCAGGTGCCCATTTTTTTCTTCAAATAAATGTCCATTTTATATATTAACGTGAGATAAAAGTATTGAATTGTAAAACACGTGTAAAATGATTAGGGGAACATTACATCGCTTAAAATTGACAAAATAGTTGGTACAGGTGCCTAATATCGAAAAAAGGGCACAAAACATACTTATTTGTAAATTTAAGTAAGATCTTAACTATTTTGTGTGTGTGATAAAAGCACCAATTTCGGAGCAAAGATAGATGAGTACACTGTTAGAACGTTGATTAATATTTTTAATCTTGTTGGTTAAAATTTTAATCAACCGAGGATTACCAGGTGAACCACACATTTGTAGGTTAAAACTTTAATCAACGGCCTGTTGATTAAAGTTTAACCTGTGGTTGATTAAAAGTTTTAATCATTTGTTGGTTAATCTTATTTTGCTCAACGTTGGTTAAATCGGTGTTGATTAAACTTAAACATATTGTTGGTTAAATGTTTAACCATTTGTTGGTTAGTTTTATTTTGTTGGTCAAATGTTTAACCATTTGTTGGTTAATCGTATTTTGCTCAACAATGGTTAAATTGGAGTTGATTGAACTTAAACAAATTGTTGGTTAATGTTTAACCATTTGTTGGTTAGTTTTATTTGGTGAGAAACTCTTTTCATATCTGTGATTGTTGTCTAGCTTAATCTTATGAAGAAATAGATCTCCGTGTGATCTTGCTTTCTAAGTTAAGCGGTTTAGGAAGTTCGACCTGCTCAGACCAGGGGCCTGCAACATAAAGAGATAAATCAATCTTACGACTGATATCAATTGTAAGTCTATGGCAAACCATGTACTGAAGAGTTACAATTAGACTATACTTACCGTACGCCTACATTGATGCTATATCTTTCTTTTTTTCAAAAACTGTTCTAGTTTCAGTTTTTGTCATATTGCCCTGTCCGCGAAATATGGACATCCGCGAAGTTGAACACACCGCCATACCGGCGGCGTCGTCTCCTCGCTACCGTAGGCGTAATCAGTAGATCTACCAGTGGTCCTGGCTTAGCCAGGTCTAGTCCAGATCGAGCATGCAGGTCGAAATAGCTCCCAGGCCGTTTTAATTAGAAAGAAAGATCACACTGTAGATCTATTTCTTCCTAAGATTAAGCTAGACAACAATCACAGATATGAAAAGAGTTTCTCACCTTCAAACATGCTGACAAGCTGAAAGTCCCCAACTCAGTCAGCGACTTGACAACCAACGCCTTCCATTTTTATCGCAAACAATTTCTGTGATAGATCTGATCTGATGATGCGCGCAGCAATTTTGTTCCAAATTCATATCATGCGCATGCGCTGTTCGGTCACGCGATCGGTATTTTAATCAACTTTGATCAAAATTTAACCAACAAAAAGATAAAGTGTCTCGACAGTTAGCACTACCATTTGGGCGGGAAAGCCGAGAACACTGTTTTTAATCAATGTTGGTTACAAAGTAACCAACAAGATTAAAAACAATAATTTTAATCAACAATATTTTTAACCCACGCAAGATTAAAAGTCATTTTTAATCAACACTCATTTTATAACCAATGTTGAGCGATTTTTAATCAACAATTTTTTAATCCGTAGTTTTTTAATACATGTTTTAACAGTGTATGTTATACGCAAAATTTGATATTGAGCCATCTAAATTTCTGCACAGGGGGCCCATGGCGATCATCTTTCAAAATGTCTGCATATTGTACTTTTCCTGTAATCATGGTACCTATCAAATCTAATTTAGGCGTAATGTATGTTTAATTTCATTTTGAAATTTACAGGGCCTCAGGGCAGCAAGAATGAAATGTGGCTTGAGTGCCCTTTTGTGATTTTAGGGCCCATGTAAAAAAATAGTCGAATCTTAAGTATTATAAGAAATACCAATTTAATTGATATTCAGATGTGGTGTGACAGATTGAATAAGCTTATGATGGGCCCATATTAACCTAAGGAAAATGGTTTAGGTACCCATTCATTGAATAATGGGCCTATTGCAGGGAAGACACAGAGCCGTCAACTTTACATATGAAATATTTCAAGGCGTGATCTAGAAGATACATTGCCTGATATGAAGTTGAGCAGCACAGGTCCCCAGTTTGGCAAATAGCCCATAGTTTTGCAAGGAATGTATCATAGAGGTCTTTTCTTTTCGTGAAAACTGCTGAATATAATTATGTATCCTATCCATATGGAACATATACAGGCTAACCTTGAAATTCTATCCAGTGCTGCATCATCATCTCCTTTTCATGTTTGATAAATGGCAATGAGATAAATTAATTAGTTTGTTCATCTTAGTGCAAAGCTAAAAATCAAATTGTCTATATATTCATGAATTTATCTCATCGCCATTTATTAAACATGTTTAATTTCATGTTTAATAAATGCCGATGAGATGAATTAATTAGTATGTTCATCATAGTGCAAAGCTAAAATTTGAAATTTCTAAATGTTAATGAATTTATTTCATCGCCATTTATTAAACATGAAAAGGCGATGATGATACAGCACTGGATAGAATGTCGAGGTTAGCTTATATGTTTCATATGGTTAGGATACATATAATATTATTATTCAGCAGTTTTCACGAAAAGAGAGGATCTTTATGATACATTCCGTGCAAAAGTGTTTCTCCAAGATACTTGTATTTACCTTATATACCCGGTATCTTGAATGCCCCATGGTCGCGAATAAGTGACCGAATAATTAATGTCAATGTGCCGCTTGTAACTGTAATATCAGGGGGTCGGTCTTAATTTCAGAGTGCCAGCAAAGCGTCGCAAATATTCTGCGCACCAGTTGAGTACAAAGATGAGGGTGAAAAATGCCTGCCCCAGTATCTATTGAGGGTGGCCCTTATACCCATAATCTTCGTGCCCTCCTGATTTAATCAACATTCCTGGTGAACCAATGCGATTATACAGGGAAACTAATTTACACGGACATTTTTTTAAACCAGGAGTTTTTGGGGTGTATTAGGTCCCGTCTACGACCTCTATTATTTGTCTATCTTAGAATTACAAGCTAGTATATTAGCATAGCCAGATAGCCATGGGATGGGCACAGCTGATAAGATGATAAAAAGTGAAATGAAGAGAGAGAGAGAGAGAGAGGATGCCCTGCATCATAGTCGTACATGTATTAAATCAACTACCAATTATGTCATGGTGCCAGACAAGTAACATTTCTTATAGGCGAACTAGCACAAAGCGCGACATTTGGCATAAAGTGCATTATATCTTATACGCATAGGCAATCCTTAACTTTTCGATGATAAGCGATGAAACTATAAAATCAGATTGTACAAGATTTGTCTTTCATGAAATATCTCAAGGACCCATGTGCCCAATTTAAAGAGGGCGTGTCCTATGGCTATGATCTTGAAAACTAGTTGTCTACCAAGTTAAAAATGAAATCAAAGATTTGAAATCTTGTTTACACATTTATATATTTTGGGCCCTTTTCAGAATGGGCACCTGTCTGACCGTGCCACGTACATGTATTTTAAAGAAGGTATTTTAAATTCAATTCAATTCAATTTAATTCAATAGTCCATTCAGTCAAAGATATACATAGAAATTTTACCTCCACTGGCTTTCCATTCACATGTAAAGAATAAATTAGTCACAAATATACATGAACATAACTGTGCAATAATAAACACATAGATAAAGAAGCTAAATTATAATTATTACAAGTACACATGGCAATTAAAAATGTATATTAAATAAAAAACATTAAAATACAAGGAGGGCAATTCCAGCCCGGCGGACATCACACCCCGGGCAAAGCCAACCCCCAAGGTCGCAAACGCAGAAAACTCAACAAAAGAGCCGCCCCACATCATCGACCCCAAAACGGCAAAAACCGCCCGAGAAGCAACGTTCGCAACGCGGGAACTGTCCATGAGTTAAAGAACTTTAAGTTAAAAATGTATATACAAATAGCCACGGCCTGGGAACTGTCAAGCTAACAGTATTAATAAAAATATGAGTATGAAATATGCAATTATTGAATATATGTGCATATATATATGAATATGCGGATACAGGTCAATAAAAAGTATAATTGTTGTTATTGTGTGGAGGCCCCTCCGCGTGCATGCCCCGCACCCCATGCACTCACCGGATCCAGACTGCCGAAATGACGAGGACAAATGACCTCGAACATTTCAGTCCACAAGATAAAAAACATTGATGCACAAAAACACGAAACGCACACGCAGAGAAGCCCCCACACACAAACTGTTAGAATTGAATATGAATATGAACGGACATGTAAACATCCTCCTGCAAAAAGAGCAAACATTTGCAAAAATCGCACAAATTTATGCAACATCAGATCTGCAAAAGTACACAACCGTTCACGAATGAATAAAATGAACAGTGGTCTATATAGAATACATAAAACTAAAACTAGCGTCGATCGAGATCCAGTCAACCGAGGAAGGTCGCTCATGGGCGTAGAGAGATGGCTATCTAGTAACACTGTTATTACCCACGCCGATGAAATCGGCAGGGTTATGTAAAGGGTTCCGGATGTTTGTTTGTTTGTTTGTGGTTTGTTTGTTTGTTTGTTTGTGTACAAGATAACTAGAGAACGGGTGAACGGATTTGCACCAAATTTTCAGGGATTGTTTGGATAGTGACAGGAAAGAATCGAATAAATTTTGGTGATGATTGGTTGATCCCTGCAAATTCTGTGAGACTTTCTAGTTTTGACTCTGTAGTATAGTATATGTAAAGATCACCGTTTCGGAGCCGATACCGATATCCCAACAAAGCGCATCGATAGCTTAAAGGGCAATCCAACCTTGGTAATAAGATGATTTGTGTGAAAGTAGAAAAATAAGAAAAACAGGATGGTGAAAGTTTGAAAGAAATCGGACAAGGACTAAGAAAGTTATGGATGTTTGAAAAATGAGATCACTACATCTATGCGAATCTCAAATTGGCAATTTGGTGAGTCGATTGTGACATTTCTGTGGACAACTCTCCCATTTGTCATACACAAAAATATCATTAATTTGCGGTTTTCTTTGAGGTGCTTTTACCCTCGGGGCAGTACTCAAAATATATTGGATATAGCATATTGTTATAGGTCCTCATGAAAGAAAAAGATCCTACTGAGTAATACATTTTGAAAAAAGTGAAATTTTAGTCATTTTGTGTGTTGGAGCGAATGGGGGAGTTGTCCACAGCTACATCACAGTGACATTTTAGGGAAAAGAAAGGGAATGATGTAATTTGAGGATGGTGAAAATGAAACTGAGAAGATTAAGACTACGGTTAAAACTTACGTTAGGCTACGATTTTGACGCCGACAATAAATTAAAATACCATAACAAAAGAAATTCCCTTTTCCCATTTTATTATAACAATTTAGCTCTGTATCTTGACAACGCAGTGTCAGTGACAATGATAATATAATATTGCACAAATGAAATACAAGATCGATAAATGCATTGACATGTCAATAGATTTAACTTTTGCATAGAAATGAATAAAATGATACAAGACAGAATTAAAAGTCCGTGAAAAATTGCTGCTGTTAATTTAGAGTTCAGAGTTCGATTAAAGTTCAAAGTCTAAAAATGGCTGGCTGTAAGTAACTTACGCGAGAAGGCGTTAGCTAGCTCATGTAGACTGTGCTGAGTTGAAGTGCTAAGGGCGCTCGACGACGGAGGTCGGAGACAAAGGGGCTCGACGAGATGTCGTTCGGAGACTTGATGTGAAGACAGCTGATTCGGGACTAAAAAGTCGCAGGTCCACGATGGATGAAATAGATGCAGGTCCGCGGGACGGTGAGTTGCCCGAAGATGGAGAGAGATGAAGTGTTCTGAGTTCGAGAGCCAGTGAGTCGGGGCTCGAAATTGAAGAAAAGCATGATCGAGTTCAGATGAGGACATGGCGAAGCAGTGAGTCGTTCGCCGTCGATGAAGAACAAATCATGCTGATGATGAGGAGCTTATAACTAGCTACGGCCACCGGAACGGATCAGTCTAGAAGGTAGACTGAGAGAGACTACTGCCGAAGGTAAACCACAACCAGAGAAGCTTGCAGAGATGAAGTGAGAGAGATGAAGTGTTCTGAGTTCGAGAGCCAGTGAGTCGGGGCTCGAAATTGAAGAAGAAAAACATGATCGAGTTCAGATGAGGACATGGCGAAGCAGTGAGTCGTTCGCCGTCGATGAAGAACAAATCATGCTGATGATGAGGAGCTTATAACTAGCTACGGCCACCGGAACGGATCAGTCTAGAAGGTAGACTGAGACTACTGCCGAAGGTAAACCACAACCAGAGAAGCTTGCAGAGATGAAGTGAGAGAGATGAAGTGTTCTGAGTTCGAGAGCCAGTGAGTCGGGGCTCGAAATTGAAGAAGAAAAACATGATCGAGTTCAGATGAGGACATGGCGAAGCAGTGAGTCGTTCGCCGTCGATGAAGAACAAATCATGCTGATGATGAGGAGCTTATAACTAGCTACGGCCACCGGAACGGATCAGTCTAGAAGGTAGACTGAGAGAGACTACTGCCGAAGGTAAACCACAACCAGAGAAGCTTGCAGAGATGAAGTGAGAAGAAAGTTGAAGACTCAATCGGAGATGAGGAGAAAGTTTAAGACTCGATCGGAGATGAGAAGAAAGTTGAAGACTCGACCACATGATGGACGGGAGAATGATGCCTCGGCCGTGATTAGCGCGTGGGAGTTGTTGAATTGACTCGACCCAAGACGAGATGGGAGATGTTGCCTCGACCGTGTAATGAAGGGGAGTGAAGCAAAAATCCAGCTGCAAAACGCGCGATGAAAAAGGCGCACCGGCGAGAGCGAAATCCAAGGCTGATTGGTTGACGCGGTGAAATAAGGAGATCGACGATTGGCCCGCGATCGCGTAAAATTGGACGCGATATAAACGGATTAATGATTGGTCAAAATTAAAATAACGACAAGAAAAATATGAATAAACATAGCTTGTCTAGACATGACGTAATGGAAAATTACGGTAGATTGAAAAACAAGTTCAAACCGGTTATAGAGTCTACATGTACAAATCTGAAAACTGAACTTGCATGAAAACAAAATGGTAGCCATTTTGGATATTTTTGTGAAATATAAAACATAAGTCGCTACAAATATTCCCCCTTAGAATCGAGGTTGTATAAATTACAAGCGAAGAGGCGATACAAAAGCACAAAAATATCAGCAATCAATTAATATCTGCATGCTTAGATTTACAATTAGAACATAGATTTACACATTAGAATTTTGTAATATCCGACAATCCGTTGTCAAGAATTAAAAAAAAAACGAGTACAGAGCCGTCGGCAATTCGATCACGTCGGGGTCACCAATTTAGGGAAAAAAAATCGGGGAATGATGTAATTTGAGGATGGTGAAAATGAAACTGAGAAGATTAAGACTACGGTTAAAACTTACGTTAGGCTACGATTTTGACGCCGACAATAAATTAAAATACCATAACAAAAGAAATTCCCTTTTCCCATTTTATTATAACAATTTAGCTCTGTATCTTGACAACGCAGTGTCAGTGACAATGATAATATAATATTGCACAAATGAAATACAAGATCGATAAATGCATTGACATGTCAATAGATTTAACTTTTGCATAGAAATGAATAAAATGATACAAGACAGAATTAAAAGTCCGTGAAAAATTGCTGCTGTTAATTTAGAGTTCAGAGTTCGATTAAAGTTCAAAGTCTAAAAATGGCTGGCTGTAAGTAACTTACGCGAGAAGGCGTTAGCTAGCTCATGTAGACTGTGCTGAGTTGAAGTGCTAAGGGCGCTCGACGACGGAGGTCGGAGACAAAGGGGCTCGACGAGATGTCGTTCGGAGACTTGATGTGAAGACCGCTGATTCGGGACTAAAAAGTCGCAGGTCCACGATGGATGAAATAGATGCAGGTCCGCGGGACGGTGAGTTGCCCGAAGATGGAGAGAGATGAAGTGTTCTGAGTTCGAGAGCCAGTGAGTCGGGGCTCGAAATTGAAGAAAAGCATGATCGAGTTCAGATGAGGACATGGCGAAGCAGTGAGTCGTTCGCCGTCGATGAAGAACAAATCATGCTGATGATGAGGAGCTTATAACTAGCTACGGCCACCGGAACGGATCAGTCTAGAAGGTAGACTGAGACTACTGCCGAAGGTAAACCACAACCAGAGAAGCTTGCAGAGATGAAGTGAGAGAGATGAAGTGTTCTGAGTTCGAGAGCCAGTGAGTCGGGGCTCGAAATTGAAGAAGAAAAACATGATCGAGTTCAGATGAGGACATGGCGAAGCAGTGAGTCGTTCGCCGTCGATGAAGAACAAATCATGCTGATGATGAGGAGCTTATAACTAGCTACGGCCACCGGAACGGATCAGTCTAGAAGGTAGACTGAGAGAGACTACTGCCGAAGGTAAACCACAACCAGAGAAGCTTGCAGAGATGAAGTGAGAAGAAAGTTGAAGACTCAATCGGAGATGAGGAGAAAGTTTAAGACTCGATCGGAGATGAGAAGAAAGTTGAAGACTCGACCACATGATGGACGGGAGAATGATGCCTCGGCCGTGATTAGCGCGTGGGAGTTGTTGAATTGACTCGACCCAAGACGAGATGGGAGATGTTGCCTCGACCGTGTAATGAAGGGGAGTGAAGCAAAAATCCAGCTGCAAAACGCGCGATGAAAAAGGCGCACCGGCGAGAGCGAAATCCAAGGCTGATTGGTTGACGCGGTGAAATAAGGAGATCGACGATTGGCCCGCGATCGCGTAAAATTGGACGCGATATAAACGGATTAATGATTGGTCAAAATTAAAATAACGACAAGAAAAATATGAATAAACATAGCTTGTCTAGACATGACGTAATGGAAAATTACGGTAGATTGAAAAACAAGTTCAAACCGGTTATAGAGTCTACATGTACAAATCTGAAAACTGAACTTGCATGAAAACAAAATGGTAGCCATTTTGGATATTTTTGTGAAATATAAAACGTAAGTCGCTACAAATATTCCCCCCTTAGAATCGAGGTTGTATAAATTACAAGCGAAGAGGCGATACAAAATTCAAAAGCACAAAAATATCAGCAATCAATTAATATCTGCATGCGTAGATTTACAATTAGAACATAGATTTACACATTAGAATTTTGTAATATCCGACAATCCGTTGTCAAGAATTAAAAAAAAACCGAGTAGATCTACAGAGCCGTCGGCTATTCGATCACGTCGGGGTCACCAATTTAGGGAAAAAATAATCGGGAAATGAATGTAATTTGAGGATGGTGAAAATGAAACTGAGAAGATTAAGACTACGGTTAAAACTTACGTTAGGCTACGATTTTGACGCCGACAATAAATTAAAATACCATAACAAAAGAAATTCCCTTTTCCCTTTTTATTATAAGAATTTAGCTCTGTATCTTGACAACGCAGTGTCAGTGACAATGATAATATAATATTGCACAAATGAAATACAAGATCGATAAATGCATTGACATGTCAATAGATTTAACTTTTGCATAGAAATGAATAAAATGATACAAGACAGAATTAAAAGTCCGTGAAAAATTGCTGCTGTTAATTTAGAGTTCAGAGTTCGATTAAAGTTCAAAGTCTAAAAATGGCTGGCTGTAAGTAACTTACGCGAGAAGGCGTTAGCTAGCTCATGTAGACTGTGCTGAGTTGAAGTGCTAAGGGCGCTCGACGACGGAGGTCGGAGACAAAGGGGCTCGACGAGATGTCGCTCGGAGACTTGATGTGAAGACCGCTGATTCGGGACTAAAAAGTCGCAGGTCCACGATGGATGAAATAGATGCAGGTCCGCGGGACGGTGAGTTGCCCGAAGATGGAGAGAGATGAAGTGTTCTGAGTTCGAGAGCCAGTGAGTCGGGGCTCGAAATTGAAGAAAAGCATGATCGAGTTCAGATGAGGACATGGCGAAGCAGTGAGTCGTTCGCCGTCGATGAAGAACAAATCATGCTGATGATGAGGAGCTTATAACTAGCTACGGCCACCGGAACGGATCAGTCTAGAAGGTAGACTGAGACTACTGCCGAAGGTAAACCACAACCAGAGAAGCTTGCAGAGATGAAGTGAGAGAGATGAAGTGTTCTGAGTTCGAGAGCCAGTGAGTCGGGGCTCGAAATTGAAGAAGAAAAACATGATCGAGTTCAGATGAGGACATGGCGAAGCAGTGAGTCGTTCGCCGTCGATGAAGAACAAATCATGCTGATGATGAGGAGCTTATAACTAGCTACGGCCACCGGAACGGATCAGTCTAGAAGGTAGACTGAGACTACTGCCGAAGGTAAACCACAACCAGAGAAGCTTGCAGAGATGAAGTGAGAGAGATGAAGTGTTCTGAGTTCGAGAGCCAGTGAGTCGGGGCTCGAAATTGAAGAAGAAAAACATGATCGAGTTCAGATGAGGACATGGCGAAGCAGTGAGTCGTTCGCCGTCGATGAAGAACAAATCATGCTGATGATGAGGAGCTTATAACTAGCTACGGCCACCGGAACGGATCAGTCTAGAAGGTAGACTGAGAGAGACTACTGCCGAAGGTAAACCACAACCAGAGAAGCTTGCAGAGATGAAGTGAGAAGAAAGTTGAAGACTCAATCGGAGATGAGGAGAAAGTTTAAGACTCGATCGGAGATGAGAAGAAAGTTGAAGACTCGACCACATGATGGACGGGAGAATGATGCCTCGACCGTGATTAGCGCGTGGGAGTTGTTGAATTGACTCGACCCAAGACGAGATGGGAGATGTTGCCTCGACCGTGTAATGAAGGGGAGTGAAGCAAAAATCCAGCTGCAAAACGCGCGATGAAAAAGGCGCACCGGCGAGAGCGAAATCCAAGGCTGATTGGTTGACGCGGTGAAATAAGGAGATCGACGATTGGCCCGCGATCGCGTAAAATTGGACGCGATATAAACGGATTAATGATTGGTCAAAATTAAAATAACGACAAGAAAAATATGAATAAACATAGCTTGTCTAGACATGACGTAATGGAAAATTACGGTAGATTGAAAAACAAGTTCAAACCGGTTATAGAGTCTACATGTACAAATCTGAAAACTGAACTTGCATGAAAACAAAATGGTAGCCATTTTGGATATTTTTGTGAAATATAAAACGTAAGTCGCTACAACATTACCTATTCGGCCAATTTGAAATTCCCATATGTATAGTGATTACAACTTTCAAAAATTCATAACTTTCTTATTGCTTGTCCGATTTCGTGCAAACTTTCACCAATCTGCTTCTCTGATTTTTCCTCTTTCTTTCAAAGCAACTTGCTATTAAGGTTGGATTTCCCTTTAACACTGGTAATGGCGTCAGCACCATTCTCAACGAAGAAGAAAAAAATGTTTTTAACTACTGATTTATTAGTCTAGAATATCGTAAAATTGCCCGAGTAGTCCGGTGATTCTAAAAGCAATCCTTATTTGATCTAGAGACCGGTAAGAAACTTCACAGAAATGGATAGTATTGATAGGAACAGTAAGTAATTTCTCTCGAGTTTCTCACTTGCAGCAGAAAATGCTGCGGTAGCCAATATGCAGCTAGACGCCGGATCGGACGGCCCAGCGCGTACATGGCTAACGGCCAAATTTCGGGCATCGGCTCAGATTAGCCGTGAAGCCTTACTTTTGCATTGTGATTGTTGATTTAGAACTCATCCTAGTTAATAATGTGGATTCTCTGGGTCTTTTACTACGGAATATCGAACATCATATTTATCAAATCTATCTGGAAAAAAAACTAGGTAGGATTTTTTATTCACTCATTCCGCCCCTTTAAAAAGCAAAGGTAGATCTAGTTCCTTTCCGTGTGCTCTAGATCGAACGTTGGACTAAATGTTGGCCTAGATTTAATTTCAGACCTATATGAACATACTACCTCATAACACCTGTAAAATTACACTTCGAATGATGCCTATACTGACTTTATTTCTCACGGCTAATCCCCCAAATTTCCCGTATCTAGCATACAAGTAGCAGCACCAACACCGAACGTGAAATGAAAATTTCTTAATCCCTAGGGTATAGTGTTAGTGAACGGAATTTTGTACATGAAATTAAACACCGGCTGCCGAGCTCGGTTCAGCAGACAACATCTGACAAAAATTAAACACCGGCAACCGGAACTACGTCAGAAAATCAGAGGTCAACACCTAACACCGACTAATTTTTTTCTCGTTTCATAGTCGGTGTTAGATCATGATTTCGCGGCAAAATAAACACTAACCACAAACACCAACACCGAGCGTGAAATCACCCAATGTAGATTTCACTTTTGACCCCATAGTATAGTATTGCAACTACTCTGTAGCACCGCCAAGGCGTGGGTCTGCCGCCTTTGACGGCCCCTCTAGTTGAAAGTGTGTATTGAGTTCGGAACAAACGAAAATCTGAAACGATTGCGGGTGGATTTTGGGACACAAAGGCGGATACCAGAACGATTGAGACGATAGTGGGCATGGAGTGGGTGTGACGGATCATTCATTATTTTGTGAACTTTGAGAAGAGTTTGTTTTACAAAGAGTGAACTGATTGGAGGGAGGTCTGAGTGTATCAGCCGCTGAGCGACCTTCATCGGCCTCTCGAGCTTTTTGACATTTTCCTTTGTAAGATTGCCAAATGTGCATAGCAGATTAAATGTAATTAAGCTCTGTACAAGAGACTGATAAAAGAGGATGAGAATACGAGTATCAACACGAAACTCTCTTAACTTTCTCAAAAAGTACAACCTTTGGTTTGCTTTACCAGACACCACTTTTGAGTTCCTAGTGAAATTTAGCTTACTGTCAATCACTGTCCCAAGATATTTATATTCAGGGACCTGATCAACGTGATGGTTATGTATAACCAATGGTTCATGCGTTTTTCGTATGTGCGTCGAAAATCAAAGATAATTTCCTTGGTTTTGCTAACATTCAAAACGAGGTGATGAGTATCACACCAATGAACAAAGTGTTCAATTTGACTAAAATAATTATTGACATTATCATTAGTTACAAGACCAGTAATAACAGTATCATCTGCATACTTGATTATGGAACAACCAGATTCAGATATAGTACAATCACTGACATACATCGAAAATAAAATGGGTGAGGTCACGCAACCCTGGGGCGCACCGACACTAAGGATTTTTTCACGTGAATTAATTTGATTGCACTTAACCCATTGTGGCCTATCAATCAAAACATTATGTAGAATGAGGGCAAGTTTTGGTGATACATTGAGATTCAGCAATTTGTCAATTAGAATATGAGGCACAATAGTGTTGAATGCACTGGAAAAGTCAAAGAAAACAGATCTAGCAAACGATTTCTGAGTCTCTAAAAAAGGTCGTCTTTGCCTCATCACAATCAGAATCATTTTTCACATATAGTTTACGATTCATGACCATATCTAACACTGGTGTTCAAATAGGCCCTTACTTTAAAATGGGCACTAAAATTACTTTCCAGGAATTTGGAGGCCTGGAAATTTCAAATATGAATCCAAAATATTTCATTAAATCTAAATTTGCTCTAATATATTGATATTTGACAAATTATACATGAAAATTACCCTGTGGCGGCCAGTCTAAAAACTTGGCACAACAGGCCTATAAGGACCCACTTTGAGAGGGCTCAATATACACTTTCTCTCATTACACATTTACTTGTATGTACATGTGTGCCAGGTTTGGTGCTTCTATCACAATATGGACTATTCAGATTAAAATAACACTTTATTTTAAACATTAATTTTGGGCCCTTTCTCACAGTGGGACACAATGGGCACCTGAGCCACCTATTCTGTCGATTCTAAATAAGGTGATGTTTTTCTAATTACAATTAGGAAAAAAAAATCAAACATATTCTGCAATGCAATAATTTTATCAAACATTTTAAAATTTTAAAATTAGCACCTAAAGCTTTTTCCAGAATTTTGAGACCTGAAAACTTAAATACGATTACAACACAATTCATTAAACTTAAATTTTGTAAAAATATATTAATTTTGATCTAATATACATAAAAAATAACCTGTGGCAGCCATATTGAAAAAAAAGGGCACGACGGGCCCCCAGGGCCCAAAATCCAGGTGGCTCAATATCCATGTTTGCTTAGAACATATTTATCTACCTGTGTGCCAAATTTGATTGCTTGTATAACGTTCAAATAATCTCTTTTCCTTCTCTGTATACCACTGACAATGGTTTTGAACTTTTACTTCTTCTAGGCTATATAAGCCATCAAAACACAAGTATTTTTCGTGACATTTTGAGCCTCTGCATCAATATGGAATTAATATCCTTTGAAAAATAGCAATTATATTGGCCACTTTCGACAAAGGTTTATATTCCTGGGTCTAGTTCTCCAGAATTCTGTGAAAAGCAAAAATAGAAAAAAAGAAGAAAAAAAAAAGAAGAAAAAAAGAGGTTATCTGTTCTAAAAAAAAAAAAGGGGGGGGGCACGGACTGGAATTGCCTCCCCCCTAAATCCGCCACTGCCTGGAAGGATTATTCCCTGAAATGCACTGTACACTGATAACGTTTGCCTGAACTGAAGCCCGGTTAACCATTTCTAATGATTTGTTGCAGCTCATCGGAAACTTATAAGGCGTAATGTGTTTATCACCATTATCAATTGTGATTAATATCACTATTATTATTTACTATCATTATTGTTAATATTATTAGAATAGATTCCAGAATAGGTTCATGAACCTGGTTTTTCAATGAATGTACAATTATTGTATTGTTTTTTTCTTTGAAATAAAGAAATTGATAAATGAAGAATCAACTATTTGTATGATTATTATTTTAAATAAAGCAATGGAATTAGATAATTTATACTACAACTATGGGGCCTAAATTTTTATGACACACTTACACACACACCCACACACACGCACACACACGCACACACACACACACACACACACACACCCACACTCACAGATGTAGGCCTATATATAGTTGTCAGTATATAAAGCAATAATCATACAGTCATGGTTTATAGAATAATCAGATTATACATCAAATATAATCTGGGGAGCGTTTCATCAAGTGTTTTGTCAGTGATTTTTTACCGACAACTGATAAGCTACTGAAATCCTTGCATCTGATTGGCTGAGAGCAAATTTGTCAGTAAAAATCACTGACAAAATGCTTGATGAAACGCTCCCCTGGTCCTACATTTATACACCTCCATCGATAGGCACCAGCCTCCCCCCCCCCCCTTTTTTTTTTTTTTTTTTTTTTACTTTTTAATCAGATTATAAATACAGGAAGTATATCATGGTCCAACATTTACACATCTCCATCGATTGGCACCAGCCTGCCTTTTTTACAAGAAGACAAAATTGAACGAAACTCTTTCAACCTCCACCAATAAACGATAGAGTTAGTTATCCAATTCAAAACACTACATAACATCACCGGGATGAAATAGCAGTCATGCAGTTCAAAAGAATCCTTGATAGAGAAACTGAAAGTCAAACTGGTAGAAATCAAAGTTGTTCCATACACCATGGCGAATGTGCGCAGAAGTCTTTTGTTCTCTTCTTTTCTCTCCATCATCTGGATGTTGCCATTGCATGCAGCCCTAGCAACAGCGTGATAGATCAGGCAAAGGCACAGTCCAGTTAGAAGGCACAGTATCATGTTCAAGGTGGTACCAACAAGTTCCCCGAAGGTTTCCTGGTGATGCTTAGCGATCCCCCAAAAAGAAATACAAGTTAACCACGTTACGATACAGGCGGCAATGCACCTTGGAGTGGTGATGATGTTGCGTACGCCAAAGGGGTCGATTCGGATGGTGATGAGCTGATAGACAGCGACGAAGAAGATGTTGATGACGGACACGTTGGTACCGATCACAATGTGTAGACGCAGTGTGTCTAATAATTCGACCTGTGGGTATAGAATGTTGTATTCTAAATTTAATAAGTAGACAGAAGAAAACAAATGAAGCAGGAGTCCATTACTTTTATGTGAGCTGAAGTGACATTGATTTTGTTGTGAATTTACTTTATAATATTTAAAACTACTTAATTTCTTCTAAAAAAGTGTCCTAATATCTCAATCGAGGTGCCTGAATATGTATTTTTTGTGACTTATACCTCAGTTACATCGACGAGACCAAAACCTGACCGACAATAGACTGAATTTACACTGTAAAAAATAACTGTAAAACTACAGGTATTCTGGCCCTTGAAATTATAAGTTATTGGCGTTATTTCAATTTTACAGTCTTTTAAATGTAAAACAACAGCAAGTTTGTTGGTTTTACTGGAAATTGAATATATTTACAATCGCCCGACATAAAACACTGTTAAAAAAAACTATTTTCTCATATTTTAACAAGTTACCCTGTTAAATTGCCAAATATTGGGGAAAACACTTATATGAATATTCATGAATTTTTAGTAGCGTATGGTTTGGGGTTGCCCGATTTACTAACTGTCACCAAAGGCATAAAAAACTATAAGGGGTATATAAGAGATTGCACTAGATTGAACTAAATGGATAGGATAGGTCTAGGATAGGACAGATTAAGATAGAGTATAGGATAAGTCAAAGCAGGATAGGTTACACTGTAAAAAATAACTGTAAAGCAACAGACTTTCTGGAACTTGGGACTTCAAGTTATTACGGTTATTTCAATTTTACAGTCTTTTTCCTGTAAAACAACGGCAAGTTTGTTGGTTTACCGGAAATCAGCATATATTTACAATCGCCCGACATATAAAGCACTGTTAAAAAAACATTTTCTCATATTTTAACGAGTTACCCTGTTAAATTACAAATCGTTTCCATGGTTCGTTTTAACTTACATACATTTTCCTGATAGAAATTAAAGTTTCTATTTAACAACCCCCCCCCCCCCCCCCCCCCCCCCCCAAAAAAAAAAATCCAGGAAATCTGTTATTGTACATGTATTGTGGAAAAACGGGCATTCCTGGCATCCTGACTGCCAGGAAATTTCCCTTGAAAAAACGGCAATTTTTTTTTTTACAGTGTACAATTACTTTACACGGAATCGCCAATAATCAGTCGGTTTGAAATCGGTTTGCAGTCTGTTGTGGCTGGGGGATGTGGCTGAGGGATAAAATGTAACATTACGCCCGTACTTTGATGAAAAGCAACACACCTTTTCTTTGTTTACAATGATCATGACGATGACTCCAACGGTAGTGACGAAATCTGCTAAGACAATATTGAACTGAAAAATGAACCGACGTTGTCGAAGTTGACGACGAGAAGGAATAAGGATGAGAGTAATAAATTGAAAAAGACCAGCTATCCCCAGAGTAACAAAATAAATTACATTTATGTTGTATTTCTGGTACGTATCACATCCATGGCCTGTGGAATTTCCCTCCGACATGTTTTCTTTTTCAGGATGCTTCTGAAAATACCGTTTTATTCGAGAATAGTGGAAATCATGACCATGTCCCCTATTACCGCTATTTATTGTTGCAAGTGACTATTCTAAAACAATTAAATGAAACACGTGGTTTGATTGAAGTCTTCACTTAAAAAGTTCAGATGTTCTATTATTTTGTTGATATTTTGCTTCGGATGAGTTCAGTCCAATTCATTGTTCCTTTTTTGCACACCAGCCTATGCCCAATCAAGAAACTGAACGGTTTCCTGATCCAATGTTCTTCTTTAATTTCCTTTACTTTCTTCCTTTGGCTTCTTGCGCTCTCCTTTTTCCCTTTTCTTTCTGACTCACTCTCCCTCTTATGTTTGTGTCTGAAGCAGCGTTACATTATCTTCATCCTCATTCTTCTTCCTTTTCCTTGCGTCCTTCTTTTTTGCTAAGTCCGCTCCTCTTTCCTTTCTGACTCCTAGTACTCTTGTTCGAGCTCAGGAATTGCACGAGCAATGTATTAGTTATACCCTGTTTCTCTCAGGTTTTGGGTAATTCTGAAGACATCTCAATACTTTTAGCAAATTGATGCGAGGTATGACACCGAGTGGCCCATCAGAATGGTTTTAAACCTATGTTTCAAGACCAACATTACTTGTGTCCAAACGCCTAGATGAGAATGCGGGGAGAGTAAAGAACATCTGTTTTCCATCATGTTTATGTAGCAGATGTGTGGCCCCCAAAAAGGTCCCTATACATATGAAATTTAGAAATTAATTGTCAGATCCATTATCATACATTATCTATTAAGACAAAAGTATCAACTCTGTTCGACAACCCCGTTACCATGGTTACACCTGCGCATTATATTTTCCTTTGCAAATTTGTTTGAGTGGTTGTCGCTGATATGGACCTATAACTTGTTAAATATTAAGCTATATAGAAAATTACATTCATGTTATTGTGATTCGGTTTCGAGTATAGCATTCGTAATGCTTTTCTTCTTTGCAACCAATTCAATGAGGGCAGGCATTTTTGCAAGTGAAGGGGCGGGGGTGAAAAGGTATCCATAATCGCAAATACGGGGCGGCAGATCATTATTATTACTCACATAATTATAGACACAGTCATACATAATATAGAGAGTATATTTTGACAAGATTTATGCAATATTGTGAATTATTAACCATATCAGACATCTGAGCAAAGCAATTTTTTACATTTTATTGCCCGGCTTTGACAAGCAAACAAAACTGCGTGCCGATAAATTGTTTATTACCCGGTTTCGAAAGTCACTGGGATTTTGCGTGTTAAATAGCAGGCAATAAAATGTATTTTTTTACAATATTTTCGAATTCGCTCTAGATGTCTGATTCTGTTAATAATAATGATATAGACTGGCTACTTTCGGGGGATACAACATCAATTGCCCTCACTAGAATCGTATTGCCCGACTAAAAACCCCTAAAAACGTCGTGCACGACGTTTCGAAAAATGTCGTGGCAGGTGTGCACGGTGCCATAGGGTTTGCATTAGAGCGATTTTTCAGAAAGTCGTTCATGTCGTTTTGTCGTGTCGTGTGTCGTGTGTCGTATTCGGTGTGAATCCGCCTTTATGCTGTATTTCTGGTACGTATCACATCCATGGCCTGTGGAATTTCCCTCCGACATGTTTTCTTTTTCAGGATGCTCCTGAAAATACCGTTTTATTCAAGAATAGTGGAAATCATGACCATGTCCCCTATTACCGCTGTTTATTGTTGCAAGTGACTATTCTAAAACAATTAAATGAAACACGTGGTTTGATTAGTCTTCACTTAAAAAGTTCAGATGTTCTATTGTTTTTTTGATATTTTGCTTCGGATTTTTTTTGTTTGTTTGTTGTTTTTTTTGCACACCAACCTATGCCCAATCAAGAAACTGAACGGTTTCCTGGTCCAGTGTTGTCGAACAGAGTAACATTTCTTCCTCCTTATTCTTCTTCTTCCATTTCCTTTACTTCCTTCCTTTGGCTTCTTCCGCTCTCCTTTTTCCCTTTTCTTTCTGACTCACTCTCCCTCTTATGTATAACAAGCAAAATCAAATTCAATTGTCACATTAGCGTATGTCCAGGTTTCTGAAGCAGTGTTACATTATCTTCATCCTCATTCTTCTTCGCTTTCCTTGCGTCCTTCTTTTCTGCTAAGTCAGTTCCCCTTTATTTTCTGACTGTTAGTACCCTGTCTTGTTCGAGCTCAGGAATTGCACGAGCAATGTATAAGATATACCGTACCCTGTTTCTATCAGGTCTTTGGTAAATCTGAGGACATCTCAATACGTTCAGCAAAATGATGTGTGGACGACACCGAGTGGCCTATCAGAACGGTTTCAAACTTATGCTTCAAGACCAACATTACTTGTGTCCAAACGCCTGGATAAAAATGCGGAGTCAATAACGAAGTGTTTTTTTTTTTTTTTTTTTTTTTACATAACAGATGTTGGCAAAAAAAAAAAAAAAAGTTTCGTTCCAGTGTATTAATAGCTTGTTGAGCAAGGTAAATATTTTAAAAGCGTTACGGCATCATTTTATTTTAGGATATACAATCTGAGATTATAATCAGAAATCTGGTTGGTTGTCTCTCTTGGAAACATGATACTCAACGTACATAATACCAATAGCAACCGTTGTTAAATTCCTATACCCGGGTGTCCTCAAAAAGCGGAACGGCTGATTTTCAGTACTTTACCTTCAAAAAGTATACATTTTTTGTATATCATTTATTGGATAAAGCATCTTCTATACCGAAGAGAATGATACCACGATCATTGAACTTGGTTAAGTAATTTTGATTCTATATATATGCCCGTTTCTTAAAACACAGTCATATATAGAATCAAAATTACTTAACCATGCAAGTAATTTTGATTATATGCCCGTTTCTTAAAACACAGTCATTTTCAAATTACGCTTGATTTCTGCGATGAATGTAAGATCGTATCGGGTTTTATAGTGAGCTGTAGCTCGGGAAAAGTGAAAACGACGCTAATTATTGTATGCCATTGTATTGCCATATGAAAGGCCATTCCTGACACAATTGGTCGCAAAAACATGCGAAATTTGAAAATGGCTGTATCTTAAAAAACGGACATAGAATCAAAAATTACTTTACCAAATTTAATGATCTTGATATCATTCTCTTCTGTAGGAGATGCTTTACCCAATGACGTACAAAATATATATACTTTTCGAAGGCAAAGTACTGAAAATCTGCCGTTCCGCTTTTTTTTTTTGGACACCCGGTATATCTCTCTCTATATATATAGCATCCATTCACTCTCTCTCTCTGACTCACAATGGTCTCATAATGAACTTTCAAAAACGATTTTCAGCATCCATTAACATACATTTTTCAAAGAGGTTATGAAGATGATGATATAGTATTTCACTCTTTGTTATACCTGTGCATTATTTGTTAATGGTTGTTTCTGACGTGGACGTATAGAATTGTTTATTCGAGTGGCCTTCGCATAGTACTATTCTTCTTTGCAACCCATTCAATCAGGATAAGCATTTTTGAAAATGAATAGCGGAGGGGGCGGAGGGATGAAAACGTATCCATGTACAGTGTAGGCCTACACAGACTGGGCGGCAGGGCATCATTAGGCCTATTCACCGTTGTTCATTACAAAAGTGACAAAAATCATGCAATTATGAAATACCATATAGGATGTTCCCTTAAGGGCGACATGTGAAATACTTATCTTTCTCTTTATGTTTTGTATATAGCGACTCAAGTATATATGCCAACAATTAAAATAATTATCTGAGCACAAGGCTTTTAATAATGCACACCGATGAGACCGACTAAAGACAATTTTTACGTATACCTTTCTCCTATATATAGGCAGGGGTGTTATATACCGAACAGTATGAACTGTGGGGGGAGGGGGCGGTGGAGGGTGGACAAAATTTTGCCGGAGTCTAAATCTAATAAGCTGATGAAACAGATTTGCTAATTAGCAAATCTGTTTCATCAGCTGATTATATTTTTAAAAACTAGAGAAACACAATCAGCAGCAATACATATTAATTCAAGGTGTATGCCTATAATCTGCAAATTACACAACACCCTTTCCCTACTCCCACTGCCTCAAGAAAGATAGACCTCAGTAAGCTTGGATTTTTTTTTTTTTTTTTTTTTTGTGGGGGGGTGGGGTGGTGAAGAGAGAGTGGGTAGTGTATAGTCAGGCCCCTGGGTGTGCTGCAGCACCCCCTATAAGGCTGAGGATGCTGAGGGTGCTGCAGCACCCCCAGATTTCTATGGGGTACTTGTCTCAGGCGGTACTTAAAGCAGGGGCGCAAAAAACGCAAAAGATCGAGAGAAAAGGAAGAAACCTATGCATAAGAATTATTCGCCCAATCCGCAGTGTATTAGAAATGGAGTTTTTCTTAGGTTCAAAATATGAAAATTTCTAAAGCTCGGTCGCTTTGCTCCCTCGCATGCATTCCTTCAGGATCTCTTATTTTCGCACTCCAATACTGGCCATATTTATATACAGCAATTTAAAAAGGTTCAAAATTGAAGAAAAAATGTTATTCTCATTGCTTTTTTCCCTATTATTATTCATCAGTCTCTTCTTTTTTTATATTGCCCCCCCCCCCAAATATAGATTAAGTGTACATGTATAAGATAGTATTTTCAAAGCTTCACCATTTGAAAGAAATGGTATCTTCATGTTGCATAGCTAAATTCCTCGACTACATTTCTCCTCAAATTTCCTATATTGCGCCCTATTGAGGAAGAAGTGAATAGAAGATCGTTTATCAATTTCCAAAACTCGAAACTGTATACAGGTCGATACAGTGCTCGCTTATGAATTTTTTTTCTGTTAAATGCTTATATAAGAAATTAACCCTTTTAGGCTTAAAAATGCACAAAAATGATTTACCGATCGGTCGCTTCGCTCCCTCGCAGTTTCATATAAGAATGGGAAAGGGGGTGGGGGGGGGGGGGGGGCAATTTCATTTTTTGCCAAGAGTAATAATACAGAAAGTGCATGCCTTTAATGTTTGGAACGTACAAAATTATATTCACATTTTCATTTGCGTTTGCACGCTTCGCACACTCCCGCAAACAATTAGGACAGCATATTTTGCAATGTTATGAACGGATTTCCTTCCTTATTTCCACGTACATGTAACTACAATAATGCAAATTGTGTGTACTCATGCAGGGTTGAAAAAAAAAAATCGGATTTATTTGATTTAAATCAATTTAAATACATAACTCTCACCTGGGTGAGTTTTTCAGCCAAAAAATAAGAAAAGGTCAAACAATGATATTTGAGTGATTTTTTTAATGTCGCATCAACAAAATCAATAACGAATTCTATTATGTATTTCATTGTTTTTTACTCAAATTGGTTATTTTCTTAAGAAAATAAATCACGGCGATTTAAAGTTGAATTCAATCGTGCCAACCCTGGTGCACTGGTTTGCAGAATGACCTACAATAATAAATGTTATCTTTGCAGGCAACGTTGATTTCAGAGTCTGCACCCCCCCCCCCCCCCCCCCCTGCCGAACTTTTGGCTTTGCCAAGGACTTAGCGAAACAATGTGTACTAATATCAGCCAATATCAGTGTATCTACGGGGGTCGGGGCGCACTTGCCTGGGGCTGGGCGACGTCACTGGTCTTGAAGGGGGCTAAAAATGCAAAAGAGATGAAGAAAAAAAGGAGTAGAAATGAAGAAAAGTGCGATCATTCTGGACTGTGCGCTCCCAATACGCAGGGTAAATGCATTAAAAATACTTTTTTGAGGGTTTGAACCCTATGGTTTGAACAAATGCAAAATTTTTCTGAAGCTCGGTCGCTATTTGCTTCCTCGCATAATGTTGCTCCAGGATCTCGTATTATTTCGCTCTCCAGTATAGGATATAGAGTATAGGATAGGCCTATATAGTGTTTTTGAAGGGCTCAAGATTGATAAATAATTCTCGTTGCTTTGCTCATCATGTAATTTTCATCATCCTCTAAAATATGGGGTGGATTAAGTGTATGAAATCGGTTTTGCAAAGATTCAACATTTTAAAGAAATGTCAACGTTTTGTCTTCCTAAATTCCTCGACTATTTGTTAATGGTTTACAATAATGTTGCGCCCATAGGTTGCGCCCCATTTGAGAAGGAAGTGAATAGAAAACTGTTTTGTCAATGTTCAAAATTTGGATTTCTACCCCTCGATCGCAGTGCTCATTTATATATTTTCCTGGTTAAATTGCATAAGAAATTGCGTTTTGGGGGTTAAAAATGCAAAACAAAACAAAACAAAAAAAAAAAAAAAAATCTACCGCTCAGTCGCCTTGCTCTCTCGCTTGTACAATGACCTTGATAAATTGGGGGGGGGGGGGGGGGGGGGGGGGGTAGGGGTGCACTTTTCATTCATTTTGCCCCGGGCGCCATAATTCCTAGATAAGCAACTGAATAAAAAAAAAATCTGCTCACAGCACCCCCAGTAAAAAAAAAAATCGTTCCCAGGGGCCTGAGTGTAATACTTGGAAAGATAAACATAACGATAATTTCTCTGAAAATTTATTTAACTTTGTAGTACTTTGTATAAAATTAACAATTAAACGTCTCCCGCAAGTGGGAACTTGGGGGACAGGTTTGACGTGGTTGATGAACAGCAGAAAAGTAGTGTCGTAGTCGTAGAGAGACTTGTTGAAACTTGAGCTTGAATTTATGCCCAAACTAGTCTTTGATCTACTCTTATTGAAATAAAAATAAATACATGTAAAAATATCAACATAGTTTTATGTTATGTTGACTCAGCATGATTAAAAAAAAAATGTTTCTATCAACTGTGTATTTGAAAACATCAATGATATTTTACCCAACATTATCAAGACATGAACATCAATTAAAAAAAATATGAATACAAGGTATGATTACGGCTAACCAAAATAAACCGGGAATTCCCATTCCCAGTACCTTCTTTGCGCAGAAATGTGACGTGCGAATGCATGCACTATTAATTTACGTACGTTCGTTCACATATCACACGTACATAGTAGCTGCGCTTGAATTCTGAGTTGTCGTGTCGAATCTCGAGTGCCGAAGACGTAAACTCTAGTTAAATTCGTTAATATGGTTAGCCGATTCGTTCAAAAAATGTTGAAAAACCTAAACTGAATACTCCTCTGCTCAGAATTTCTGGTGAGTATGGTAGATTAAATTATTCAGATAGGCCTAGATTCTATTTGTTTTCTGTTTTGAGAAAACTGATAAGTTACTTACTTAGACTGCACTGCACTGCAGTCTGCATAGTCTGTGTGTCATTTGATTAACGTGTAAGTTATAACGTTAGTTGTGTGATTTAATTTTTAACTAAATTAAGACAGTCTTAATCACATTCACGGTGATGAAGATGTCTGAAAACCTGAGCCTGAGCCTGAGGCTGAGGCTGGATGGATAGATCTAAATTCATCTAACAACAAAGATACCCTGTCATGCCTGTGCACTGGCTGTTACTTACAGTGTTAGTATTACTTAGGTCTAGATCTAGTACTGTTAAGTTACATTAATTATACTTAGGAGTTAGGGGAACACAACTTTTTGGTTCATCCGGCATTCCAGGTTCTTTTTCAGAGTGAGGTGAAAACAAAGCTCCTTGGAATCAGAGCGTCACCTCGATACGCATTGCCCATGAAGGCGAAGCCATATACGACGCGTCGGCATAACTACCACTCTACTCGCTAAGTTAGTTCATACACGCACAGCATCGTCTGTCTTCCGAGTTTTAATTCTCCAAATTAAGTGATCATCATGCATAAAAACTGTGAAGTTGTATATTGCACAAATCACAACTTCAAAGAAATTGCATCTAGATCTACATCTACAAGTTTCATTCTCGAAAGAAATCTCCAGAAAGACGTGATAAATGGTTAAACGCTGGGCAGAAACTGACCAAAAAGGGTGGTTGATGGAGCCTACGAAAAAATGCTGTACTGTACTGCAATTTATATTTATGTTTTTTTTTTATGTTCAAAACATTTTTTGAAAAATATTTAAAAAATTTAGATCACTTTAAATTCATGGTTGCTTTGCATTTTTACTATGGCAATCATGGCCAAATGGGGAAAATCATTTGATTTGAGGATTAATTTCTAATATTCTGAAGCTGCAGTTTAAATCATTAAATCTATAGGTAGACTGTACCACTGTTTTTTTTTCTCTCTCTTGTTTGTGAGAAAACTGTGAGAAAGAAAAAAGGTGATGAATGAAAGGGAAGGAGTGAAAAGTAGCCCCAAAAATTATAGAGTGCATATGTGTGAATGTGGAAAAACAAAGTAAAAGTAGTAGAAAAGGTAGAGAAAAATGAAATTAACATTAAGAAGTGAAAAACAAAGGCAGAATGGGTGATAATGAATGAAACAAGAGGGGGAAAAAGAGATTCTTTTTTCTTAAACAGTGAAACAATAGAGAAATTAGAGAAATATATTCCTCTTAAACAAAATTTGAATAAGTGAGACTAATCTGATGAAAAAAATTAAAAGGAGCCAAGTTGCATGTAAAGAAGTGAAAAACAATAAATGAATGGGTGATAAGAAATTTAAAAAAGTTGAAGAGAAGGAAGGGGAAGAGAGAATCTTTTATAAAATCCAAAGGAAAATATGAGTAAAAATTTGATTTGGGGGCACCTGCCACGTGCCCATCCCCGTAGCTATGCCACACCCTCACAGCCCTAATTGTTCTTATCCATCTCTTTTTATGTTCCATATGATACTCGTAATTTATTCTTAACTTTTCTATCAGCGCTCTCGTACATGTACATGTATTTAATTTTGATCTTTGAATACATGTAAGTGAAACTGAAAAGAGTGGAGACGAAAGGTAGAAAAGAGTCAAATTACAGTATAAAGTAAGAAGTAAGAGTGATGTAGGAAATTCAAGAAATTCTCAAAAGAGGGAAAGAGAGAAAGATAGCCTTTTTCAGTGATTAAAATGACAAGACGGAGGAAAAGCAGTAGTAAGTGAAAATTTGACTTTGAGGCCCGGCACCTGCAAACACCCCCTATCATTGCCTCGTTGCTCAGTCACATGAGAAGTTTGGCACATTGAATTTGTCGCATGGCACGCATTTGCGCCTTTGTGGGGTGCGTAGCTTATGGAACAGCATACATTTGTAGCTTATGGACTGTGGACCATAGAAGTTTGTACATGTGCTGGAAAGAAGACGACACTATGCCCTTTCAATCATGGCAATGGCAGTGCATTTAACAAAATGAAATGAAAACTTTTCTCTTCTGACATGGAGTGATAAACAGATCTAAATTATTTTTTATTTTATGACAATGGTCTGATGTGAGAAATCTATTAGTTTGGGGATATTTAAGTGTCTACTATAGCACATGAAACAAGCTGTTTTGGGGGGCTGGTCACTTTCAGAAAAGGTCCCTCATGTAAGAGTTAACCTTGTACTGTATAGCTCAAATTCAGGTAATTAGTGTGCACGTGTTTAAGCAAGATTTGATGCTTTTTTTAGGTGGTCTGTCGTAATCGACAGATCACCTTTTATATTCGTCCGAATTTTCTTTCTATATTTATTTATTTATTTATTTATTTATTTATTTTTATTTCCCCCATTCCTTGTCCATTCGAAATCTTCAATAGTACTTTATCAATTTTCGTCAAATTTTCGTCAGTGATGTCATCCCATGAGGACATGTTCCCGTTTACATATCAAGGTCAACAGGTCATCGTGACGTCATCCAGGCGCCATTTTGTCAAATCACATTATCAATCATATCTTCATAACCAATCATCAAAAATTGTCCATATTTACATGACATTAACTTCAGGTCATGGGTCATCAGGTCATGTCGTCAAAAGTCATCCAGAGGTCATGACGCGCGCGTACGCGTGCGTCAAAATTTAAAACTGCTCAAAATCATCCAAGGATCAAACGAGAGTACGTTTCAGGTCATTTCAAGCATTTCAAAAATTTCCGTCCGTGCGCGTCCGTGCGCGCGTTATGCACGTGCGCAGCGCGTACAGAGTGTAAAAACGCCGTTTTTTCGCATGGTTTGTGTTCCTGACACTATTCTTGACAATTTCCAACCATTTACAGGCATTCTCGACATTCCCTAAGGCCACACGCGCGCGTCAAACTTTAAAATCTGCGCGTGCGTCAATGGGCAAAATAGTGTAAAAAGTCGTAAAAACATGCCTCTACAAAAATAACTCTAGCCCTTTAAATAGGCCGTTGACCCCCTAATTTTTTTTCATATTTGGGTAGAGGAGGAATCATAGATATAATTTCATGGGTAATTTGAGCCTTAATTATATTGTAAAGTCATCAACATGGCGTCTAAACTCAAAATTTCATTTTTTCAAAAATGACATCAAATTTTTGCAAATTTGACTATAACTCCTTTAATATTGGTCATTTTTCGCCCAAATTTGGATATGATGTAGCTGAGACAATTCTCTACAAGATCAGTTATCACAATTTTTCATTTTGACAAAGGCATCATGGCGTATTTTTGCGAATAAAGGAGGTATGTCAATTTTTCTCATTTTGCGTGTATTCTCTATGGGACATGACTTTTTCTCAAATCTTGATTCTACATTCCCGTCTTCTTTGAGCAGTATCTTTGTAATTTCTGCTCGATTTTCTTCCAAATTTTAATATGTTATAGCTGAGACTATAAGCTTTTACAAGTGTGCCCTCCAATTTTTGATCAGATGTCGGGATCATGCCCATTTTTTCACTACAAAATGTGATTTCAGAATCCCGTATTTCGTTTACGTGTTATCTCTATTGGAAATATTTTGGTCCATTGGTAAAGCACTTGCCTTCCATTCCGGCGACCCCCGGATCGATTCCCGGTGGGACCATTTTTTTTTTTTTTTTTTTCACTTTTTTTTTTTTTTGGGGGGGGCTTTCATTTTACCATCTTCTTCGTCTATTATAACTTAAACCATCACAAACAATGTAATAAAATGCCTAATTTTGCGTGTTATGTCTATTGGAAAGTAGTGTGCAGTAGTTTGTGTAGAATCTCATTCCCTGTCGTGTATTAAAGCTAAGGGGATAATCTCCCACATGTCCTGCAATATCAAATCGTCCAGTTCGTTATCCCGATTTCTCCAAATCGGCTCAGTCAATTTTCTTCATATTTTCGTCAGTCATCAGTCCTAATAAGGTCAAGTTCCCACATCTTTTTCAAGGTCATCAGGTTATTGTGACGTCATGCAGGCGCCATGTTGTGAAATTCAACTTATGGTCATATGTTCATAACGAAATGTCATTTCTCATTCATATTTGGCATGATTGAAGCTGATATCAATCCGGTCAATCCCAGAGATTTAGACGCGCGCGTGCGCACACGTTCGCTCGTCAGTGCCCCCGCAAATATGAAAGATGACACCCCCAATAACTCCCAAAAGAGGACGTAAATTTTTCTGAATTTCGCCTCGTCCATCACATTTCGACCAAATATTATGCACACCAAAAATCAGATTCAGAGCTCAATTCGTTTTTTTTTTATTATTCATTTTTTCCTTTTTTGACCCCCCCTCTTTTTACGGGGGCAATAACTCAAAAACGAAACCATGAATCTTTTTCAAATTCGACACAGTAATGAGGACTGATAAGAAGTGTTGACGGTGAAAATTTGAGGTTCATGACATCATTATGACGTCATCTACGCTTCATTCAGTGATTTTGGGGTGAAAAATGCCCTTTTCGGACCCTGAAAATGAGCCCTAACTTCAGTTTGCGGGGTGCTAGAGACTTGGGACTTGATTCACATGAAAGAGCAGAAAATTCTACACAAAAAAGGTTTGTGTAGCTCAAACGTTTTAACGGTCGTCTTCAGGGTGAAAATGGCTTTCAAAGTTCAAATTACCCATTTTGCCATAGACACACACGTTATAGGTATTATTAGGTGGTCTGTCGTAATCGACAGATCACCTTTTATATTCGTCCGAATTTTCTTTCTATATTTATTTATTTATTTATTTATTTTTATTTCCCCCATTCCTTGTCCATTCGAAATCTTCAATAGTACTTTATCAATTTTCGTCAAATTTTCGTCAGTGATGTCATCCCATGAGGACATGTTCCCGTTTACATATCAAGGTCAACAGGTCATAGTGACGTCATCCAGGCGCCATTTTGTCAAATCACATTATCAATCATATCTTCATAACCAATCATCAAAAATTGTCCATATTTACATGACATTAACTTCAGGTCATGGGTCATCAGGTCATGTCGTCAAAAGTCATCCAGAGGTCATGACGCGCGCGTACGGGTGCGTCAAAATTTAAAACTGCTCAAAATCATCCAAGGATCAAACGAGAGTACGTTTCAGGTCATTTCAAGCATTTCAAAAATTTCCGTCCGTGCGCATCCGTGCGCGCGTTATGCACGTGCGCAGCGCGTACAGAGTGTAAAAACGCCGTTTTTTTCGCATGGTTTGTGTTCCTGACACTATTCTTGACAATTTCCAACCATTTACAGGCATTCTCGACATTCCCTAAGGCCACACGCGCGCGTCAAACTTTAAAATCTGCGCGTGCGTCAATGGGCAAAATAGTGTAAAAAGTCGTAAAAACATGCCTCTACAAAAATAACTCTAGCCCTTTAAATAGGCCGTTGACCCCCTAATTTTTTTTCATATTTGGGTAGAGGAGGAATCATAGATATAATTTCATGGGTAATTTGAGCCTTAATTATATTGTAAAGTCATCAACATGGCGTCTAAACTCAAAATTTCATTTTTTCAAAAATGACATCAAATTTTTGCAAATTTGACTATAACTCCTTTAATATTGGTCATTTTTCGCCCAAATTTGGATATGATGTAGCTGAGACAATTCTCTACAAGATCAGTTATCACAATTTTTCATTTTGACAAAGGCATCATGGCGTATTTTTGCGAATAAAGGAGGTATGTCAATTTTTCTCATTTTGCGTGTATTCTCTATGGGACATGACTTTTTCTCAAATCTTGATTCTACATTCCCGTCTTCTTTGAGCAGTATCTTTGTAATTTCTGCTCGATTTTCTTCCAAATTTTAATATGTTATAGCTGAGACTATAAGCTTTTACAAGTGTGCCCTCCAATTTTTGATCAGATGTCGGGATCATGCCCATTTTTTCACTACAAAATGTGATTTCAGAATCCCGTATTTCGTTTACGTGTTATCTCTATTGGAAATATTTTGGTCCATTGGTAAAGCACTTGCCTTCCATTCCGGCGACCCCCGGATCGATTCCCGGTGGGACCATTTTTTTTTTTTTTTTTTTTCACTTTTTTTTTTTTTTTGGGGGGGGCTTTCATTTTACCATCTTCTTCGTCTATTATAACTTAAACCATCACAAACAATGTAATAAAATGCCTAATTTTGCGTGTTATGTCTATTGGAAAGTAGTGTGCAGTAGTTTGTGTAGAATCTCATTCCCTGTCGTGTATTAAAGCTAAGGGGATAATCTCCCACATGTCCTGCAATATCAAATCGTCCAGTTCGTTATCCCGATTTCTCCAAATCGGCTCAGTCAATTTTCTTCATATTTTCGTCAGTCATCAGTCCTAATAAGGTCAAGTTCCCACATCTTTTTCAAGGTCATCAGGTTATTGTGACGTCATGCAGGCGCCATTTTGTGAAATTCAACTTATGGTCATATGTTCATAACAAAATGTCATTTCTCATTCATATTTGGCATGATTGAAGCTGATATCAATCCGGTCAATCCCAGAGATTTAGACGCGCGCGTGCGCACACGTTCGCTCGTCAGTGCCCCCGCAAATATGAAAGATGACACCCCCAATAACTCCCAAAAGAGGACGTAAATTTTTCTGAATTTCGCCTCGTCCATCACATTTCGACCAAATATTATGCACACCAAAAATCAGATTCAGAGCTCAATTCGTTTTTTTTTTATTATTCATTTTTTCCTTTTTTGACCCCCCCTCTTTTTACGGGGGCAATAACTCAAAAACGAAACCATGAATCTTTTTCAAATTCGACACAGTAATGAGGACTGATAAGAAGTGTTGACGGTGAAAATTTGAGGTTCATGACATCATTATGACGTCATCTACGCTTCATTCAGTGATTTTGGGGTGAAAAATGCCCTTTTCGGACCCTGAAAATGAGCCTAACTTCAGTTTGCGGGGTGCTAGAGACTTGGGACTTGATTCACATGAAAGAGCAGAAAATTCTACACAAAAAAGGTTCGTGTAGCTCAAACGTTTTAACGGTCGTCTTCAGGGTGAAAATGGCTTTCAAAGTTCAAATTACCCATTTTGCCATAGACACACACGTTATAGGTATTATTAGGTGGTCTGTCGTAATCGACAGATCACCTTTTATATTCGTCCGAATTTTCTTTCTATATTTATTTATTTATTTATTTATTTTTATTTCCCCCATTCCTTGTCCATTCGAAATCTTCAATAGTACTTTATCAATTTTCGTCAAATTTTCGTCAGTGATGTCATCCCATGAGGACATGTTCCCGTTTACATATCAAGGTCAACAGGTCATCGTGACGTCATCCAGGCGCCATTTTGTCAAATCACATTATCAATCATATCTTCATAACCAATCATCAAAAATTGTCCATATTTACATGACATTAACTTCAGGTCATGGGTCATCAGGTCATGTCGTCAAAAGTCATCCAGAGGTCATGACGCGCGCGTACGCGTGCGTCAAAATTTAAAACTGCTCAAAATCATCCAAGGATCAAACGAGAGTACGTTTCAGGTCATTTCAAGCATTTCAAAAATTTCCGTCCGTGCGCATCCGTGCGCGCGTTATGCACGTGCGCAGCGCGTACAGAGTGTAAAAACGCCGTTTTTTCGCATGGTTTGTGTTCCTGACACTATTCTTGACAATTTCCAACCATTTACAGGCATTCTCGACATTCCCTAAGGCCACACGCGCGCGTCAAACTTTAAAATCTGCGCGTGCGTCAATGGGCAAAATAGTGTAAAAAGTCGTAAAAACATGCCTCTACAAAAATAACTCTAGCTCTTTAAATAGTCCGTTGACCCCCTAATTTTTTTTCATATTTGGGTAGAGGAGGAATCATAGATATAATTTCATGGGTAATTTGAGCCTCAATTATATTGCAAAGTCATCAAAATGGCGTCTAAACTCAAAATTTCATTTTTTCAAAAAAGACGTCATCAAATTTATGCAAATTTGACTATAACTCCTTTAATATTGGTCATTTTTCGCCCAAATTTGGATATGATGTAGCTGAGACAATTCTCTACAAGATCAGTCGCCACAATTTTTCATTTTGACAAAGGGATCATGGCGTATTTTTGCGATTAAAGGAGGCATGTCAATTTTTCACATTTTGCGTGCATTCTCTATGGGAGATGACTTTTTCTCAAATCTTGATTCTACATTCCCGTCTTCTTTGAGCAGTATCTCTGTTATTTCTGCTCGATTTTCTTCCAAATTTTGGTATGTTATAGCTGAGACTATAAGCTTTTACAAGTGTGCCCTCCAATTTTTGATCAGATGTCGGGATCATGCCCATTTTTTAACTACAAAATGTCATTTGAGAATCCCGTTTTTCGTCTACGTGTTATCTCTATTGGAAATATTTTGGTCCATTGGTAAAGCACTTGCCTCCCATTTCGGCGACCCAGGTTCGACTCCCGGTGGGTCCATTTTTTTTTTTTTTTTTTTTTTTTTTTTTTGCCTTTCATTCTACCATCTTCTTCGACTATTACAACATATACCATCACAAACAATGTAAAAAACTGCCTAATTTTGCGTGTTATGTCTATTGAAAGTAGTGTGCAGTAGTTTGTGTAGAATCTCATTCCCTGTCGTGTATTAAAGCTAAGGGGATAATCTTCCACATGTCCTGCAATATCAAATCGTCCAGTTCGTTATCCCGATTTCTCCAAATCGGCTCAGTCAATTTTCTTCATATTTTCGTCAGTCATCAGTCCTAATAAGGTCAAGTTCCCACATCTTTTTCAAGGTCATCAGGTTATTGTGACGTCATCCAGGCGCCATTTTGTGAAAATCAACTTATGGTCATATGTTCATAACGAAATGTCATTTCTCTTTCATATTTGGCATGGTTAAGGTCACTGTCATTCCAGTCAAGGTCATTTCGTTAAACGCGCGCGTACGCGTACGTCCGCGCGTCTGTGCGCGCGCAAAATTTAGAAATGATCCAAATCGTCCCAAATTCATTTTGCAAACGTTTCATGCCATTTCAAGCACTTTTCGAAAAATCGCCCATAAAATTGAACCTGTAGGGGCGCTATGCCACTTAGGTTATCGTGGTTATTGTCATCATTATTGTCATTATGATCATCATTATCAATATATCATTATCGTCATTGTCATCACTTATATGACCATATCTTATGATCATTGTCAACATTATGATTATAATCTTGCAGAAATATTATCACACCTGACAAAGCAATTTGCCACAGTGAAAGACAGACCACCTAATTCGTCTTCAGTGACGAATTAAATTTCTAGTTTCAGTTTGTTTTTACTATTCTTTGAATATGCCAAATTGATTGATTATTAGTCATGTTACTCAATTCAAGATTTATTCATGTGCCAGTGCCCAGATCTAATTCTGATTTCACCAAAATCTTCTCCTGCATGTACCTACAGATATGAATAAATGAAAAGAAGTCATCGGAATGGAGGTGATTCAGAACAATGTAGCCCAGAACCTGATGGCCATGTTCCCCATGCGCCCAGCAGAGCTCATTCTACAGTGTGTCACGCACCCCAGAAACTGCTACGAGCCTGTTGACGAGGGAGTCCTTCTCAATCGCTGCATTGATGACCTCCTGTCCAGGGAAGATGCACCTGACGATGACGCTAAGGTCAACATTGACAAGGAGCCTCTGCAGAATGAGGTAGTGGATGATTTTGTGGTTGACGACATCCCAGATGGTGATCCTGTGGTTGTGGATGACCCTGAGGACGTTTTTACAACAATTCCAAATCTCCAAGACCTTGATGTAGAGCCAGACACGGCAAAGAAACAGGAGATACTCATTGATCTCACTGATGATAGTAAGTTCTAGAATTTCATTGTTATACAAAACATTGAACCATTGAATGGATTAACAAATATATTGTTGCTTCTGGACCTACGTTGAAAAATGTATTTTCCCTCTTGAAGCATGCATTCTTAGGAATGTCTCTGGTTGCAATTGGTGAATGCCTGTATTGGAAAAACATTCACCTTTAGTATAGACCCTGTGTCGTTAATATAGTTCACTGATTGTTGTTGAGGATTAAAGACATTGATCTTGAATACATGTAGGCCTGCATAGTACATGTTGGCAACAAGTTGCAGTTGTAACAGTGATTTAGTAAGAGTGTGTTACTGTGTTTCGAACCTGCTCTTACTCACTTTTGGATTTTACATTTACATGTAGCCGAGAAACTCTGACTAAATATGAAATAAAGAATACCATAGGTGCACATTTGCATATGATCTTTTATCAAAAATATTGACTTTCTCTGAATCTCTTACATACTGGAATTCATTGGTCATGATGCTGATGATTTTATTGTGAATTTTCTCTTTCAAATGTCAGAGATGAAATTATGAATCAAGTAGATTGGTTTTGTAACCTAACTAGCCTCTTATACAGTGCGTATAAAAAAAAATGCACACTTTGAAAATATTCTTCAAAAACATAATTTTACAATGTCAGTATGATTTTTTCTTTTACAATTATGGGTTAGGGTCTGTCTCTTCGGATGACAATATGAGTTTTGACAATATTTAACTCTTGAGTGAGTACTGGCTACTTCTGTAAAACTGGCGTTAATTGGTTTGCACAGAAATGTCTTAGTCTTAAATTTGATCGAAAGGAGTATCAGGCATTAACTGCATGTTCTCTGTCAACTACATGTATCAGTAATTGATTTGAACAACCATTTAATCCTTAATGCATGTACTTAAGCTAACTGCACATCCACATCCCTCCCTTCCATGAAAGGATGCAAATTACAATTCATTACAGGAAGATGAACCTAAAATGTTCAATTTTCAATAAGAGAGATTTAAATAAATCCATTTTGACCATTTATTGTTGTTTCTTTCCTTGCCCCATCTTTTCCAAGCAGTTGAGGATGTGTTACTTTCTGGGGCATGTGGAAATGATGCTCTGTAATCCATGATGATATCTTTCGCATGTACATGTACACGTTTAATTGAAGAATAAAAAAAACAAACAATAAATTTGATTCTCTTTTAAATTCTTATTGGTCATTCAAGACATCATTTCTGGGGTCTTGTATCTGTTCGGAGGAAAAAGAAATTTGAAGAAGACACTGTGTAAATCTAAGGTTTCTCCTCCCGTTATTGCATTCAATCTCTCCAACACTCTTCAGGCAATTATGTGTATTGATGCAGATGATTTGTACTGGAAAAGCACCACCTACATGTACAATGGTGTTGGCAGATCATGTGGATTGGGGGCAGTGGCGTATCCAGCAGTGGGTGAAGCTGGTGTAGCTCCTTTTTGAAGGCCCAGGAAAAAAATAACAATAGAACATGCTATGATCAGTATGCTTGTACAAGAACGGGGTTGTCCAGACCTACATTTAACCCCTGTCTTGGGAGCATCCCATCCCCCTCAATTTCTGGATACTCCACTGTGGGTGTACACTGCTAAATGATGGTTCAAATCAGTTACTGATGGTTAATAGAGAAAATGCAGTTACTGCCCGATATGCACATAAAATTCAAGACTGAGGCATTTTAGCGCACACCAATTTTTGCGAGTTTTGCTAACGTAGTCAGTACTCACTCAAGAATTAAATATTGTCAATACTCATAGTGTCATCTGATGAAACAGACCCCCCCCCCCCCCCATAATCATAATGGTGAAAGAAAAATCATATTGATATTGTGAAATTATGATTTTGGAGGATATTTTCAAAGTGTGTATTTTTTTTGGATATGCAGTGTACAAGCTTGAAGCTATATTGGTGTAAGTGTTTCTCAAGTCTTTCCAACGTCCCATTGATGTGATAACCCTGTCTTGGCCTATGAGAGGCTTAGACCTTTAATGTACTTGTATCCAATTTGTACAATGTTATTCTTATTTGTTCTGTCAGGTCCTACATGTAGGAAGGAGGTGAAAGCAGGTGTAGTTACGTGTACAGGTACTGAGATCAGCTCAACGTTGAAAACTGCATCAAGTAAGAAAGATAATTCTCTTGATTCTATATCAAAGGACACTTTAAGGCGTAACATTGATGAAACCGATGGTGAACTTCCAGATGTTCTGGGGTTTCCAGTTCAGTCATGTACCGCACAGCAATCAATACTGAAAACTCAAAAGGAAGCAGCAACATTCTCAGGTAATCCTGTACCATCGTTGGGTAATCATGCACCATCAACATTGCTGGGAACAGCAGCAAGGCCATACAGTCATGGCCCCGGAAATCAAGTAACGGATACTGTCTTGAACTGTAATAGTACCAAGAATCATGTTCTTGGTAGCCTTGGTTTTCAGTCTAAGGTTAATTCACAAGAGCATGGCACATATCACCAAACTGCTACAACTTGCAGCACAGGGATGTCTTCCACAGCAAGAGCGTCATTAGGGGGAACTGTCAGTGCTCATTCAAGACCAGCTGTCTTTGATGAACATGTTCAGTCTCGTTTCCAGTCCAAGAGTAATTCAGGACCTTCCATGCATACCAGTTTTAATGTGAGAAAGGGCGCTGGACAAGAGCTTGACAAACATGGTACAACTACCACTTGTACAGGAGTGGCTGGCACATCATCATTGTTGTTTAAGGGACCATTCAATGCTCAGTCAAGACCAGTTGTCATTAATGGACATTTAGGCCTAAAGACTGCCAATGAACAGAAGCTCCGGAAGATACAGATTCAAGAAGGAAAGGGTGGAAACTATGTTGTGGGATCATCAACTCCAAGGTTCTTGACAGTGAGGCAAGAATTGGATAGGAAGAGAGCAATTCCAGCAACACTTAGTAGGGCACCTAGTGATGAAATAAAATCAGGCACTCTGGTCATGCCACCAACTACTGCTTCAGGCGCTGCTCCAATAAGCAATCTTTCCACACCTAAAAACGAAATCAAAGAAGATAATGTCCGTCCAAAATTAGTTTTTCACAATACTGCTTCTAAAGATGGCTCAAAAAAACCCAGTTCCACAATAACTGTAGGAAGTACTGGTATTCCTCTCAAAATTAAAACTCCAAGTGGCATCCAGATGCATTCCAAAGCAGCTCCCTTACGCAGAGCCCCTAGTGCCAGTTCTTCAAATACTGCATTGTCTTTTCAAGCGGCTTCAACTTTGCAATTGGGCTCTAGTACTAACTCAATATCTATGCCAAACTTGCAGATAAATGGGACCAGTTCTGGGCCAGCTTTCACAACCAAACAAGGAGAACAAATTCGACCTGTAATATTGAAGAGTGCCTCTGTCCTTCGTAGTGGCATGTGTCAAGGGCTTAAAATAGGAACTGGGAAAGTAAATCTACCCCAAAACAGCCTTGCAACCAATATACCTCTTAACCTAAGTAACAATGCAGCTCCAAATCTTGCGGGGAGTATTACGCTGGTGTCAACAAACTCTTCAAATGCACCCCAAGGGCTGATGAAGCAAAGCAACACCCAACATGTAGGTGGAAGCTCCAGACTTGCTATTCCTATTCTTCCCAAGTGTACGGGTGCTGGAGATGTTAAACACGGTAGTGCCTTCAGTGTCGTGAATCAAAGACCTATTCCATCACTCCCACAGACTTCAAGTAGTTTACAGGTTCAGATTCCAAAACCAGTTGATAAGCATGGAGTCAATCAATTAAATCCAGGAAGTGTAAATGATGGACCTCGGGATCGATTGCTACAACAGTGTTTGTTGCGTGAGCAAATGCTGCTCAAGGAACTTGCCAAATATAAGGGCCTTGCCCCTCCCCCACAGCCCCCATTTCCCCTTGATCCACTTCCTCTTGATCCACTCCCTCTTCACCCTCCTGTGCAACCTCTACCACTGCCCGTTCAAGTACCGTTCAAAGACCCAGCTGGAGGACTTGACAAGGTGTCCGTACCTCGGCTGGACCCGGCCCCAAGGCAAGCTATACCAGAGACAACAGGTCCAACAGGTGCTACTCCAAATGATGCAGATGGGATGGAAGCTGCTTCTGTGGAGCTTGAAAACATGGTGCAATTAGTGGTGAGTTTCCTCTCGTATTGACATGGAGTAGTTATAAGTACATGTATATAAGAATTATAAATTGTTTACTAGGCCAGGATTGAAGCTACATGTAAGTATTATTAGATAGCAAGACGTAGCAGTATCTTTGGTCAAACATATGTTTCTACTGCATGCGATATTACAGATTTATTATCTGCTGAACCACTGTGTGACCTTTTGTATTGCACGAGAATGAATTTAATGTAGACTGAGGAGCATGTGGCTAATCTTTACCTTAATCATAGGCTTCACAGATATTATGTACATGTCCATGTAAAGAAATGCAGTTTTTGGACCAACTGATTACTACTGTTGTTAATCTAAGTTGTGACTGCTTATCCAAACAACACAAACCATACAAAGGTCAATGGGAAGTCGGTCCTATTTTCATTGATATCTTATTTGACATATTATTTGATGTAAATATTCTACTTGTTGGACTGGGCTGCACTCTGCCTTTTCATCTGGAAGTTCTAGAGCAAGATATTGGGGGGGGGGGGGGGGGGGAGGGGGGGGGGTTGTACATCTAAGCAGTGTTAAAATTTTAATATTTAGGGGGTCTGTGTGTATGTAAGACCCTTGTAGGTTACTTGGCCATGAGAAGCCAGCACAAATGCATTACACTATCTAAAGCTGCGTTCAGACACAACGCAGTAAACTGGCTCAATAAAACTGCCATGGCAAAAGAAAAACTGTTCTATATGTAAACGAATGGCATGTGGGGTGAACAAATGCCCTTAGTGTAGTCACTCATCTTGGGTTGTAAACTACAGAAATGTGAGGCGCACTATACGTGGCATTTTATTCTTTAGGTGGTTTTCTGCGTCACACACAGGAACAAGGTTTATACAAGCTCTTTTTATCATTTCTTATTCTAGATGAAGATGTTCCCTACTGCTGATAAAGGGATAGTCAGAGGTATGCTCTTAGAGCACAGGAATGTCAATGCTACGTGCAACTACCTTCTGGAGAATTTAGACGCTGCCAGCGGAGGTATTCCTGCTGATAACGCTGTATCAGCTGTGGACAAGGTAAATGTATTTATGTAGAATAGGCATACATGTAGAAGCTAATCATGAGTTCTGGCAAGGGAATTGCATTTTGAGAGAAACTGGTTTGAAAGGGAGTGTAAAGTTTTGGTAAGCCCTCAATTTTTTTTTTTTGGTCAGATTTCTTGGATTTCAGGTGATAAATAAGCATTACTAAGCTTCTGTGAAGATTCTTTCCTCCTCAAATGAAAAAATTAAAATATGACAGGTAAAGAATAATTTAGATACCCGGCTTGGGATGTACTAAATTCAAACAATGTCATTGTGCACTCTTCATACGTGTAAAACCTATGCCTCTGTGACTCACAGAAAACACACTCGCTATATCCATACAAACCACTGAGATTGTTGTGTGGGGAGCGGTCATGGTCGAAGAGACCTAGCGTAGGGCACGGTCTAGCCATGATCTTGCGTTCCTATCTGATAGATACACTAAAATTCTTTGGAAATCATGGATGGAATATCAAAATGTCTCACCAATGTCTCCTTTGATACAAGAAGAACAATATGAGACTATATTCAACTTGTTTTATTCCAATTTCCTTTTTGCTGCCAGAACTATAATTTAGCTTCAAAATAGGTGTACATTGTTTATCATGCAGTAGATTGGTGGTTTGGACTTTGGATCAACAAAATCAAACAAACTGACAAAAACCATGCTGGAAATCACCATTATTGAAGCAATTTAGATGCTGCATGTGCGAGAATACTGAAGGCCCATGTTGTTTGTGCTCAGAAAGCACATTTTTTGTGACTGACAGAAACTAGATTTTTACGTATATCTTACGAAATCTTGTGAAGTGCTTACAATCCCTGTTCTTCACATTGTGATACAAACAAAGTTTGAGTATTCGTTTCAATCAAAGAATTTCTGGTCAAAGATGCAAAAAATTGTTTTACAGTGTACATATATTTAGAATATGTAGTTAATGGTCTAGGCCTAACACAATATTCATTTATGAGGTACATGTATGAGAAAGGCAAGTGTGAATATACATGTACCCTGACAAGTGTACTGGAGGCACCTTCTGTCTGTGTTCAGAAAACACATATATTGTGATGGGTATTAGGTACAAATTTGATTTTAAGCAGAGCAGGATGAGTTTGTGATATTTTTGGAGAAAGCTCTTATTTGTCCAATGTGTCTTAAAATTGTGAGTTTTTATCTAGAACTAAGAAGTGAAAATTTACTGTTATCTTCTTCAGTCATGTATTCCTTTTGGTGAACAATAATTAACCCTTTCAGGACAGGAATTATTTAAAGGGAATCGGTAACTTTGTGGAGGCTTGATTTAGTAAATTGTTGAATTTTGATATAGATTCTTGTATAATAATGTTCAGAAGGATAAATAAATAGTCAGGCATACATGTAGAAAGGTTTTCAAATACACAGTGTTATTATTTAAGATATCTGTGACTGAATACTGCCATTTACGAAACCTTACGGGAGTACGCTTTAGTCTAACACTGCAGTCTTTGGGGGAAATGAGTCTGGCATTTCCGGTCACTTATGTTTACTTTTGTGAAGCACATGATGATTTTGAAGTACATTTTTTTTTCCTGGACTTCATTTTTACACCATATTACATATACTGTTAGCATGTAAAGCCAGGCAGCTCAGATTTTATCAGGCCTCTACAAAGTTACCAATTCACTTTAAGGGCTAAATTGATCACATTTTGTTCTTCAAATGGGTAACAATAATATTTTTCTTATAGTTCTACATGGTTCTGTAAGGTGTAATGTCTTTGAAAACAATATACTATTTTGTCAAGAGGTTGAAAAAAAAATCAAATTTTGATCAAAAACAATGATTTTGAACCTCTCAATGTGTTGCCAATTTAAGAATTTTAAAGCTTATTCCTGTATTTAAAATTCTTAGCATCAAAGGATTTGAAAGCTTATCCTTGTATTTAAAATTCCTGGTGTCAAATGCAATATTGTCATGGAACAAAAATGGACACAGTGGGTGCAGAAATGTTTGCTCTTTCTACTCATGCATCTATATTTTAGAGCTCTGAACCAAAAGGTATTGAGCCAAACCACGAAATGTAGTCAGTTGTCTTGAAAGGGTTCAAAGAAAATCATATTCTTATCCCAGTTTTTTTCTTCTATTTTGCAGGAAAAAGAGAAGGAGATAGATTATCTCAACATTGACCCTCACAAAAGGGGTTTCATTCAAAACTACATTCAGTACTTCAATCAAGGCTTGGATCTACTCTCCAACGATTTCATAAAGGTTAGGAGTAGGAGAAGCATTTCCCCACCAGGATTATTTGACATCTGGGCCCTGTTTCATGAAACTTGTCATCACTGACAATTTACAATAACTACTATAAGCTAGTGAAATCCTTGCATCTGATTGGCTGAGAGCAAATTTGTCGGTAAAAATCACTGACAAGACACTTGATGAAATGCCCCCATGTTATTTTAAGGCATTTAAAACAAATTCTCATTGAATTTACCTATGTACCCTTCTCTTGAAAGGGATGTTATGCTAATTCCACACTGGCGTGAACTCGCCAGGGCGTACATGTTGGTTTCAAGAGACCACATTTATTGGATCTCCACACTAAATAGCCTTAAATATCATGTCTTCAAATTTTTAGAAGTTTGTATTTAGTAAGTACACGCATTTCTATCAATCAAACTTTAAAATTGGTGTTTGAAAACACAAACTTTATGCAAAATACAAAAGTATTTGTAACCGATCCAAGCTCTCTTCACTTACTTGGCCTTGATTTAGTGAGTATCCTGCCTCCCCTGCAAGGTGTTAATTGTCAAGAGCACTTCATGAACACTATGAATTAGAGATAATGGCCAGAATTCACAGAGAGAGAGAGAAAGATTCAAGCTTAAGCTGACCGCAAACGCCATATTTTTCTCCTATCACTGACTAATCCCATCTTCTCAATTGCAGATTAGCAAGACCAGTCTGCGTCTTGTGATGCAACATTTGACCCGCGGCTCGTACGCGAAGACCAAGAAGATCCTCGAGGATACCATCAAGGCTAATCCCAACATCCAGGTACTGATGCATGATGACACCAGGGGATCTTTCTTCCATGTTGAGAGAGGTGAGTTGCGATGACCAGGGGAGCGTTTCATCAAGTGTTTTGTCAGTGATTTTTACCGACAACTGTTATAAGCTACTGAAATCCTTGCGTCTGATTGGCTGAGAGCAAATTTGTCGGTAAAAATCACTGACAAAACGCTTGATGAAACGCTCCCCAGTTTTCATGCCGCCTGGCTGTACAAGTATTTATCTAGAAGTACTTTTCAACTGGAAAACTAAACTCTTCATCAAGTTGTCTTCGAATGTCTGATAATGGTTGTATGACACGTGCCCCGGTGACAATAGACCAGTTCGGAGTTAGCTTGGGTACAAATGACCCCCCAAAATCCACATATCTTTTGCACATAGATACATCCTACTTTGTGCCTTTTAGAATAGTCACTGCCCAAAAGGGTGAAGGTGATTCATGAATACCTTTTGTCAGCCCACTGTAGAAGAATACTTCCAGCTGTGTATCAAAGAATGTCCCTCTGATAAATACATAAATAATGATTACATGACTATCATGAGCATGTATCCAGTACCCGTCTCAGTGGGTTTTACAATTTGGGTACAAATGACCTTTATCTGCTCATGCTCAGATTGTATCTACGAACTGGCTTATTGCTCCGAGTTAACTTTGTGCACTAACGGAATTCTAAATGTCAACCCTTGACCGAACAATATACCTTACCCTAACCCTAACCCTAAACCTAACTTGAAACCCAATTGCTATTCTATCCCTAACCCTATATCTTTAATGAAATAAAGCCTGGATTAGGTGTTGCCAGAGCATATGGCAGAGTACCCTACTTGTCCTTTAAAGTTTGATTATGATCAAGGTGTAGTATTGAAAGGAAAAAGTTGTAATTACAAAGTATCTTGTTTTCTATTTTGTTGGAGCACTTTGGACCTACTTTGAGTCATGTTATGTTAAAGCAATCTGTGAACATTGTCACCACCAATATATACAGGGATGCCACCTTTCCGGCAATTGCCGGAATTTCCCACCTCGTATTTCTTTCCGCCCTTCTCTACAACTTGGAAGAACGCCAGAAAAAAAACAACCTAGGTTTCGATATGTGATTTTCAGTATATATTACCATGTATGTATTGTAGTGTAGGTGCAAATTGTTTGTTAAAGCTGCTGGTTTAAGAGTCTATATCTAAAATTTTTGGACATGCGCTTCCATAATTTTTGAAGTACGTTCCGCATGTATTTGGACGTGTGAAAATCGCAAAACAACTGATCGGAAACTAGCGAGATAACACACATGCTGTGATATGCGATCCATGTGCTTGCAGCTAGCTGTCGCTAGCTAGCTCAAGCGCATGCATGCATGCATGCAGCTTGCACACACGTGTGCGTACGTATGTAGCTACTTTGTGAGCTAGCGCTAGCGGCAGCTAAGCTACATGTAAGTGAATCCTACGCAGAACGTTTATCACCGCTGACTGGACTTTTTTGACACTTAGAAATTATTTAGATTAACCTGAACTTCAATCTTGGCAAGTCACTCATTGGGTATAAGTGAGATCACTTGCATAAAATAATGCTGTAAAGATATAAAGAATGAGGTTTCTGGAACCTGGCCGCAAGGGACTTCACGCTTGTGATATGCGTTTCGTGCACATTTTGTCTCCCCCCCAAAATTGCCAGTGGCATCCCTGTATATGAAATTTTCTATTCATTGAAATTTTTCATTAATCTGTTGTAAAAGTGAACCTGAAATATCTGCTTGTTTGATTCACAGAGTAGTGATTAAGTGGTATGTCCCTTGTAAAGTCAAGACATGAAGTTAACCATCACATCTCTGTATGTTGTCGCTTTCTCTCAGCAGATGGCCGTAAGTTTGAGATCCGACTGATGAAGAAAGCTCGCAAGCCAATTCATATCTTCAACACCATGCACCCTGAACTCCAAAAGGAAGTGGACTTCTACAAGAATTATCTCATTAGTGAAACAGAGGTAAAGGCCAGTATGCTACTAAATTTATACTAAGTGCTTGGTTTAAGGTTGGTTGAAAGTTGAGTTTATCACAGAAGGTTTAGACAGAGGTTTAAGTTTTTTCTTTGTTAAACATAACTTATATACAGTGTTTGGGTTTAATTGAATTAGTAGAACATAGGCCAAAGGTTCTTGGCTTCCCAACCAAAGTCCTTTGAGGGTTTCAATTCTGTCACACTTGTTAAAGGCAAGATCGGCTCAAGTGACATTTAAGGAAGCGTAGCATCCAAGTCGGAAAGGGTCTGTGAGGAGGACGTTCCCCCTAAAAAAATTCCCACTACCAGGCCATATACTGGTATTGAATATGTAAAAATGTCTACCCCATTTTCACTTTTGCATGTAAACATGCATGAAGTGTTTTCTCAAGGGAATGTTTTCTTAGGGAATGTGTTGAAATATGCATAGATTGATGCATGTTTTATAATTGTTTTGTTTTACCCGAGTTGATATTCAAATGTGTTTGCATTTTCATTGATTTTTATTTCTTATCTGTACTTCTTGTATTGTAAATCCATTTCAGAAATCTGATTTTGAGGTTGCGTTGAAGCTGAATGAGGATCAGTATGAACAGGTAAGCTGTACATTGGTAATTATGTCACAGTTTTTTAATGTATTTGTTCTTGTTTAGAAATGAGGCAAACAGTACTGTGAACCTTTGGGACTACAAGTTGGTGTACGTTTGCAATGTTGATATAATTTAATTAGGATACATTAAATAGTCATGTAAATCACGGTTGAAAAGAGAATGATTCTGCACACACATTTTTGCGTTAGGTCTGGTTTTTATTAGTTGTTACTTACACAACCATTGTCGAGTTAATGTATGATTTGTTTCAGTCAATAAATTTTTGTTTATTTGATGCATCTAAACAAATACTGTACTGTTAGTCTACATGTATTCCCATTCTGGACCAAGATTTTTTTCTTTCTCCTGTGAACATCCATTAACCCTTTCAGGACAGGAATTATTTAAGGGCTAAATTGATCACATTTTGTTCTTCAAATTGGCAACAATAATATTTTTCTTTTAGTGCTACATTGTTCAAATAAGGTGTAATGTCTTTGAAAACAATATACATGGTTAGAAATTTGTTGAATAGTTGAAAGAAATTGCCAATTTTGATGAAAAACAATGATTTTAAACCTCTCAATGTGTTGCCAATTTAAGGATCTCAGAGCTTATTCTTGTTTTTAAAATTCCTGGCATCAAACGCAATAAGGTCATGCAATAAAAATGGACATGGTGTGTGCAGAAAATTTTGCTCTTTCTACTCGTGCATCTGGTATATTTTTTAGAGCTCTAAATCCAAAGTTATTGAGCCAAACCACAAAATGTGGTCTATTGTCTCGAAAGGGTTAACTCTTACTGTGCCAAGGGGTTTAGCTCTCTTCAAAATTTTACCAAAATGTGATCAATGCTTACTTTTCAAATGTCTGCACTTTATTAACCATCTGTTATTTCACAAAATATTGTGTACAAAACTTGTAGGAAATTTATTACCATTTCTTATGATACCAAACATAACTTTACCCAACTTTATGCATAAGAATGACTGAAAATTACATTTGAGTTTCTTTTTTTTCCATTATATTTCGGTTTATCATTTGTTTACTATTGTTTAATGTTGAAATAAGGTAATATCTTTTTAAAAATCTGGAATTTTCTCTGAAATTTTCTATGGTAGCATATAATTGTAGTCATATATTTAGAATGCTTGATTTATGCTCAAAATTTTGATATACATTGACCTGTATATACCTTTCCTGTGGTCGAGCAATTGGTGAATGAAAATGACAAGTCTATCTGTCACATATACGTGCCATCGGCACTGAAAGAGTTAATCCATTATAGAGTGTGGTTGATGGTACCTGGAAGTGACCTTTGAGAATATGATACCGTGTCTGGCAGGACATCTCCTCTGTCAGACATGTCTACAGAGGTACCCCAAGGAAACTGAATTTGAAACGGAACTTGAAGCGGAACTCGAAGCAAAACTTTTAGCTGAACTTGAACTTAAAGGAGAATGAAACCCTGGGGAAAAATCAGTTTTAATGAAAAGAGAGGATAGAAGCAATATAAAAAATAGTTCCATTCAAAATTGGTTACGAAATGAGAAAGTTATGAAAGTTTGAAAAGTCTCAATTTACTTTCTATGACGATTCTCAAATTGGCAATGTTGCATCTTAGTAGTACAACTCTCCATATGTTTTGTACACAAAATGTCACATTTTCCCCATTATCTCTCAAGGTGCAGCTTGTCTCCTTAGCTCAAGATATATCATGAGAAAATGTTTTTGACACAACATATGTTGAGTTCACAAAAAGACAAGCAGTATCTTTAGAGATAATGGAGAAAATATGAAATTTTGTGTTCAAAACATATTGAGAGTTGTACTCCTAAACCTACCATTTTTAATTTTTAAATTGCTTCTCTCTGTCCTCTCTTTTCATTAAAATGGATATTTCCCCAGGGTTTCACTCTCCTTTGAAATTCTGTTTTCACTCTTGTGGAGTTGTCCAGTCCTTGACCAAATGTTTTTGTAATATTTATTTTCAGGAGGGCCAGTTGATAGAATGTGGTTGCTGCTACCTGGAGGTGACCTTTGAGAACATGATCCAGTGTCTTGAAGGACATCTCTTCTGTCAGACCTGCCTACAGAGGTACACCAAGGAAGCTGTCTTTGGCCAGGGCAAGGCCACATTGTCCTGTCTAGAGGATGGCTGTGATAGTGTCTTCCCAAGAAGTGGGTGTTTTGTGATAAATTCACTTAATTGAGTATATGTTAAATCAAAATAGATGTGAGGGGATTCCAGGTAAGAAGAGTTTGAATTGAAAAAAAAAAAAATGGGTTTGAATGGTCATTCATCTCTTTATTGTCCTTGGTGAATGAAATTTGGACTGTGACTGGGAAACAGGCTCCATACTTGTGTCTGTGTAAAAGATGTTAAATTGGACTTTTCTCTGTTATTTCATGACTGACTTTAGTACTGTGTGATTTATCTAATGGGGCTCAGTGGTTTCAACATCTTCACAGAATTCTGTAATTCATTTTTTCCTGCTTATTTATGCAATTTTATTCAATATCACAAAAAAAAAAAAAAAATTTCATCATAGAGACCTGCCTGCTTGGAAGTGATGTATCTTGCGTACTGCATAATTTACTGGTTCACCTGTTTGGGTCTTTTTTGTTCTTTTTTCAAATCACAGGTCAGCTGGAAAAGACACTGACTAAGGAGATCCTTGTAAAGTATGATGAGCGGGTTGTGGAGGAGTCTATCAACATGGCAGACATGGACAACCTGCTACGTTGTCCTAACTGTAACTATGCTGCTGTCCTGGATAAGGATCACAAGGTCTTCTCTTGCCCTGAATGCCACAAGGTACGTGCAAATTCACAGAGGAGGTTAGGAAAGGAAATGAAGCTTTCTAACATGAGTCCGATACACATGGACCCCCCCCCCCCCCTCCCAATATAACTTCAGACCTTCAGAACCTTCTCAATGTTATTGTAGGTCCTGTTCTTGCTTATGCACCCAAAAAAAACTTACAGGACCTGTGCGAAAAATGTTACTGGGGGAGCCCTGTTTTTTGGGCAAGGTATGAAGGGTGTCTTGGTAGGAGAAATTCTGTGAATGCAGTAAAGTCAGTACAGATTAGCAGTTGAGATTTCAGGGTTCTTGCTAATTTTTCTGATAGCAGGTAATTTATCATTCACAGGCGGTTACTCCAAAAAAGCAACAGGGGTCTGGGGGCAGTGAAGCCCCCAGCGGGGTCCAGGGGCAGCGCCCCTAGCTTTTGCAAGAATTGATAAGGTAAAATCGTCAATTCTTCCAATCTTCCAGACGCTACATGTACAAGGAAATTACTTCTTTTAAATAAAGAACAAGGCAACACTAAACAGGTTTAAAATGCCAGCTCAGATGACATTGGTGTTATTTTATTTAAAATCCATGTTGTTCAGAAAGTGAATGCATGATTTTTTTTTATATCTGCAGCTATTCTTGATATCCTACAGTCATATGATTTGCACAAGTGAATGAACACAATGAACTCTCATGATTATGATCAAATTTACCACACTGCAGCGTTACAAAAAGGCTAGGATTACCGTAAATAACGTATAAACCCCTGTCGTTAAATTAAACGCACCCCCAACTTTCGACCCCCTGAGCAAAAAAATAAATTAAAAAATCATGATAAATTCAAGTCATGTTCTTATCAAAACGGCAAAATCTAGAGGCAAAAGCATAAAGAAATGATTTAGAAAAGTGTAAAACAAAATTGTACTTTAATTGGTTGTTTCCTGTTTTTTAACTCATTTTCAAAGTCGGGGAACTCTTCGAATCTGAGTCGTTGACCAAAATAAGGCTTGCTCCAAAGACGTGACAAGCCCTTATCAAAGTACAGATACGGTACAGATTCGTGATCGTATCTTAATCACTATCAAAGTGAAAGAAAACATCACAAAACACACATTAACAATACAGATAAAGGCAAACTGATACCTTGCTTAAGAAAATATTTCTAGATAAATCCAAGAACTATCACAGAAGTTTCATGTTTGAAGAGCTATGGCGCAAGGTTTTTCAACAAAATAATCGATCCCAAAACATTTGAAGTTTCCCTCATTTCATACCCATGCAGAGGTAGGTTTGCTCCCCTGCTCCAGCGGCCCAGCAAGTTTGCAAGTTCTGCTAAAATGAGAGAAACGTCTCTGCACATAGCTATTGCATAAATTAATTTGCATACTAACTCAACCAATGCGCATTGGTTGAGCTAGTATGCAAATTAATTTATGCAGAAGCCATGTGCAGAGACTATTCTCTCATTTTAGCAGAATGTGCAAACTCTCTGGGCCGCTGGAGCAGGGGGAGCGAACCTATGGAGCGAACCTACCTCTGCATGGGTATGAAATGGGGGAAACTTCATACGTTTTGGGATCGATTATTTTGTTGAAAAACCTTACGCCATAATCTCTTCAAACATGAAACTTCTGTGATAGTTCTTGGATTTAGCTAGGAATATTTTCTAAAGCAAGGTATCAGTTTGCCTTTATCTGTATTGTTATTGTGTGTTTTGTGATGTTTTCTTTCATTTTGATGGTGATTAATAATACGATCACAAATCTTTACTTTGACAAGCGTTACGTCTCGAAGCCTTGCTTGGTCCAGTGATAACTCCTTGCTTGGTCAATGGACTTGAATTTTGGGTAGCCCTCATTGAGAGTAAAGCTGCCACCGTGGTTTAATTGTGCCGGGTTTGTGTCACGGCATGAACCTGTTTGTGGGTTGTATGTATACGCAAGTTACGCTTTTGATTTTAACATCAAAATTAATTTGTAAAAATATGTCGTAGCATTTAGACTTACAAAACAGTAAATGAATTCTCTTTGATCATATAAACAGGACCTTAGCCCCCTAAATTATTGTCAGTTTTGGTGATATATGACTCTTCATTTGTTTTGGGCTTTTTTAAGCCCAGCATCGTGTATTACCCGCAACCCCGACTTATGCTTATTCCGCACGCGCGCTAGCCCTCGTCGAGTCAGTTTAGTTTTGTTTCTTCTTGCTTTCTCGATCTCTCGCTCATTGGCTGTGTTTAGAGCTGTTTCTTCCCGTTTCTTTACGACCGCTTTCACAACACCGCTGTGAAGCTTGTGTAAACTGAAATTTGAGATAGCGACTTGTTGAACTGAATCGAGACTGATTTTATATAATATATATATATATATATATATATATATATATATTTTTTTTTTTTTTTTTTGTGAGGCCACAGCCGGTTACGATCGGCGTTACAGCCGGAAAAAATAGCCGGTTACCGGCTATTAACAAGAACCCTGAGATTTGGAAATAGTATGAGACCCCAAGATGAAGCATTGATTGCATTGTCATTTGTGTTGCTTGACCCCGGTGTAGTAAATTATTTGTTGTTTTGGATTTCTTCTGTTTAGGAAACTTGCCGAAACTGTAAGGAACCTTGGAAGGATCACTATGGTTTGGAATGTGATCAGGTGAAGAAACAGTCCACCATGAGACTCACATAGTAAGTCCTGTCATACTTAACCTTTTTAATAGACACTGCCTTTATGTAACAAAGACTCACAAAGAGACTCGCCATGAGACTCTCATAGACACTGCATGCTGCATACTTATTTTATGTGATGTGCACAATAAGTGTTAGTGTCGATCTTGAATGTGAACAGGTCAAGAAACAGTCTACGATGAGACTCGCATAGCAAGTTCCTTTATACTGGATTCTCATTTCATGTAATGTGTATGATAGGTGTTGGTATAGATCTTGTATGTGAGCAGGTCATGAAACAATCTTCATTCAGACTCTAATAGTTAGTCCTTTTATAGTGAATGATGATTCATATTGTAGTATATCTCTTTATACTGAAACTGATTTTATAAAATCTGTATGATAGATGTCATTGTAAATATTAAATATTGTCAGGTTGTGAAACATTCCATTGTGAGACTCTCATAGTTATCATCAAATTCTTTCTCTCACACACACTATGTATTTTCATCTCTCTGTTTTTTTTCTTTTCTCTTTTCCTCTCCCCTGTCTATCCTTTTTTGTGTGTACAGTCAAGAGAGAATGACTGAAGCCAAAGTGCGGACATGCTACAAATGTGGGACAAAGTTCACCAAGTCTGAAGGCTGTAATAAGGTAAGAAATGTTTTCTTCTTGTTAATTTGCCCAAGTTAGATTTTCCTGTCCTTATCTCTTACAGTGCAGCCAAGTATACAAACATGTATCACTAATCAAAATTGTATTGAATTGAAATGGTACTCCATAAAATCCACATGGTAGTTGAGGGTTGGGCAATAGCTGTAAGGTATTCGCCAATGGGGGCGCAAAATTACTTTGGTTCTGACACCTACTTTCAGGTCCGGGCATGTGTTAAGCAAGGATTGTGGGGAAGAGAAATTGAAGAAGAAGAGTACTGTATAAGCTGTTTTTTTCGCGTACAGATATTTTCACGATTTTGGACTAGGTAGGGAAATTCGCGAGGGTTTAATTTCGCGATTTTTGTGATGTTTTTGTTACTATAAACAGCCATATATTGAAGTGGAAATTTTCGCGAGGAGCGACTCGCGAAAATCGCGAAAATCGCGAAAATAAAACCACCGCGAAAATAACCACTTATACAGTACTTTTGATGGATTGTTTTAAAGAAGTGGCTTGAGAGGAATAAAAGGCCAGAGGTTGGAACTGATTAAGAAACCAAGAGACAGGGACTTACTTTTGACAACATGATAAATTAAAGTCTGTCATCTGGGGGGGGGGGGGGGGGGAAGAGAGAGAGAAAGAGAGAGAGAGAGAGAGAGAGAGAGAGAATATGTGGATCTATCCAAAAATGTTATTTCAAATAGAAAAAAAAAATATGGTTCGATTTTTTTTTTTTTAAAATCTAAGATCTATCTAAGATTTCCAGTCATATAAAGATGAACACCATTTCTTACATATTTTTTTTGTCCCCGCCGAACGAAGTTCGCGAGGGGACTATGAAACGGGCTCCGTACGTGTGTGCGTGTGTGTGTGTGTGTGTGCGTGTGTGTGTGTGTGTGTGTGTGTGTCCGTCCGTCCGTCCGTCCGTCTGTCCGTGTGTGCTCAAATGTTAGAAAATGCTACTTCTTCGTCATTTCTTGGCCGATTTTGATTCCGATTGTTTTATCTGATAGGGCTGGGTGGGGGCTTCCAAACTTCTACACAGAATTTTGAAATTCATTAATTATGCAAATTTATGCAAGTTTATTCAAAATCGACGAAAAATGCTACTTCTCCTCTATTTCACATCGGATTTTGATTCCGATTGTTTTATCTGATAGGGCTGGGTGGGGGCTTCCAAACTTCTACACAGAATTTTGAAATTCATTAATTATGCAAATTTATGCAAATTTATTCAAAATTGACGAAAAATGCTACTTCTCTATTTCACATCGGATTTTGATTCCTATTGTTTTATCTGATAGGGCTGGGTTGGGGCTTCCAAACTTCTACACAGAATTTTGAAATTCCAATAATTATGCAAATTTATGCAAATTTATTCAAAATTGACGAAAAATGCTACTTCTCCTCTATTTCACATCGGATTTTGATTCCGATTGTTTTATCTGATAGGGCTGGGTGGGGGCTTCCAAACTTCTACACAGAATTTTGAAATTCATTAATTATGCAAATTTATGCAAATTTATTCAAAATTGACGAAAAATGCTACTTCTCCTCTATTTCACATCGGATTTTGATTCCGATTGTTTTATCTGATAGGGCTGGGTGGGGGCTTCCAAACTTCTAGACAGAATTTTGAAATTCATTAATTATGCAAATTTATGCAAATTTATTCAAAATTGACGAAAAATGCTACTTCTCCTCTATTTCACATCGGATTTTGATTCCGATTGTTTTATCTGATAGGGCTGGGTGGGGGCTTCCAAACTTCTAGACAGAATTTTGAAATTCATTAATTATGCAAATTTATGCAAATTTATTCAAAATTGACGAAAAATGCTACTTCTCTATTTCACATCGGATTTTGATTCGTATGTTTTATCTGATAGGGCTGGGTTGGGGCTTCCAAACTTCTACACAGAATTTTGAAATTCATTAATTATGCAAATTTATGCAAATTTATTCAAAATTGACGAAAAATGCTACTTCTCCTCTATTTCACATCGGATTTTTATTCCGATTGTTTTATCTGATACGGCTGGGTGGGGGCTTCCAAACTTCTACACAGAATTTTGAAATTCATTAATTATGCAAATTTATGCAAATTTATTCAAAATTGACGAAAAATGCTACTTCTCTATTTCACATCGGATTTTGATTCGTATGTTTTATCTGATAGGGCTGGGTTGGGGCTTCCAAACTTCTACACAGAATTTTGAAATTCATTAATTATGCAAATTTATGCAAATTTATTCAAAATTGACGAAAAATGCTACTTCTCCTCTATTTCACATCGGATTTTTATTCCGATTGTTTTATCTGATACGGCTGGGTGGGGGCTTCCAAACTTCTACACAGAATTTTGAAATTCATTATTCATGCAAATTTATGCAAATTTATTCAAAATGGCTGAAGGTTCATAATGTTTTCATGTTTTATATTTCAGTTGTATACATGCATTGTTGGTATTCTCTTCTTTTGCATGCAGTAACATTATTTTATTCACTAAAGTTTTTCACTGAAGTTTTAAGGTTCAGGCTAGTTAATTTCCACAGATCTGCACTTCCGGCGGGGACATTTATTACGCATTGCGTAATTTACTCATTCACTTGTTCATAGATGTATCTTTTGAAAGATATACAATCTACTAAAAGAGTAAGGTCCCCCGTGACGCGTTTCGATATAACTCAAGAAATATTTGATGAAATTTGTTCAATTATGCATCATTGTGTCATTACTGGTTGTAACAAGCCCCCATGGACAAATTTCACCATATATTTCGAACTGCCACATTTCATGCCATGCAACTTTATGAATTTTCCTTCAAGTCCTGCGCATCTTTTCTCACCAATTCCCGAAAATTTGTTGTGCAGTAAGGGTTAAGAAGTGTTCAGGGGGCACCAGCTTTTTTGATTGAGTATACATGTATTTCAAATAATTATGACAGAAATCAACCATTTTCCTCTTGCATCTAGATGACATGCCGGTGTGGGGCCAAGATGTGCTACATCTGTCGTCAACCCATCAAAGACTACAGTCACTTTGACAACAAGGCTGCCCCTCCTCGTGGTCAAATCTTTATGCAGAGACCAGGGGAGAAGTGCCGACTTTGGACTAATTCCAATGTGAGGATTTGCTTGTTCTTTCGGCATTTAATGATTTAGTTTTGTAGTTTGTTGATTGTGCATGTAATAACGCCTGTGGATATTATTTGTTGCTGTTGATCCAGAATAGGCAGTTTCTTGATAGATATATGAAGAGGTTGTACACAAAAGCAGAGGAATGTCATTTTCATTAACATTAAATGAATCCTGGCATGATATAAACCGTGGACGTGGCTACCCGGTGCCCTAGTCTAGTGGGTAGTTGTCCCTGAATCAAAATTTTTGAGCTTTCCTTCTTGTGTTACCTTTACCCCGTTAGGAGGATGATGATAGAGCAGTCAAGGAGATTGAGAGAGAGATGAAAGCAGAGGAGAAAGCCTTGAGGGAGAAATCAGCAGCAGGTGAGGATCAGTGATAGTACAGAGGAAAGTCGATATAACAAGGTCATCGGGACCAACAGATTTTCCTCGTTATCGCAGAAACCTAGTTATAACAGAACATACATAAAAATGCACATATGGTACTACTTGTACATTAATGAATCTACTGAGTATTGCTGCTACTGTTATTAACTCATTTCATTGCCATGAAGTCATATATAATTTGTTGATTCTGACTTTAATAACTAATAAAGTACCAAACTATTTAGGAAAATGCAAAAAAGAACTTTAATTTCAAGATGCTGAGTTACTGACAACAAGCGAGTCAGTCATACTTTTCCCCCTGCTCATTCATAATTCATTATCTAAGACCCAGTCGGCCAGTCATGTCAGCCCCTTCAATAAACTGGCAGACTGCTGCTCTGACTAGCTTCTGGGGTCTTCCATGACGTATCCGCTAACAATTATCCAGTCATAATCATTGCCAGAATTCTTTAAAAAGATGATTCAGTGGGTAATGTAACAAGTGAGATTCATTTCTGTAGGAGTGGATAAATTTGTTGAACAGTTTTTTTTCTCATGAATAAATTGAGATGAAGTGGTTCAGCTAAGGAGCCTGGAAAGTTGTGTATTAATATTTCCCTGATAACAGGTTGGCCATCAAAATGAATGTTGTTTTTAACTGTCTATGGAGATCTTGATTTCTTTTAAACAATGATTTAAGTTGCTCACTGATTACAATTGCAATATAAAATTATTAACATATTTTAACCATTTACATTCAGGACATTATCACAAAGCATCGTAAAGTATTCTCACTACATTTTATAGAAAGGTAGTCTTCAATACATAAAAAATACAACCTTACAAAGAGCCCTGTTGTATATAAAACAATTGAAATACAATATAAAACAGTTATAGGATAATGAAATCAATGTAATAGATTTTAAAATACATAACAAAACAAAACAAATGAAAAAGATCCATTAAAAATGGAAAGAAGTATAATTATTCACATATTCCCTTTTTGTCATATATTTCACAGACCTGAAGAGACCAAGCATAGCTGGTAGTGATGAGGGAGGCGGCAGTGATGCTAAGAGACCAAGAACAGGCTGACAACAGACACAGCCAGGCAAGGGAAGGTGTTTGAATGAATCAAATCACTTACAACTCAGGGATGCCTCGGATCCCGTAACTGCAAGGGTGAGGCAGTTGCAACGGATGTTGTGTTCCAGGACAGCTCTTGATAGTTTAGTTGTGTCAGGAGCAAGTCCTACATATTCTCATTTCCAACTCGCTAAATAATTGATTATAGTGGTCCTGATGATTGTTTAAATGAATATCGAGAGCATGATACCAAGTAAAAGAATGCTTTTAAAACCGCTCTTTGAAATTGTTTCTTTATACTCTGTAATGTATGGGGCATGGCTATAAATACCTATGTTGAACTTGTTTTAGGCTATATGGTTTTTGTGCATGAAATGGAAACTGAGAGTAGAGGTATTGTCAGGCTCTTGTTTTACCTGCAAGAAAAATTCCAGCTGCGAAGTTGTCTGGTGTGTGGTACAAATACACAATCACAAATTAAAAAAATAAACAACCCAAATCACCCATGGTGGGGTAAAATAGCCTAGCAAATTTCTTGTTGAAATGTGCAAACATCGCAATGCTGTCTCCTGTAATCTCTCATGATCCGTCCAGTAGTACAATATGTTATTGACATTGCACTACATTTATGGCTTGGGCGGTACACGTAGTGTTTTGATTCGGTAATCCCATTGACTTCTTTCTATTAGCGTGGGAACAAAAATGACATATCCTGACTACTGCCATGGCAGCGGATTCCCTTCTAGCACAGCTCAGTCTAGAGCATTCCTGATTGGAAGTGTTAATGTCAAAGCCGAGCTAGAGCACTCTGTTGAAGTGACCCTTTGGGTCTGTCCAGAGATATTCAGACATGGCAGTGTAAAGCACTTTAAAATAACCCTCTGTGCAGCAGCATTAAATTCAGAAAGCGTAGTGGACTTCATATTTGTGCTTCTTGTGAAACACAAATGATTGTGCATCTGTATTTTTTGTTGTTGTTTATTTTACCCCAGACATTATTGGCTCTTGCCATTCATTTCCCTACCCAATTTTCCATGACAACTTTTTGAGGTTGTCTGTTGTGCCATGTACATGTATGAATAGGGCTTAAATGGGGCTGTGGTCAGGGAAAGTTGAACTTGTGAATTATTATGTCGCATAGGAGAACACTTGGTTATGAAGGAATTTGTAAAGATATTGTTCTTTTTTTATTATACCTCTATGTTTGAATATATGTGCATAACTATACAATCATATCCTAAGTGCCTTTATAGTCTAAGAAATGACAATCTCACCAACTATTTTCATATGTTCTGTCTTTGCCTAGAGATTTGTGAATGAGAAAAGAAATAATAAGTGATAACTCTCTGTGAGTTACTAGGTATGCTTGAATACAGAGCAGTGAGGTTGATCATGTAAAATTAGAAAGTCAAGCAAATGCAGTCAAAACTCACTATAACGAGGACCTGTGGACCATGAAAACTACCTTGTTATGTTTTTTTTTGGAGGGGGGGGGGGAGTAAAATAACCATTTCTGGTCTTCTTTATTTCTTTGTTTCTTCAATAATATACATACATTTATTTATTTTATCCGGTTTTTTTTTACATTCCAGTCATTTGTTTCCATTTTTCTCTAGTTATACTTGGTTTTCTAGTTGAATTCTTTTCTATTTCCAGACAATAAATCCCCAAATAATGCAAACTATTCAAAAGTCTCTTTTTTGTTTTTTTCATTTTCGGTATCTTTCCGACAAAACCTTTGTAAATAGCAAAAAGTGCATAATTAAAAATTATATCAACATCCTTTTTCTTCTTTGACCCTAAGTCGTTACCATACAATACATGAAACGATTCAAACTGAAAACTAGACAAAAAGTGTTTTTGTATATTCTTTTCAACCTCTTTCCAAAACAGTAACTTATTTACAAAGAAAAAACATGTGCATACAGTCACCTGGATGATTACAAGTATAACATAGATCAGTGTCGTTTACCTTCCATGTAAATGAATTAATTGGTATCGCCAGAATATTGTACATGCATTTGAAATTAAAATCGATTAACAAATTGTTCCCTATACCATGAAAACTACCTTGTTATACCAGGAATCTTCTTATATTAGGGTAAACCCCCCCCCCCTAAAATATAAAGACCCGGGACCAGCAAAATTACCTTGTTACATCAGGAATTTTCCACTGTATTCTTTGCAGCTTCCTGTTCTGGGTTCAAGCACTTAATAGGTACTGTAAACGCTGTTATTTTCACGCGATTAAATTTTCGCGCTGAGCGACCCCAAAACATATTTGCTGGTTCCTAAATTCACGGTGCACAATTACACGCTCATATGTACACCCATTTCATTTATTAATTTACACACACGCAGTCCATGCAAATGCTTACGGCATGCGCTCATAAATGAATTGGACACATACACATATTAATGTGCCGAAGCGCACAATTCAACCCGCATAGGAAATCAGGCTAATATTTCAGCGAGTTCTAGAATTCACGCTTGCCAAAAATAGCGCGAAATTCGCGAAAATTAATGTACCGCCAATATTTCTGCATTTACAGTATCTTATTTTTCACTCTACAGAATTTTTTTGTTACTTTTCTCACTGTTTTGTTTGATATTTTTGATGCTGTCTAACCTTGACAAAATCAAATTTACTGTGGGTTGGTACTTAACATAGACAAATCATAGTGAAGAGTGGAATGTGAAATGAACATTTATTATTCTAGAGATATAGCTGGAACTACTTATTTGGTAAGAATGAATTACTAAGACTCTGTTCATAGACTTTATACAGCCATTACTAGGGTACTGGGGGCTCAAATATCCTCACAACAGCCTTATCTTGAGTAAGGTAAAAAACTTGGAATATTGTTTAGTATAGATGATAATGAATATATTATATATATTTTTCGTACATAAAGTTTGATAATACTTTGTCTTGATGTTAAATTTATTCCTTTTTTTTGGTGTGTAAATAGGATATGAATGAGAACTTTCATAATGTGATGAATAGAATTCTTGCTCAAAAGAAGGATGTGTGCTTTTGAAACTGTCTTCCTCTCATTTGTAGAAATTTGTACCTGTGCCATTTAACTTGGTATTTCAACCACCGCTTGGCACATTTTGTCAAAATATGTTGTAAGTGGTATTCCAAATATTAGCTTGACTGCCAAACTTGATTTGTGTTCCTAGGAATTTAAAGAACACCAATCACATGTTAGTAACATTTCTGTATAAGGATCACAAAGTGCTGTATTATTTGATTGAATTCATGTAGATATACCATACAAGGATGACTTCAAATACAATGCAATAACACATATTTTAGGAATAAGGAAACAGGAATTTATTGATTGAGATGAAATGCTCAAAATTTTTAGGGGCAGATATAGTAGATATGTCCCCTGAAAAGGATTGCTCTTCAAATGCTCTCACATTCAAAATATGACAAGAAAAAGCTGAAATGTTCGGGCCAAACATTTGTGTGTGGTCCCATGTACACATTTCTGTGTGCAGTGCCTGTGACTTTCGGCAGGATTGAGTCAATTTCTTTTCATTTTGGTGATTCCAAAACCTTACAGCATACACCAATCTTATGTGCTTTATAATCAACCTTTCCCCATTGCTCTGAGACAGTTTCTTTCACAATGCAATCTCATGACCAGAACTCAACTTGATCTGTAATTTTTAATCTCATTCTATCCATAGAAAAAGTTATCAACTTATTTTTGACATTGGGCTCTTCTTAACCCGTTGGATACAATTTGAATTTGATATGACACATAATTATTTTCCATAGGCTCCTGCCTCAGTTATCTTAGGCGTAGTATTCAGTGGGTTAAATGCAAATGACATAGTTCTAAGCAGAAATTGAAATCAATGTTAGTACAACCTCCTCTACATGAGGATGTATGAAGTACAGTTTAAGAAATGTAGTCTACTTTCACATTTTCTTCATTATTCTCACAGTTCACTTTGCATGTACCAGGTATAAGAAATTATCTCTCGATGCTTCACCCTATTTGATGTGGTGCAAAGATATCTGAAGATGGCCGTATGACACAATTGACCTGTTCACAAAGTTATTCAAATTTATGGATGTTTCTTTCCTGGGGACCTAGTAACAAGGTATTCCATTAACCTGTTATTAATGAATGAACTGCAATACTTGGAATCCAGTTTGCATACATTACTTGTTGCTATGTCTGACAAGCCTCTGACAAGCTTTCAGGTTGTCAAGAACAACCTTTGTTTTGAAAGTATGCATAAAATTTGAATATATTTGTGAACAGGTCTATTTTGGCCAACTCGGCTCAAATAGGAAACAGCTTCTTGCATGTTGCTTTGTTGGGCAAGCAGTAATGTCTGTTGAGAGGCAGAAGGGTGTTAACCCTGTGTTAAAGGGGGTACCCAATGCTGAAACAATGTTAGTTCATTTAAAAGATCATGATTTTATTAGAAGAAAATCATCTGCCTTAAATTTTTTTTTTAATTCGTGTTGCCAGAAAATCCCTGAAATATGGTAAGATTTCAGGATATTTTGGCCCCTCAGCTGTGTCCCAATTTCAGCTAGGTAACCACAATGACGTCAAAGTGGTTATCTTGTAGCGCAATTATAGCAAAATGCGCGCAAGGTGTAATGCATTTTGTACAGTCTAGCGCGCAACACATCTGCAATACGCGAACCTGGGTAACCACTTTGACGTCATTGTGGTTACCTAGCTGAAATTGGGACACAGCTGAGGGGCCAAAATATCCTGAAATCTTACCATATTTCGGGGATTTTCTGGCAACACGAATTTTAAAAAAACTTAAGGCAGATGATTTTCTTCTAATAAAATCATGATCTTTTAAATGAACTAACATTGTTTCAGCATTGGGTACCCCCTTTAAGATGTTAATGATGTTAACATGTATATGGGTTCACGCTCTTCTGGCTCCAGACAGACGATATAACAAAAGAAGCTGCGCCATATTGTGTCCAACTGAAACCGAGTTGGCCAAACTCTGTGTATAGATGGCTCTGATTGATATCAGAACCATCTATAACCATAGTTTGGTCAACTCTCTTTCAGGAAGCAAAAATACGCTCCATATACATTTGTTTTTTGATTGCCTGACATAGCAACATATTGTGTACTCATTGTAGTAGAGTTGGCCAAACTCTGTGTTGAGATTGCTGTAACTTGCATATGTTTAACTCTTCCCCCCCCCCCCCCCCCCATCACATATCTTCATTGTATATATGTGCTCACCAAAGTACAGTTTAAAGAACACCAGAATTTGGTAGAAACCATTTTGATTCAACTAACAGGCTACATTCATATAATAGTATAACAGACAACTCATATGATAGCAGAAATACACAATAAGGCAGCAAGATAATGTTATTCTTTATTACCAGGCATAAAATGTGCCCGGGCCATGTAATATATCATATATACTAGGCTTAGACATTGATACCTTGTGATGCAACTGAGATAGCTGTCTACTTTAATTTGCTGTCAAGTGCATGATTCTCAAACAAAATATGTTTTAATTCATTAAGTTACCATCTATCTCTGACATTGATTATTATGAGTAGGCATAATGTGTGCCAGGGCCGTGTAATCTATCAGATATACTAGGCTCTGATATTTGATACTTTTTGATGCAACTGAGAAAACTCTCTACTTAATTTTGCCGTCAAGTGCATGATTCTGAAACAAAATGTGTTCTAATTAATTGCAAACTCAGTTAACCATATATCTCTGATCTTCATTAAAAAGAAAGTTTTGAAATATTATTCTGTTGGCCTAATTACTTGCCTTATCAACTTTTCTTCTATGAGAACCAACATGAAATCCCAGTCTTGTTCATGATTTTGTCTTTTGTCGTAAGTAAATTGGTATTTCAGAAAAAATTATTTTGCTGTTTTTGTATTGTCTCCTGTACTTTGAAAAAACTTGAAATTGTCAACATTCCCCATTTTGTGTTAGTCCAGTTATTCATCTCTTTTTTTTTATGCCAAGTTGAAATTTTTGCACGATGTTCATCATTTCATGGCACTATTTAGTCGAACCTTCTGAGATTGAGGGGGTTAAACTCAAAAGATACTGAGTTGTCAGCTTAGTGCACAGTCAGTGCCATACCTGTTTGTCAATGATGACAGCATATTTGATTCACTTCTTAGCTACATTGTCAAAATGTGTATTATATAGAGTAGTCATGTACATGAATTGTTCTCTATGCAGGATTGCCGCATATTGATTGTATGCATGATTAATTAGTGATAACTTATATTACTTATTGATATTGCATATGAAATATAACGTGCTCTGTCAGTTTGTGTTCTATTTATGTATCAAGTTTTAAAGTTTGAAATATCTTCTCACTCGATAGCTAAAGGGGGGGGGGGGGTGGGGAGGGGACCTTATGAAGGTTTTGATTTTCTTGTTATAGAAGTGAAATGGCATGTACTCGTTTTATGGAAGATGGAATTAACACTGCATTTTCTTCTGTAAAGACAACACCCAGTGCATGTTTTTTTTTTATTGTGGAAATGTAATTACATGAATATAATTATTTCAATAAAAGTGCTTTAGCTCATTAAGCTTTGATCCAGCTCCAATATGTAAGCCGATGGTCAAAGTTTCGAAACGCCAAGAAATTCTTTTAGGATACGTGTATTTACTTCTCAGCTTTCATTTTCATTCTTGAATACGATGTTCATTAAGTACTTCTCATGAATTTGTTATTAAAAAAGAGAAACATTTACTGTAATTAAAATGTGCCATCAATTGATCTAACTAAATTGAATTTTGTTTCGTATACATGTATTTGTCTTCCGTACTTGGCTGCTGTCTTCTTCAGATTTTTAGCCCATAAAGCAAATTGACCAGATTTCTTTGATTTTATTTGATAAATAGTAAGCTATTCAGAAATTCTATAGTGCTATAGAGTTCTTGTCTCACAATGAAATAGTAAGAGAATTAGATGTGAAAGTAATCTAGAACCCTTGACAAGATTGAACTTCCTTTTGTTTTCCTTTAAACAAAAATTTCCTCAATTCCTGCAAAATGAGCGTCCAAAAGATGAACAAATTTGTGAAGAAGTAGTTCAACTTTTCCTGGTTTTAGTACTTTCTGAGGACAGAAAGTTATGGAGAACATTACATGTATCTCAAGATCCATCACATTGTTGCCCCAACGGCCATAAGCTATGGGACATAGATGGACAGAGATAGTCTGGGAGCCTGACCCGAAATAGTTACCCCATTTTACCCATAAGACTTTACCCCGTAAAGTTACTTAGACCATCTAAAGTCATTGACAAAATGGTTGTCAGCCTGACCGTAGCCGTCGGGTTCAGCCCCCAGAGCCCCCGAAAGGAGCCCCAAAGTCGGGTCGATTTTACCCCATCTCCCCCATGCACTATACTTTGTCAGTAGGAAGGAGTATGAATGGACATTACAAAACACAAAAAAACTGACAAAAAATGCCGTCGGGATGGGGTGACAGACAGCCCTTAACAATTGGGGTAATTTTTTCCCCCTTGAAGCCCAGGGACCAAATTTTGTCAGAAGGAAAAAGCTATGGATGTACATTCCAAAAAATATAAACACTAACAAAATTGTCCATCGGGAAGGGGGTGTCAGACCTGAATTGAAAACCCCAAAGTGCCCTTTGACAACACTTTGCCCACCCCCCCAAAAAAAAACAACAAAAAAGAAAGAAAGAAAAAAAGAAAAGAAATGCCGTGTATGTAAAGAATTTATTTTTTCTCAGCTGATGACGATGATAACTCAAAAGTGTTTTATTCAATTCAATTCAAATTTTCATTACATAATTTTGAGTATTACAATCTTCTCGAGGTGCAGTTTGGTGTTAATTGGTCTTTGAATAATAAGTTATTAAATTATAAAAAAGTATTGCTTTCTAAAAAGCATGGGTGTCGATCCCGGGGGGGGGGGTATATATCCCCCCAAATTTGAGGTGGGGGGTATGGCCTGTATTATCATCCCCCCAATATTTTTGGATAAAATAGATAAGAATTATGATACATTAACTTAAAACTAATAATATCTAAAATGATGTTTAATCTTGAAATACCATCACATTCTTTAATGATTAGAAGTCAGGAAATAAGAAATGCCATAATTTCAATGCGAAAATATCGAAGAAAATTCGTTTGCTCGCATTGTTATTCTCAATTAAGGGGTTCCGTCCATTGGCGTAGATCCGTGCATACCTTCTTTTCGTTAAAAACCATTTTGGGATGCTCTAAATTGCAAGTTTTATAGACAGATTTTTGAAAAAGTCCCTGGTGGGGGAGGGGGATACCAAATCCGCAGGGTAAATGCACTAGAAATCTAGTTTTTGAAGGTTTGAAATGCGAAAAATTTCCAAAGCTCGGTCGCTTTGCTCCCTCGCATAATTATTTTCTTTCAGGATCTCTTAATTTCGCGCCGTCAGTATATAGTTCTTAAATAGCTTAAAGGGTTCAAAAAGTTTGAAAAAATAAAGATGTAATTGCTTTGTTCGCTATACATGTATCATGTAAGTTTCATATGACTCCTGCTAAATATTGCGCCCCCAATATAGGATAAAGTGTATAAAACAGCATTTGCAAGGTTCTACTTTTGAAAGAAATCTCAAATTCAGGTCGCCTTGCTGAATTTTCTTGACTCTTTCTCAAGCCTATAGGGTTTTCATTAGTTTTGCTCCCGATTGTAGAATTGAGTGAATAGAAAACGGTTTATCAATGTATAAAATTCGAGCTTATCTGCCGTTCAACTGCGATGGTCAATTGCAAAATTTCCTAGGTAAAATGCACAAGAAATTGCGTTTTTTAGGGTTAAAAATTGAAAAATTCGCCGCTCGGTCGCTTTGCTCCCTCGCTTGTACAACAACGTAGATAAGTTTGGGAACTCGGGGGGGGGGGGGGGGGGGGCAGGCGCGTAGCCGGGGGGGGGGGGCTGAAAAAAAAAGGCAAAAAAAAAAAAAGCGAGAGCGAAAAAGCGGGGGAAGTGAGGGGAAAAAAGCCTAAAAAGTTACTACGAGCCGTTATCTTTCTCTTCAAATTTGCTAAAGTGGCAAAGTTTTCGCGCTTCGCGCGGGAAGGAGAAACCCCCCTTTATCTTTCTCTAAAAATTGCCAGAACGTCAAAGCTTTCGCGCTTCGCGCGGGAAGGGGGAAACTCCCCCCTCCCTGCGCGCCCACCGCTGTTAAATACAGTGCAATATTGCGCCCAAATAATTGAAAAGCAGTCAGGGCATCGAACTAACTTTTCGCCGGAAAAAATGTGATTCACGAGCCGTCATCTTTCTCTCAAATTTGCCAGAACGTCAAAGCTTTCACGCTTAGTGCGGGAAGGAAGCCCGCCCCCCACTCAGTATTATTTAGGGTACGCGTATGCTCGTTCCCTCCCTTCAAAAGCACCCCCCTATCTCAGATCGGCCAAAACTTCTGACCCCCCCCCCTTTCGCGGGCTTTTCCTGCGTTGGAGACCCCCCTAAATACGAACACTGCTCAATGTACCCCCTATCTCAGGTGAGCTCTTATTCCAACCCCATATCTCAGGACAGACACCCCCCCCCCCCCAGTGGCAGATCCATTTTATGATGGAGGGGGCCAAATATTAACAAAATTTTCTGACAAGCAAAAACAACAAAAAAAGGTCATCAGCATTCTGGGTGTCTCTTTTTACCTCAAAAAATTTCTGACACGCAAAAAAAAGAAAAAAAAAAAAAAAAATGGTCATCAGCATTTTGGGAGTCCCTTTTTATTTTTACTCCAAAAATCTTTGACAAGCAAAAAAAAAAAAAGAAAAAAAAAGGGTCATCATTTTGGACTGTATTTTATTTTCCCAGGGGAGGCACCCCCCCCCCCCCCCGTCATCTCAGCTCAGGTAAGCTGTCACATTACAATTCCAAGTACAATACCTTTAATAGCCTTAGGGAAGATTTTTTTTATGTTAAAAAAAGGATCTCAGAACTCAATGCTGTCATAAGAAATTTCTATATAAGGAATTTAAGAATATATAAAAGCTTTGGTGGTATCAATGATAGTTTATAAGCTATACCATTTAAGAAATTATCCCCGGCGACTTTCTATAGATTTAGTTAGCCTGGTACGTATGGTAGATCGTGTTGTACATAATATACAAAACTGAATCAGTCCCACACATTCACTGGGTGTAGGAAAATGTTAATTTCGCAAGCAAACTACCGGGCAAGCTACTCAACTGAATGTGAGACCCTGTGAGCCCCAGGTAGGCAGCCACGATATCCACAACGATGAGACTCTGGGTCTTGCTCAAAGTCGTCGCAATTTTGACATTTTTGGCAGGTTCCACGACGCACACCACGATCCTGGGATTTGATCAATTTTTCTATGACTTTCAAGATATTTTATAACCCCTTTTTAAATTTCTTAGGAGTCCAAAGAGAAATCTCCGGGTGAAAAGTCAAATACACCCCCCTTTTTTTTTACAATTCACTGGTCGGATTGTGTTGCGCGAAAAGTACCCCTTTGCCGGAGATTTTGGGAACACACATGCGGTCCCTCCGACCTCCGAGGGGGGGGGGGGGGGGCGGAGAAGGAAGAAACTCCTCCCTCGATCCCTGCGCCCACCCCTGTTACATACAGTGCAGTATTGCGCCCAAATAATTGAAAAGCAGTCAGGGCGTCGAATTAACTTTCGGCCTAAAAACAGGTGCTACGAGCCGTTATCTTTCTTTCGAATTTGCTCAAACGTCAAAGCGTTCGCGCTTCGCGCGGGAGGGGACCCCCCCCCCCTTCTCGATGGACAATTTTGTCAGTTTTTATATTTTTTAGAATGTACATCCATAGCTCTTCCTTCTGACAAAATTTGGTCCCTTGGCTTCAAGGGGAAAATTTTACCCCAATATTTAGCGGCCCTCTGACACCCCATCCCGATGGAAATTTTTGTCAGTTTTTTGTGTTTTGTAATGTCCAGTCATACTACTTCCTACTGACAAGTTTGGTGCATTGGGAGATAGGATGAAATCGACCCGACTTTGGGGCTTCCTTTGGGGGCTCTGAGGGCTAAACCCCTGGGGAGCACGCTTCGCGTGCCCATCAGCAATTTCGCACGCTTCGCGTGCTCACAACCGCCCCCCCTATAATGAAATCCTGGCTACGCGGCTTGGGGGGGGGGGGGTGAGGGGGGGGGGGCGTAACTTCATAGTTTGCCCCGGGCGCCATAATCCCTAGATACGCCACTAGCTTCGCTCCTTCGCCGGTCATTCCCCCAATCACGAACACGGATCGACACCCCAGCTAAAAGACACCTTCTGACTATGATAACTCAGAAGTGTTTTATTCAATTCAATTCAAACTTTCATAACATAATTTTGAGTATAAAAGTCTTCTTGCGGTGCAATTTGGTGTTAATTGGTCTTTTGATTGATAAATTATGAAATTGTGAAAACTGTACTGCTTTCTCAAAAGTATAGCCAAAAATATTGTCAGGATTATGTAAACACACCCATTGTCCATCTTCACCTGTTTGACAAGGCATAATAAAAGAGCTTCTCAGGTATATGTGGTATGTGACTGCCAGGCTGAAATGTACTATTCATGTGTTAATTGCACAGATACAAACAATTTGATATCTTATTAATCAAAAGACCAATTAAACCAAAATTGCACCTCAAAAAGATTATTATACTCAAAATTATGTTATTAAATTTAAAGTGTATTGAATAAAACGCTTTTGAGTTATCATAGTCAGAAGGTAAGAAAATGTTTTTTTCTTTATATATAGAGCGTTTTTTTTTGGGGGGGGGGCAAAGCGTCGTTAAAGGGCACTTTGGGGTTTTCATTTCAGGGGATCTGTCACCCACTTCCCGATGGACAATTTTGTTAGTTTTTATATTTTTGGAATGTACATCCATAGCTCTTCCTTCTGACAAAATTTGGTCCCTGGGCTTCAAGGGGAAAAATTTACCCCAATTTTTAGGCGCCGTCTGACACCCCATCCCGACCGAAATTTTTGTCAGTTTTTTGTGTTTTGTAATGTCCAGTCATACTACTTCCTACTGACAAAGTTTAGTGCATGTGGGGGAGATGGGGTGAATCGACCCGACTTTGGGGTCTCTTTTGGGGGCTCTGGGGGCTAAACCCGACGGTTACGGTCACGCTGACAACATTTTTGTCAATAACTTAGATGGTCTTTTAAAGTCACTTTACGGGATCAAATCTTATGGGTAAAATGGGGTGACAATTTTGAGACAGGCTCCTAAGGTATAACATAATTATAGCATTGCGTTTTTACAAAAGCTATATAAATGGAAATTGCCCACAGGGAATATTCTACGAAATGTAGGGTAGGCGAATGGCGGGGACGGGGAAGGGTAGGGGGAGGGGGGCGGCAAACACCTCTCCTTATTACAGTCATGTTCACGGGAGTCGTCTCCCTGATATTTAGAAAATCACCCAAATATTGTCTGAATGTTTTTTTTCTAACGCAGGTACCTCAAGTTAAAAGTTGTGGTTAAAAAGGTAAGACTTTGATCTTGATGAGCAAAATCATGTGCTTTCAAATGCAAAGGTTTTATACTGCAAATGCAAAATATTCTTATGGGATGGGGGGGGGGGGAGTGGGTGTGTGTGTGTATGTGTGTGTGTGTGGGGGGGGGGTGGCGTGCGCCCTTGTAGAACCTTCCCGCTCTGATTGTTAGCTTTCTCGAATGTCACGTCCTCTGGTCATGACAAGAAATCGTCGCTTTTGCAAATTTAATGTACCTTGCATTGGGGAATCCTTTTGTTGTACATTGTCGCAGCAGAGAGAGAGAGAGAGAGAGAGAGAGGAGAGGAGAGGAGAAAGAATGTCGTTTCCATTGTAACTTTCGAAGGTTGGAATTTAGGGCACATGGAAAGCCTTATCACAGGGAGGATGTGTCCAGTGTTGAAAAGAAGTGACATAATCAAAAAGTAGTTCGGCTGTTCAGTTAAAAAATTATGGATTTGAGAACTCCAGGCATTTTCATTACGTTCACCACTTCAGTGGACGTCATCCGTCTGGATGGGGTGCCTACGTATTATGAATAGCAGTTAGAACGGTGGAGGGATACCAATTTGGTGATTGGGTTACGTAAATATCTTTGGTCAGGAATTTTAAATTAAAAGGGATCGATGCATTTGTTGGTGATATAAGTCAAACTAGACTGATGCCATGAAACACTGACCAACAACAACACGCAGTTACCGAGCAGTTATGAAGGACGGACACGAATCCTTCGAACCAGAACTTATTCTTCAAGAAGTTGGCTGTATTCTGTCGATGAGCTAGGTTAGGATGAAGTTTCTCAGAAGTTTCCCAGAAGTTTCCCAGAAGTTTCCCAGAAGTTTCCCAGAAGTTTCACGTCCAGGCTGCGTTGTTGAGTAGGATGGCAACAGCAAGTAGTCCACAAGGTAATTGCAATGTGTTACACCAAATCCGTCTACTAATTCATTCATTTGTTTTACATCTATTCTAAGGCCTAAAAAAAGAGAGAGAAAGAAAAAAAAAGTTGTATTGGAGTAAAGGTTCATAGAAAAATAGGGTAGGTAGGTTGATTTTTTAAAATCCTGTGAAATTAGATACTTGTACTCGCGGAGTTTTTGCACCGAATGTTTTAAAAATATTTTGTACAAGAAACAGAACATCCGGCCGCGGCTCAATTAAAAAGAAGCCAAAATCCGCAGAAAAGAAGCGAAATAGCAAAACTGGTGTAAAACGGAAGCGATTGTAACAAATAAAAAACACGATATCATAATGTTGCTTGTACACCTTTTGTGACCAATGATATAATAAAACATATAAATAAAAAAAAAAAAAAAAAAAAAAAAAAAAATATAATAATAATGTTGCAACAAAAGAAAAAAGGAAAAAAGGGAAAAGCGAGAAGGAAAGGAGAAGAGAAAGGAAAGGGGGAAGGAGGAAGGAAATGATAGTAAGGCCGAAAGTGGGAAAAAGTAAGGAAAGGGGGGGGGGGGAGAGGAAGAGAGATAGAGAGAGAGAGGGGGGGTGTTGAAAAGTGAGGGAGTGAAAAGGAGAGAGAGAGAGAGAGAGGGGGGGGGGGGGGGAGAGATGTGGACTTGGTGAATTAAAACGAGGTATAGCGATGGAAAAGAGAAAGCTCTCCATATGATCTTGAAACCATCTGAAATGTATACTGTAATCATGGACAAAGCAATTCAAATTGCACAGACTTGGGGGTAAAAGGCACTTTTTCTTCTTTTAAAAACGTCATCGCACAGACACAATGATTTGATTCCATTGTAAGAAATAACAATGAGGGATATGATTATGTTGTATTTACAGTATGGTTGAGAAGATGATATGTGAACAACCATGATGATAACGATCAGAAGATAATTATTGTTTCTCCACAAAGTGTTTGGCTATTCAATATATTGTAATGACTGTTGGCTGGATTCTAGTATACTGGTTTAATGTGCATGTACTAATGTGTATAAAGTCACTCATACCCACTGATGCAGTTTTCTGAGATGTTTTAATCTCTTTGAGTCCGCCAGTCGCACCATTATCAAGAGATTATATGATATGTTTTGATTTTGATGATCACTAGTTATTCTCTGTTTCCTAGCAAGTACCAATTCATCTAGTTCACTAGAATGTCTGCTTTTTTGGTTTAGAAGTTATGAAGTTCCTTTATGTTTCAACACAGTTTTTACATAGTCACTGAAATTCAAGTAGTGAAGGCCAAATTTTATCAACATTTATTGTTTATGTATGATATTCATTCTGATGTCTCAGGACAAAATAGGCTCCTCAAGTGTAGATGTCAGTTTTTCAGTAGTTTTTCATCGAATCAGTTGCCTGTGGTTATCTTTTTTTTCTTTTTTTTTTGTTACATGAGTTTGCATGTTAGGTTTATACGTTTTTGAAAAAAAAGGAAAAGGGGAAAGAGAGAAGGGAAGGAAAGAAGTCACGCCATTGGCGTAATGTTGAGATAATAGTCTGGGAGCCTGTCCCGAAATAGTCACCCCATTTTACCCATAATAGGCCAGGAGCCTGTCCCGAAATAGTCACCCCATTTTACCCATAAGATTTGAACCCTTAAACTTACTTAGACCATTTAAGTCATTGACAAAAAGGTTGTCAGCCTGAACGTAACCGCTGGGTTTAGCCCCCAGAGCCCCCAAAAGAGACCCCAAAGTCGGGTCGATTTCACCCCGTCTCCCCCATGCACCAAACTTTGTCAGTAGGAAGCAGTATGACTGGACATTACAAAACACAAAAAACTGACAAAAATTTCCGTCGGGATGGGGTGTCAGACGGCCCCTAAAAATTGGGGTAAATTTTTCCCCTTGAAGCCCAGGGACCAAATTTTGTCAGAAGGAAGAGCTATAGATGTACATTCCAAAAATATAAAAACTGACAAAATTAACCATCGGGAAGGGGGTGTCAGACCCCCTGAAATGAAAACTCCAAAGTGCCCTTTGACAACGTTTTGCCCCCCAAAATGCTCTGTGTGTAAAGAAAAACCGTTTTCTTACCTTCTGACTATGATAACTCAAAAGTGTTTTATTGAATTCAATTCAAACTTTCATAACATAATTTTGAGTATAAACGTCTTCTTGCGGTGCAATTTGTTGTTAATTGGTCTTTTGATTAATAAGTTATGAAATTGTGAAAAATGTATTGCTTTTTCAAAAGTAGCCCAAAAATACTGTCAGGATTATGTAAACACACCCATTGTCGATCTGACAAGGCATAGTAGAGAAGCTTGCTTGGTATCTGTGCAATTAACACATGAATAGTACATTTCAGCCTGGCAGTCACATACCACAGATACCTGAAAAGCTCTTCTATTATGCCTTGTCAAACAGGTGAAGAGGGACAATGGGTGTGTTTACGTAATCCTGACATAATTTTTTGGCTACTTTTGAGAAAGCAATACATCTTTCACAATTTCAAAATTTATTAATCAAAAGATCGACCAACCAACACCAAATTGCACCGCAAGAAGACTATTATACTCAAAATTGTGTTATGAAAGTTTGAATTGAATTGAATAAAACGCTTTTGAGTTATCATAGTCAGAAGGTATGAAAATGGTTTTTCTTTACATACAGAGCATTTTGGGGGGCAAAACGTTGTCCAAGGGCACTTTGGGGTTTTCATTTCAGGGGGTCTGACACACCCTTCCCGATAGACAATTTTGTCAGTTTTTATATTTTTGGAATGTACATCTATAGCTCTTTCTTCTGACAAAATTTGGTCCCTGGGCTTCAAGGGGAAAATTTTACCCCAATTTTTAGGGGCCGTCTGACACCCATCCTGACGGAAATTTTTGTCAGTTTTTTGTGTTTTGTAATGCCCAGTCATACTGCTTCCTACTGACAATGTTTGGTGCATGGGGGAGATGGGGTGAAATCGAGGCGACTTTGGGGTTTCTTTTGGGGGCTCTGGGGGCTAAACCCGGCGGCTATACGGTCAGGCTGACAACTTTTTTTATCAGTGACTTAGATGGTTTAAGTAACTTTAAGGGGTCAAATCTTATGGGTAAAATGGGGTGACTATTTCGGGACAGGCTCCCAAACTATAAGATTTGGCCCCGTAAAGTTAATAAGACCATCTAAGTCATTGATAAAAAAAGTTGTCAGCCTGACCGTAGCCGCCGGGTTTAGCCCCCAGAGTCCCCAAAAGAGACCCCAAAGTCGGCTCGATTTCACCCCATCTCCCCCATGCACCAAACTTTGTCAGTAGGAAGTAGTATGACTGGACATTACAAAACACAAAAAACTGACAAAAATTTCGGTCGGGATGGGGTGTCAGACGGCCTCTAAAAATTGGGGTAAAATTTTCCCCTTGAAGCCCAGGGACCAAATTTTGTCAGAAGGAAGAGCTATAGATGTACATTCCAAAAATATAAAAGCTGACAAAATTGTCCATCGGGAAATGAATGTCAGACCCTTTGAAATGAAAACCCCAAAGTGCCCTTTGACAACGCTTTGCCCCTCCCCCCATGCTCTGTTTGTAAAGAAATACGATTTTTTTCTTACCTTCTGACTATGATGATTCAAAAACTCTTTATTCAATTCCCTTTAAATTTTCATAACATAATTTTAAGTATAATAATCATCTTGAGGTGCATTTTGTGTTAATTGGTTTTTTGATTAATAAGTTATTAAATTGTGAAAACTGTATTGCTTTCTCAAAAGTATAGCCAAAAAATATTGTCAGGATTATGTAAACACACCCATTGTCCATCTTCACCTGTTTGACAAGGCATAATAGAAGAGCTTCTCAGGTATCTGTGGTATGTGACTGCCAGGCTGAAATTCATGTTAATTGCACAGATACCAAGCAAGTTTCTCTATTTGCCTTGTCAGATGGTCAATGGGTGTGTTTACATAATCCTGACAATATTTTTTGGATGCTTTTGAGAAAGCAATACAGTTTTCACAATTTGATATCTTATTAATCAAAAAGACCAATTAACACCAAACTGCACCTCAACAAGATTATTATAATCAAAATTATGTTATGAAAATTTAAAGTGAATTGAATAAAACGCTTTTGAGTTATCATAGTCAGAAGGTAAGAAAATGTTTTTTTCTTTACATACAGAGCATTTTTTTTTGGGGGGGGGGCAAAGCGTCGTTAAAGGGCACTTTGGGGTTTTCATTTCAGGGGATCTGTCACCCACTTCCCGATGGACAATTTTGTTAGTTTTTATATTTTTGGAATGTACATCCATAGCTCTTCCTTCTGACAAAATTTGGTCCCTGGGCTTCAAGGGGAAAAATTTACCCCAATTTTTAGGGACCATCTGACACCCCATCCCGACCGAAAATTTTGTCAGTTTTTTTGTGTTTTGTAATGTCCAGTCATACTACTTCCTACTGACAAAGTTTGGTGCATGGGGGAGATGGGGTGAAATCGAGGCGACTTTGGGGTTTCTTTGGGGGGCTCTGGGGGCTAAACCCGGCGGCTATACGGTCAGGCTGACAACTTTTTTTATCAGTGACTTAGATGGTTTAAGTAACTTTAAGGGGTCAAATCTTATGGGTAAAATGGGGTGACTATTTCGGGACAGGCTCATGGCCTATAATGACAGTGATGTTCGTCCAATGTTGGCTGCTGCTGGTCATGCTGGAGGATCAATAAAGAGTATATGCTAACTTGAACCATTGTTATGTGACCGTGATCATTTATCCTAGTTATGGCGTTCGAAATAACGAACCTTCGGAATTATGAACCTTCGGACTGAGTAAGGCCACAGATGTTCGGAATTATAAATCCTATTTCATTTTCTAAATCATGAATCCCCTGGTATGGCAATTTTGTGTTTTGGAATTATGAACTGCGTACTGTAGCTGCATTGTTGTTTTAATGAGATAAAGACATACCCCCTCTGGTTCACCACAATAAACCAATTTTGTTGATGGCGTATCATATTTGTCGATTCTTTGAGAAAAGGCTTTGGCGATGGTAATTTCAATGCTCAATCGATATTGCATCCTTAAATGAACTCCCATTCACTGAAACCTGATTAGAATAGAAATAAAAAATAATAAACACGCGCGTGAGGTATTTTATGATCGCATGTAATTAAATGCAGCAGCATTTGTTGATTGAGTGCATGGCAACCACACAAACATGGATGTGTTGTTGCGGGTTAATGTGTCAATGTATCCGTAGCGATGAAAGGACTACACTTTTCCTGGATGATTTCACCATCAATAGCCTATACCAGCACCCAGGCCTTATATTACATGTGTAAAGGCAAGGCTGATCTCATTAATACCACTTGAGGGATGTTTTTAATATCGGGCTTGCAGGTGATCGTGTTGATTATTAAAGAGAGTATATGCCTACTAATTTCTGGTAAATGTAAGCGGAACAGTTGGTGCACTGTAAACAAAAATAAAATGTGCTTATTTTCGTCACGCCTTACGTGTTTATTATATATACATTTTTACCTTTTAAATGGTTCTAATTTATAGGCTAAACACCAAATGTTTACACCATAATCGTTTGGTGTTTACCCCATAATCACACGCACTGTTTAAATACTAAACAGTGTGTGTGGATTATGGTTTATCTAATAAACACGTAAGGCGTGATGAAAATAAGCACAGCATGTGTTTAGCTCTTAACTTAGCTCTTAAACCCGTACAATATATAAACGCGTCGCAGTGTTTTAAATCTGTCGCAGAAAAGTGTTTAGAAACTAAACAATTTTTCTACAGTGTGAAGATTTTCCATTTTAAATTCCTATGTGAAAGAATATCACGCTATATATGTCACTCGAAATGATTTCTCTTGGAATGATCTCATATTCCAAATTACAATAGAAATAGTTTACAACTTGGACCAAACCTCTTCTGCCACATGCAGGTTCGTGAAGTCCCATAATAAGCATACGTAGGGTGCAGTACTTTTTATTATTTGTAATTTTCAGCAAGACCGGGGTCTATTTGCTTTCATTTTGGTAATTCTAAAACATCATGATATATAATTAGGCCTATTTACCACCTAATCGACCATTCTAGACAGCTTTTTTTTGTCGCAATGCAATCACAATGACCAGTAGACCTACTCAGCATACGAATACACCTTTAATTCGCATGCAGCTGATAATCAGCGATTGGCTATAGGTCTACACAAGAAAGCACATCCGCTCCTGGCCTGGGATTCAATGCAGGCACCAACACATTACATTCTGCTCGGGGTGGCTTTTTAATATAATATTAGTCAATCGAAATGCTCCAGCAAAACTAATCGTATCCTCTTATCTATCTGCGTTTCACCGTCAATTAATCGTTTAAGATACTATTGCAATTAACTCAGTACGAAGATGAGAGTATGTTCCTTATTTCCCGGAATGAGCTTGCCAGGTACTCGTTTCCCATCATTACTTCAGAAAACTTTCTTCTGTTTGGATAATACTGGTATAAGATTATGGAGGAAATTCACAATGCAGGTAAATATGAATTAAAAGCAAAATTTTATTAATATCATTTATCATTTCCATCCATGCCTAGCTGCTTAGTAAAGAAATAGCCTTCTATACGATGCATTTTAACGTTTGTAACAGCTACAACCCACGAGACCGACAGCCGACGAAATCAACAATGTCGGCCTCGTGGGCCTTCTGATACTTTCCTATCTTTTCTTGAGTATTTTTCTGTTTGTCTGTTTCATGGGCTGTCGGTCTCGTTGGCTGTCGGTCTCGTTGGCTGTCGGTCTCGTGGACCTTTCTGAAACTTTCTTCTTTCTAAATTTCCCTATGCGTTTCACCTGGGATGACCCCGGTAATATTCTAGCTTTGTTGTCTAGTCGATTTGTAGCCAAAGGCATGGTTTTGTTTGTTTGTTTGTTTGTTTAATTTATTTAAGCACGGATAAAAAACTCGCTATCAGCCGTTAGGCTGTTTTTCAGCAAGTCCGTCGTTACAAACATAAATCATACATAAAATAAATACAACCATAAGTACAAAGCATAAATAATACATCAAAACGACTTAACATAAGTCAAACAAAAACGAAAATAAAGGTAAATGAAATATCATAGGAAAAAAATCATGAAATACATGTACTACAATTGAAGCTCAAAGATGGTTCCTATTTTTTTTAACAAATTGCGGAAAACTGCTCTCATTCCTGACATTTTCTGGGAGATTACTGAATACATAAAATAAATACAACCATAAGTACAAAGCATAAATAATACATCAAAACGACTTGACATAAGTCAAACAAAAACGAAAATAAAGGTAAATGAAATATCATAGGAAAAAAATCATGAAATACATGTACTACAATTGAAGCTCAAAGATGGTTCCTATTTTTTTTAACAAATTGCGGAAAACTGCTCTCATTCCTGACATTTTCTGGGAGATTACTGAATAGTTGGGCACCTAGATAAATTGAGCTATTTTTACAAAAGTTTGTGTTTGGCTAGGGTAATTGGATAATAAATGATGAGTTTCTGAGACTATATTGTGATACTTTCAGGGTAAGTTGTGAAGAGAGAAAGTCGGGTAATAGGTTATTCAAAATCTTATAAATTAGCATAACAAGATTCTTTTCAAGCTTTGCACTCAGACAATCTTATTCCAACGTGCGATAAATCTTTTGTCTACTAAACCGATAATCCACCTTAATAACTATCCTTAAAGCTCTGTTTTGAACTGTCTGAAGTGCTTTTTATATTGCCCGAATTAGGTTTCATCCATACCGTGCTGCAGTAATCAAAATGGGGTTGTACCATTTTATTGTACAATATAATGCCGTAGCTTGGTCAATGAACGGCCGTGCCCTTCTGAGAACAAAGAAGTTACGCAATATTTTTGATTTTACATGGGCAACATGAGGCTTCCACGTAAAATTTGTGTCAATAGTAATACCGAGAATCTACTTTCTCACTTACTGAATTATCTGTTTTTATAGTGATTTAATCAAAACTCTTTCGTCGGCATTTCGACCCTTTTAATATAAATTTGCACTTTTTAATATTTAACGTACGTTTATTGTGTAATAACCATTCCTGAATAGCAGCAAGGTCGTCATTTATCACTTTTTCAAGCTCAGCTGGATTTTCGGATGCATAATTTATGGTGACACTTGGCAAATTTTTACTACTCCAGGTAAATCATTCATGAATATGATAAATAACAGCGGCCCCAATATGCTTCCCTGTGGAACACCATAATACACTCCATTTTCTTTTGACTGGTTACCGTTGATTATCGTAATCTGTTTTCGCAGGGTAAAATAATGTTCAATCCAACGAATAGCATCTTTACTAAAACCAAACAGTTTACACTTTTCAATTAAAATATCTTGCGGCACCATATCGAAAGCCCGTGCGAGATCCAAAGCTACCAAACAATTTACCTTTCTTCTATCTATAGCTTTATTGACATGTTCAGTAAGATTTAAAAGTGCCATTTCAGATGAGAAGTTTGGGCGAAATCCGTACTGGCTTTTTGTCAGCAGACTATTTTCATTTAGATACCTGTAGACCTGTTTGAAAACAATCTTTTCAAATATTTTAGAAATTACTGGCAGTACAGATATAGGCCTGTAGTTTGTAGGTATTGTTGCATCACCTCCTTTGAATATAAAAGGGGTTATCCTGGCGCGTTTACACTCTTTCGGGACAATGCCCTCACGTAAAGATGAATTAATTAAATGAGTGAAAGATTCAAGAATAACTGGCAGCGAGTCCTTCGAAATACAAGCTGGTATAGTGTCAAGGCCGGTAGCTTTATTTCGAGATATTTCATCAATACACTTTTTTACTTCATCACTTGACACTACCGTGAAATTGAATACGGTGTCTACTTTAGAAACAAATTGTAGAGGATTATCCTTAAATTTTACATTTTGTCTACGTCTCATTACCAGGGTAGAAAAATAGTCATTCAGTGCATTAGCAACATTTACATGACCACTATATTCGATCCCCTCATAGTTTATCTTTTGAATTTGTGTAACACTTTTAGTGATTGGTACTAATTTCTCTAAATATTTAAGTTTAGCCGTCCTCACAGCAGATGTAACTTGGTTACGAAGCTTCTTATACTCTCTCCATTCATTCTCCAAATTCAAACGTATAGATCGAATTAATGCCTAAACACACCGCAATTGCGGTCTGTTTAGGCATTAATTCGATCTTTGCAGATATAAATAACGCTCAAACCGTCCCCAAACAAAATTAAACATGACACACATATTAAAACGCACATAGGCCCGAATTCACAAAGGAGGTTTAGACAATGGGTAAGGTTTAAACCTCCGTAAACGTAATAAAATAAGCGTAAATAAGCGCACATTGCCCATGCGCGCGCTCAAAGAAAATATATATGATTGGATCGGATTCAGTGCGCACGTACGCTTAAAAAAAACTCAGGAGGCGAGAAACCTCCTTTGTGAATTCGGGTCATACAGTTACACGCACTCCCGCACGAACAAACACACACACACACGTACACGATGACAAACATTTACACATATTATTTTCAAGATGGACTTTTGGATGTTGAGGAACAATTAAAATGATCATCATATCATGATCGTTAAACACTTTGAAGCAGCAATTCAAAAAATTAAAGAGTTTGACAAAGCAATTGAATCAGAATTTGTTTCTTTATTTATGTTTATTTTACTCCAAATGAACACCATGATCATGTGCTTGTTTGTCTGTGCATTTGCGATGCATTCGTGTTTGCATGATATGTCTGCTTATGATGAGTACACCATGTGCGAAAAAACTAAATGTGTGCAGGGCCTTTTGTCATTTTCCTGAGTGCGTGTGTGTGTGTGTGCGTGGGTGTGTGAGTGTGTGTTCCTCATGTGTGCGTGAAAAAGGTTGTTTATCGACTTCTCGGAAACAAGGTGTCATAACATTAATTGAAAAAGACGGTAATGATCCTTTATATGCTAAAAATTATAGACCAATTACGCTGTTGAACACCGACTATAAGATAATATCAAAGGTAATGGCAAAACGAATAAAGGACGTCCTGAATGATGTTATTTCTGCTGATCAAGTAGGCTATATAAATGGTAGACATATTGGTGAAGCTATACGTTTGATAGATGATGTAATTTTTCACTGTAATAATCATTGTGAGGAAGACATTTTCCTTATAGCAGTCGATTTTCAAAAGGCTTTTGACTCTGTCTCACACAAATTTCTTTTCAAAGCATTGGAATTATTTGGGTTTGGACAGTATTTTTGTTCTTGGGTTAAAACCATGTATAATGGAATTAGTAGTTGCGTTATGAATGGAGGCTTCTCTACAGGTTATTTTTATATTAAGAGAGGGGTAAGGCAGGGGGACCCGCTTTCACCGTATTTGTTTTTGCTAGTTATAGAAACTATGGCTCATGCCCTTAGAAATGATAGTGCTATTAAAGGAGTGGAATTCGATAATTCTGAAATTCGACAAATTCTGTATGCCGATGACATGACATTGTTTGTAAGGAATGAATCATCGATTAAAAGAATATAAGATATATTCCTAGCTTTCTATAAATTAAGTGGTTTAAAGGTTAACATTGAAAAAACCAATGTAATGAGAATAGGTAAAAATAGAAGAGAGTCGGGAACATTACCTTTCGGTAATATTGTAACGGAAATGAAGATTTTAGGCGTATATTTTTGCCTGGACGCAATGAGAATGGAAGATTTGAATTATAAAGAAATTTTGAGTAGAATTAAGAGACTTTTGGGGTGGTGGAAACAGAGAGATTTAAAGGCATTGATTAACTTTGCCCAGGATTGAAAAAAAAAATCACTGTTCCAGCTAATGCTGTACTCATAATTGCAAACCTTTAGCTCAGACAGGAATCGCCTGAGTTTTATAAGCTGATCGGTCGTTTATATATCAATATATTTACGATTGAACATTGATGTCGGGATAGAGTACCACCGAACCCTAAAGAACTCTTACGGTTGGCATACCTCGCTCTATCACAGAATACCGTACGGGCTGGAAACCCGCTCTGAAATCGCCAAGCGCTGGTGCTTAGTTTTTGTGACTGCAGCGCAGTGAAGAAGCCGAGCGAGTTGCGCTAGCGATTGATCGCGATTTTCTCTTTTTTAGGATAGTAAACGGGTTTAATTTTCTCTCATACTTTTACATATCCTTAATTATATATGTAGTTAGAGGACTGCACACAATTCACTGGCATTTGAGCTGATTTTACAATTTTTCACAAAGTTAATCAATCACTTTAACAGTGATGGGGAAAGTACATTTGCTCAAAACATATGCCTTGTCAAAATTAAACTACTTTCGTCGTCATTAGTTGTTCCAAGGTGGGCAGGAATAGAAATTAAGAAAATTTGCTTTGATTTCATATGGAATGGAAAAGATAGAATTAAAAGAGATATTTGTTATCAAGACTACAGGGATGGTGGCTTAAGGATGATAGATTTTAATTTATTTGTGAAAACCCAAAGGGTAATGTGGTTAAAACGATTACTTTATGGGGAAACAAATATGGGCTGGAAACTTTATTTTGATTACATCTTTAGAAAAGTGGGTGGAAGGTTTATCTCGCTTTGTAATTATGATATTAAGTTATTGAATCTGAAAGCCCCGCAGTTTTATTTAGAGATTTTAAAGGCTTGGCAAGATATTGAGGAAAACAGGAATTTTGCAGGAAAAGTCAATCCAATTATTTTTAATAATAAAAACTACCTTTGGAGAGGTAAAACGATTTTTGATGAAGATTTGTTTAAAAAGAATATTTACCTAGTCGATCACATTCTTGAGAGAGAACAGGTGAAAACAATAAATTATTTTCATAGACTGGGCTTAAGTGCTGAAAATAATATGGAAATTTGGAAGATAAGTGATGTCGTTTTGAAAAGCGAAAAATATAAAGGGAACTTCCAGGATTTATGCTCAAATGACGTAGACAATTATAATATTTCTTTGAAGATTTTTTGGAAAAGTTATTTTACTGAAAGATGTACCATCTAGAAAGGTTTACGAAAACTTTGTAAACTTTGTAAATCTCCAGCACCTGTATACTTTACGAATAAAAGATGATCACAACCATTTTGATTTTTCAGAAAAAGAAATTTCACAAATATTCATAAGACTTAGAACTACAACAATTTTACCGAAAGTCAGGGAATTTCAGTATAAATTACTCCATATTAAATGCAATATACACCAATGAACATCTTTTCAAATTTGGGTTTGTTGATAACAACTACTGTTCATTCTGCAAGCATAAACCGGAATCATACGAACACCTATTTTGGGTTTGTCGTGATGTAAAGGCCTTATGGCAAATAGTAAAAGAAAAAAAAATCCATGTATTATTGAGTGAAATCAAAATAAAGATCACTGGAAAAAAAAAAAGTGTGTGTGTGTTTGATACATTTATTTCATCATTATTTGGGTTTGGGCAGTCCTTTCGTTCATGGGTTAAAACTATGTATAACGGAATTAGTAGCTGTGTTATGAGTGGAGGTTTCTCTATACTGGTTATTTTGATATTAAGAGAGGAGTAAGGCAGGGTGACCCACTTTCACCGTATATCTGTTTTTGTTAGTGATTGAAATTTTGGCGCATGCTCTGAGAAACGATGGTGTTATTAAAGGAGTTGAATTTGGTAATTTTGAAGTTCGACAAATTTTGTATGCCGATGATATGACTTTGTTCGTTAAAAATGAAACATTGATTACAAGAATACAGGATATATTCCGGACTTTCTATGAGTTAAGTGGTTTAAAGGTCAACATAGAAAAAACTAATGTGATGAGGATAGGAAAAAACAGAGGGGATTCGGGAACATTACCTATGGGCAATATAGTAACTAGAATGAAAATTTTAGGAGTATATTATTCACTGGATATAAAAATGAGGGAAGAGTTAAATTACAAAGAGATTCTGAGTAGAATTAAAAGACTTTTGGGATAGTGGAAACAGAGAGATTTGACATTGATGGGGAAAGTACATTTGCTTAAAACATATACTTTGTCAAAATTGAATTATGTTTCCTCATCATTAGTTGTTCCAAAGTGGGTAGTAGCAGAGATTAAAAAAATCAGTTTTGATTTCATATGGAATGGAAAAGTCCGAATTAAAAGAGTCATCTGCTACCAGGATTACGGGGATGGTGGCTTAAGAATGATAGATTTTGAATTATTTGTGAAAACTCAAAGAATAATGTGGTTAAAACGGCTACTTAAAGGAATATGGGGTGGAAGTTTTACTTTGATTATAGCTTTAGAAAAAGTTGGTGGAAGATTTATATCCCTGTGTAATTACGATGTTAAATAACTGACTTTTAAAGTACCATTGTTTTATTTAGAAATTTTAAAGGCCTGGCAAGATATGGAGAAAAGCAGGAGTTTTCTTGTAGGAAAAGCTAATCCAATCATTTTTAATAATAAAGATTACCTTTCCAAAGGTAAAATGATTTTTGATGAAGACTTATTTAAAAAAGAAATTTATCTAGTGGATCATATTTTAGAGAAAGAACAGGTGAAAACACTATTATTCCCGTAAATTAGGTTTTTAAGTAGTGAAAATATTATGGAAATTTGGAAGATAAGTGATGCAGTTTTGAAAAGCGGAAAATATGAAGGGAACTTATGCGATTTCTACTCCGTTGATATACGCAATTATAATATTTCATTGAAGATTTTTGAAAATATCATTCCATTGAAAGATGTACCTTCCAGAAAGGTTTACGAAATTTTTGTAACAGATTTACAACATTTATATACTTTACGAGTAAAAGATGGCCACAATGACTTTGAATTCTATATAAAAGATATCGCAGAAATTTTCATAAGACCTAGAATTGCAACAATTTTACCAAAAGTTCGGCAATTTCAGTATAAATTACTTCATGGAGCAATATATACAAAAGAACATCTCTTTAAATTTGGTTTTGTTGAAAATAATCACTGTTCCTAATTCGGTAAAGGCCACCGCACACTACACGACCTGAGGTCGTACGACTTAGAGGTCATACGACCTAGTCCACGACCTCGCAAAAATTCAACATGCCAAAACCTGGGACCTGATCGTGCGACCTGGTCCTACGACCTGAAACTTGGGTGTTTGGTGACGTCATACCGTAGTTCGGACGGTCGTAGGACCTCAGGTCGTGTAGTGTGCGGTGGCCTTAAGAAAAATTTAGAATCCTATGAACACATATTTTGGGATTGCGATGATGTGAAAGCCTTATGGCAGAGGGTGATTGAAAAATTTAGTTTAGTTAAGCTTCAAAATGCAGAGTGGAAAGATATATATGTGGGGATTACTGGAAAAGACTTTGAAATCAAAATTTGTAATACAGTAATCTTTTTAATGAAATACATTATTTTCAGGTCAAGGTCAAAGGTTGTAGTTCTATACTCAGGAGGAAATTTTTCAGAGAATAGTAGAACATCGAGAGGAAGAAAAGGCAATAGCTATAAGAAGTTAGACAAGCATTTGTTAAAGTGGGAGAAGTTGTATGAAAACAGCAGGACTGAGGGCAGTATCCATGCATGAGTGAGTGCGTGAGAGAGAGAGAGAGAGAGAAAGTTCGTGTGTGTGCGTGTGTGTGTGTGTGTGTGTGAGTGAGGGGGGGGGGGGGTAGGGAGGGGTGAAGGGAGGCCAGTACATTGTATATGCAGTTATATGATATAAATATTATTTCCCATGTTCATGGAGGGGGGGGGGGGCTATCTTATGAAAAGATTTCATTCAATGCTCTCTTCATAGTTTTGACTTTCAGTTATCTATTTCAAGAAGATGTTACATGATAATGTGCTTTATTTGTTGTATACTTTCATTGAAATGTTGATTTATGATTTATGTATAATTATTGAATGGAATCAAAATAAAGATCATTGAAAAAAAAATCCCCTCACTTAATACTGTGGCGCAAGTAGATTTTTAGGGGTCCACTCGCTATTCATAAGGACCCGCTATCCATAGAAACCACTATTCATTTAACACGCGTTATGAATAGTGGTCCTTATGAACGGAAGTCCTTATGAATAGCGAGGTAATTTGTCTATGGTTTGCTCGCTATGTAGAAGGACCGCTATTCATACAAAACCGTCATTCATTTGGTCACGCGTTATGGATAGCGGCCCTTATGAATAAGTGGTCCCTATGAATAGCGATCCTTATGACTAGCGAGGTTACCCCGATTTTTACACCCACACAAACAATGCCTCCCGTTCATCCAAGCGTGAACATATACCACATAAAAATGGAACCAAATGACGCAGGATAACATACTTCTTCAAAACATGTATAATACATGTACTTTTTCATTCAAACCGAAGTTTTAAAATGAATAGAAACATTCCAAGTGTATACTTTTTTTTGACCCACACGGTATATCTCAAGAACCATTTTGATCCATTAACTTCAAACTTGGTACTACAGTGAGACGAACTGATTAGATTTTTGTTCACATATGTCAAAGGCGACAGGTCATTATATGTGAAATTAATGTTTTTTATAAGCTTTGTTATCACATATGTCAAATATTTTGTATTCACGACTAGGAGGAGATAAAGTGATCAGACTATTGGGTTATGAGGTGTAAGGTCAATTAACATGTAATCGTAGGATTTTTATTCTGGTTATCACAATATTTCAAGAACGGTTTGAGTCATCAGCTGAATTTAGGCAGAGTCACAGGAGACGCAGTCGCGTTCATCTTGTTTATCCGTATTTTTAATGCTAAAATTTGCATCAAAAAACAAAAAAGAAACCGCCCCATACTGCGGCATATGCGCTGCATTTAGCATAAACATGTGAACAAGCCATAAATACAGAAAGTAAAGGTAATGTCAAAAGTGAATGTCAAGGCGCGTTCCTCATTCTCCTCTCTTTCTCTCTTCCTCTGTCCTTCTCCCTGCCTCACTATTATGTTTAGGTTCAGATTACGTCATGGGCAGCGTAGGAGTATACAAAATTAAGGCGGACTGGTCATATCAGCGCGCACACACGATAAGCCCCACGAAGTTATAAAAAGTTTTTTTTACGATACAACGTTCAGACAAAAAGGCGAACCTGATTCTTTTTAATAATCGAATTTTCTTTTGAAACGATCAACCATGCGTTTTGCTATACGACATTTTGTTATACAATGTTTCGTTGTACCACAGTCAAGACTAGAAAAAATAATAACTTATCATACAGTGCGTTCCCCCCAAAAAACGAAACCCTAAAACAAAGGTTTATTGTGACCATATTATGTGCTCTATGACAATATTTTTTTTATTTTCCATAAACTAGACGTATTATGGTTCTAAATGATAGCTTGATGGCATCCATCCGTACATGCCTTACCGAGCAGCAGCATTTTGAAAATGACATGATTTGGGTAAAACCGTGAAGACGTTAGTATCACATGCGAAAATGACTAAATACCACCTTTCGAAGATATGGTACGTGAAATTCCCTTGTGTGATGCCATGCATTCAATCAGAAATGCATGCAACACGGGTCAATACTAATTTCCAGTGGTGGCATACGCCTCCAAAATTTCCAAAATCAATAAATATCCCTCAAAAGATGAAAAAGTGCCCTTCGTGTGATGGAAAAGGTGCCCCTTGTGAGGTGCGAAATTGCCATAATCTTAATATTTTTTCTGCCTTAGGTGCCCTTTCTACCTTGGATTTCCTTCTGCCAATGGAAAGGGCCACTTACTTTACTGTTATGAAAAATATCATCCTTCTGTCCGCTTTGTTCTGAAAAAAACCTTCATTTCAGCAAATGCACAAAAAATTGCTTCGATTGCAGGTACCATTTCAGTACAAAACATGCCCATTATTTACCTTTACATCAACAAAACATTGACTAACCTTTATTTTATGATGAGGGTGTTACCCTTACCCTAATTATGGAAAGAAACAGATGAAAACAGTCTTCTAGTAGGGTTTTAAAAGTCATGTTACATTTGGGTCATGTTCGCATGTAATCCTTACGTTTTCACGGTTTTACCCAAATCCGGCACAACTGAGTTTTTACATGTCATTTTTAAAATGCTGTGCTTTGTAAAGCATGTACGGAGGAATGGCATCAAGATATCATTTCAAAGTATGATACTTTTTAGTTTGTGGAAAATAGATAATTATTGTCATAGCGCACATAGTGTGGTCACAATAACCCTTTGATTTAGGATTTCGTTTTTTTCTGGGACGCACTGTATATCTATATGGTTTTCGTAATGCGATACCATGACTTTTGAAGGTCTGAGATATTTTTTGTATTTTATTTTGCCTTTACATGTATTAATGAATGTAACCCATAAGACTGTAATTGAAAGCGACAGCCTATTTGAGAACCACAATGTAGGTTCCATGGGCCTTCTGAAAAGTTATCTATGAGACTGACAATCGTGGACTGTTGGTGTCTTGAGCTGTAGATCTCTTGGGCTGTCCGTTTGTGGGCTGTTGGTCTCCTGTGATGTCTCCTGCTATTCTTCAAGCCGTAACGCAATACATACAATAAAGATTATGCTGTAGTGTCACGAAGAAAACATTTTTTGTCATCTTTGTCTGAGAGTATTCCGATGGGGTGAAGATTTCAATTTTTAAAGCTTTTCTTTTTTCCTGATACGCAATTTCAAGTGGCAAATTATGTATCATATTTCAGAATCAGATCATTATTGTTTATCATCAGTTCAAAATCTTATCTAAAAATCTGTTTATAACGTAAAAGGCTCATTATTGTTTATCATCAGTTCAAAATCTTATCTAAAAATCTGTTTATAACGTAAAAGGCTCATTAGAAATGTTTTACTATAAAATATGGTTGATTTTTGAAGGTACAAGTGTGAAAGAAAACATCAACCACGTTTTAAACGATTAAAAACGTTTAATACAATAAAATACACGTGTTTTGCTTTTTTTAAATATAAAACAATTTTATCACAACCCTAAATAATCATCATAATAATGTTAATACTACTACTACTACTACTACTACTAATAATAATAATAATGATAATAATAATGTAATACACTTCTGTATCTTATGAAACAGAGATAAGTGGATACGCGTAGGATTTACACGTCAAAAACAAACAAAAACCAAACAACAAAACACACACACACACACACACACACACACACACAAAGCCGCGACATACGTGAACGAGCCATTATAGTAGACCGGCCAAACATGAAAAAAGTGCTCTAGATAAAGATTCCACGGCATTTAATGCAAGGCATCTGTGCTAAAATTATCACAAAAATTGTCAGGAGTAACGTGTGGGTGGATGCCACGCGCACCTTTTTTTTACTAGTAGACAAGGCAGTGCGCGTGAAAATTTTAACTTCGAAACAAATTTCATGCTGACCTCAGTTAATATAAAATCATTTTCCTCTTAATGAATTTATAATCCACTATTTAAATGTCTCGTATATTATTGGGGATTATTCGATTTCGGGGAAGAAGAGCAGGCGTATGATGCTGAATGCCTGTGCTTAAATAGAAAGTTTGAAGGTGAACTTGATGAAACAGAACTATTATAAACATGTCAGAATAATAATTATTTAATTGATAACATTAACAACTGGTTGTTATTGACCCAGGGTAGCCACTTGTATTGACACTGGTCTTCTTGCGGTTCCTACACTTATTACCCCAGTATTGACAGGTACCAGGGGCGGATCGGGGGGGGGGGGGGGCGAATCGGCCGCGGCTCCCCTTTTTGAAACTCAACTGGCATACCTTAAGTACACAATAAATTGCTTCCTTAATTGATAAATTTCCGGCTCTGTGTCCCCTCTTTTACAAAATCCAGGATCCGCCCCTGGGTACCCATTTACACCTAGGTCGAGAGGGACAAATGTAAGCGGAATACCTTGTCCAAGGATGTAAGCATCGAGCAAGGATCGAACTTGGGACCTTTGTAGTGAGAATTAAGAGCCTTCACCAATAAACCGCAGTGCTCGCATCAAGAAGAGTAACGTATTTCCTCTATTTGATAGCGTGAAAGTGTTTTACCAAGGTCATTGAAGCAACGTTGTGTGTAGCTATTGTTATTTAAAAGTATTCATGTTGGTGGAGGTGTCCTATTGTTACTATATGAACATGACAGACAAAGCGAGTGAACAAGATAAACAACCCCTCATTCTATACCATTCACTGCTACATATATTCTGTAAAGATAGAGGTGAATATGCATGTGACACCTGCAGTGAAGGATGTTTCTTTGACTACCAGAACCAATGATTGTGAAGGGTAGAATGAGGGATTGTTTATTTTGTCCAATCTTTGTCCGTCATGTTCATATTGTGTAAAGGTGTTGGTGTCCATTTTCACGCTGACATACTGCATGAGAAATGTAACCAAATTTCGGAAGAAAAGAAAAGAAAAAGAAAAAAAAAAAAAACAAGAGGTAAAAAGACCTGAACTTCGACATTTCAGTTTCATTAAATTTTACATTAATTTTGTCCATGTTAAGATATTGCTACTATTTTCCTAATACATGTTATAAGCAAAACATTAGCCCATGAAGCTACAAACCATGATTAACCATATTTACATGTGACACGTCTGCCTTCCCCTCTCCGGGCTGTTTTTTGTTGTATATACCGTATTCAACATTTTGTCAGCATTATGAACCAGTCGTTTCTGTTCAAGTTGTTGGTACATTCGCCCCCTCGCCGTACACACTAATGCTGAAAGTCACGATATGAGAACTACCGAGTGTCCCCCCCCCCCCCCCCACAACGACAAAAAAAAAAAAAAAAAAAAAAAAAGAATGAAATTTTTATATATACGAATAGCTGAAGGTCTCTTCTATCATATGACACAAAAAAGTCTAAAAATATTTCATGCTTGGGTGAGCACTGCCCACTTTTGTCAAGGACGTGAAAATTAGGTTGCGCAGGAATTCACTATCCATTTTGGCTGAGATGAGAAGTTCTCCAGCTTAGAAATTGCTTATGATGAGTTTATGATAGATTACCGTAACGATGGATATGGGTTTGTGCGGTGTATGACATGGTGTTATGTTATCAAAAGTTTATGCAGCAGTGATCATAATTTGACTGTGGAAGTTTTAAAAGCATTACCCGCTGTTGATCTGTGGTAACTGATAATGAATTATTAGGGTTGGGATTTGTGCTGGGTATGGCATGGTTTGTGTCACCATTATTCAGGAACAGAAATCTGATAATTCAGTATCAAACACTGATCCAATCAATAAATCATCAAACACTGATTCAATCAATCAAGTGCAGGGAAGTACATGTAACTTTAGATTGGAACAAAAGTTTTTAAGATCTCTTTAATTGTCCCCGCCGAACGAAGTTCGCGAGGGGACTATGAAACGGGCTCCGTACGTGTGTGCGTGTGTGTGTGTGTGTGTGTGTGTGTGTGTGTGTGTGTGTCCGTCCGTCCGTCCGTCTGTCCGTGTGTGCTCAAATGTTAGAAAATGCTACTTCTCCGTCATTTCTTGGCCGATTTTGATTCCGATTGTTTTATCTGATAGGGCTGGGTGGGGGTTTCCAAACGTCTACACAGAATTTTGAAATTCATTATTTATGCAAATTTATTCAAAATCGACGAAAAATGCTACTTCTCCTCTATTTCACATTGGATTTTGATTCCGATTGTTTTATCTGATAGGGCTGGGTGGGGGCTTCCAAACTTCTACACAGAATTTTGAAATTCATTAATTATGCAAATTTATGCAAGTTTATTCAAAATCGACGAAAAATGCTACTTCTCCTCTGTTTCACATCGGATTTTGATTCCGATTGTTTTATCTGATAGGGCTGGGTGGGGGCTTCCAAACTTCTACACAGAATTTTGAAATTCAATAATTATGCAAATTTATGCAAATTTATTCAAATTGACGAAAAATGCTACTTCTCCTCTATTTCACGTCGGATTTTGATTCCGATTGTTTTATCTGATAGGGCTGGGTGGGGGCTTCCAAACTTCTACACAGAATTTTGAAATTCAATAATTATGCAAATTTATGCAAATTTATTCAAAATTGACGAAAAATGCTACTTCTCCTCTATTTCACATCGGATTTTGATTCCGATTGTTTTATCTGATAGGGCTGGGTGGGGGCTTCCAAACTTCTACACAGAATTTTGAAATTCAATAATTATGCAAATTTATGCAAATTTATTCAAAATTGACGAAAAATGCTACTTCTCCTGTATTTCACATCGGATTTTGATTCCGATTGTTTTATCTGATAGGGCTGGGTGGGGGCTTCCAAACTTCTACACAGAATTTTGAAATTCATTAATTATGCAAATTTATGCAAATTTATTCAAAATTGACGAAAAAAATGCTACTTCTCCTCTATTTCACATCGGATTTTTATTCCGATTGTTTTATCTGATACGGCTGGGTGGGGCTTCCAAACTTCTACACAGAATTTTGAAATTCATTATTCATGCAAATTTATGCAAATTTATTCAAAATGGCTGAAGGTTCATAATGTTTTCATGTTTTATATTTCAGTTGTATACATGCATTGTTGGTATTCTCTTCTTTTGCATGCAGTAACATTATTATTTTATTCACTAAAGTTTTTCACTGAAGTTTTAAGGTTCAGGCTAGTTAATTTCCACAGATCTGCACTTCCGGCGGGGACATTTATTACGCATTGCGTAATTTACTCATTCACTTGTTTGTGTGGAGCCAGGTGGAGATTGGATTATGTAAATCAAATATCTTAATGATTGTAAACATGAAAGACTTTTATGCAGTATCTTTGTTGTTTGGAAGGACAATTGCTATTAATGTCACAGATTATGCTTCAGGCATCATTGGGTAGAAATGGGTTTAATTAGCAAGCTTTCTTTATGGCAAATGAGTTTTGGAAATGGTAGAGTTTTGGGAAAGGAAAGATGGGATGAATGGTTTGGAATGGAGCAAAATGCCTACGGATGGACCTGTGACAATGAAAAACCCCTCCCGGAATTGTGACGCGTCACACACACACACACACACGCACACACACACACACGCACACACACAACCACACACACAACCACCCCCCCTAAACACGAACTACCAGGAGCATCGCTACAATTACGACAGACATCAACACCAGATAATACGGTACCGTCAAAGCAACTTCCATGATCAAATTGTGATTAAAAAGACAATACATGATCACTCAAACATAAACTTTTGAATTCATAAGCCATGTCATTCACTGCACAAACCCATTTATCCATCATGATTTATCATAAACTCATCAGACAATCAGCAATTTCTAAACTGGATAACTTTTCACTTCACCCAAAGTGGATAGCCAATTCCTGCGCAACCTAATTTTCATGTCCTTTACAAACGTGGGCAGTGCTCACTCAAGCATAAAACATTTTTCGAGCTTTTTGGTGCCATATGATAGAAGAGACCTTCAACTATCCATATATATTTAAATGTCCCCAAAATTCGATAATTTATTTTATTTGGGGGCCATTTTAAAAGTGTATCATTTTTGGGGGGACACGCGGTATATCATGTATATGGTTGAAGCAGATGAATGGAGGCGCCAAATTGCATTACACGATTGTCACGACACACAAGACCAGACGCTCACCACACCCACTTTTCACAGTTCTTGCTATTGGGTCTGTTTTTTCTAGCTTTCGCACAATGTTTTTCTAAAAACGCTCTTTGGAAAACGTCATCTGCATGATTATTATTTGGCAAAACGTTGCTGAAAATTTCAAGCAAATTTTTTTCAAGCACAAAATTTTTTTGGGGAGCGGTTTGGACACCAATTGAAGGAGGGAACAAATAAATCAGGTAACATAAGCAGTATTTTTCAAACTTTTCAAACTGCTTTCTTCTCTGACGTTTCTATCTGCATTTCCCTCTTTTCTACTATCTGTCTATCCATTTCTCTGTGTTCTTGTTTCTTTTCCTTTTGACCCCTTTCTTTCTATCTCTCTCTCTCTAACTCTCTCCCTCCCTTTCTCTCTCTCTCCCTTTCTTTCTATCTCTATCTCTTTATTTCTCTCGCTCTCTGGCCACCTTTCTTTTAAAAAAAATATTTTTGTTATTTATAAGGGCTGAAATTACTAAGATGTCAACCATCTTTAATTCAACCCCACTCTTTTCCACTTTATGTGTTTCCTATACACGTATACATACATGTATACAATTATTGTGAATTGTCATCTTTTTTATACATGTAACTATGCTACTAGGTTATTGATGTTTTTACACCTCAAATTCTGCTCTGTATATTGATCTTTTTTTTTTTTACAACACCTGTGTAGTAATACAGTTGAAACTCGTTATAAACGATGTTCCAAGTAAGAAAACAATCGCTTGTTATGAAAGCTTAATTTCGCGGCCCCACTTCTTTTTTGCTCTATTGTTTCTATTAAACCCCTCATATAACTTTATTCCATTAAAACAAGATACTTTCCTTTTCCCTAAGAATTTGTGTTAACAAACCAATCAGGTTCTATTTTTCTGATAGGGCTTTGTATATTTTTTTTCTCTGGATTTTATGACCAACAGAGATAATATCATGTATTATTTTTGTATAGAGGTAATGCATAAATATAGCTTCATTTCAAGAACCATATCCTATACCATGATGGTACATGCGTTTTGCATTTCTAGATTATTATCTTTCTTTCTCGAAATGTTAGTTAACTGTTTAATTTAGATGTATATCATGATAATTCATATTTTGAACATTTCCCCCTACTTTTCACAACCTGTTATGCCCCCCCCCCAAAAAAAAAAAAAAAAATCATAGAAAACCATATTGCGCCTAAATAAGAATAACGATTATGAACATGGTTATGCGTTTTCCTTACCTAGGAACACTTACAAATAATAGCATAACAGGATTTCACATAACACCCCTCACTATGTTTCTCTCTTAGCAATCCTGGGACATGTATGACATAACAATGACTGTTACTTGGAAAGGTTGTAATGTGATATCGTGTAAAAACCTGCGATCCTGGTGTTTGCAAGTGCTCCTACGTATTTTCTATTATTTATAAATCAAGGCTATAAAATATGTACATCAGCAATTAAACCAGAACATACATTGTCAGTGAGTATATTTCCAGTTTCTTGATTTAATTAATACGTTATTCGGTCTCGACTGGATGAATGAGAAGAATTTACACCAGTTAATCCATTGTCATGCTGATTGTGCCTCGCAGGTGAAAGTCTGAAGCATCTCTTAACCAAATTGTTATTGAAAATAGGTAGGATATTAGCTGCTATGCACAGTGGCATTGATGTGTTCTGAAGTTACTATTGATACAATGAGATTTTAAGGCCTTGATTGGAAAAAAAGCGAAAATTAAAATTTATACCCATTTTGAAGAGGTCATATAAGAAGCATTTAAAAAGCACTAAAATAAAAAATTGACACGTCCCATTTTACATTTTGTAAGCTTAATTCTAACAAGACTTTAATTTTTTTCTCTAGATATCAAAGGTAAAAAATATTAGTAGCTTTACTTTTTTTTTGGCCAAAATTTCCTGATTCGGTGAGAAGCCAAACGCTTTACACAGTACCATAACGAAGGCATAGGAAAAATGAGCGTATCGAGAATTTTATAAAAAGGAAGGGGGCACGATTACGAAATTCACTTGACAAGCAAGAAGGAAATACAAAAAAAAATATATCAGAGGCAAAAAGAGGGAAGAAGGCCTATAGTGTTTGGCTGACAGAACCACCAAGTTTATCGTTCTGAAAATCCGTGAGGTCTGACCACTTGTTTCGTTATCGTTATCGGTGTGATCTGACCAGCCCTAACTACCAACTTTATACACAGTACACACACTTTTTTTTTTTTTTTTTTTTTTTAAATAACACACACGCACACCCTGGTATCAATATGCCTTTAGCACTTCATTTATTTGATGTATGATAAAAGAGCAATGTAGATAAAATGCCTTGCTCAAGGGCATAAGTGCCGTGCCGGGGATCGAACGCCCGATCCTCGCATCTCCAGTCAAGCGCCTTAAACCACTGGACCACGGCACCTCCATACACACACACACACACACACACCCTCACACACATTGACTTGTGGGGAACTGTATTGTTTTCTCCTTTTGTACTTTGTACCCCACAAGCACTTCTCCTATTGTATTTTGTACCCCACAAGCATGGCGGAATAAAGGCCATCATTGTGCTCTTTTGTTCTCTGTACCCCACAAGTGTATCTATGTAAGGGCACACACACACACACACACACACGCACGGGCAGAACTTTAGAGGCGCAGATAGGCAGTGGCAGTCTAGTGCTCCCTTGACACTACTTTAAAGCTGCTATATACTGTGACGTCTTATTTAACATCAAACTCCGAGGGCATGTCTCATTGAGACCTGTTAGTCATCCGCGTACATGAAAAGGGATAAAAACGGTACTTTTTCAGCATTAGGCGCGTAACCCGGGTTACGCATTTAGGGTATCAAAAACAGCAAAAATCAAGAAAAAGGGTAATTCAGAGGTGATAAGAAGAAGATCCGCGGAAATCGCCGTTAAGGGTATAAAAATCATAGATGTTAGAGACGGGTTTCCCTGTGTTTTGTATAAAAACTAGTCCTACTGCAATCCTCGTATAAGGTGCTTTTCAGAAAGGGATTTACGCGGATGATGTACAGGTCTCAATGAGACATGCCCCCCCCCCCGGCATCAAACTTCCTGTTTACTGGGCTGAAATGCTTTAGAAGTAGAATGTAGATCCCTCAATTTCTTTCTTTCTTTTGTGTCTGTTACAAATGTATGCATAATAATAATAACAGAACAGTTCTTATATCGCGCATTATACCTTTTACGCGCTTAGGAAAAGGTGAGAAAGAAGAGAAACAAGTTGGAGGGCTGCAATACTAATCAATGGGTATGTTTTCAATTCAGATTCGAATTGCCCAAATGTATTAGGTTGTCTTACATTTTGAGGGATATTATTCCAGAGTTCTTGCGCAGCATGCGCAAAGTCTGTTTACCATAACTTTGTCTTAACAGCAGGAACATTGTATAAGTCTTTCTGGACTGACCTCAGATTTCTTACATGTTCATATTTAACAAGTAACTCTGACAGATAAGATGGAGCCATGTCGCGAAAACACTGTAGTGCGAGTAGCAAGATTATAAACTTAAAGGGTGACTAAATTAGAGAGAAAAAAGGTGCTGTTTCCATGTATTTTTGCTTTCAAATCACGAATCTGGCAATTGATTGTCAAAATTATGTCTCGTTTTGGCGAAAAAGGGGGAAAAGTAGAGGTTTTGGGACCGTTCCTTAAAACTCGTGAGCTGATTGGCTAATTGACGTCACACCCCCAAGTGACGTATGGAGAGTAAGAGGCACAAGATCTGCAGGCTGCGGCAATGTAACATTGTACACACAATGCGGTATTTGACCTCTCTGTTCAACGGACAATTTATGAAAAAGGGAAATTAATCAATATAGTCTTAGGAGTGAATAATCATTATCAATATATTTTCTACAAGATCAGTGAACACTTTTGCCCCAATATACAGCTTTTGTTTTGTTTTTTAAACTTCGATAGTTTTGCATTGGTCTTAAACGCGTACACAGCCGTTATATGCGTCTGTGCAATGTACTACACATCTTTAGTACGGCAACTATGTTCCCCCTCGTACTAAGCGACTGGTGAACGCTTTTGTTTGGTTTGTTTTTACTCTCGCTTTTTTTTCTTCGCTTTACATGTACTATACGGTACAACTACTGACTTAGATTTTTGGCTGATTTCTTCGAGTAACTTAGAGAGATGGATAGTGATCGCGAGTCCGATTTGGAGGACTTTTTTGAGCCAGATACGAACTTTGATTTATCAGATGATTTATCGATCCCGAAAGAGAAGAAGCTCAAGTGCAGTGGCCAGGGGAATTCGACCATATATGTTTGAACCCCTCGCAGAAGACGCGCCAGGGCATGGTGAAGGGATCGCGGGGGAAGGGGACGCGGGTGAAGCTGCTGCAGCTGCTGGAGAAGAAAAGTGATCACTGCAAATTGTACTCCACTCGCTTTGCTCTTGCCACTCTGCTCGCGTGGGCATACCTTTGTGACCCACAATTTCCGTAGATTTTCATCTTTAGGAAAATGATGTACGTAGGCTTACATCATCTTTAGGGGTCTTGCTACAGCCCGCAACTATACACCTATTTGGCATTATTGATGAAATTGTGTCCCAAAATCAAATTTATTGTGAGGAATTAAACGCACGAAAATATGCGATGCAAATGGTCGATGCGGTGAATGTCATGCTCGGCACCGGGCTGGGCCTGCCGGGGCCTGCGGTTGGTGGAATATTTTCCCTTACTTCTCGTACGTCACAGATCACGTGATCATGATGTCGCTTCGATGAGTTTTTTTAGGGGCGGGGCTTATGACTGTGTAAATCAGCAAAAATGTACTTTTCAAATGATTATGAAATACGACTGAATGCATAAAGAAGTGTGTGATAGATATTTTTTGGCTCCTGATGACTCCTTCCTACGAAAAATGGGCAATTAATTTTCTATTTTAGTCACCCTTTAATACGTGAGCACCTGGTAACCAGTGCAAGGGTCTTGACACAGACGATATGGATTCATGTGTTTTTGTTCTTGTCAGCCGAGTTTTGAATGGCTTGAAGTTTCTCAAGCTGGGTATCTGGTACTCCATACAACAGATTATTGCAATAGTCTAGATGATATTATGAAAAATGCATGCACTAATTTTTCAATGGTTTATTTGTCAATATGTGGTCGAATTTTGCTAATCTTATGCAATGAAAATGATGCAGAACGGCATTTCGAACTGATATAAATATGTATAATCGAATAGAAAGGGACAACCTCTACACCATCAATAGACCTGTTCACAAATATATTGAAATTTTATGCATACTTTGAAAACACAGGTTGTTCATGACAACCTGAAAGCTTGTCAGAGGCTTGTCAGACATAGCAACAAGTAATGTATGCAAACTGGATTCCAAGTATTGTAGTTCATTCATTAATAACAGGTTAATGGATACCTCGTTACTAGGTCCCCAGGAAAGACACATCCATAAATTTGAATGACTTTGTAAACAGGTCTATTCCAAAGGGCCGCAAAGGCACAAGGATCGAAATCGAGATTTGATATGCAGAACTTCTGTTTTTGTACTACTCAACTTTAAGGCCATTCAACCTTGACCACTCTTTTACTTCCTTGATACAACCGAACATTCTAGGAATTAGCTCTTTAGTGGAGTAATTTTACGAATATGACCTCACAAAAATTGCAACAGAATATATTTAAACTGCCCTAATCTCATGAATATGCACCCTATAACATATAAAAAGTCCTAAGGAATCCGAGTGGTGGAAGGTATTGAAAAATACCGAAAGCTATGATAATCATTTTCCATTTTCGGCCATCATGCATATATAATCACAAGCATGCAGAGCCAACTATACACATAGATTGTTCAACTCGGTTTCAGCCAGACACACCCTGATGCACATTCTTTAGTTGTGTGTTTCCCAACAAAGCAACAAGTGCCGCATTGTGCTCAACTTGAACCGAGTTGGCCAAACTATTATGTTTATACATCTCAATGATTCTGAGCAACAGCTTTCAAGAACACCCTCTGATTGCAGCAAATAGTTACATTTCGAAATGTATGATTGTCATGTAAGATGGAAAAAATGACATTGCATAATTATGAGCAGAGAAGAGAGAAGGAGAGGGAGAGAGAAAGAGATGACAAAAGGGAGATAGAGATGGAGATGAAGAAAGAGAGAGAGAGAGAGAGAGAGAGGGGGGGGGGGGGGGAGGGGGGACAAGAGGAGAAGAGTTAGTAAATCAAAAAATATTAGTAGTATACGAGGCTCCTTGCATGGTGACCAAGCGGAAACTTCATTTTTTTTTAATGTGTTCTTTCATAATTATGAGTAAAGGGTATTATTATTTATCGAAAAGTAGCCGTTTTTGAATTCAATTTTCTTCAGGTAATTTCATTGGGGGAAGCCTGTCTTGCAACCATGGATTATTCTTATACATTTTTGGAGGCTGGATTAAATGAGATATGGCGTATTGCGAGGGGCACATACATCGTTATTAATATTAACTTCTTGTTTATTCTTCAAAAGGGAATTTTCCTAATGAACAAAAACAAACATTAACAAAAAGATATATGCGACAGTGGAACACAAAAATGGAAATACTTCTTGGAGGTTTGGACATTAAAAAAAAAAACAGGCACTTGCTGTCGTACACTCTAAAATTCAAATTGTGGAAATCAACATTTAAAAGGGCCGAGACTGACAATGTTTGAAACATGCTGAATGTAACATGTGTAGTGTTAGATACAGCAATAGGAATAGTGTACATCATATCAAAAACAATATCATCCCCTCAAATATTAATTTAAAACTTTATTTATTGGATGTATTGTAATTGAAGAGGAGAGTGGCACCCTATTGATCGTGATACATAATAATAATAATAATAATAATTATAACATTTATATAGCGCTTTATACTGGTGTTTCTAAGCGCACAGTATTCTTGCTATTAATAGAGTAACCTAAATTATTATTCAATCAAATTGAATTAATATTCATATTTGAGGGGGAAAAAAAAAAAAAAAAAAAAAAAAAAAAAAAAAAAAAAAGGAAAATGATGTGCACCTCCATAAGTGTAGACCAACCCACAGCCGAGTGGAGAAAACTAAGCATTAAAAAGATGGGTTTTGAGTAAAGTCTTAAATTGTTCAAGGGAGTTGGCATTGTGGATATATGAGGGTAATCGATTCCAAAGGCATGGGGCAATTACAGAAAAGGCTCGATCACCATAATTGGTATTAGTTCGGGGTCCGCGGGTAAGCTGCAAGGTTGTTGAAGAACGAAGAGGTCGGAGAGAACTAGAGGAGCGAAGGGAGATGAGATCAGAAAGATATACAGGAGACAGGCCATTAATAATCTTATAGGTTATTAGAAGAATTTTGAAAATGATGCGCTGGCGTATTGGAAGCCAGTGCAATGAGCGAAGAATTGGTGTTATATGTTCACATTTTTTTGACAGGGTAACAAGCCTTGCAGCAGTATTCTGAATTCTTTGTAGTGGACGAAGATGGGATTGTGGGATTCCGGAAAAGGTAGAGTTGCAGTAATCAAGATGAGCAGATACAAAGGCATGGGTTAGTTTAGCAGCTGTGGGTTGGTCGAGTAGCTTCCCAATTTTTCCTATCTTGTGAATACCAAATGAAGCAGACCTGCAGACATTTTTGATGTGTTGTTGGAAAGTGAGATTCCTATCCACTGTGACCCCAAGGTCCCGTACCCAATCATTACACTTTAGAGTGCTGGTGTTTCTGTTATCTGAACCGAATAACATTGGAAATGATTCTGTTTTTCTGTGTTTTGAGAACAAGTGGATCATTTCTGATTTCGTTTCATTAAGACAAAGCTTATTATCATGCGACCAGGCTTTTATGTCCAGAAGACATCTGCTGAGCTTCAGTGCAGCATCATCCTTCCCAGTAGGCTTGAGAATGATGTAAATTTGTGTGTCATCTGCATACATTGCGTGGCGAATGTCCTGGTGAGAGTCAATACATCTTGACAGAGGGCTTGTGTACATTATGAAGAGGAGAGGGCCGACTACCGAACCTTGCGGAACGCCGCAGACCAATGGGAAAGGTGCCGATGTGGTGCCATCGATGATGACTTGTTGTCTTCGATTGTGTAGGTACGACCGGATCCAATCAAGAACAGTCCCAGAAATACCAAAGTCATTTTCCAGACGACGCAGCAACAATCCATGATCGATGGTATCGAAGGCAGCTGTGTAGTCAAGGAGAATAAGCACCGCCTCCTCGCCCCTGTCAATGGCCAGGAGAATATCGTTGAAGACTTTCACCAGGGCAGTCTCAGTGGAATGGTGATTCCGATAAGCCGACTGATGAACTGGAAGCATGCCGAAACCTTCAAGGTGATCCTTCAGCTGCGAAGTCACAACCTTTTCTAAAACCTTGCCAATGAACAGTGTAGTAAAATCACGCAAAACCGTTATAACGCAAACCCGTAATAAATTGACGTCAAAATAGTTAATCGATTACCAGGAGATCACTCTCCGCGCTCCACTGTGCAAGATAATTTGCACGCAAACCCTATGTGAATGAAGAAGGCATAAACGATTCCAAGATGCGTTCTCAATCTTTAAATTCACAGGGACGGCTTTAAAAGCAAAGGGACGGCTGCAAAATACGATAGTTTTAAAGAAAAATATATACTTAATCAATCTATCCGCGCCGAATTTTTTTTCCCCGTGGCGTTTTGCTATAAATCAATCAAAATCATAATTCATCTTTTGCAAGCAGCTGAAAAGAACGCCTGATAGATGCAATGACAGTCGTTGTTTGTCAAATATCCACGTGTGTATGATGACCAACACGGCTGGCGTGGCAGCAGTACTATAGTATTTCTTTGTTTTTCTTCTCTCTATCTTCATTCTTTTCTGATGAATTTCTTTGTTTTTCTTCTCTCTTGTCTTCTTTTTCTTATGTATTCCTTTGTTTTTCCTCTATCTGTCTTTTTTTCTTAATGTATTTCTTTGTTTTTTTTTCTCTGTCTTCTGTTGATTTCTTAATGTATTTCTTTGTTTCTCTTCTATCTTCTTTTTTTCCTTATGTATTTCTTTGTTTGTCTTCTCTCTGTCTTCTTTTTTTCCTTATGTATTTCTTTGTTTTTCTCCTCTCTTCTTTTTCCCTTATGTATTTCTTTGTTTTTCTTCTCTCTTCTTTTTCCCTTATGTATTTCTTTGTTTTTCTTCTCTCCGTCTTCCTTTCCTTATGTATTTCTTTGTTTTTCTTCTCTTTGTCTTCCCTTTTTTCTTATGTATTTCTTCGTTTTTCTTCGCTCTTCTTTTTTCGTTATGTATTCCTTTGTTTTTCTTCTCTCCGTCTTCCTTTCATTATGTATTTCTTTGTTTTTCTTCCATCTTCTTTTTTCCTTATGTATATCTTTGTTTTTATTCTCCATATCTTCTTTTTTTTCTCTATGTATTTCTTTGTTTTTCTTCGCTCTTCTTTTTTCCTTATGTATCCCTTTGTTTTTTTCTGTCTTCCTTTTTCCTTATGTATTTCTTTGTTTTTCTTCTATCTTCTTTATTCCTTATGTATTTCTTTGTTTTTATTCTCTCTGTCTTCCCTTTTCCTTATGTATTTCTTTGTTTTTCTCCGCTCTTCTTTTTTTCTTATGTATTCTTTTGTTTTTCTTCTCTCTGTCTTCCTTTTTTCCTTATGTATTTCTTTGTTTTTATTCTCCATATCTTCTTTTTATTTCTTTATGTATTTCTTTGTTTTTCTTCGCTCTTCTTTTTTTCCTTATGTATTCCTTTCCTTTTCTTTTCTCCGTCTTCCTTTCAATATGTATTTCTTTGTTTTTCTTCCATCTTTTTTTTCCCTTATGTATTTCTTTGTTTTTATTCTCCATATCTTCTTTTTATTTCTTTATGTATTTCTTTGTTTTTTTCTCTCTTCTTTTTCCCTTATGTATTTCTTTGTTTTTATTCTCTCCGTCTTCCTTTCCTTATGTATTTCTTTGTTTTTCTTCTCTCTGTCTTCCCTTTTTCCTTATGTATTTCTTTGTTTTTCTCCGCTCTTCTTTTTTCCTTATGTATTTCTTTGTTTTTCTTCTCTGTCTTCCCTTTTCCTTATGTATTTCTTTGTTTTTATTATTTATATCTTCTTTTTTCCTTATGTAATTCTTTGTTTTTATTCTTTATATCTTCTTTTTATTTCTTTATGTATTTCTTTGTTTTTCTTCTCTCTGTCTTCCTTTTCCTTATGTATTTCTTTGTTATTCTTCTCTCTGTCTTCCTTTTTTCCTTATGTATTTCTTTGTTTGTCTTCTCTCTGTCTTCCTTTTCAGTATGCACAACACTTGGGTCAAATACGGGCGAACGACTAATAAGAGACTAGGAAAATCGCTAGACCGTTCGACCTCGCTGTGCGGGGCTTACGTAACAATCAGCAAATATAACGCTAAACCGTTATAACGGTTTTGCGTGATTTTACTACACTGATGAAAGGCAGATTAGCAATGGGCCTGTAGTTGACAAGATTATTGTGATCAAGGCTCGGCTTTTTTAGAAGAGGAAGTAGAAGTGATGTTTTCATACCATCAGGGACACAACCAGATGACAAGGATAAATTGATAAACCTTGTGATGGTCGGAATTAGTTCGTCGAGACAGTCCTTTAGAAGCCATGTAGGAATCGGGTCAGAGTTGCAGTGTTTTGATGGCAGAGAACGGATGAGCTTCTGGATGTCTGAATCGTTGACGTGACAGAAGTCTGAGAAGCTATGTTGAGATGGAGTCGGAGAAGATGCAGTTGCTGGATCTGAAACTGATGAATTGAAGGAAGATATCACAGTTGATACCTTTTCGCTGAAGAATTCGGCAAACTGATTGGCGAGGTTCTGAGCCGAAGAGTGGTCTGGTAGGCTAGTAGACTGATCTGGCGATGAAAGTGACCGAACAATGCTGAATAGCTGTTTAGTGTCCGACTCTGCAATGAGGTTTCTGAAATACGAAGACTTGGCATTAACTATACACTCATAGTAGGACTCACATTCTCTGCGACACTGTTCCCTATCAGCACAAAGTCCAGACTTGATCATGCGGCGTTCCGCCCGTCGCCTTCGCCTCTTTGCTTCCGAGATGTCATCGGTGAACCAAGGTGATTTTGGTCTAATCGTGACAGTTTTAACTTGAAGGGGGGCATGTCTATCAATCAGAGACCTTAGGCAGGTGTTATAATGATCAAAGGCCTCAGAAGGACATGTCAGTTCAGAAGGTGGGCGAAACATGGCCCTAATGTCATTCTGGAATGTGTCCAAGACGATGCTGCGGAATTTTCTGGTGGAAACTCTCTTCTTGGGGTTTCGCAGGGAAGGAAGCTTCATTGTAGCAACAAAAAATACAGCGTCTATTTTGCCGCCAGTGATTATACACGTGTCTTTGTTCCCACCAGAAGTTTATTTTTTTACAACCAAATAATTTAATTACATCAAGTAGTAGCCTATTTTCCATTTTTATGAAATCAGAGTTGTTGGACTGTATTAATGTTGTGCCAAATCGGACATGTTTTACTACCTTGTTGTCATTATCATTATCCTCATTCATCCGTGCCAATGTTTATGTCGAGTAATACCAATCTAAAAGTGACCACTGTTATCTTAATTAGAAATTAATATGTGATTCGTTAGTCAATAATCGTTCTATTTGATATTACTTACTAATGCAAACATTTATGTAATGTAGCAGCAATATGTGCAATTGTTGCTTTAGAACAGTTTTGGAATCAGGAGACTCTATGTTTGTGTACCATTGAAACGAATTATTGTTTGTGTTTGCGTTTGTGCATCCAGGATTAAAATGTATTATCGATTTGCTTATGATACTGAATAATACTTTTATATCATCATACATAATATATTCAATTAATTTATGGATCTTATCTCAAGGCATAGGTCATCTCAAAATAGTGTTAAAAAGACAGACGACATATTTTGGTCAAGTTGTTACTAAATACCCCGTTATAAGCCCAGCAACAGGCCCGTAACTATAATTTTAATGGGGGGGGGGGGGTGCAGACCATTACACTAAGTGGACCTTATTGAGGGAGCGAGGGCGCGGAGTGCCTGAGAGGGAGGAGGGTCTGGGAGGGGTTGTCCCCCTTCTGAGGGTAGGGAAAATTTTGCATTTTTCTGTCTAAAAATCAAGTTTTTAGTTGCATTTCAGGTACAATTTTGAAGACCAAAAAGAGAGAGTTTTTTTTGTCAAGCAGACCTCTAGTCAATAGCGGATGGGGGATGCGCTCGCATCCCCCCTAATCACGGGCCTGCCTCGCTCATATGGAGTCGAAGTGTGCACTTGCCCCCTCTCATCGAACGGCCCATAACGAATATGGCAAAAAGAAACGAAAAGAGAATCAAGAGACAGAAAGAAAAAAAGGAGAGGGTGGCTAAGGAATATAAAAAGAAGATGTTAAGACAGCTCCCACACCCTCCCCTGCCCAGTCTCTTTGCCCTGTACGTCATCCACCTGGTAAGACCCATGCCTTCCCCGAATGACTGCCATGCAGTGCTCCCTCAATGACTGGACCCAAACACCACTGCTTATGCCTATCCGACGATATCTCGGAGCCCATTCACACTCACTTCGTTATAGCGGGCTAACTTATGCGCCTGTCACACTTTGCCGGATAAGGCAAACGCATGAGAAACGAATGTCGATTTTTGGCACCCGTTCATATACGTTAATATGCGTTTCATCTCCTTTTTATCCTTTGGATGGGCGTTCATCGTCAGGTGATGTCCATCAAAGCGGCCCGAAATTTTTGTACTTGCACAAATTTTTTTCTCGCCAGAAACGGATAGCGTTCATGCGTCACTCATTCGATCCTCATGCGTTTTGTCCGGTGGGCATGCGGTGCATGTTCGTTTCTCATGTGTTTGCGCACGTTCCATGTCCTGTATACAATCGCACCATGTGCGTTTTATTCGGCCCCTGGACCGTGCATGTACGCTCCTGCAAAATGGAAATTTACACTTTGTCCACCGGATTGACGATTTGAACAACGGATAAACAAAATACCATCCGTTTCTTGCACGTTGGGCCGATCCGGCGACGTGTGACAGGGGCATAAGACCTGTTCATCAAGAACGGTTCTAAAGTAAGTGTGAATGCAAAAGTGGTCCAGGAAGCGGTCTTCTGGACCTGTCCAGAAGACTACCTCGGGAGGTGGTCTTGAGGAACGGGTCTTAGTTAGACCGCTCTAGATAACGTGCAGTGTGTACGGGAAAGTGATAAAAACAAAGAAAAACAAATGTAAAGAAAGAAAAGACGATAGTAAATAAAACGAGGAAAGATAGAAAGAGAAATGAAATGATAGAACGATAAGACAAAGTATAACATAAGGAAAAGGTAAATAAAGATAAAGAAAACAAAGAAAAACACAAGGAAAGGTGAAAAAAGACAAGTTGATAGAATGATATACACACGGAGAAAAAAGGAAAGTGGAAAAAAAAGAAGCCTTGGAAAGATATAAAGATAAATGCATCAGGCAGGCAGTATACGGTTTGAATTCCGCGCGAACAAATTTGACCCGATGACCTGAGCTGCCATAGTTGAGCAATTTGAGACATAAAAAATGCGCGGAGTGTGTATGCAATCAAACCGTTCTTCAAGAACCGTTCCTCTAGACCGGTCTAATTTAGAGCGGTCTAAAGGGAGTTTGAATGGGGTCTATCAAGGGCAAAAGAGCGATTATAAACGCACTATACTAATCGCGTGTACGCTATTCATCTTCCTCTGTTAATATCTTTTGTTAGGAATATAAAAATACGCGTAAGTCTGATGACGACCATGAAGGATATATACGCAAAGTTTTACATGGATAGTTGAGTAAAAACTGTTAACAAGTAATTTCCACCCTTTGAATTTCTTGGGACTTTTTATATGTTATAGAGGAGACCTTTATTGGTAAAACACACGTGTCAGATTTTCTGTTGCAATTTGTGTGAGGTTCATGCCTATTTTTTAATAAAATGACTCCACTACTTCAGTATATAATGACTTACATGATATATACATTTGAGTATCATCTGCAAAGAGCATTTTAGAAAAAACATATGCATCAATAATATATTCTAGAGGTGATGTATACATTATGAATATCAAGGGTCTGATAACGGACCCTTGCGGTAGACCATGCATGGGTGTATTAAGCTGATGACTGCACACCATTGATCAAGACAGTTTGAGTACGAGATGTTAGATATGTGCGAAACCAGTCCAGTGCACGGTCTTGGACTCCAAACCAAAGTACATCTGTTGCAAGATGGTGTCATGGCTTATTGTATGGAACGCAGATGAATAGTCCAGAAGAACCAAAATTACCTCATGGCCTTTGTTTAAAGACATCAGTATATCATTGGAGACACGCAAGAGTGCCGTCTCACAGCTTTCGAAAAGTCTGTAAGCTGATTAATTTTTTTGCAAGTAGGTGGTTTTCAGACAGGTATCTCCGCAGTTGAGAAGCTGCCGCTCTCTCTACAGCCTTTACCAAAAAACTTAAGATTTGCGGTTGGCCGATAGTTCTTTAAGTCTTCACTGTCCAACTTTTGATCTTTGATGAGAGGACAGATGTAAGACTGTAGACCCTCCGGGAGACAGCCGGTTCGAGAAAAAAATTGTTGATGATGTAAGTTTACAGGAAAAAGTTCATCACAGCAATAATTTTCTTCAGTCAAAAAGTTTGAATGGCACCAAGGCTACAGGATGACGTAGAATTATTCTTCAGTATCTGTGCAACTTGCTTTCCGGAGACAGATTTAAAGCTATGAAATGAATTTCCAAGATGTCTTTGTTTTGGAAAATCAAATGTCGAGGCGTCGACTGGACCCACTCTCAGAGACTCGGCAATCCTCTAAAGTTTATTTACAAAAAACTGCATGAAACGTTCAGGAAGAGAAGTTTCTGGGTCGTTGTTGTCTGGCAAAGATTTTGAAGAATGTGGATGAGAGAGTTTATCAATTTTCTGGAAAAATTCTCGAGCACAGTAATTAGCCAATTGGTGTAAATGATATACATTGTCTTAGCGGTTTTTGGTGCCTCATATTCAGCACATTTAGCCTTGAATATCTGTCGATGAATCACTTGGCCTGTTGGCCAGAATTAGATGGTGAAAATGCAATCCGTTCCAGTCTCCGGAGTTCCCGTTTTGCGCGACGGAGTTCATCATTATACCACAGCGAGGGAATTTAGTTGAGTCAAAAGCATAATTTGCAAATTATGAATAGATGGGTGAAAGTAACATTGGACGTCCTATGAATCTCTTTGTTCACGGTAGGTCGAAGAAAATCTCCGTAAAGATGTGGTACGATAATTCAAGCAGCGAAATTGTTTATGGAGTAGATTGTCAGGACTGAGCAATATTCATTACTGGAAGTTTTGTTGGCACTGGTCCCCTAATCATGCTAATAGCAACTTTTCTAAATTCCTTGAATTTAGCACCTTAATCTTTTTCATCGCCATTGTGTAACTGAGGTCGCAGTACGCGACCTAGGAGATTTTTTTTTGCCCCCAAATGTACATTATTTACGGGTTTTGAGAGCAATCTAATCACTATCGAGCAGATAATTTCCTTAACAAATAACAAGTTAGTTTACTTCTTGTAGAAGCACTTAAAAGAACATGCCGGACCTTTTATTAAAATTCCCTGAATGTGCACTGATCTGGGAGTGACGATGTGCGGTATTTCGCCTTGTATTAGCTAACTGTACAATATCATTATTATTAAAATAGATAATGAATAGATTGCCACTAATAACTATTTAAACGAAGACGTATTGAAATCATATTAATTAAATGTCGGTAAAAATTTTAAAAGTCCGCTCTGGCAACCAAAACGGAAATCATTTAACATTCACAGAATGTCATAATCTGATTTAGTAATAAATTCATGGATTAAAATAATTTCATGACAAGGCCTGTAATTTTAAAAATACTGATGTAATTTTATGTTGAGGTTTTAGATCCTTTGCACAACGTTAGTGCTTGTGTTATTAGACGGAACCGAACATTCAGAGTAAGCTGGCGCTCTTCATCGGAGCTCGGAGCAATAACTTGAACGTTGATGATCATATATATGATATTGGGATTTTCCGGTCCGAAAACTGTGTAGTCAAGATTGTGGGAAAGTCCACGTGGGTAAAAGACACGAAGACTAGAATACAATCTTTACAGGAAATACTGAAATACTAAAATTTTTAAGAATTCTATTTTGAAGCCAACCGTCAAAAAAGGTGAGCAGAGCTAATATTGGGGCACGTGTAAAGGCAAACAGGGCGAATTTGAACGCCTCTCGTATATTATGCATTGAAATAGAATCTGAAATAGATTTCTTCAAACATACAAAATCAATAGTATAAGCATGAATATCATAAAGAAGAAACAAGTACAAAAACTTTAATTTGCTACACAATTCGCTAGCTGACAGATATCTATACCCCATTGTGTTGATGCTAATGACACTAACATTGACTGTAGTGTCACCGCCCGCCCCCTCGTCCTGGCTACGAGCCTGCAGTAGAATACACTGTACATTCTTTACAGAAAATAATGAAATATTAAAATTCTGAAGAATTCTGTTTTGGAAATAAAAAAGCGAAAATACATGTACATTAAATTATCCTTTTGATGGTTGCACATTTCATTTGAGACAACATTTAATGTATTTTTATGATTGTCCTACATAATAGAATAGTTATATCAATCAGTGGGAATCTGACACTTGCTATTGTCATCCATATGTTTAGCGAATAAGCAATGTAATAACGTATCACGCCTATGTAGAATTGCCAATAATTATGTAAAGCTGATCCCTGACTTAACGTTCTTCCCTCAGTTTAGATCCATTGCTTTCCATACATGTTCAAGCTGCGATTTTTTTTGTACCGAGCGCGAGATAATGCCTCTTCATTCATGCTCTGCCTAATAGAGGAAGAGATCATTCTTTGGCAACTCTTGATTTCGATTTATGACTGTTATACAGTTCGCGAATTTCGTAACGTTGTGCAGTTGCCATGGTAAAGAAAAAGGAGAAGAATGAGAATGTGATTGATGATAATGGGGCAGGTGTCTATGATTCAATGAAGAACTGCTCAATTTGTTTTTGTTATACAGTCTTAATCACGAAATTGGAACACATCCTCGACATGCCCAAAGGAAGATGGTCAATTCCAGTCTAACGGAAATGACAACCAGACCTATTTTTGGTAATTTAAGACAGTTTTTAAGCAAAGATCAGTAGTCCTAAAACATTTCGGTAGGGGAATGACAAACATTTAACTATCGGGTACATAATTATATAGCAAACTTCACAGTATTTCGCTTAATAGTTGAAAAGAAAATGAACTCTTCGTTATCGTAACGGACATGACACAAAATGGACAAGGTTTTTTTTTTTTTTTTTTTTTTTTTTTACTCCTGTGGATAGTTAAAAAAATCTTAGGACTGTGCGTATAAACGGACATGAGTCACATGACACTTTTGTCCACTTTTTTAAAAACCTCTTTAGCTTTGTTTTAAACTGTTCATTGGGTCATGCAAACTTTTATCATCAGTAATCTTTGGTCCATTCATCTCAATTTACTACCCCCCCCCCCAAAAAAAAAAAACAAAAAAAAAACAACAACAAACAAACAAACAAACAAAAAACAAAAACAAAAAACAAACAAACAAACAAACAAACAAAAAAACAAAAACAAACACACAAACACAAATCTGAAATGCTTGTGGCGTGAAATAATGAGACCCAGACATTGGATGTTTTGACCAAAAATGTTGCCAAATTTTGCCCCAAAAGTGAGCTTTTTAAAACATAAAAATCAAATTAAAGAGCTTGATGAGTTCTTTTGTTTGATACTAAATTTGTCATTATAGCACAAATGTTTCTGAAGACATCGCCAATTTATGATTTTTGGCAAATGAATCTTTCCTTGGAATTGCCCAGATCGGTCTTAACCTGTCATTCTAGTATCTGTGTAGGACGCCAGCACAAGTCAGCTATTAGCTAGTATATATTTTGTTGCGTAAAATATAAACTGAATAATTGTTAAGAAATCTTCTATATTAATTTTATTCACCATTTCTTCTTAGTGTATGATACAAATCTTATACAAACACACAGTCATTGACCACTGACGTGTCTACCGAGGTCCGGGGGAGTGAACATAGAGCGAAAATTACCTTTTTTTATAGAAAGTTTAAGCACATGAAGTAGTAAATTCATAAAAATAATCAAAAATATTATAATCGTGGATTATAACATAGAAGGATAGCGAGGTGGGTTGAGATTGAGGGAGAAGTGAAAATAAAGAGACGAAAAGGAGAAAAGGGAGAAGTCGAGTTCTGATCATGCAATTACATTGTGAAAGAAACTGTCTCAAAGCAATTAATGAAGGTTGATCATGCAGGTTGATCATAAGAAATAGTGTGAGATTTTTGGATAATCAGGTAATGATAAATTGACCCAATCTCCCTGAAAAGCACATGCACTGCACACAGAAATGGGTATATGGGACTTCACACACATGTGGCTTGAATGTTCGGCGCGAACATTACAGCTATATCATTATGAGGGCTTTTGAAGAGCAGGTACATCTACCATTAACTTCTTCCAAACTGACATAAAAAGAATGAGAAAGCTTTCCCAGTATCAACCTTCACTTTATAAAAGTAAATGTATGTTTAAATGCAAGAATATTGACACGAGTAGATATAAGACATGGGAAAGCAATAGGTATAATCAAAACAATAATGAAATATACCTTTAAATATTTTCCTAACCATCACCCCAGTTCCGAGGATAAGGAAATAAATTTTGGTCCTATTTTGATAGAGGTAGAAACGGTTACAATAAGTTTCTAATCCTAAAGTGCATTTTCAGGCATGTTCATGAGGCTATTAATGTTATCGTAATGTAAGAGTATTATACATGTCTGATGTACATAAGCACAAGGCAATCAATGAAAAATATCACATAGGCATAATAATAATAATGTAGTCTTCTACAGCACCGGCATCTGCCAACTCAGACGCTCGTGTATAATACATACATGTAATTCAGTTGAATTCCGTAGGTGAATGTGGTATATTTGAAAGATTTTGTGGTGTGGAAACTGCGAATATAATCATCAAGGAAGCATTTCCTGTATTTCGTGAGGAAACTGAAACGCAAACCAATAACCAAATTTATTACTTATTTTACCCGCCCACAAAGAGCCCCCTAAAAATTTGATGATTTTTTTTCTGATTCACTTTTCAAATAGTCCCGTGTATAGGTCGGCTTCGTTTGACTGCTTTGAGAGTTGTAACCATCAGCAGATCTTAGCATTTTGTAACTAGTGGTTATATACAGCAAAGGTATACAGCGCGAGTAGAAAAAAATTAAAGAAACACGTTTCACCCCAAATGTCTTTAAAATCATACAGGATATGCCAAGCCTAGCTATCCCTTTATGCTCTTACTTTGATAGGTTAAGCAAACAAAAATCGTAAAAAATGAAAAATGATGAAGGAATATTTTCTAAAAACAAATCGGCTCTACCTGACTTTCGTTCGCATTGTCTAGCTTGGAATGCATGGGATTTAAAGCTCATGTACAGTTTTGGTAGCAAAAATGATACTGGCAAGAAACGTGTTAAACATGGTTTCATATTGTTCTCCTTGTATCAAAAGACAAATGTACTAGATCATTTGGTATTCCATCCATTAGTTCCGACATAATTTAGTGTAAATATATATAAGGAACGCTTGGATAACGGCTTTACACGGCCCTACGCCATGTACGCTATCAGACTCTTCCACCCCCACGGCTCCCCGCGTCATGCGCATGTAACAATCTCAGCGCTATTCATCTCAATTTTTTTTAAACTGAGGAGGAAAAAAAAATCACAAAAACTTAGTATTGCTAGTATTATCCTGCCATTGTTTTCATGTTACTTTTTGTATGTTAATTGTAAGCGCCATGAGCACCCACTTTGTGTTGGATAATTTAAGCAGTGCTATAAAAATTTCTGCATTATTATCATTATCATCTTAAATCCAACAAATATGATGAAAAGATTTTTAGGGCATACATTCCCTTTAATGGTCACAATAAATCATCGCTGACCTCCTTTTTCATGCACACATTATTCTTACATTTGAAAGTGAAACTGCAGAAGTGTTTTTATATATAAACACGATTATAGTGATCTCTTGCATAATACAAATAATCATTACGAAAGATTTAAATACAACATTTTCCTTCTGAAAAGTCATCAGAAAGCAGTAATATGCCTGTGCACAATATGTATTCACAGTTTTCGAGCAGTTTTAATCCCTATTATTTTTTTTGGTCAATTTGCTAGTACATAATGTAAATTGAGACCTAATTCCTCATTATTGCAATATTGAAGTCATCGTCTGCATGGAGAACATAAAAATGTCCTCATATTTTTGTATCGTCCCAATTAGAAAACCACAACATCGTAGGGAAGGGAAATTTTTATTAGTCCCAAACCATATTCAGTGATTGTCATCCATGGATGGCCGGGGGTATTGAAAAGGGTATTGAGAAATTGTAATAACAAGTATGTATTTTACTAGACTGTAAGTGACAACAGGACGATGGAACCCTAGTGTAGCATTATAACCCTTAGAATTTTGGATAAACATAAACTTGACACCTTTGAAGAAAAGGAGCAGTACTTCGTCATCATTCTGTCATCTTATTTTTTCGAATGTTCTGTCTGTCGTAAAGAAAGTTTAAGATGATTATAAAAGCATACAGATTTAATTCATTCTTTTTCTTGCGTTTTTTATGCTTTGATGTTTACAAAATAGTAATTTGACACAAAGAAGGATTACATATTTTACACATAACAAAATGATGTGATAAATTTTGGGGATGAAATCATTACAAGATATTGGTTTTTAAGGCAAATACTGTCATTACATTAATCATACTGCAGGATGGTTTATAGAGTAAGCAAAGCTAATAACTTGACTATCCTTGCATGACATACATATGTAGTAACAAGAAGGAAGACAAAAATAAACAGTTCAATAGGAGAAAGGAGGTTTGTACATTGTAATGTAAGCAGTTTCATATGGATTGTGAGATCAGATCTTGGATATAAAATGTACATTTTAACTTTTTGAACCCTACTTTATCGTGTGTATAGGCCTTAAATTTCTAAATATGATTTGAAGAACAGAGGCAATTGTGAATTGTAATATTTAGACATTTTTGTTAAAAGTATTCCAAATTGATTATATACAGGTATTATTAAATAATTAACAACTGATAATACACATGCAATGCTATCTATCATGCAATCGATTGTGTGCAAATGAAAAATTATACAGGAATTACTATTACATGCCTATACTGCATTGCGCATGTAGACATCGCCATATAATGCAATCTTGACATGTATGATGCGTACTGCAGTTTTTGTCATGCGGAAATGCACTAGAAGCAGGGAACTGCTAGAAACAAAATTGCGCAACTTTACCACACAGGTGCAGGGCACACAAGGCTACTCGTTCCCTTAGCAGCGCCATTTTTCTTTACAACGCCAGTCTTTTGCTCACTGTTAATTTTTCAATTCATTTTCGTAATGCATTCAAATTTAATGCTTACCTCTTTGTCAAACTCCTATATAGTAATTAACTATTACTTCCACCTGTTACAAGTCATTGTATTTTAATAGTCAGAATGCAGATTGCATACATTAAGTGTTGTTAGGTTGGGCAAGCCAAATTTTATTCAACCTAACGACGCCTAAAACATGCAATTCACATTCTGACTATTGAAAAAAAAAGGTTTTTACAGGTGAATGTAATAGTTTGTCACTAGGCAAACGTATATGATTTGAATACATTACTAGAATGGCCTATTCAAGTTGTACACTATACAGGGTGTTCAGACACAATTTTTTTTTTTTACCAAAACGGTATAGCTGTACGATGGATTTATGTGGATTTATGTGTCTGAACGCTGACTAACGAAACGTCGTATAACGAAACGTCGTATAACGGAACTGGGGTCAGAGCATCGTTTCGAACTAGAACTCGATAACGAATCACCTTCCCGTGTGTGTCTGAACGTATGGCGACCATAGAACTGGGCGGGGCTTAACATGAGCGCGCACGAAAGGTGACCTTACCATGTACAGGGGTTAGGGACACAGAACTCTTATGTGTATGTGTACCTTTGTGTTCAGTTTGTGTTCCTGTGTGTTTCTTTCTTCCTGTAATCACTCACCCCTTGAAATTTGGGAAATCGTCCAATAGACCGCTTCTGTAATGTATACAAATTTATGCACATAATTCTCTGAGCACCTAGTGACGAGCTATTCCATTAACCTGCTTTTTATGAATGAGCCTCAATGCTTCGAATCCAGTTTGCATACATTATCTGTTGCTATGTCCGGCAAGCCTCCGGCAAGCTTTCAGGTTGTCAAGAACAACCTTTGTTTGAAAGGTATGTATAAAATTTGCATACATTACTGAAGCGGTCTATTGCCAGAATATAAAAAAAAACACAAAAAACCTGCCTAACCCAATTAAGTGTGCATATATTAAAGTTTGATATGTGATCAAAATCACTTTAAAGAGCTAATTGCAATACTTTCGTACAGTCGATGCTCTCCCTCACAATAATCAATATTTGTTTCCAGGCGGCGCTCAAACGCAGAAGCACTTTCTTGGCTATTTTGCACGTGATAAAAATTGATGACCTTTTGTTTTTCCCTTTTTCTTTTTTGAATGAATCTCTCTCAAGTTTGATTAGAGATTTCCACCCATGCTCATATAAATACTTCGGTGGATGAAAATGCACACCTTTTCAAAATGATTCTTACGGAACTGCCCCCCCCCCCCCCCCCCGCGGTCGGTCATGACAAGGAATAAGTAGTCACACCGGCTCTGCGCCCGTCTCCTCCTTCAAGGGCATTGGCATTCGTAAAAGTGACTGAAAGAACATTTATGCATCCGCTTAATAATTATCATAAAATATGTGAACACACATTCCGTCATCGAGGACAGCTTCAACAATGTATTGTGATACACATTCTATGCACGATTACGTTAGAATAATTGAGAGCCTTGAATAATACCCAACTGGGCGTTATTCAAACTCTTGTTACTGACGTATAAAGCACAGCACAATTCTTTCCCATCATATCTGACAGATTTGCTCACTCAGTATCGCCCGCCTCGCAACCTCCGCTCAAGGAACCACGGTCTACTCCACACACCAAGAATCCATACATCATACTACGGGGGCAGATCTTTTGCAGTTGCGTGACCAAATCTTTGGAACGATCTCCCAAAATACATTCGACAGGCACCCAATTTCTCAAACTTCAAATCTTTACTTAAAACCCACCTTTTCCGCCTTTCTTAATTATTTCTAATTTTCATTTTGCCAATGTTGTTAATTCTAATATACTTATTATGTACATGTATCGCTATGCATTATGTTTTTTCAATGTAATAATTTGGTCATGATCCATGTTTGACAGCGCATAGAGAAGTGTATACTTATTATGCGCTTTATAAGTAGAGTATTATTATTATTATTATTATTCTCTCTGTCGCTGTGTGACCAACATACCAACTCAAAATTTACTAATAAGTAATAAAGATGGTTACGTGCAAGATTTATTTTTGTCTTAATAACTTACTGCTTGCAAACGAGAGTGAAGCTCTATTATTTGAACTATAAGACAAACTTGTCATTATTATTCATTAATTAAACAAAGGGGAAAAGTTGCATTTTCTTTACATTAAGTCTATATCTTTCGGTGACTCTATTCATGAATTTCCTGTCTTTTACAATTCAGTCTTTCAAAGTTTTTATTTTGTATCGCGCATTGGTTGACTAAATGAAATAATGTGAAACAATTTGGACAGTGTGAGAGGTAAGAAAATAATGGATAGGTCCTCTTGACAAACGGTTTTCATTGTACTCTACTTTCACCAAGTTTTGCAATGTAGATGACACTTCATTATTTTTTTTTACCTGCAGTCTGCAGGATCCATAAGTGCAGAGCGACTGTACAATCACATACCCCGCCCCCGGACTCCCCCCTCTCTCTTTCTCTTTATTTCTCTCTCCCTTTCTCCTTCTCTCTCAGTCTGCGCAACTATTGCAATTGCTGTCCACGCTAGCCTGTACTCATGATACTAGTCCAAACCGGTTCTACCCTTTGGGCATGGGCGCAAATCCAGGGGGGGGGGGGGGGGGACAGGGGGACATGTCCCCCCACCTTTTTTGAAAAAAGGCGAATGTCCCCCCCCCCCACCTTTTTGAATAATCTTTGTTTGTTTGTTTTTTTTTTTGCTTGTTAGAGAATTTTGGAGGCGAATGTCCCCCCCACCTTTTTGAATAACTTTTTTTTTTTTTTTTTTTTTTTTTTTTGCTTGTCAGAGAATTTTGGAGGCGAATGTCCCCCCCCCCCCCAATTTCAAAATGGATTTGCGCCACTGCCTTTGGGTGAAGTACTATTGCACGTCATTACACCCTGGGTGTAGATATTTTTACCTCTGAGACAACAGTCAGCATGGATCCATGAATGATGCGAAACATGATTTTTATGTGATTGTAATTACATACATAACTCTCCCTCAGTCCCCCCCCCCCCTCTCTCTCTCTCTTTCAGTCTGCGTACCTACTGGAGTTGCTTTCCATGCCAGTTCATACTTGTCAAAACCGGTTCTAGCCTAGTCTGCAAGCACAAACCCTAATTTGACACTTTATCAGGAAATCATGTCTTGAGAGAAGCCTAACCCAGCTACCTACTGGTCGTGTCAGAGCAGCTATAGTACAGTGCCTATGGTAGTCTTACAGTGCAGACACTTTTTTACGGCTGACCAGGGTTTGTGCCTGCAAACTAGTTCTAGCCTTGCATGCTTTAGTTGATAATATTGCACGCCATGCAACCGGGGTCCTTCAGTATGAGTATCGCTACAAAATGTTCACCTATTAACTTCTTATATGAATTGCGAATTTATTTATTTCTATCGACCGACTCATTAACTTCTTGCATGACAGCGTTGACCTGGGTTTCTAATTATGCAGGATTATTTCCATTTACAGACAACAGGCAGATCATTAATCATTAAACTGTCAACAGGACTCAGGTCCCAAGGATTGACATTTTGACCATTACTGCACTAGTATGTATTGTTTGTTTGCTTTTATTTCTGCTTTCATACGTATATATCATACGTAATAATTGATTGCAGTTTTAAATAGACACGTACTGTCCACTTTTGGCTAATTTACTCATAAATATGCGATGACCAATGAAAAATTGTCGTTTAGTAAACCAATAAAGGTTACAGGCATAGCCAGGGGGCACAAGGGGCCCATGTCCCACCCCCACGTTCATCTGCTAAAAATGGGTCATCCAAGGAACTTGAGTGTATGTAATTTTGTGAATGGAAAAGAAATACAAAATGATAAGCCTCAAAAGGAGAAGATTTTAATCTCATCTGCAATTGACAATTAAAAATGTACACAAATCCGCAATATCAAAATGATCAATGTTGAACATGTTTGTCTCGCTTGCGTAGCGGAGCGAGACTACAACTTTCTATGGATTTTAGGTAGAATCACCAAATTCATACCACAGGTACATCTCTTAACGCGCAGGTCAGATTTGAAAATGAGTTGAATCTGACTAAGGTCAAAGGTCAAAAGCTCAATGAACTTTCTTCAAAAAGCACTGTAATCACAATAACTTTCTATGGATTAGAGGTAGAATCACCAAATTCATACCACAGGTACATCTCTTAAAAGCGGAGGTCAAGTTCGAAAATGAGTCGAATCTGACCAATGTCAAAGGTCAAAAGGCTTATGAACTTTCAGTAAAAAAAGCCCCACCTCACACGTAACTTTCTGTACCTTTGAGGTAGGATCACGATTTTTTTTTAAAAACAATATATACAGGAAAACATATAATTAGATCATAGTAAAAACAAAAAAGAATGGTAAAATGGAAACAGAAAATAGCTCAAGTGCTAGTCATGTCCGGCCCCAGGTTTAAGATTTGCTTATGAAAATGCGAGTTATCATTCCATATATATATATATATATATATATATATATATATATATATATATCTAAAGCATATGATTTAAACTAATATCAACAGTAGTTATCACATTAAACAATGTATATATATATATACAAAAACACTGATTTAAGAAGCTAATATTCCACCAATCTAATACTAAATAAGTGCTAACTAAAGGTGGGTTGTAAAATTTAATCTTTGAATGAATTATCTTTTAACACTTAATTATTATGTATCATTTAACAAGCCATTTTTAACAACAACTTCATTACAGCATTGCGAAAACAGGTTCTTGCATTTTCTAGTCTTATACCATTAGGGAGTTTATTGCTACCTATAGTTGAAAATTTACCCTGAGTCGTTTTAAAATGTGGAAGGTGCAACTGTCCTCCTACCCTTTGTCTCGTTGAATAACTGTGTTGTATGATATCGCAATAATCGATAAGGGAGTGAGGTAAGTTTCTATGCACCAAATCAAACATGAAAGTTGCTACTGATAGATGATGTAACTCAAACACATTTAAGATCCTCCTAGATTGGAATAATAGTCGCGAGTGAGATCTGACAAAAACTAAAGGTAATAACACGCATTGCCATCTTTTGTGTATAGAGTATACATAGAAGGTTTGTTTTATAAGTGCTCCCCCAAACTTCAATACCGCATGTAATATGCGGTTTTATTAGAGCTTTATATACAATATCAGAGTGTGTTTCGGTACGAAATGCCTTAGCCTAAACAAGATACCAACTTTTTTCCTGATACTGCTATTAACCTGTTGAATATGGGGTTTCCAAGTCAAGTGTTTATCAGTATGTATACTAACAAACGTAGCAACATCAACCTCGTGTATATTCTTTTCAAATATTTCAAGTCTTCCTCTTAAAATGGGCCTCATCTTTTGACTGCTCAGAAGCATGACATTTGTTTTCGAGGAGTTGATTGTAAGTCTATTTGCAAAACACCATTCTTGAACCAGATGTAAATTCTCATTAATTTCATGCACGTCAATAATGTGCTGGTGAGGTTGAAATGTATGAAATAGATTTGAATCATCGGCAAATAGCCTAAAGTTAAAGAAGTCCGTGGCTAGTGCTGGTAAATCATTTATATAAATAAAAAATAGACTAGGGCCTAAAACAGACCCCTGATAGTGTATCCCCGATTTTAACAAATTGGAGTCGATTTTGAAAATAACTTTGGAACCATTGCAAGGCAAACCTCGTATACCATAATGTGGCACTTTATGTAACAAACTATTGTGATCAGTTGTATCAAAAGCTTTTTGGAAATCGATGAATATTCAAAGTGTACATTGCCCATCATCAATGGATTCGTAATGTATTATTGATCAAATTAATCACTGAGAGTTTCGTACTGTACTTCTTTCTAAAACCATACTGATGCTGATACAATATCTTATTTGTTTCCAAAAATGTAGCAGTCTTATATTTACAATCTTTTCAATTATCTTACATATAACAGGTAAAACAGATATCGGTTTATAATTTCCGCATTCGTATTTAGATCCCTTCTTATACAGCGGTGTCACTTTCGCAATTTTCATCTTATCAGGAAATGTTCCAGTTTTAAATGAAAGATGAAAAATATACATTAGCACTTTGGACAAAGTCATGAAATGCACCATCTTTTAGCAATCTTGCTGGAATATTATCATGACCACTTGCTTTCTTTGTGTCTAAAGATTTGCAAGTGGTTTAAAACTTCTGTATGCGTGACTGGTTTCCAAAAGAAAGATTGCTCAGTTGATGGTCCCAAATGGTTTATGAACTTTTTATTTCTTTGTGGAAGTTTGCTAGAAAGTTTCAGTGTCAAGTATATCTCTTGAAGGTGAATGTCATGTAAATGGGTCAAAGTAAAAGGTCAAAAGGTCAATGAAGTTTCAGTGAAAATCACTTCACATGTATGTGAAAACTTTTCGTACCTTTGAGGTATGATCACCATAGTCTTGGAGCCTGTCCCGAAATAGTCTCCCCAAGAAGGTAAGAAAATCTTTTTTCTTTACATACAGAACATTTGGGGGGGGGGGGGAAGTGTTGTCAAAGGGCACTTTGGGGTTTTCATTTCAGAGGGTCTGACATGTTCTTCCCGATGGAAATTTTTGTCATTTTAAAAATATTTTTCGAATGTACATCCATAGCTCTTCCTTCTGACAAAATTTGGTCCCTTAATTTCAAGGGGAAAAAAGATTAGGACACCCGACGGGAGTTTTGTCAGTTTTTTGTGTTTTGTAATGTTCAGTCATACTATTTCCTATACTGACAAAGTTTGGTGCATGGTGGAGACGAGGTGAAATCGACCCAACTTTGGGGTCTACATGTTTTGGGGCTCTGGGGGCTAAACCCGACGGCTACGGTCAGGCTGACAACCCTTTTGTCAGTGACTTAAATGGTCGAAGTAAATTTAAGGGATCAAATCTTATGGGTAAAATGGGGTAACTATTTCAGGACAGGCTCCTGCCCTTCCAGATTCATACCACAATTACATCCCTTGCACTGTTAGAACGTTGATTAAAATTTTTAATCTTGTTGGTTAAAATTTTAATCAACCGAGGATTACCAGGTGAACCACACATTTGTAGGTTAAAACTTCAATCAACGGCCTGTTGATTAAAGTTTAACCTGTGGTTGATTAAAAGTTTTAATCATTTGTTGGTTAATCGCATTTCGCTCAACGTTGGTTAAATCGGTGTTGATTAAACTTAAACATATTGTTGGTTAAATGTTTAACCATTTGTTGGTTAGTTTTATTTTGTTGGTTAAATGTTTAACCATTTGTTGATTAATCGTATTTTGCTCAACATTGGTTAAATTGGTGTTGATTAAACTTAAATTGTTGGTTAAATGTTTAACCATTTGTTGGTTAGCCTCATTTGGTACGTGAGAAACTCTTTTCATATCTGTGATTGTTGTCTAGCTTAATCTTATAAAGAAATAGATCTACTGTGTGATCTTGCTTTCTAAGTTAAGCGGTTTGGGAAGTTCGACCTGCTCAGACCTGGACTAGACCTGACTATGCAAGGCCCACCGGCCGTAGACTACACCTACGCCTACATTGATGCTATATCTTTTTTTTTCAAGTTCTAGTTCTAGTTTCAGTTTTTGTCGTATTGACCTGTCCGCGAAATATGGACATCCGCGAAGGTGAACACACCGCCATACCGCCGGCGTCGCCTCCTAGCTACCGTAGGCGTAGTCAGTAGATCTACCAGTGGGCCTGGCTTAGCCAGGTCTAGTCCAGATCAAGCAGGTCGAACTAGCTCCCAAGCCGTTTTAATTAGAAAGAAAGATCACACTATAGATCTATTTCTTCCCAAGATTAAGCTAGACATCAATCACAGATATGAAAAGAGTTTCTCACCTTCAAACACGCTGACAAGCTCTTTGAAAGTCCCCAATCATTCAGCGACTTGAATGACAACACCTTCGATTTTTATCGCAAACAATTTCTGCGATAGATGATATGCGCGCAGCAAATTTGTTCCAAATCCATATCCATGCGCGCTGTTAAGTCACGCGATCGGTATTTTAATCAACTTTGATCAAAGTTTAACCAACAAAAAGATAAAGTGTCTCGACAGTTAGCTCTATCATTTTGGCGGGAAAGCCGAGAACACTGTTTTTAATCAATGTTGGTTACAAAGTAACCAACAAACCAACAAGATTAAAAACAATAATTTTAATCAACAATATTTTTAACCCACGCAAGATTAAAAGTCATTTTTAAGCAACACTCATTTTATAACCAATGTTGAGCGATTTTTAATCAACAATTTTTTAATCCGTATTTTTTTAATACATGTTTTAACAGTGTGGAGGCAGAGGTCAAGTTAGTAAAATAGGTCAAATCTAACCTAGGTTAAAGGTAATAAACTTCATTGACAGTCACTGATCACATAATAACTTTTATTCAAAACACCATTGGTTTTTCTCATTTGAGACTTGAGTAAGAGTAAACTTTAAGAAATAAAGTATTAACAGTATGCAGAGACATTATTGTCCAATTTCCCAGGGATGAAATATATGTAACATCATTATTGCTTAGTATGATAAAGCTGCCAGATTAAAGTTCACATTCATTTAGCGAGATGCACGTGAAACAACGATTGTTAAAAATAGGACTTAAACATTTTCAAGTAAAATATGAGAGCATTAATGTCATGAAAATGTTTCATTAAATGTATAGCCGATATCCACCAGATTCGCACTCTCGCATGCACTCCTCGCCAACAAAGCATGACCCAAACCCTCAAGCAACTACGCTGTCTTCCTAATGAGCGCATATTGCTCTCATACACACACAACACTTTCCTTCTCCATTTCTAGCCGATTTGCTCACACAGTACCATGCACCCCGTAACCTCGATTTGAAACCAAACATTGGTTCGTATATCCAAAACCAATGCATCATATAAATGGTGATAGATATTTTGTAATGTGCAAATCTTTGGAAAACATTCATACAACAGGCATCCACTTTCGCAAATTTAACATCTTTACCAAAAAGTCCAAATATTTGGCCTCACACTTATGTAAGTAATCAGGTTGGTTGCTACGTAATGAGTTTCGATTTCGTTTCTATAAGGTCTTCAGTATTATCATATTTGGCTTGCACCGCGCATAGAGAACCTGTTGCTTAGGCACATCATAAATTTCATGTCATATGTTAAACAAACACAACTTTCGGTGATTTCATGAATTCCTTGTCTTTTCAGTCCTTCGAAATATATATTCTGTCTCTTGCTTTAATAAATGTGAATCATTTGGACAACATCAGAGACAAGGAAGTGGGTATAGATCCCCTTTCCAAAGGGTTTCGCTTCTCTCCACTTCCTCCATTTTATTTTTTATTTTTGTTTTGGCAATGCAGATGACACTTCATTACTTTTACCTCTGAGACGATAGTCTCTAGGATCCATATTAAAGTGTAAATGAGAATTTTTCGTGTGACTCTTTTTTTCCTCTTTCTTTCTCTTTATCTCTCTATCTCTCAGTCTGCGCATCTTATGGGATTGCTTTCCACCCCGGTCCATACTGGTCAAAACCAGTTCTAGGCTTGCTATGCTATTGCACACCATGCAGCCCGAGCCACTCTTGTTACCACCCTTGTGATTTTCTCATGATTTACCGATATATCAGGATATCTTTAAAAAAACCTGTCATAAATCAAGATTTCGAATGTTATCGTAATGAAAACTACATAAAACAACGACATTGAAAACAACGATAATTACGTACACATTATTAATGCAAGATATTTAATATGATATTTAAAAGAGACCAATCAAACTAAAATTTGAATATTAATTAAGACACCAATAAAAGAACAATGACGATACTATACAGATTTTATCGAATTAAAAAATTGAAAAGAGACAAATCATTGAAATTAAAAATAGATTTAAAGGAGACCAGTGAAGTTGAATTTAAATGGAATTTTAGAAAATGATAAAAGACCTTATATAAGATAATCTGTATACATTTCTATTGGAGGATCATTTAAGGAATTAAGACGGCTGGGTCCTGTCTTTGTTTTACTTCAAGCAGAAGCGCATTCAAAATTTCACCGCCTGAATATTAAAAGAATGATTTCCTACAAAATTCCGCCTTGCGTTTTGGTAACTGCAACATCATCCTTTCTGTGTATTTGCTGTATATATATCATCAACGAATGTGAATCGCTTATGAACTACTTTCGGTTTTTGTTTTTATCAGGCTGCAAAAGGTCGTCTTCTAGAACGACTTATCAAGAGTTGGCAATGATGGAGAATGAAATACATCTAGGGAAGGTGTATCCCATGATATATTTTAGACTATGTACGCAGCTCTTTTGTGTAATTTATTTAGGGGATTGACATTACATATACTTCTCCTAGATCACATATCATACCAGTGTAAAGGACATGAAGGGCATATTCACCCATGCAGTATACAGGTATATGTGACAGTTGTTTTTACTACACCTAGTTTTTGTTTTTACCACCAAAGTGTTTTCAGGACGTCTTTTGAAATCAAGATACACGTCGAAAGTTGCACCTAAACATCTAAATTCCCAATTAAAACATTTCACTATCTAATATTCCCATTAACCTCGACGACGAGAAATGCGATTATAATTTAAAAAAAATAAATACTCAAGGAATATGCATTTCATAGAAAATAACAGAAATACACCCCTAATAATCATATTCAGATATATAAACAAAGAGAATAAAAACAATAAAACCTAGTGATTATTCAGTTCGAGAATTTAAAAAAAGAAGAAATCAAACACCAAATTTAAAAAACCTCAGGAATATTGATTAAAGCAAGATTATATGATTGCATTAGAATGCAACAAACGTTAAGCCAATAAAGGCTAGAACATTAATGTGTCCTTTGTCAACATTCATAAGACACAAAAAATGAACAGGTTTTTTTTGTCAGGAAGCTTTCTCAATAAAATGTACCTATTGGAACAAAATACTGAAATTCATAGTTCTACAATTTGTTGGGCCTATTATGTAACAGCTATTTCGCGGATCCACTTAAAATAATACATCCATTTTCATTCAATTTCGGCATACTGTGATGTTCTGCTCTTATGACTGCTGATACTATCGAAACTCTAAATGTCCTAAAAAGCTTATGGACATTGTCCTTCGCAACATATGATCTTTTTAAATGTAAGTGATATCCAGTTCACCTGTTGGACAAGGCATAATAAAGAGCTTGCTAGGTATATTTGTATTTAACACATTTCAGCACGGCAGTCACATAGCACATGTATTATGTCTTGTCAAACAGGTGAAGTCGGTCGGTCGGTGTGTTTACATAATCTTGACAATATTTTCTGGCTACTTTTGAAAAACAACACTTTTTTCACAATTTATAACTTATCACTGAAATTATCATTAGACACTAAACTCATGCACCTCAAGAAAATTGTAATTCTACAAATTACATTATGTAAATATGAATTGATTAATGTAACATATTTGAGTTATTAATGTTGGAGTTTAACAGATTCTCTGTATTTACGGTTCGGTGTAAAAATGTCAATTTTGTAGTTTCTTATGTTTTTGTAATGTACTGCCATACCTTCACAAAATTTGGTCCAAAGGCAAAGGGAAAAATTTACTCCAATATTTAGGGTGCGCCTGACAACCCATACCAAGAGATTTTTTTTTTGCGGAGGGGGGGAGGGAGGGAGGTGTATTTTGTTATGTCCAATGCTACTACTTACTGACATAGTCTGGTGCACAGAGTAGATGGGGTGAAATCGACCCGACTTTAGGATCTATTTCGGGGGCTCTGGGCCTCTGGGGCTGAACCCGACGGCTACAATCAAGACTGAAAGCCTTGTGGGTGAAAAGAGGTGACAGGGTCTCAGACTGTTCATTTCGAAGGGTTTATTTTACTAATTAGACATTTCTTCCAATTTTTTACCTCCCTGCTACCGAGTTATCCGCGCCGTTTTTTTTTTCTTCATATTGCTGATGAAAATGTGCAGTAGAAAAAGTCCTACAGCATAAATTATGACAACGTCAAAGGCCCTAGAGCCCGAAATTGAACCTGATCTACCAAATATAGGATTTACTGAATTCACAGGTAAAGGACATTAATGTACATATGGGATTGTGATGAACTTCAGAAATACTAGACAGCTTGATAATTGAACCCCCCCCCAAAAAAAACAAAAAAAAAAACTCAACAACAACAACAAAAAACAGTATACTGACATAATGCTCGAAAGATATAAAGCTAAAATTGCTGCAAATAACTGGACTGTTGCTAAATATGGATATGAGAATGATTCGTACGATTTCCTTCTCTCCTATTAGATGATTTAATTAAGATATGTAGAATTATCGAACGAAATTATCATGACCTGTACTGTACGTCTATTTAAGGGAAAAACAAAACAGAAACATCATAGTTAACCCCAACCCTTATGCCTTCCGATTGTTTTTTTTTTCTTCCCTTTTTCAGTTGGAATTGTAATCATGGTAAATACAATAACTTGTTTGTCTCATGTATCTGTACATCAGTTCTGTAAACCATTATTTTTCTGCCCAGGGATCTGCGTTTTATTTAGTTCTACATCTCCGTCAGCCTTTTTGGCATGGGCAACATATCGCCTACTGTTTTTGTCTATCGTCATTCCTTTTTGAAAGGCATCTTTTAATTATTAGTGATGCTAAAACAATACCAATAGAAATGAAGAATACTAGCAGTGCAATCCCAGCTATTGCACCGCCATTTAATCCAGGGGGTGCAGTGGAATCTCCATCATCGAACGATAAAGTAGTGTGGTAGTAATCTGTAGTCACTTCTGTTCGATCTGTCGTGTCTGTAGTGTGATAAAAACAAATAAGATGAAAACATGAGGAAACAAAACAAAAACAACGAATGGAGTCACACGTATGTTTCGTTTAATAACTGACGAAGTGTGAGTTGAGTATTAAAAGTGAAAGTGATCAAGTTACTAATGTCTTACAAGGGACATGACTACTCTACAGTGCACTTATAACATGTATAAGCTTTGTGGATGGCGATTGGCCAAGTCGTATAGAATTCAGTCGCACTTAGGGGCGGACTGGCCATGGGGAGTTTGGGGAATTTTTCAGACGGGCCGCTCGATATTTTGGCTTGAGAGCAAGTCAATTTGTGGTCTGAGGACCGCTCGATCAAAAAGCGATGTCATTTTGTAAGAAAATTATCAAGTGTATTAGGATGATGAAATTGCTTAGTTACGAAACAGAGTTTTTAAATTTTGGTCATAATTTGATTAAAAATATGGGAAAATTTGAGAAAGCATATTATATTGGTTGGTTGGGCCGGTCACACAGAAATTCCTCAATTGAATTTCAGACCCAGTCCGCCCCTGGTCGAACTGTGTGAAGGGAACACGATTGTAGAGACTTTAAAAAATCAGCTTGAGGCAATTTTAAGAGCCTTTCCATAACCTATTAAAATGTGCGAACATGAAAATGACATATTAAATGATCTGAACATGATTTCTATATGCAATACGAGGTACTGAAATCGCAATTGAGTTGAATAAAAGTCTTTGTGATCGGGCTATGGGAGAAATATATAATAATAAACTATTGGGACCATATTTCCCCACAACATCATGAACTGGTCATGCAGGAGATCGATTATTTGGACCCGCAATATGTAAATAAATCAACGAAGCTCTTGCTGGCAATCACATTTGTCGTTTGATCCAGTGCTTGACTCGCGGTAGGGACGACTAGCACTTTCCCCCTTTTTATATTTCTCTGCTTATTACTCAGGTATTATATTTTTATATATGTACATAGTTGCGAATGATATTCATCTTGAGGAAGTTAATTTGCAATCAATCGAAACTGTACATAATAGAATGAAGAGTGTAAATTTGCGATCTTGAGAAAGTCTTTTTGCAATCAATCACAACTCTATATAAGACGGCCGGGGCCCAGAACTTAAGATTATTTTTGAACCCATGGTTTTGGTAAGCCCAATGCAGCTTTTCGTCAGATATCTCTGATTTTGATTGATAAAGAGCAAAATACTAACATCTCTAAACTTCTGTAAATGTTTTAATTTTCATCCTAATGTGAAATATCAAACAATTAAGAGGTGCAAAACAATTTACATCCTGGCCACAAACTCAATTCCCGCGTGCCACCGGTATGCTGCGAAAACGCAATAGACAGCCTACACACAAAACACGGGAGCTATGTATGCTGAGTAAATATCGAAGCTCACTCATTCAGTCGAGAGCATATATCTAGAAAACGCATTATCATACACATTTGGTGAATACACCACCTTTCTCTTAGTGAAATTTTACACACACTATGCGTTATTTTTTTAAATCCAAAACCTTAATACCGTCTTCATGAGTTTGTTTACTCATCTAGAGGTACCACCGTGAATGAGTATTATCAAACGATTGCCGACAAATGAGTAAACAAACTCACAAGCATGTTAAGATGCCCAGTAGCTTCTCAGGTTATACGATAAATTCAAACTCGTGTTCTAAGTTTTCATAACAGGTTAAGTGAGTCATGCAGAACGACTCCATCTATACTACTCATCGTTTTGCGTTTTCTTGCATGTCATTCCATGTATACACGCAATACATGTATAATCATAATCATCCAAGTCAAACAACCACCGTATGCACACTATCTAGGACCATGTCGGCAAACTTGTGAGTATATATTCACTATCATTTTACAATTTGATGTAATTGGGCTTATGAATAATGATAAGATATTTCGTGGTAGAAGTATAAGCTTATTGTGAGTTTGTCTTTTTATTGTTGTAAAAAAGGACACTGCCAAGTGATATGATGTGTGTGCTGACTAACCATGTTGGATATACCACAGACACCCGCTCCGAGCTCCCCAGTCGGGCCGCGCCGAGGAGCTTGCGAGTCTTCGCGCTTTACGTCTGTAAGGTCTAACCCGGTATGCACACATGACCTTATCATAGCACTTCCATTTTTATAATTTTACATTTTTACAATACAAACTCACCATCAGCTCACACTTCACCCACGGAAATATCTTATCATTATTCGTATGTCAAATTACATCAAAGTTGTAAAATTATAGTGAATATAAAATACTCACATGTGATGAGCCCAATAACCTAACTCGTTGAGTAATTGAAGCATTATTCACTAGATTAGGTGGAGCAATTTACTCACAACATTTAGTTAAATAACTCACTAATTTAGAATACTCATTTGCCATGTCACTATAATGTCAAACTAACAAAACTTATTGTTGTGCATTTTCAATCTAACTTCAATGAGTTAATGCACTCAGTTATGTGTGTCACTATAGTGTCAAAGTTTATTTCCGTATTTGAGTAAGATTACCCAAATATTTTTGTGTGTGTATATGTGCGTTATTTGTGAAAACCTCTATGAGATTCAATACACTGTGATGGATTAATTAGATGTAGGAAGACTTTATTGATAGCCCCGATTTCGAGTTCCTTTCAAATATATTCTAAAATCTGTCGAAAATCTCTAAAATATCAGGCACAGTATCTTTTGATGCAAGTTGAGCAAAAATAATAACGATTGTTCGACACCTGCTTCGGCGACAATTGCACGCGATACTTCATAACACTAATCCAAGTTTTAACTTCAACCCTGGACCTAACATTGTACCTAAACTTAACCTTAAATTATATCTTTGACAAAATAAAGCCCGGAGTAAAATTTTAATGTCGCCTGAGCATGTGTCAGATCACCAATATGAGACCATATGCGATAAGTGTCAAATTTCCTGTTTTAATAGGGTAAATATAAAAGACGGAGCCCCATGCCACAAATCGGCATTAAATCTGCAAGATTGAAATTCGACTTCTATATCATGAATTAAGCTGCGATCTGGATGTTTATTTTTAAAATCCATAATTCTTGGAAACATTACCTATTTCACCATGTGATTTCATCAGTATTCCTCCTATTCTTGCACTTACAATAAGGTTCAGGCAATTCACTGTTTTAGGGTAAGAGATCTAGGCCTATGTCTGCGTATACTACTTTTAAGAATACAACTCAATTTCAATGAATTAAAAGTGACCAAAACATGTTGGACCCTATATACAGTGTGAGTCAATAAAAAGGAAACCCATATTCAAGCTCCAATATCTTAAAAACCAAGTGAAATCGCTGAAATGCATAGTTGATAATGTCTCCTTTATTAGCTGCTCACCAAAATGCAATAATGAATGACTGAGCACTGGCTATTTTTCAAATTCATTTTCATATTAGCATTAATTTTCTTCCATTGATTTTGATAACATTCAACATATGTTCAAAAAGTACAATTTACATGTATATAAAGTAGTATCAGTACAATCAAGAACTTGCAAAATTACAGGGAAGAAGGCACAATCCCAATAAGCAGATGCTTGTAGCGGGTACGCATGAACACACAAATACAATATAATTTAATAGAGGAAAAGAAGAAAGGGACAGACAAAGAGAGGGAGAGAAGAGGATATAGGGAACTTGGAGTAGAGGGAAAGGAAGAGGACTGCAACATAGTAATAATCATAATGGAGCTGTATGGCATGCATGGATAATACAGTGGCGATATATACCGTGAGAGGCACAGGAATTCTTACAAAAAAGGTACTGCAAAGAGGTTAGGATAGTAATCGAGCATAATAAACAAGCAAGGCATCATGAACTATAAAGCGATATCATACTCTTTTTTATAGCTTGCATGAGAAGCTTAACAGAGACACATAATTTCTCATGGATGCAGGTAAATCGTTCCAAAGCTTAGGGCCGGTGAAACGGATATTATGTTGAAAAATAACTTTACGGTGTTTTGGAATATAGATTTCATCAGTTGATCTGTTACCATACTTATGAATGTCTGAAACACGTTGGAAAATGCCATATAACTGAGAAGGAAATTGTGAGTTTAGACATTTATATAACAAGGTACACTGTTGAAGTTTATTTATATCTAGAATGCGAATCGTCTTGCCAAGTTTAGGCTGATTTGTGTTTACGAGTTACTTTCATTATTTGTGAATGTATTAAACTGGAATGGAGACCATTTAACCAACATTGGGTTGACTATCCATTTCATTCAAAACTTGGGCAGGGGCAAATTTGACATGAATCAGATTAAATATATTAAATTCCACATACTAAGAATCTTGCTGTTAGATTGGTCAAAAGGTAACCACGTGATAAAGCGTAGTTTTCCCCGTCAATCGACCCGAGAAGAAAAGTTCGTGACCTTGACGGAATAGTACTTATGTGTTTCGCTGATCTCTTCAGTCCATTATAGAGTCACAATGCGTTATCAATATTTTGGGCACGCGCGAAATGAAAGTGCGTGACCTTTACGAATATCTCAATAAGCGTACTAAAATAAGCTTAAAGGAAACCAAAACCCAAGTAGAGAATCATTGTTATTGGAAAGTGAAAATTCAGAGAAGCAGTTTACAAAAAGTTTCATTAAAATTGGTTAAAAAATGAGAGAGTTATGGAAGTTTGAAAAGTCTCGTTTTACTTTCTATGGGGATCCTCAAATTGGCAAAATTGCTTCAAAATGGCTGATTTTGTGGACAACTCTCCATTTGTTTTGTACACAGATTTTCAGATTTTCCCCATTATCTTTCAAGGTGCAGTTAATCTCCTTCTGAGCTCAACATATATAATGGGGAAATGTATTTTACACCACATATGTCGAGTTCAGGAGGAGACAAGGAGCACCCTGAGAGATAATGGGGAAAATCTGAAAATCTGTGTATAAAACAAATGGAGAGTTGTCCACAAAATCAGCCATTTTGAAGCAATTTTGCCAATTTGAGGATCCCCATAGAAAGTAAAACGAGACTTTTCAAACTTCCATAACTCTCTCATTTTTTAGCCAATTTTAATGAAACTTTTTGTAAACTGCTTCTCTGAATTTTCACTTTCCAATAACATTGATTCTCTCCTTGGGTTTTGGTTTCCTTTAAATACTAGTAAGCGCGCGTTGCCCATGCCCACAAGTACATGTGCGCACCTAGGAGGGGGTTTGTGTAATGGTTTCAACTTCTTGTGAATTCGGGCTTAAATGTCTTTTTCGAGATGTAGACAATAATCGTCTTTCTCGTACCAGTTAAATGTTTCAGATGTGGAATATAAAGCAAATAATCACCTTTTGGTTTCAGGCGATGAGACGTACTATAACTTCCTCGGCGATCTGAATGTATACGCTATCTTTCCTCAGCTTCGCTTCGGAAAGATAGCTACATCCAGGGGCCGTATTCTGAAAACTATGTTAACTTTTATATTAGTAAAACCATGTTAATTGTCATAACAAATCAAAATCAGGACAAGTCATTGGTTAAAGATTGCGCAAAGATGGCTGTGCCCGCGTAAAGTTAACAGAGACATCTGCGCAAGCACCAATGATTAGTGTTTATTTCAATTTCAATTTGTTATGACAATTAACATGGTTTTCCTTAACATAAAAGATAACATAGTTTTCAGAATACCGCCCCAGATCGCCTCGGAAGTGATAGTTTGTCCCATCACCTTCACCAACGGTAATTATTTGCTTACTATTCAGCTGTCCATGGTCGGATTTTATTGATCAAGGAGTCATATTAAAGAAAGAATAAGCATGATCGGTTAAGAGTGAGCATTTTGTCTGTCCATGACACAAAATATATTTTGTCATAAAATTAACTGAAAGACCATCACTGCCATGAAATACATCGAAAGTTACCAAATAATTTGGTTCTTCAAAAGGGTTCCGATATGGCAGAGTTCTTGGACCAAACTATTTTTAAGCAGGGGTGTTGTCAAAAAATGACACTTTTAGCAAAATTTCCATCTGTGATGCACATATTTCACATCTCTTATCTGCTTATGGGGAATCTAAATCTTCTTTTGAAATTCTAAATGTCTGATAGGGAAGCCAATTTATCTGACTAACATTTTCAAGTGAAAGTATTAGACAAAATCATGTTGTTCTGATATTAATAGAAAAAGAGTAATGAGAAGTCTCCCACTCTAAGAATTGGAGCATTTTATTGATTCTCATTGAAATAAGTAACCATGAAATCCAAAATTTTATCATTTTTCAGTACACCTAGTGATACCCTCCAAAATAAATCCTAAAGCAATCCATCACATCTAATCACTTATTTTTACAGCCCTCCCAACTTGGAAGAATTTGAAATGTCCGTCCGTGACGCGAACTTATCACACTCATATCTTTTATTAAATGTATATGTACTGATTGCAACTAAATTCAGGTTTGAATCTGGGTTCCTTTTTATTGACTCGCACTGTATTTTGTGCAATATGAACCCCAAACAGAGCCTAAAATCAGGCAACCTGAAAAATAGTATCCCCAATTACTGTAGAAAAAAATGCTCAGAATTGATTATACATGTACCTTTTCCCACATGATCTTAATATTCATGACACCGGTATGAAAAGAACGAGTGAATAAAATTCTAACGACACAATCGATTACTCACCCATATGGCAGCCGTTAGATCTACATTCTTTGAAGTTGGCTTTGTCATTGCAGTATTCGTCGAAACAGGACACTTGCACCCCGATTTTGTTCTTGAAGGTTGCAAAACCATTGACAAAATTTTCTGCGATAGCTCCTACTCCTATCAGAGTAAAGAACTGTCCCATTTTGATCTAAAGTAGAAATAATATAGAAGCAGTTGTACTAGTCATATTCATTATCAGTCATCATCATTATTATAGTAGTTGTAGTTGTACTGTATAGTAGTAGTAGTAGTAGTACTGAAGTAGTAGTAGTAGTAGTAGTAGTAGTAGAAGTAGAAGAAGTAGAAGAAGAAGAAGAAGAAGAAGAAGAAGAAGAAGAAGAAGAAGAAGAAGAAGAAGAAGAAGAAGAAGAAGAAGAAGAAGAAGAAGAAGAAGAAGAAGAAGAAGAAGAAGATGTAGTAGTAGTACTTGGTGTCAGATGTAAAACATCCAAATTTTCCTAATCTGGAAAACTTTAAATGTCTTCACACTCCTGAGTACTGAAATTTGCATAGTCAATTAACATAATCGTAAAATCAGTATCGATACCAATTATGGCAGACTTTTCAAGGAAGACACAACGTCATATTTTATTTGACAAATTTGTGAAACCACACTTGATACACATATTTTAAACAACATAGGAACAAATTATAGCATTAATTTCTGGTCTGCATACTTTTTTATGCTTCAGTAACCTCATAAATGTTAACTCTGACAAAACTGTCATTCCATAACGCCCTAGACACATTATTACAGCTTATTTCCGAAATAGACGATTATTTTGTCATGCAAATTTTGGAAATGAAAGTTGCTAATACCTGCAAAATACTACATGAATTTTATAAATGATTTCACATTTACTTTCATTCAGTAACGGTCATCCCGCAAAGCTATATATTTTATTTTTTGTATACTTCAAATATTTTCGAACAGATTTCCATATAAGTGGTAATAATTGAAGCTAACATACTACATATCGCCATAGCAATCTTGAAAACATGATATCTAATTAAACTTTACAGAGTTTGAGTACTAATATTGAGGATGAAAGGTCATGTTCTCTTATGTCATTCCATATGTACAATGCTGTATGAATGGTCGATAAGAAACTCAGCTGTTGTGAAATTGCTTCATATTAATGCTACTGTTAATTTGCAGATATTCATTAAAATGTTCAAGATATTTATTTATTTCAAAATTGAATATGCTCTGTGAATGTCATCTCGTAACGCTTGGAATTACCCTGGTACAGGGTATAATTATCTGCTACAAGATTACATGGAGAATAATCCAACGATTAGGCTACAGTCCAGTTGACTGACTCGTGAAACTGAATGTCAACAGGACGGACAGCAAGACTTGTCGATCTCGCAGACCTTTTGAAAACATTTCCGAGTGTTGAAATGACTTGGGGGACGTTTCATCAAGTGTCTTGTGGGTGATTTTTACAGACAAATTTGCTATCAGCGGATCAGATGCAAGGATTTCAGTAGCTTATAACATATATTGCAACTTGTCATTGATGACAAGTTTCATGAAACAGGGCCCAGGGGATACTCGTTTTCCCGAAGGTTCGTAATTCCCAAACACAAATTTCCCATAGCAGGGGTTCATAATTCCGAAAATGAAAAAGGGTTCATAGTTCCGAACATTTGATGCATTTCTCCGAAAGTTCGTTATTCTGAAGGTTCGTAATTCCGAATATGAAATAAGATAGATAATTGCGAAGGTTCGTAATTCCAAAAATTAAATAGGGTTCGTAATTGCAAAGGTTCGTAATTCCGAAATTGAAAAAGGTTTCAGAACTCCGAAAATGAAAAAGGGTTTTAATTCCGAAAATGAAAAAGGGGTTTTAATTCTGAAAATGGAAAATGGTTCATAATTCCTAAGGTTGGTAATTCCCAAGATTCTTAATTCTCAAAATTCGTAATTCCCAAGATGCAATAGAACCATACAGGGGCGGGGGGGGGGGGGGATATGGGGGTATGCATCCCCCAACTTTTCGGGTGGGGGGATGGTGTGTACAAACATCCCCCAGGTTTCACACCACCCCCCCAAAAAAAAAATATACATTTCTATATTATGTTGTAGATAAATATAATTTGATATATTATATCTATTAATATTATTCAAATTTATATATTCTTTATTTCACTATAAATATTATTCATCTATGTACAATATTGTAGATTTATATGAATTTATCAATATTTATCTATAATTCTGTCGTTGCTTCTGATTTTTCCCGATATATTTTACACCACTAAAAAGTGAAAAACATCTACTTCAAATTATACAACATGGGTGTTGATCTGGGAGGGATATGGAGGTATAATTTAAAAAAAAATGAAGTGGGGGGGGGGGGGGGTGGCCTGCATGTGTGACCTTCCCCAAATTATTTAGAGGTGATTTTTTTTTTCGAAGCATAATGCAGAAAAATTATTTAGATTAAAAGTACATGTAATTATTTCTGGATTTAGAGGGTTCAGTCAGGCAACTTTCCTTTATAACATGGATAATGCAATTCTGCAAAAATGAAATTAAAATATAGTCACAAGAATCGAATGTGGTGGAGAAAGAGTGAATACATCACCCCAATCACCCAACTATACACAGAAGAATTATGAAATGACAATCATAACATGTAGGCCCGGTCAGTAGCACCGCTCCTGGCGTTGCTTGTGGCACACTGCCCTTAATTTTCCCTTTAACTTCAGATAACTTCAGATATTACAATGAAATTGCGTCCTCTTGTTCTTTTCACTCCTATCCGACCAGACAAAGCCGTTCTTATCACCTTCCACGTACTCGAACAGCTTTTGCACACTATACAATTATATTTACAGGACCAAAACTGTGGAATGACCCCCCCCCCCCCCCAAAGACTTAACTAATACCGGCTCACTCTATACATTAAACGCAAATTCAAAATATCCCTCTTAAAAATTACGCAATCCATCCTATGGCTCCCTAGTATAATGAACTGTATTCCTCGTCTCCCCCATTGTATTTCTTTTTTAATGTTTTGTTAAGATAATCTCTCATATGCATGTTATAATCTCAAAGACTGTTTTTTGTATTCTTAAGGAAATTTTTGTCTTTGTATGTTTGTATGTTTGTATGTTTGTCTTTGTATGTATATTTGCATTTTTTTCCTTTTGTTGAAAGTATTGAAGATATATTCTTATATTATTGTAATAATGCAACGGTCACTGTTTATGTTCGAATTATGTGGTGAAATAAACTGAAACTGAACTGAAACTGAAACCTCACAAATTTTGAATATTGTTTGCTCGCTCGCTTGCTCAATATTCAAATTATATATATATACATATATATATATATATATATATATATATATATATATATATATGTTTGTGTGTGTGTGTGTGTGCGTGTGTGTGTATATATATATATATATATATACTATATATATATATATATATATGCCCCTTGAGGGAAATCATACCCCCCCCCCCCCCCACTTATGAGGTCCTGTCTACGCCAATGGAACCCTACATAACTTTTCGGATTTACGAACCTTCGGAAATATGAATCCTTTTTCATTTTCGGAATTATGAACCCTATTTAATTTTCGGATTTACGAACCCTATTTCATTTTTGGAATTATGAACCCCTTTTTATTTTCGGAATTATGAAACCCCTTTTTTATTTTTGGAGTTAAGAACCTTCGGAATTACGAACCGTCGGAGAAACGAACCTTCCGAAGTATGAACGGAAAAACGACACGTAACCAAATGACCAACATGCTGTCTGATGGCCAAGTAAGGAAAAGAAGATCCATTAATCAATTAGTAAACTGTTCACTAACTAACCAATGATGTAGGTGATGTTGAAAAAAGGAAGAAAAAGAGAGACCCCCCCCCCCCCCCCCCCCGTAGTGCACAGGTTCTGGCAGTATATTAAATTTAAGTTACAAAACAATCAGGTCGAGAGATCTAAACGGGGTAATAAACTGTTTCTGCAACAGTTTTCCAAAACGACTACAAGATGCCGTTTTAAAAACGGTCTTAGCTTTTTTTCGTTTCATCTCCAGAAAGTTTTGGTTCATAGTATAAAAGAAATCCTTCAATATTTGTAAACAATTTCTTTTAAAACAGATTGCTGTCGATGGAAATGAAGCCCTTCAGAGGAATGCCTTCAGAGGAATGCCTGATAAGAAATATGGTGAGTATAGGCTAAATTTGACTGTTAAAATAAAAAAGATATTTTAATCAACTTGATGGAAAGCAATATTGCATGTACAGATGATACAGAGAGAGAGAGAGAGAGAGAGAGAGAGAGGAAAACAACATGAATTGGCAGTTATGTGGGCACATGCAGTACTTCCACATCGGAGGACAGTTAACCAGACTTTCCCCCATGAAATGATCAAAGTGATATTATTAAGACAGACAAACAAATATCACGTAATTAAATATTGGCGTGTTAAAAAAACTTTCTTATGCATAAGACTCCGATTTTAACATTTCAAATTATCTTCACTTTCCACACATACATCAAACAATAATACAACGTGCTATGCTTGTACAAGAATGGAGCTGTCCATATACAGTTAACCCATGTCTTGGGAAGATCCCGTCCCCTCCCCTTTCTGGATACGCCACATAGGTGTCACGGCTAGACATAAGGTAAGGGATTAAATGATTGTTCACATCAATAATTGATAGTTGTCAGAGTACATGCAGTATATGCAGTTTAATCAAGTTGAAGACTGAGGCATTTTTGCGCAAACCGATTTTTGCATGTTTTCCAAAAGTAGCCAGTATTCAATTGAAGTAGCTATCCTTTTCTTGAATAAAATGTTACAAAAGATGAAACGGTGTATTTTGCAATTTTCATATAGAACGTGTGGGGATCAACTAGATTCCTTGAGGAATTCCTTAATCTATAAGACAGGGCCCAGGATTTACATCACGTGCAATTTTACCGCCTACCCCTATTTCGATTGCATAGTAAACCGCATAGCTTTTGTTTTCAAGATCGTTGATTAGATGATTGTAGCCGTATAGTTTGCTCGCATGGGTATCATCAACGTGTTAAAACCCGATTATTTCATGATTTTCAAACGTGTAACGTCACTAACCTTGTAATGGAAAGTGAAAAGATTTATATCCAAAATGTGTACATCATATAACTTATGAAGACAGCAGCATGATATCATTTCAATACTTTGTTTCAGATGGACCCTGATTGAGTAACTTTTTTTTGGCAAAGTATTGTAATTTTTTACTGTCTTTTTCATGTAACGTAACTTACCAAAATGTGTTTGATATCACTCTAAGGAATATGTCCCATGACATGTGATGTAACCCTGGGCTGGATGTATAGACACTACTCATATGGAAATATAATATTAATGCATCTTCATGTAGTAGCCAAGTACACAGTGAAAGATACCTAAAATGTAACGTAATTCATCATAGAAAGGCCCTTAGAATGACTAAAATAATCTCAAGAATTATAAAAAAGAAACAAGAAAGAAGGGATTAGAAAACAGTCACCATGGTCACAAGTAGATATGTGGTGTCTCTTCATACATGTATGTGCTCTCGTAGTCGACAGGCTATTGCCGTTGTTTTTTTTTTTTTTTTTAATATATTTTTTTAAAAATCGTTCCCGGTTCACACTTTGCCATGCAGTTTGGAACCAAAAGTATTATAGAAATTGTAATTAATACCCTGCTGTTTTGATTAGTGGAAAGCATCTAAGACATTATGAGCAAGTCCTAGATTATTAGCGTTTATCTGACAACGAAAATGAAAACAAAGAATGGTAAGAAAGGAAGATATCTTAATAGTCCCCCCCTCTTAAAAATCCCGGGTCAGATTGACCCGGAAATCAGTCCGTTGGGGCCACACTCCGTTCCGGGTCAAAAATGACCCGGAATAAGGTCCGATGTGACACAGAAAGGACCAGATCTGACCCAGAAATGGTCACATTGGACCTCATTCCGGGTCATTTTTGACCCGGAAGGGAGTGTGGCCCCAACGGATTGATTTCCGGGTCAAATCTGACCCGGGATTTTTTAGAGTGCCGTCCTTCCCAGTGATAGTCACTCGTGAACATGACAGAAGATATTGTGGTTCTAACATAACAAGAAACACAGAATTTTGAAAAATGAATGTTTGAGAAGGCAAGAGCGCACGAGTTCAGGACAGAGCCCTACCACATCAAACATTCAGAAACTAATTATTCACCCACAAAAGGAATCTGCAAAATTTATATTGTTGCAGCTATGCATGACACGTACGAGAGCTTTATAAACCGGGAAAAAGGTTACCGTGGTATTTTGATATCCAAAAGAAAGTATAATATTTCCTAATTAAAAAACGTGACCCCAAAAATCAATATTACAATACCTGTGAACTTTTGGTTTGGGGGTAAAAATATCGTATATATGGCCACTTTGAATACAGCACCAACACCGACGAAGTAGTAACCTTTTGTATTATGAATTGCAGATAATTATGTTTATTTTGTGTATCATGCAAATAAATGTATTTATATTTAATGCTTTTTATGACTAACATTATCATCATGCACACATATTTCTCTTAGAAAATAAAATAGACAAGAAGTAGGTAAAAGAAAAAGAGTCAAGAAGAGACGAAAGCAAATAATAAATTTTTAATACTACATGTCTGGGCCAGTCCTTCTTTTTCTTTTTCTTCTTCCTTTCTTCTGATTTGACCTAAATTCCTGTGTTCCATTCCTCCTGTTGTTGTCTTACTGTATGTCTGTCTCTCCTCTTTATTTCTCTCTATCCCTATTTCTACCCTATCTCATTCTTAATCTCTTCAATTTTTCTCTCCACCCCCTTCACTTTGCTTCCGTCTCTCCGGTCTCCTTTTCTTTTACCTGCTTCTTCTCCATCTCTAATATCTGGTTTCCACTAATTTATCCATGATTATTGAGCTTTGCCGTCTTCTGTTGTGATTTGTTTTTATTTCCGGTGTCATACACAATTGTTCTGTTAGAAATCATTCACAGATTCATATGTATGTCTGTATACAGAATTTTTTCTATCGCTGATTGATTTAGATATGATGTTTTGTGTATTTCCAGGAACTGCCAGAGAATGATCGATTTTTATTCCACTTGTGTCTTTATTGGTGTGCATGACTAATAGAATTTGAATTGAATTGAATACAACTGATAACTAATCATCATTGAATAGCCTTTTGAAATTCTGACTTATAGTCTAATAAATGATAAATATATTACATTCATTATCATTATCAAATAATACTGTCTTGTGGACCGTAGGCCGATGCATGCGGAACAAAGCTGGCTTGGGAGGAGTTAGAAGGAACTAACCATGAAGCCTAGTAACTCCTTGAACTAACGAAGAGAATTGTCGAAATTGACATACATGCAGTGCCATCAACGCAAACATTGCTTCCCCCACGAACACACATATATTCTACAGAATATGTATACATGGTGTATGTATGATGCATGGTGCTTCTAAGCACAATGCATCATACAAAGGTTTCTTCATACACGTTAAAGACATTTGGGGGAAATGATGTACCTGATTACTAATACGAACGCTCTCAGTTAGACTGAAATTTAAAATCAATTAGGTCTGCTACTATCACTTACTATATTCGATTGGATGTCGGAAATAAGGATAAGTATCCATTCTGCCATGCTGTAATACAGTGTCTAAAAGCACATAAATTAAACGTCAAGAGAAAATTATATCTTTGATCAATGCAATATTTTCTTGATTGGTCTAGTTGTGTTCCTTTAAGATCGCATTGATTTAATTATAAAAAAACAACATAATTTTTTTAAATACTGAAATGTGTTGTATAGGGGAGTACATACTCACCTTAGAGTGTTAGGACATCCACATCCTACAAGCTAGAACATGTAGCGCTAATCGTCTTGCGCCATGAATAGTAGAGCAATGCCATTCGCACCAGGGACGTATAGATCCAGAGAGTTCCGCCGCCCAGAGTTTTTCAGGGAGATGGGATTGGAGTTGATGCAATGGGTATTTGGAATGACGAACTTTCGCACGCACCATGCGAACAGAGACAGGCCGTGGCGGATGGCGGTGAACATGGTGACTTGATGTCATATCAGACATCTCTCTGCTCCACTCACATATTTTGCTTTCCAGTGGGTAGTACCATAGTAGTACTGACAAGGTTTTCGCAATTGCTTGTTGACACTTCATGTTCATGTACATACCCGAATAGACGTTGGGATCAAACCTGCGGATTTAGGCCCAAACAAAAAACCAAACAACCAAAACAACGAACAACGAACAAAAAATAAAAAATAAAAAATAACATTTGCTGTCGAATGAAAAAAATAATGAAAATAATGTGGACTGAAATATTGATTGACTGATTTTTATTCGCCAAGCTTCGAACATACACCAATAGAATAGTCAAAGAAAAACAGATAAAACTGAATAAGCTTTAGCAGGATAACCCACGAAAGCTCGGGAGCTTATTTCCAGTGGGGTCCTTGCATCGTGGATCGAAGTCATCTTAATTTCATGGGAAAAAGCGATGGATATGTAGACAATGATGAAATATTACTTGAACAAGCAGCGTCTGAAATGGTACACTAAGCAATGCGTACGTATAATGTTGTAATAATAGCATATTACGTGGTGTTGTTTAGGCCATATTTTTTCATATCTTAGAGATCTGGGCAAAGTAATGGAAAAATTAGCCCTTGATATGTTCCGTACAATTTACAATATAGGCCCTGAATATATCAGTAAACTTTTCTCCATTCGTAGAACTAAATATGATACCAGATCTAGAAACACTCAATTGATTTTTAACCCAACCAAAACAAATTATGGAAAAAATGTTTTGGTTATAGAGGGGCTCAGTTGTGAAATACTTTTGAAAAGAAAATATCACATTGTGTCACATTAACTTCTTTTAAAACGTATCTGAAAAACGATATCCCGGTATCTGGCTAATAATTTAATCATGTATTAATGACACCTGTATTTTCGCCCTTTCCCCCCTCCCAACCCCATACCCCTCCTCCGTCGATACAAATTTTCATTTTCACTTTGTATACCTATAGGTTTATCTATGTATTTTCTTCCCGACCTGCATTATTGTTTGGTTTTTTTTTCTATCTGCTTTGTTTTTTTCTGTTGTTTGTTTTTGTTTTTTGTTTACTTTGTTTTAGTTTCTCATGTTTTATTATCATCTTTGAATTTTATATTATGTATTGTTTTATCTATATATATGTTTGCATTGTGTTTGTATATTTTTTTGTTCTTGTGTTGTTCAAGTGGTAAATAAATAAATAAATAAATAAATAAATAATATGTAGCTATGGACATTAACTCAAAGCCCGCTATTGTCAACCACTGTCACTTTCGGGTTCTCGCTTCTGTCGACGATCGTCGACAGAAATCACGTACAAAAGATATAGCCTTTGAAATAATCCAGCAGCCATGGGTTTCATAATGCACAGGGCAAAGAGTTAACTTGCCCAACTGGCGCTTTATGGTCAGTACCAGAATCCCGTTCAGTGTGGCTACACATAGTTCAATTTACAACACTGTCCACATTGATCTAGATTGTTTATATTGATGTTAACTGTAATAATTAGACTTTCTCGTAGTGAGTAAAAAAGGAGAAGAGAGAGAGAGAGATTAAAAAAAAAAATCTTGCTCAACAGTATTAAAAGATGGCAAATGTTATAGTGTGGTGGAAAGAACAATAAGTGGCGTAGCATTCGTCCAGACACTGAGGGGCGATCAGCATCAAGGAAAAAAATAACAAGACAGTGGTTAAGGATTAGCAATGATTGGATTGCTAACCCTTGGCCTTTTTAAAAGTTAAGTTATCATTAAAAGAAGGAAGTTATATTGTCATTATAATCACTACTGATGTCACATTCAATGGTAGGTGGCATGGTGAGTAATCACAAAAGTGCATTCAGATATTAATAAAACGGATGGGTGAAGAAGGTTAATGTATCTTGGTATTGTTCATATATCTTGACGCAATGTATATCCCTATGTGCTGTTAGGGCACGTTGTCGGTGTGTTAATCACTGAACAAGGTGCTGGTATGACTGTTATAGAATCCACAACACTGTGGCATATCGTTGAACTTCACTCTTGACTCCCATTTGAGAGGTCCTGGGTTTGATCTTTGGTTCGTACTTATATACAAGGTTTTTTTTTTCACCTGCATTTTCTCTCTTTACCCAGGTGCATCAAATGGGTATATCTTGCAATGCTGTGGTAATAATGATTTCAGGGCTCTTAGGAAGAGCCCACAATTGGTTAAAAAACCTGATTACTATTATCTTTATCACTATCAGTATTATTATTATTAGTATTGTTATTATTATTATTATTATTATTATCATCATCATCATCATTACTATTTTCATTATATTATTATTATTATTATTATTATTTCGATCTAAGGATAGATAATTAATTATGAGATATTCTAAGTATTAAGTGTATCGATTTAGGAGAATTGTCGATAGGGCTTCAAATAGGTCTGTATTTTCCGACAGATATGTTGAATGAGGGAACACCTCAACTCTAAAGACACCCTTGGCACTATCCACCATCTTTCCATTGTACTATATTTTTGTCACAACATCAGGCCTAAGATTCTCGCCAAGTGATATGAAATCGCAATGCTTTATGATTCAAGGCAAACACAATGATTTTATGCGAATCGCATGAAATCCGTTTCACAAGTCATCATAGTTATATACTATATGTATGTATACAGTGTGAGTCCATTAAAAGAAAATTCAGATTCATCCCTGAATATCGTTGCAATCAGGACATATAGATTTGACCAAAGATAATGACATTGTAACCTATCATGTTTTCTTTAATTGATCAATGATATGTGACCATGGAGAGCGGAACAGTAACATTTTCCCTGATTCACTGATGTCAAATTTGCCTCTGCCCAAGTTTTGAATGAAATGGATAGTCAAGCCAGGGTTTGTTGAATTGTCTCCTTTCCAAATGAGTCCGCTCTCATATAATTAAGGTAACTTCTGCACACCATTCAGTCCAAAAATGGTCAAAGATATTCCGACATGCTTTTAAAAAATGGCAGATGCTCAGTCATCCACTATCACATTTCGCCGGTGAGCAGCCTATCAAATTAAAAAAATATATCAACAACTAACTAACCATTATAATATATTTCAGCGATTTCACTTACTTTTTAAGATATTGGAGCTTATTATAGGTTTCCTTTTTATTGACTCACATTATATAGCAACAAATGATACAATGCATTATTTACCCATTGAAGTATAATCGTGTTAATTCTACATGTATATTTAGACATGTGACCTTTTTGTGAGACTGGCTTCTATCGATAAATAGATTCCAGGTCGTTCGAGTTATGACTCATTTCGAAAAGTATTGTATTTTTCCATATGTTAATTTACTGTCTTTAATATTCAATGCTCACAGACACTCAGGCAGCATTAAGCAATGAGGAAGCCTATTCATTGTTGGCGATCAAATGAGAACGAAAATTCATTATCTGTGTTACATTATGGATACGAATGTAGAGAGTATCCCGGATTATTATACTCTACTTTTTATCAACATATAATAAAGTGTAATGAAGTTTCTTAGTTAGCAATGATAAAAAGTATCGCTGTAATTACGAAATGGAAAGGAGAAAAAACCTAGATACATTCGTATTTATGATCAAGATTAAAAGACAATAATATTCACTTATGAAATTGCCGAAATTGAATTAAAAGGAATGAGATTATCTTACGAATATCATAGTTTCGTAGTTGTTGCCAAGACTATTAGGACTCGTAAACGTTGGCCATTTTATTATTTTTTTTTTTGGGGGGGGAGGGGGGGGGACATACAAATCCATTTACAAGATCAAAATGAGAAAGGAGATTCATTATCTGTGTCATATTGTATGGATGAATGTTATGTTGTTTTTACTTCCTGTTTCCTTCGTTTTGGTGAAGGGAGGAAACATTCTTTTCCTTCATATCCCTTCCGGAGCGTGATTTTTTTTTCTTTATAAAGTTTCCCCTTTTCTTTCATGTCCCTTCCCTTCTCCGTATAATTTAGTCCAACAAAAACAGACTCATATACATCTATTTTCAAAATAATCCACAAAACAACATGTTTCCCCTATCATGCCATTTTCCTTCATTTGAAATGAATTCAAACAATTTTTGCTTGTCCTTGCAGATTGATGGTGCTGTGATTAAGGATTAAAAAAAAATAGAGAAAAGGAAGAAGAAAGAAATAATCTTTTTATTTTCGGTAGTATAAGTAAACTCGTCTTATTTCTCTTAAAAATAAGATTCCCGTTCTTTACATTACCTGTTTTTACACACGCACGAACACAAACCATGCACTCACGCCCACACACCTACATGAAAGACATACAACCTATCCCCACGAGACTATATTTTTCATGAGCAGGACGAAATGCACGGCGTCAGTTATTTTCTTTATTACAATTTGTCCGATCAGATTGTAGGATCATTGCAACCACACATGATTTTTAACATTATCCGTGACACAGATGTTGGGGGAATCAGACATAGCTTTTAACACAGTCTCTGGTGGCTGCTATGGCTACTGTGGGATGGTACGATTGAAAGATGGGTGTTATTGTATTTTATCAACTAATCATTAACTCGACAAAAAAGATACACTTACAAGGCTAATTATGATATGAAAGGGACCATTATTCGTGCACCAAAAAAGTCATGCATCGAACCTTTTACTTTCGACCGAACAATATACCTCCAGATGTTTTCCTGTATTTAATCTCAAATGTTGACTGAGGAATGACGTGTTTGCATTCAGTGGTTTGCATTCACTGGAATTTCAGGTTAGAGTCAAACTTGTTTAAAAAATTACTGTTCCAAATAACAGAAAAAGTGCGTACATATAATTCAATTCCAGTATCGAAGGAAATCATATAATTTACGTGGTAACTATATGATGAAACATAATCTAAGCAGATGGTATTACCAGATTGAAGAATAGCATAAAAGAAAAAATATAGACGTTTACACACACAAAAAAAAAAAAATAGAAGCAAAATTTACCATAAGTGATTTCGAGTAAATCATTTCCACCCAACCCCTTTCGTTTGTTTCCATTCATTTTGGCATATGTTGTAGGCTTTTATCCAGGATTTTTTCTAATAGCGGGTGATCTAGAGTTCTAGACAATATGTATTGTAAATTGTTTGTGTTTAGAGCCTTTTTGAATAAACTCTGGTTCTTTGTCCACTGACGTTTTTAAAGAGCTTTAAAAAACTATTAATTTTCTAAAAATACATCATTATTTCTTATATTAAATGACGTTCACCTTTGTCGATTACATGTCTATGTCTAGTCAATAAATCTTTTTAAAAAGCGCATCATTGGGGGTTTTCTGTTTTTTTAGAGGAAAATTTTTTAAAAGAATTTACAAAATAATCTTCATTTATTCAATGTTTTACTATGATCACTGAGAAACAGTAAAAATGAACTTTAAAACTTAATTGCTTTTACAGTTTCTTTATTGACCAGTTGATTTACAAAAATGAACTTAATTTACACAAAAAATTGTGAAATTTACAAATTAGAATATAGATAATGGCACACTCTTAAATAGATGGGTAAAAAGGCAACATGCATTTTTTTTTTTGGGGGGGGGGATAAAATCTCACACAATTTTGGTTTAAGTGTTCCCCAATTTGGGTAAAATGAACCAAATATCAGTTTACATAGCAAAGATGCATGTCCCCTTTTTAAAAGTGTATTAGTAGATTTCCTTATGGGGTGCAACAAATTCAGTAAAAAAATATCAAGATATCATAATATGATCCTATGAATGGTGACTCATATTACTACCACGTCAGAAGATTAGCAAAATGGTGTGGAACAACATTGGTGCCCTGGATATAATACTTGGATTTCATTGAAGTGATCATAATATTAAGCAGGTCGATGGAATGAACATAACGTATATACAATTTCAAGGAAAAACCTGGTTAAGGGAATGATTTAGAACTAAGGTAACTCGGGCATATATTAACGTACCTTTTAATACACCAAACAGGTAAGAACAATATATCCAATGGGACGTAATTTGATATGGAAAACCTCTATATCATTACCATATTAAGTCGAATGCTGCTCAACATTTGCAACGCTAGAACTTTAACAATAGATTGGAAAAGTACTTTCAAAGAGATGTAAAGTACACCTACAGTAATATCTGAGTGGCAAAAAAACAAAAAAAAAAACAAAAAACAAAACAAAACAAAAAACAAAAAACAAAAAACAACCCCACACTGCATTAAAAATACATTAAAATGGACAGAGTAAATTGGGAAATAAGTTATATTCTGATTAATTTTATTGGCCCAATAGGAAATTCATTTTGATCGCATTACATGAAGCACAAAAACAATATACAATATATACACAAATAGATAATACACAGTAGCAAATTTACAATAACAAATATAGTCATAGGAGACGCAGATATATCGTTATTAATGGAATGATATCAGCATAATTATACATAAACTTACAATATTGAAAACTGAATATAACTGAATTGTTGTTTTGGCCTTGATAAATTAAACGGTATTATAAACAAAATTTAGAATAACACAGGATAACATATATGGTATTATTTATTTTCTTTTTGATAATGATACATTTGGTTGAATGAAGTGGTACAGTGCAAATTTTGATGAATAGCGAAGTGGCAAGATATAGGCCTATTCAATTTGACTGAAGTTGCTCATTGTATTTCCGAATCGAAAGCGGAACAAAGGAATTGAGGAATCGTGAAGTTCGAGCTTTCATTGATCTGTACCGTTTTCCCGATCGCATTAGAGTATAACACGGATGAAGGGGGTGAAATATGTGAGACCTGTTTCAGAATCGTATTAGTGCATTCACCTGTCAAATCAGTCACTTCGCCAGTCATCTTACCAGCATAATTGCCTATTCTCTGCAATTTCTTTAGATCCTCCTGTCTCCACCCACCATACCAAACCACACAACTGAAAAGCATTACACTTTCTATTACTGACTTGAAGAATAGCCTTAGAATGGTTCTGTCAACATTGAACGAATTCATTTTTTCGTGCTGCCAAACATTCTGTCAAATTTTCTAAGTCTATGTGCTTGTATTCTACACAGTATTCATGTGCCAAATATCACCACACTAAAATCATGTTGCCTAAATACAAGTACATAAATTAACACAGCTAACGGGTCTCACTTGTCTGCATATCCGTTTCTTGTAGATACATGTACATACTATCATCAGCACAATAATGATTCCGAATATGAGGCCACAGACAAGCCCAGCTACTTCATCTCTAGGCAGTCCCTTAGTAGTATCGGATGGGGTTTGGGATGTAGTGGGGACCCCCGTTCGACTTACTGTATATGGAAGAAATTTAGATATATAAAATGGTTACAGCGCTGTTTTGGAAGTGAAAAAAAAAGAAAGAAAAGAAAAGAAAAGAAAGAAAGATGGAATATAGTTTTGTAAATCATTGAATGTATAATGCAATCGCATTCATATCCTCAAGGTTAATGCCCACATTATAATGGAAATTGTAGGCAAATGCATGGTTAAGAAGTATAGTCCTCAGTTCAGCTTCCACACTCCCTATCGGTCATTACTTTGAATATGGAACTTTCTTTTTTGAGTTAGTAGATAGTTGATGTTTTCTTTGATTAACAAACTAACCTGTTTTTTTTAAACATTTTACAGTAATAGATCAAATCACTATCTGCCGCCAATTCGGAAAAAGGGGTGGGCAGACGAACTTTTGACTGTACGTACGCCGTGGTGCACAAACCCTTTTTTTCAATTTCTGCATGGCAGCTTGAGCTGGTGTCAGAGTGTATAACCCTACTGAAAACTTCCAAACAATACCGGCTGCCAACCCGCATGTGTGATATTTCAAGAGGCCCTGCAAATATATCTCCTTCATAACTTCAAGTTCATAACACGTTACTTGTATCTTAAAGTGTACCAACCACCTGAAAAAAATAATTTGCGTATACAGCTAGTACGTATAAAATAACTCCAATAGAACTTTACCTGGAATTCTGTGGGTTAACCGTTAAGGAGTATTAAGCTAATAAATTACCGGTTTACATATTTCGCCCGTTTTTTTATGTCAAAATTGGTGAAGATGAAAGCGAAAGCATAGTAAAAACAATTTCTAGTTTCATGAATACGTCTCATTGTAATTGGCGCAATTTTTAAATTGAATAATAATTAATAGGAATACGTGATCAATGAATACCAATGAGGTTTGCTCATGGAGGCTTCTCTTTAGGTAGGGAGCAGGACAGCTCGATCAGTTTCATGATCCAGAACAATTATCACGTCATTATCAAATCATAAAAATCATTCTTCAGATATTATTCATAAATCAGAGTAATGAATATGGTAAATGCTTTTTGAATTGTAGATGAAGTTGATCGTCTAAAGTAACGTATTTAAGTACTCACGTATGCATTGGTGAGCCATGCACTCTCCCCGGTTGATTGGTTCTTGACAATAGGTGCTGTCACAGCTGACTTCTTCTCCCATAATATTTATGAAATGGCCCAACTTTAGTCCATATGAAGACATGACGAACAAAAATATGATACCCGCACATCGTATTGCGTACTTCATCTGAATGTGAATGGGATAAGTGTTCATTAATGATGCTACCGTCTAATGAGAACGTGACTTTTTGTAAATAATAGGCTTGAACATAGGGTGCTAATGACTGTCGTATATCCATGCCCATAATCTCCAGTACTGTGCCGGCTGCCATGACCATGCCGTACAGCGCTACCGCGCTGAACACAAACACCAACGGCCAAGTTCAGGCAGGTTTACGTTTAAGTTTTAATTTGTCTATGGTTTCCACGCACCGGCCGTATACGGCATGGCCATGGCAGCCGGCAGAGCACTGGAGATATGCGCATGGATACGAAAGTGCATTACAGCGACGAACATATTATATTAGTGGTCCGTTTATTATTATCAAAGTCTATTGATTACGCAAACGATGTTGTATTCAGTTTAAGATCAATCGTAAGATTTTACGACTTCAAAATCAAATCAAAATAAAAATATGTCCTTAACGAAGGCTGATCATGCAGTAAGACCCATTTCGTATAATAATAGCTTTTACTTATAGTGCTTTACCAGTTACAATGTAACCGGTCAAAGCGCTTACAGCATTATTACACATTACAGTGCACATTCTCCACTCCTCTGGGGAGCATTCCTTGTATACCTTGTATACCTTGCATTTGGATTAGGGGTCACAGCCAGCTTGATAATACCAAATTTAATCCCAATTCATACGCGCCTTTAAACGGATATGGGATTTTACCACCAACTTGGCCGATGGGGGTAAAGAAGTAAAATGATAAAGAAGTGTTGAGTCACCTGACATAACCTGGACGAAGAAATATCGTTCATTCAGAGATGGGACACCGGACACAGTAAAACCCGTGCTCTATAATTAGCCTGGTAGAGTATTGTCTACAGTTTACACATTCTTCCCTTTCCACCAAGTCTATTCTACCCAAGAGCACAGCAGTCATTTCTCTAGTTGGCAACTAAATCCTTCCCTAGTTTTATACTAAATGGCAATGTGCTTTAATAGTAAGATTTTGTGAATGACAATTTCGTTGGCAACTTAGTAGCTGGCAACGAGACATAAAAGACTCTCAGTGCTGATAACCTTGCAAACCCATGTACTCTCTATTCATTTTTCCCCACCCAAACTCACTCCACCAGAAGGCAAGCGATGGCTAGTTCCCACATACACCTTCTTTTAAATCAAATCAAATGTTTCCTTCAGGACTATTTTTTCAAGTTAATGATACTAAGATAAATCAAGGCAATAGAATGGTCGGAATGTCTACGGTGTCAGGGCTACCCTTTGCATCTTCATTCGATTTTTTTTTCTACACCTCCCTGACAGATGAGAAAGATCAAAGATGGCTCTGCTATTACTTCACACTCTTGTAAATTAGATTACGGTTCTGGACGTATTTTTATATCACGATTTTTTTTCCATTGAACCAAAAAAAAATTTCTTCCGGTTTTAAACAAAACATCTTGGAGTTCATGACCATGGGCCGCCGGTCGGATAAAACTCTAATTACCTTCAACAACCAAGCCAAAAATTGTGATGCTGCTGATAGGGCAATGATACGTGGTATGTTACCCAAAACTCCGGCCGTGTGCAGCTGGAATGTATATGAGGCACAAGTTTCAGGATGACTGACTTTAATTTCTCCATTCTCAGTAATCAGTTAAGGAATTGTAATCGTAGTGTGTATAAATTTCGGGAGGAGGGGTGGGGGTCTGTTTCCATCGGTTTCGTTTTTCGTGGATTGCTTTCATCTACCGTTCAACGCCTACACAATATCAAAGATATCTTTGTACTTTGCTCCATTTTTAGTAATTGGTGAAATATGATAAAGCATTCAGTCTGTAATGCTATTTTTAATTCAAATCTGAAATAAAGTTTTCTTGAAAGTATTACGATAAGATAATTACGAATAATTACTTGACACAAAATACTACAGAAAAGAGTTCTGACGCTGATTTTTATGCTGTCCGTCATGCTGCTGATGTGTAGCGTTTATCATGTTTATATCATCGCCTGCGTCCCGAAACTCTGGGTGTTCAATGTCTGTCTCTGCATGCTGAGAACAGCCAGCTAGTGCCTATGTGTGTATCCACGAGTGAAAGGTGCATAATACGGTCTCTTCCCTACATCTTTAGTTTTGTTCACGATTTATGGACTAATGGACTATTGAGTTTTATTCTTCTTTTATCACTCTGTATACACACTGCCAACACAGTGGATGATTTTCGTAAGAGAGAGAGTGAGAGAGAGAAAGCAGAAATAGAGAGGGAAAATGCAGGGGAAATGGAAGGGGAAAAAGAGCGAAATCTAAACATCGATATAAATACTTCAGTTATGTATAGCCTACATATGAATGCATGGTTTTTCTTCCCTCTTGCCGTTTGCCGCTTATAGCTGAAACGTATATAGTACATAATAACTGTCTATATGTTATTATGTACTACATACGTTTCAGCTAGAAGCGGCAAACGGCAAGAGGGAAGAAAAACCCTCTTGAGGTTGGTCTCATTTTATTAAATCAATTATAATTGATTTAATAAAATGAGACCAACCTCGTGTATCGATGATCACTTTGCTAGGTGTCAACCATTCCAAATGCTACAATCTAAAGCTAACAAAATGTGTTTCTTGGTAAGATGTAAATGAATCGCAGTTATTTCTGATATTAGGTATACCATGTATACGGTACTATAAAAACAGATATAGAGAACATTTTGTCTTTGAGAATATGCACCTTGGCGCGGTGAGATTAACTGAACTAGAGCCTCTTTACGTCTACTAGAATTGATTTTTATTTCCCTTGTATATTCTAAATATATTTTGCATTAGGAGTATACAAAATGTAAAAATCTGCCCAAAATGGCTCTATCCTCTCTATATCCCCATCACAGAAAAACACCAATTTTTAATTATAATTAATGCGTTTTTTAAACGACTTTTTGTACAATGCTGTGTAAACTGAAACCACTCATTTGTCAATTGTAAAATCAAGCGTCAAAGACAGGAAACCATCTTTCTTCTACCCCGTAAATATTGTTCAAATCCCGAAATTGTCTGTCGAATTTCTTACGATGAAATTGATGCAAAATATAAAATGCTTTATGAAGTAAAGACATCTTCATGGAGGTATATGACATATGTAAAATTGATGTTTTAAGTACTACAAGTCCTACCCTACCTGTCTGTTTCTTTGCCTTCCATTACTGTTCTCTTATATCCGAATCGACTCTATTATTCATTGAAGGTAATAAGGCGCAACTCTTCCTTCACAATGTTTATACTTTCAAGCCATATATGATATCAAAAAATACAAAGCTTACCTCTAGCAAGGAAATGTAACTGCCTCTAGCTAGTCAGACTTCTCTGTCGAAGAGGAAGGCGAACAGTTTCCCTCGCACAGGTGTGAGGCTGAAAAAGCTGCCGATGCGGATGCGATCGTCGATACAAGTCTATATTTTGAGGGATGCTAGCAAGCAATCAGCGATTAGTTTTCAGCGCGCGAGGAAATTTCCAGTCTTTTGAATACGTCCTCCCACAAAATTTGCACTATATTCACCGTATGTGATTTGGTAATTTTGTAGAGGCTTGATAAAATCTGAGCTGCCTGGCCTTACATGCTATCAGTGTATGTAAGATGGTGTAAAAATGAAGCCCAGGGGGAAAAGGCACTTCAAAATCATCATGTGCTTCACAAAAGTAAACATATGCAAGTGACCGGAAATGCCAGACTAAATTTCCCCCATAGCCTCAGTGTTGGACAAAAGCGTATGGCCGTACACTTTCGTAAATGGGAGTATTCAGTCATAGATATCTTAATAATAGCATTATATATTTGAAAACCTTTCTGTGCCTTGCTATTTATTTATCATTGTGAACACATTATATATAGACAGATATCAAAATTCAACAATTTATTAAATCAAGCCTCCACAAAGTACCGAATCCCTTCACAACATGACAGCGGATGCGCAAAAATGATTTCAGTACATCCGAAACCGCAAGTATGTCAACTCCTCTAAATTTCCAGGGTCCTTTTCTCGTGTCTTGTGTGTGATCAAAGAACTGTGTAATGTAATTATGCTTTTTGAATACGATGCATAATCATGTTAATGGTAGGTGAAGGTGCGCTGGTGTGGGTGCAGTCAGCGAGCCGATCATAATGAAATGTAATTAAATATTTATTAATAGAACTGATGTAACTATTATCCTAATATTTGATCTGCCATGCATTTCCATTGTTTCCAGCAGTGAGAAGTCGTATTTTGTGATTAGCCTCTTTGTAGCCTTCACAGTATTTAATGTAGACGATTAAGTGCCCAAATAAAGTACCTAGTTTTGTAGTATCATCAGTGTTGTAGCTACTCTGTGAATTAAAACGTTTTTTGTAGAGAGATTATTTAAATATGAATTTTTGATGTGCTTCAATTTAACACATGTTTCTATGGGGGCCCGGATTACTCGTGTGTGCCCTACTGGGGAAAGGGGATGGCAGCTTATTGTTTTAGCTGGACTTGGGGTCTATTCACATTGTTAATGCCTCTTGATGTGCTAATAGAATATCCAATGTAGCAGCAGTTCCTTTATCTTTAGAAGAATATGGGGATGCGTTCGCACTTGACATTTAATCTGATTGGTTATACATGTATGTAGGTAGTTGTAGGAGTACGCAAGTTTGTATTTTTTAATGTTGCACATCTCTAAGTATGAGTGATGGTTCCTGTGTAGCCTGGTGAAGTCCCCAATTATCCTGTCTGTTACATTGGTCTTCGGAGGTAAATGTCACTATTTTGTACATGTTCGTATATAGTTCTTAAATCTTTTTTTTCTTTTATTTATTTCTTTCTCTTAAATGCACAGATACCCCCCTCATGAGTGCACCCCATCTTCTCTTACAGTGCTGTGTTGGTTTATCTTAAGTTGTTAACTTTGCGTTGATTTTGTTTCGATCTTTGATTAAGTTTAGATAATTCCGTGCTGTACCTTCACAAGAAGCTGTAATTTTGGTCGAATATTGTTCGAGGCATCATTTATACTTTGTTAGTCAAGAAACGACTCATCGAAGTTGATATAATAAACTCATTTTTTTAGTTAACGTTAATTAACAATATTCGTGTCCTCTCTTTGCGATCTGATTTCCCTGTGGTGAAACTTGAACTTCTTTCCGTAATTGCTCTCCCAGCTATGAAAATACTGAGTGAAACATTTTACTCAGTCACACAATCTTGGCATTGAGTTTTACAGTTGCTCTTTCCTTCGAGTCATGCGATCATGTGATCCTAACGTTTTCACGTTTCGCCCAAATTTGGCACCAGTGGGTTTTCACATGTTACTTTCAAAATGATGGTGCTCGGTAAAGCGTGTATGTAGAGATACAATCAAGGTATCATTTGAATGCAGAATCTTTCTACTTTATGGAAAATAGATAAGTACGGTCATAGACCACATTTTTTTTGCACTATAACCCTTAGTTTCAGGGTGTAAATTTTTCTTCTGGGACGCACTAATAACCCATTTAGATAAACACCGGGGAAAATTGATCTTTGACATCCCCCCCCCCCCCCGGAAAAAAAATGCGATTCTGAAAATTAGCGAGGAATGAAATAAGTAAGAGACAAGTAGAGACAAGAAACAAACTAGATGATAATCAGTTTGCCTGAAAATAGTCGTAGCAAAATGAACTATTGAAGATATTAAATGTACTATACAGTCATGTACAACAGTTTTCCAGAAAAAAAATGAAGGAGAATGCATTGTGAAGTACATAAGTGCTTGTAAAAGCATGCAGACTATTTTCAGGCAAACTGATTATCATCTAGTTTGTGTGACGTTTCGGATATCAAGATACCACCGTATATACTGTTGTACATGACTGTATAGTACATTTAATATCTTCAGTAGTTCATTTTGCTACGACAGGCTACTGCTATGTGTTATGGTATGATGCATTGTAGTATTATCTTTATAAATGGTCCATTATGGTCACAGATAGATAGAATGATTCAGTTGTTAGGCAAAATCAAGGACGATTTATATTCATATGAACATGATGAATGTGAGTTTGGGACACACTGGAGATCTTGTATTGATCTAGATTTTATGTTGTCAGCTAAAGGAAAATTATTTTATTCGTCAAATTCCCATCGTTATATCTCCATGCATATTTGTATTCTTTTCGGATCGAAAAAAATGTATTTAAACTAGTAGAAGTTAATTGATACGTTAGTCTTCCTATAATGACTACAATTGCCTCATGAATAATCATGAGAAGAAATAAGGGAATAGAATAAAGTCACCAAGGTTTGTGTTCATATGTGCACTAAAACTGGTATTCTAATAATTCAGATATTTAAACCTGATGCTCGGTCTAATTTCTTTTGTGAAAACTCAATTTTTTTCAGAGTAGTGTACGCGCCATCGTCTTCAAGCTATTGCCATTTTTTGATACCCGGTTCACCCTTTGCCATGCAGTTTGCAACCCAAAGTATTATAGAAATTGTAAAAACCTTACCGTTTTGAAAGAAATCATCCAAGAAATGATGAGCAAGTCATAGATAATTAGCATTATCTATCAATTGTAAAAGAAAAGGGGGAATGGTAACGACCTTCCCATGAGTCACTCGTGAACATGATTTACGAAATTTTGGTTCTAAGATTGAAAGAATCCACAAAAATTGGAAAATATATCTTTTTAGAAGGCAAACAGCACACGACTAGAGGATAGAGCCCTAGACATGAAATATTCAGAAACTTCTGATAATTATTCAACTCACAAACTGAAACTGCAATAACAAAATTATATTGCTCAGCTACGAAGTACCAGGGCTTTATAAACCCTGAAACAAGTTACGGTGGTATCTTGATATCCGAAACGTCACACACAATAAACCCCTGTAAATCAAACACTATTATGGTATCAGTTTCATAACTTCCATTCACGAGTAGCGTTTTAAAAGAAGAATACTGTATTAAGAAATGTTAGAAATTTCAACTGACTACACATTTATTTGATCACCATTTAAGAATGACGTTAAAGAAGTAGATTCAGGTTGAAGGGTTCTGATTGATTTGCATTTAACTTTGAAATATCACACATATCATGTAGTCATGTTCCAGTCAACAATGGAATTGGGAATCATCACAAAGATAGAAAATCTCTATTTTCATTCTCGAATTTTGCCTCATACCAGCTGTAACTTTTGTCATACTCATGATTCTGATCACTTTGAATACAGCACGAAGTCGTGACCTCTTGTATTATGAACATCAAATTTTTGTGGATCATGCAAATGTGTATAATGGATGATAACATTTCTTTGTCTTTAAAAGACAAGTAGCAGGTTAAAGAAAAAGAAGACAAGAGAACAATGCATGTTTTATAAGTGAATTCATGTGCATGTCTTGCCACTCTCATCCCTCTTTTTATTTCTTTTCGTCCTCCTTTTATTCCTTTTTTCTGATCTTTCACGACCTAAAATCCTTTGCTCTGTCCCTCCTTCATGTCCTCTTTTTCTCTTAGTCGATGTCTATCTCTCCCCTCTAGAGATCTCCCCTTATCCTTATTTATACCCTCATCCTTACTCTTTTCTCTTACCCCCTTCACTTTGTTTCCCTCTTTTCTGGTCTTCCTTTTCTTTATCTACTTCTTCTCTATCTGGGTTCCACTGCCCAGATGTACCCACATGGGCTCTGTCGTCTTCTATTCTGGTTTGCTTTTATATCCTTTGCCATGCACATGTACTGTTATGTTACAATTATTCATATTTATATCCTACATACATGTTTTCTTGCTATTTTATGTGAATTTAAAGTGATTGATTAACTTTGTGAAAAATTGTAAAATCAGCTCAAATACCAGTGAATTTTGTGCAGTCCTCTAACTACATATATAATTAAGGATATGTGAAAGTATGAGAGAAAATGGAACCCGTTTACTATCCTAAAAAAGAGAAAATCGCGATCAATCGCTAGCGCAAGTCGCTCGGCTTCTTTGCTGCGCTGCAGTCACAAAAACCAAGCACCAGCGCTTGGCAATTTCAGAGCGGGTTTCCAGCCCGTAAGGCATTCTGTGATAGAGCGAGGTATGCCAACCGTAAGAGTTCTTTATTGTTCGGTTGTACTCTATCCCGACATCAATGTTCAATCGTAAATATCTTGATATATAAACGACCGATCAGCTTATAAAACTCAGGCGATTCCTGTCTGAGCTAAAGGTTTGCAATTATGATTACAGCATTAGCTGGAACAGTGATTTTTTTTTTCAATCCTGGGTAAAGTTAATCGATGCCTTTAAAGTTTTATACAGAAATAACCAGAGTGTAATATGCACAAATTTTTATATTAGGGCATGACTTACCATTGTACAGACTTATAAAATTGTGACTCATGGTCTACTGACTGATTGATACTTACATTTCTTTTGAGGGTAATTTATAAAATAATCTTCATTATCAAACAATATTCTAAACAGGGAATCGCAGATAATAATATGACCAACATTATACAAAAGTTCCTTTATACACGATCAAGACATGGGGGGGGGGGGGTGAATCAATTAGTCCTTCTACTCGAACTTACTAAATAACATTACCTTAAACATTTTTATCATAACAAGGGATATTGCACTTCAATACATATTCTACCAGTCAATACTAAACTCTGCCTTGACATAAACAGTGATTTAAATGTCAAGAGGGAACTTCATATCTTATTTCAATGTATCGTTTTCTTGATCGGTCTTGTTTTCTAAATATGTCCCAATTCTTCTCAGTGTCACATTGATTTAATTTGAAATAAAAAATATTGATGGTGTTGTAAAGAAACGAAACATGTAATAACGGAGTACAAACTCCCCTCAAGGTGTTGGGTTGTAATATAAAGCATAAGGTGTACAAGTTCCCTCAAAAATCCTACAGGCTGGAAAATGTTGCCCTAATCGGCAACATCAACGTCGCATACCATTGACCATGCTGACGATGCCAGGAGTGTTTGGAAGAACAAAAAGGAACGTTCGCGCCACGCGATGTGGGAGGGACGTGGCGGATGGCGTGGATTTGATGGGAGAAGCCAGATTAGTTGGCAGATACAACCTTTAGAATATACGTCGACCCTTCTGAATTTTAAGTGTTTAAAGTCCGATTACATGGATTAGCTGTTTTCAGTTATCAATTGTTGTGCATATAGTTCCTGATTACAGATGATTGGAATGCGTCAGGAATTCCGTAAATTTAACAGAAGTGCTGATGGATATTTTTGACAGTGATGCTCGATAAAAGTAGCCTAATATACTGTTCGCTCTAGTCGTAGGTAGGTAGGTAGGTATCGACAATGATTCAACTGGCGGTTTACGGCCAATTCCATACATACATCACCTTCAGTGTGTCTATATTGTTTGTATGCTAACATATACGTTATGTGGGCTTAAGTCTAGCGTGTGAATATACGGGAATAGAGTGTGTAATGCATTATATTATTTCATTATTATTTTTTAAAAAGAAAATGAGAGCAGAATAGAATACGGCAGGTGAGAAGGTGGAAGAGAGTTGCCCATACGTGTATGCAGGTTTCCAGGTTCGTGTGAAATGAATTGAGGGGGTCAGTGTAAAACAGTGCTAACCTTCACTTTCATGAAAAAATGATTTATATGCACTAAATGTTATTCTGATTCAGTACTCCACAACTCATACAGATTTCATATTCAATTTCAAACGATTGGCCAAATAACAAACTCAACTTATAATCCAACACAGAAACGCATTGTAGTACTAACGTTCAAGTGCATTTATCTGAAAGTGTGTTAGCACTATATCGCATCTGTCCCTCAATTATCTGTGGCTTAGCGGGCTTCAGACATTGAGGGAGCACGGGTGTCACGGGTAGTTTGCAGGCACAAACCCTGGTCAGTCGTAAAAGAGTGTCTGCACTATAAGACTACCATAGGCCATGTACTATAGCTGCTCCTGACACCTATATTGACACCACCAGTAGGTAGCTTGGCTAGGCTTCTCTCAAGGCACAATGATTTTCTGATAAAGTATCAAATTAGGGTCTGTGTTTGCAGACTAGTCATAGGGCGTGGGGGTGCATTGGTGTTTCTTATTACTATGGTGGATGATAAGCAAAGCCTTTGATAAGGGGAGAGTGAAAGAGGGTTCATAGCGCCCCCCCCCCTTTTCTCCCTCCCCTCGTTCTTCTCCTTATAACACGTGCTTCGAGAGGCCGACTTTGGCTATCAATTAAACTTGACTGTCACGAAGCTATAACGACCGTAATCAACGACTGGATTGCTAATCTTTTTGAAAGAATAGTTATCGTGAAATTATAAGGTTAGATAGTCATCATAATCACTATTGGTGTCATCATGGTCATATTCATCAATGGCAGGTGGCACCGTAAGTAATTACAGTAGCGCATCCAGATGTCAATAAAAAAGGATGCCCGATGCCCGATGTATCTTGGCATTGTTATTGTATCTAGGCATAATATCCCCACGCGCTGTGTGGTGGGTTGGTTAATTGGTGGGTTAATCACTCAACCATGTGCCGGTATGACTATTCTAGAATCCATAACGCTGTACTATATCGGTGAACTTGACTCTTGACTCTCATTCGAAGGGTCCTAAGTTCTGTCTTTGACTGGTGTTTTCATTCGTAGACAGGGTTTTTTTCACACACATTTGCCTCTCTTGACCCAGATGTATCAAATGTGTATAACTTGCAATGTTGTGGTAATAAGGATTGCAGGGCCCTCAGGAAGAACAGTACAGATGAGGCTGCAAGACGATATTGTCCCCCTCTTCATCATTATTATCTTATTATTATCTTATTATTATCTTTATTATCATTATTATTACCATCATTATTACTATTACTATCATCATCATCATCACCACCACAATTATAGCAGAGCAGTACAAGACATGTATAGTATATTGAATATAAAATATTACAAATAAAATGGGTTATCGATTTAAGGAAATCGCCGACAAGGCTCAAACTAAAGGCCAGTAATTTTCTGACAGAGATGTTGATTGGAGGAACACCCCAACTAACCTCTGGCAATATCCTAGGCACTATCCACCATTTTTTCATTTCACATGTTTTTAATCATAACAGGCCTAATTTTCCTGCTTAGTGTGATGGATTCGCAGTTCTTAATAATTCAAGGCAAATAACTTTATGTGAATCACATATGATTGTGTTTTCATCTGTTATCATGGTTATATGCAATCTTATATACATGTTATATAGAGAGAGAGAGCAAAATATGAGACAATGTGCCGTTTAGGCCTATATTGAACACGTGTTAATTCTATAACACATGCATGTTTCTATGGGATGTCCGAGAACTAGCTTCTATATAGGTTAAAAATAGATTCCATGAATCAGGGAGTCGTGAGTCATCTCGTAGAGCGTTGGCACAGTCAAGACAGTACAATGATGCAAAACGTGAATTTTGCCAAAACGCCAATGCCCATTACATCTACATTGAATTTTTCGAAGCTGCCACCAAAAGGTTATAAAAAAAAAAACATTTGCTAGGCCTTTACTATTTTTTTGAAGATACGGCCCATTATCTGTGTCATGTATGGATGGATGTTATGTTGTTTTTACTTCATGTTTACTTTTTGTTGGTAAGGGGGGATCCAACAAATATAACTTCAGTTTCTTTTTATAATAGTTTTAAACGTAAACTAAAACAGTTTTTGGTTATACGTGATTTTCACTGAATGAATCTATAAGGTTTTCTTTCATTTCCTCCCCCTCCTTTTCTTCTCTTTTTTGCTGTCTATCTCCTTTCCTATCCAACTATGTTGCATTCTGGGCTTGTGTTTGTACAAGGTGCAATTTGTAGATTATTTTGTTGTTACTTTAGTTCCTATTTGTCTTCCGCCATTTAGTCACCAGTTATATATCATTTGGGAAGCTGTCCTGACAAAACGCTTTTGGTTTTTTATCAGAGGTGCCAAATTTAGTTTCATCACCATTTAATATACATTACTTTGTAATTTGAAATGTAATATGTTATATGGTATTGCATGGTTTTTTAAATTCAATGTCTTGTATAATGTTTTTTAAAGATGGAATTGAATAGAATAAAAATGAACTGAACTAAACTGAACTGAAGTTTTTTTCATGCCCCTTTTGGGGCTCGGTATGATTTAATCCACCAATTTATTGAGTGCCAAATGTCAACTTCTTCATCTTTTGCAAATCACCAATATTATGTAACTAAATGAAAATACAAAAAACTTGTTACTATGCAATTTTACTTTCTCTTTTTCATTTCATGACCAAAATCAATTTTGATTTATTAATTTGTTAGATAACTAAAGTAATTCTGTAGGAACTCGGGATTGACATTAGGCCTTTCATGAAACAGTGTCCTAAGCCAGGCTTAACCCGGCTACTTTGGGCCTCTTATCATGCTTATCTTGTACACCTTAGTTGAAGACAAGGAAGCTAACTTAAGGCTTTCCATCACATTCAAAATTATGGCCACTATTCGGCTAATGATTTAGTCCCGTGGATTGGTAAAATACATATATTTACTGCACATTGCCTAAATCAGACTCATAATACATCTATTTTCAAAATAATCCACAAAACGACATGTTTTCGCAAATAATTCCAATATGCTGTTCGATAGAGCGGATACCAATAACTTGATTTACTATCACATTCTGTCATATATTTTCCTTCATTTTTTAATGAATTAAAACAACTTTTGCTTGTTCTTGCGAATTGGTGGTGTTGTAGATAAGAATTAAAAAAAAAACAAAAATTTTGTTCTTTTCATTGCATTTAACTCGTCTTAGTTCCTTTTGAAATTGAAATTTCCTGCTTCTACACACCCATCCACACACGCCCAAACACCGACATGTAAGACATTTGTAATGCATCGCGTCAATTATTTTCTTTATTACAGTTTGTTCGATCACATTGTGGGAACATTGCAACCACACTTGATCTTTAACATTACTCGTGACATGGATATTGAGAGAATCAGACATAGTATTTAGTAGCCGCCAGACGACTGTATTAAAATACAGTCGTCTGGCGGCTACTATGGGATGGTAATGATTGAAAGATAGGTGTTATTGTATTTTGTCAACTAATGCAATAACATGACAAAAAAGATACGCTTAAGGCTAATGATGATATGAAAGAGCCAAGTATTTGTGCACCAAAAAATTCATGCATCGAACCATGCACTACAGACCGAATAAAACCTCCAGGTGTTGACTGAGGAATGACATATTCATGATATTTAAGCGTTTGTATTCAGCGGATTGCGTTCAGTAGAATTACGCGTTATATTCAAACATGGACATTTTTGGCAGTTATATTCACAGACATAATATATTATATACCATTCGATTATTTACAGTGTATCATACTTTATCCACTTGCATTCGATATTTAATTCGTGAAAGAAGGAGTATGGTGAAAACATTAGTTGTCATATCCTTTGATGAATCGGTACAATATAAGAAAACGGCTATTTGTCCACATTTAAAATTTATAAGTACATATAGATCATTTCCACTATTGATGGAAATGATATCATTTACGTGATAACTACATGATGAAACATAATCTAAAAAGGTGGTATTACCAGATTGAAGAATAAAATGAAAGAAAAACTGTAGACCATGAGTGATTGCGAGTATTTTTTTTGTTTCAATTCCTTTCCTTTGTGCCATTTACTGTCCCTCCATCTTGGGATATGTTGTAGGCTATCACCCCTGATTATTCAAAGTATATGAGAAAATGTAGAATATACACCCCTTTTCACTTGTGTGTGATCTACACAATAGGTATTGTAAATTGTGTGGATTTAGAGCCTTTTGCAATAAACTAGTTTTTTCGTCTCATTGACGTTTTTAAAGAGCTTTAACTGTTCATTTTTTAAAACATACATCATTATTGTTGATATGAAATAACGTTCACCTTTAACGAGTACATGTCTGCGTGTAGTCATTTCTTTTTAAAAGTACATCATTGTTTTTGTTTGTTTTTGTTTCTTTGTTTTTTTTATGGGGGGGGGGGTAAAAGAATTTACAAAATAATGGCAATTGATTCAATGTTTTACTCTCACGGAGAAACAATAAATGTGTCGAAATTTAGTTTCGTTGGATAATTTATTTATTGACCAGTTGATTTTAAAAAAGGAATTTAATCTACAAAAATTGTTAAACTGACTAATCAGAATATATAATGATACGCTCTAAAATATGTTGGGCGAAATTTTACCCAATATTTTGTATAAAGGGAACATGCATGTATGTTAGATAAAATCTTACACAAATATTGGATAAAATGTATCCCATTTTGGGCAAAATGAATCAAATATTCGTTTACCAGGCACACAACTTTGTTTTAAACAGTGTATGGGGTGCCACAGTTTCCGTGAAAAATATCAAAATATCATAATATGATACTATGAATGGTGAATCATATTACTACCACGTCGAAAGATTAGTAAAATTATGTGGTAACGACATTGGTGGCTATGATATAACAATAGTTGGCTTTCTTTGAAGTGTTCATAACATTTAGCAAGGTGAATTTATATAATTCCGAGGAAAGACTGGGTGTAGGGAATGATTTAGAAGTAAGTTAACTCGGGCATACAAACATATATTCAATAGCTAATATAGAACAATATATCAAAATGGGATATAATTTGATACAGATACCCTCAGCTCACCTTTTGTCATTACCACATTAAATAGAATGTTGCTCGATATTTACAACTTTACGTGTTGGGTACGTGCGCCTGTAATCCAGCTAATAGTGGAAGTTATAAACTGATTCAGCTGACCCAGGTTCGAGAATGAGTCACGTCTTTCGGATGGTGACGTTAAAGGTCGGTCCCCAGACGTAAATAATCATGTCTGATTGATACACGTCTGTAAAAACCCAATTACACACACATACACACATTTACAACGCTTGAACTTTAACAATAGATTCGAAAAGTATAAGAGTTGTAAAGTACAACTACATTACTGCCTGAGTGGCGAATAAACCACGCTGCATTAAAAATACATTAACATTTAGACAGACTGAATTTGGAATTAGCTATTACAGTGCATCTAAAATGCTACTGAACATTCCCTACAAATTCCAAGTATACCTATATACTTATATACCACTATACATAATTATTGTATTCTACACACTATAAATAATCATGCGCCAAATATCACCAAATATCACCACATAATACAGGACCATAATATATAAAAATAAAAATTATGTTGCTTAAACGCAGCATAACTCAACACAACCACTGACTTTCACTCGTCTGCGCATCTGTTTCTTGTAGATACATACTACCATCAGCACAATCATGATGAGTCCGAATATGAGCCCGCAGACAAGTCCAGCTACTTCTCCACCGGTCAATCCCTTAGTAGCAGGCGAGGTTGATGGTACTGTGCTTGCATGCATGCATATATATATATATAGAGAGAGAGAGAGAGAGGGGGGGGGGGGGCGGAGAGAAAGAATTGAAATTGAATTGAAAAGGTATTTATTAAAAACCATATTGCAGTTCAAGAGCTGAATTACATGGAGTTTACATAAATCATGCAGAAGAATTCACATTAAGATACAATACAATTAGATAAACATTCATATTTACAAAAACATCAAGGACATTATGTGGCAAAATAGAATTACGATGCATAAAATAAAGGAGGAGAAATGAGAGAATGAGAGAGACAGAAAGAGAGACAAAGAGAAAGAGGATGTAAAAGGAGGGAAATGAAAGAGGGGCAGAGAAAGATTAAAAAAAAACAGATAGAGAGAGAGAGAGAGAGAGAAAGAAAGAAAGAGGGAGAAAGAGAAGGGAAAAGAAAATGAATTATACATCATATTTAAAACCAACAATTTGACAAGTATAATAGGTCGAAAAGAGGGTAGATTCAGACTCATAAAAATTGTAATTATGAATTTAGATTTCTAAAGTAAAGGGAGACAGAGTGATGAAAGAAAAGGAAAGAGATTTAAAGAGAGGGATGAAGACTGAAGGAGAGAGAAGAGGAGAGGAGAGAATCAGGAGTAAAGGAAAAAGGAGAGGGGTTTGAGAAAGGGAATGAGAGAGAGGATGAGAAACCATTATATATATGAGTTGAAAAGAATGTACATACATATAAGACAATCTATATATACTAACTAAAAGGGTGAAAATAAATTGTTTACTGGTTTGAAATTTTAACTTCATAGAACAATTATAAAGACATAGGACTGCAATTATCAAACAGATCATGAAAGTTTGGAAAATTAATCATTCGTTATGTTGTTATCAAAAAGAAATTGACAAATTTGATTAAGAAAAAAAACAACAAATGCAGAACCATTATGATTTGGATAAAAGACACCAAAGTTATGAAGTTTCATTTAGTAGATCTACTAGGTAGGGCAGATAACTGTTCCGAAAGTGGTTAGTTTTGCATCTGAATTGTTGGTACTTGGGAGTATTTCTTAAAGTCAGGGAGATGTTCTTTTTTGGAAGTAACCAAGTGTAACAAAAAGGGTTTTTCACCACTGATTTCGCAAAATCAGAACATAGTTTTTTCTTCTTTATTCTAGAGTTTCAAGTTAGCAGATTTGACAGGCATCCACATAAGTGGTATACAGTGGTCCCAACATGATTCTAAAAATCAATGGGATGCAGAAAAGAGAAAGAAAGAGAGGGGAAATTTATGCCTAAAATAATTATTGCACTGTTTGGACTTGCAAATGAAATTATAGAAAACGTTTCTTCAGTAATTGAATACAGAGTGCCATAGTCCCTTAAATTTAATGCCCAAATTCAATCGAAATTGTAGGTAAATGGTTGAGGATTATAGGTCAGAGTTCACTCTTTCTGAAACTGTTACTCCATGATGTTCCCAAGAATTGCTGTCTTCTATTTGAAGAAATCTTTCTAGGCCCTCTAAAACACTCATTTCATTTCATTGAAAATAGAAGTAATTTACAACAAAAAAAATTATTTGAAGGTGAAATACGAAACACGTGCGGCATCCGATTTATTTCTAGTAATTAAAGCAGTGAAAATTCTTTGGACATGAATTCATTTTGTAGATCTTTATTGGAAGATCTGTGGCATCTTTGGTTTCTGAGATGATTAGATTTTTAAAAATGCAGTTGAATTTCTCTCCCCCCCCCTATGGTTTACAATGACATTAATTAAAATTATCGAAATAACACTTTCAAAGTATCGGAGGTAAAATGTAAAGTGTTCGTGTAAACATCTAATATGTAAATCAATGGGATGCAGAAAACATTCACATAGAAAGAGGTGTATAACCCTATTGTAAACTTCCAAGCAGTGACATGCCAGCCCTCATGTCTGACATAACAAGAGTCCTAGTAATCGTTTCCACTTCATAATTTTTTTTGTAGCCTAAGCAATGGCTAATTTCTATATTTGGCCCCCTTTTTACTTTGAAACTTTTCGAAGATGATAATGAAAACAGAAAAAAAAAACAATTACTGGGCCTTTACTAATTTCATGAATACGGTCCATTGTAATTGGCGCAATTAAAAAAAAAATAATTGGAACACTTGATCGATAAATACCAATGAGATTGCTCATGTATAGGCTCCTCTTATATTATGTATGGAATAGGATATCTCATAATCTCGATCAATTTCATGATGCGGAACAAATATCACATCATTATCAACTCTTTGAAAATCATTCTTCAGAAATTGTTCATAAATCAGCGTAGTAAATAAAATAAATGTTGTTTTTTTTTTTTAAAAGTAGATTAACCTAGTCGTTCAAAATTCGAAATTAATTACTCACGTATGCAGTGGTGATCTATGCACTCATTCCGGTTGATTGGGTCTTGACAGTATGCACCGACACAGCTGACTTCTTCTCCAAGTATATTGATAAAATGGCCCAGTTTAAATCTGTACGATGATATAACGAGCAAAAATAAGACACCACAAGTCTTGCATACTTCCATCTGCATGAGGAATGAGATAAATAAGTGTTTATCAATGATACCAGGGTACAATAAGTACGTAACGTTTTTTTTTATAAAGGTTTGAACATAGTTCTTCATATTAGCAACATCTGTTAAGTACACGATGTTGTATTTAGTACAAGATCAATCGTGATAAGGTATTTCCGACCTTAAAACGAATTCAAATCAAAATCAATGTATTTTTAAAGTAGAATTTCATTGATTTTGAATATTGATTTAATTTTTATTATTGCATAGGTGAAGCTTAGATTGAACAAGGTTTATCAAAATTCAACGCTTGGAAACATTTGAAGTAATGATTATTATCAATTATAAAATGATATAACACAGCCCCGCTATAGCACCTATAGAGCTCTTTGAACGCTGCTGAGATATGTGACGTCATACCGGGGAGCAATCCTTCCTATAAAGCAGACGATGCCCCATAACATCTTACACATTTTCAGTGCCTGTTTTGTCATCTCATCTTCACTTATTTCTCTTACTTCGCTAGCGTCAGTATAAATGTTTATTTGTTGCCTCACTCTAAATTTCCTGCATGGTATTATTTTGATGAAAAATGCAGCGTTAAAAAATATAAAGGAATCTGTCGCTTGTAAACAAAATAAGATGCCATTGTATTTTCAGCTGCATGCACCGCGGCATGTCGGCGTTTCAAGAGGGAACGAATACCATCCATGCTATAATTCAGCGGGCTTTACAATTCGAAAGTGTGATTTCTTTGATTGATCATTGACCCTTATCATGACTTTTTACAAACAAAAGATTTTAGTTACTAGAAACGGTTTCACTTCCCTTTTAGAATGATGTGAAATACGGTCATGGTAAAACACACCAAACTCTTTATAATTTAAAAATAATTGCATTGCAGTTACGTTCACTTGATATAGGACGTCGTCTGCTTTAATTGGCAGGATTGGTACCTGATGTGACGTCATGAAAACATGGGTATATTTCTGGCGAATCGCTCGGATATCCCAGATGCTGAGAAGCGTTTTTATTTGTGCCATTTTTTAATCATCAAACACGCAGTTAACGTAAAACTTATACGATTACCATCTGCAAGCTTTCTAGTTTCTAGAGATACATTATTGAGCATATTTGTGATTTGCTTTGAATATCTACTTTAACGAAAATTTCGCATGTATGGCTGATCATCCATTAAGACACATATACAATTGTACTTTGTATTAGGACCAAGTAAAGGCCAATACCAAATTGAATCCCAAATTACAGGTGCCTACATAAAACAGACAACGTGTGACTATGCAGGCATTGTGGGTATTTGTCAAGCCACCTCGGAGAGTATGGGCAGTTAAACAGCGTTCATTTAGAGAAAAGCAACTGGACACAATATGGGCAACAAGAGTGAGAATCCTATGGTTAAATTCCGGACAGAAAACCATTGATTTGGAGAAAAACTGTGCATGAAACGCAACAAAATTTCGAATTTGTTAGATTGAGGTGAAATCCTCTCTAAACCTTCCTATTTGCCAATTTCAAACTCTTTTATCCCATGGTGATGTACACCAAATGCAGGATACGCATTGAAAACAATATGTTCATACACAGAAACTGCCAATTTAGGCAGTGGATGCTCTATTGCCGCAATTGCTAGTAATGAGGCTGGACAGACTTAGTTTGCAGGCACAAGCCCTGGTCAGTCGTAACAGAGTGTATGTACTGTAAGACTACCATATGCCCTGTACTTTAGCTGCTCCTGACCACTCGTGACATGACCAGTAGGTAGCTGGGTTAGGCTTCTCGCAAGACACCATGATTTTCTAATGAAGTGTCAAATTAGGGTCCGTGCTTGCAGACTAGGACAGACTAGGGGTTTGTGTCAACTGAAAATGATGTAGATCGGGCCTAAATGGAGATAATTGTCTTCCACAAGTTTATGAATATATATATATGCGAAAGTACCCAACTTAAACATTTCGACGTCGTCTCGGTAAATTGTATAGTGTGAGGATTGATGAGACAGGAGGCAAGGACGTAGCAGAACTTCAACTTTAATAGATCAAGCTTTCGGCCTTCCCGGCCTTCTTTAGATTTAAGTCTTGTAAGTTATCGGCTACAAGACTTAAATCTCAATTACAACACATCTGTATCTGTACGCTATATTGTTTATTGTCTACCATTCGTGATGTGATTTCAATCTCAGTCATAACAGGTTTATAATATATAAGCTGGGTATGAACCATTGAATTCTTACGGATATTGAAATATGGATTACGATTAACCTGTAACGTTCTCACCATGTTCAACCAGGAAAATGAAACCCTATTCAAACCATTCAATGCTTACTTAGAATGGGTTTGAAATCCCAGTGGCAAGCAGTATGTTTGCAACTAATTATATACATTTGTGATCAACTATGTATTCTGTTATTTACAGTCGGGGACTAGCCCTATAATTAGCGAGCGATTGTCCATTGAGTTGACCCCCTTTGACCTCACCAGTTCTTGCATTTTCCCACGATTTACGTAAAGTTGTTTACAAATGCAAGCTGAAAAATAATGTATTAAACACCACTTTTTGTAAACATACAGTTCGAAAAATTATTAAATATAGATGTATCTTTCACAACAATACTGCAAATTCAAAGCTCGGCCAACGGAAAATATGAAATTTTAGCGATATTTCTTCGGTTACAAACAGAATATTTTACCTGTTAAACTTCTCCTAAAATTCCTCATTTCGGCTAGATTCGCAAGAAAATCACTGTCATGAATCACTTTATTGTACATTTTTCTACAATCGTATGGTATTTACTTGAGGTGAATTTTCCGCATAGAGTTGTGTCAGAAAAAAAGGATCTCGGTGTCAGATCGCCGAGGCTGACATAACAGAAAAATATTACAACCACGTCCCATGCGTTGAAATCTGTGTAGGGCTGAGCTCTGTGCGCGAGAGCTCCGAGTGCTCCATGGGCCATGCGCATGCGCAGTCTATGAATGAGCTGACTACGGCTGACTCATGAATATCGTATGTGCAGATCGTGAATTTGGCATCACTGCGCACAATTTGCTGATCTAAATTGCTGCAAGATATCGTGTGAAAAAGACGTAATATCTCTGCAAAGAAAGAAGTCGCATCAGCGAAACTTTGTCTAAATAAGGAATATACACCCCCGAATAAGGAAATGAAGTTTCATGAATATTTATGCAGGGATAGACTTGTGTCAGAAAAAAATAGACACATAGTTTTTTGACGTTTTCATTTCAAAATGTTGCTATAACTCGACGAAACAGTCATCATATTTCAGGATTTTTGCAGACAATCATTTATAACTACAAATTAGTTCATGTGGGAAGTTTCAGCTCATAAATCGCCAAAACAGAGGCGCAAATTAAAGTTCCTTGTTTTGCCATTGTGATGACCACACGCACGCACTGAGCTAGAAGTCCGTTGGTAATTCAAAATAAACCAGGGGTTAATGAGATGCAAATTGTACCGTAGCGCTAGGCCTGTTTACGTCTCATTCTAACAGAATCCCGCTGCTCTCTTTTTTCATCTTGCTCTCTTTCTCTCTCTCTCTCTCTTTCTTCCCGTCACACTCACCTGCTATCCCAGTTTCCCCTTAGACAATGTCAAAGGTCAGTAATTTATTCACACTTGACCGCACAATTTTTACACACACCCATGCAGATACATTAGTCACCCTCAACGAAACTAAACTTTAGGTAAGCGGTCTTTTACATTGAATTTCTGTACAATATTTCAAGCTATGTTCTTATCATTCATTTATTAAGTTACTTGTAATAAATACCATGAAGGTATATGCTGATATCAATATGCAAATGTATATTTTGTTATCAAATGGAATATAAAAACACACAATTATATGTGTGTATATTGAAGTACATGTATGTGCTATATGTTTGTATTATTATCTTCAGAACCTGAAGAAAGCCAGGAAGGCCGAAAGCTTGATCTAATGAAGTTCAGCTACGTCCTTGTCTCCTGTCTCATCAATCCTCTCTCTCTCTCTCACACACACACACACACACACACACACTATATATATATATATATATATATATATATATATATATATATATATATATATCTCTAACAAAAAGCTCCATTTTACTTTCTTTTTCTTTTTTTTCTTTTTTTGCTTTCCTATCTCTTTCCTTTATTTTAAATTTCACTATCTTGCTTTTTTGTTCTTTTTCTCTTATATGTCAATAATTTTCATTTTCCATTTCGTACTTTCGCTTAGGTGTTAAGTACGATTTAATAAAAAGTTCATTATTTTGATAAACTATCAAGAATAATCGTTTTAATTCACATAGAAGAAACATTCTCTAAACACCTTTAAATTATTTACTTTATTTTGACACTTTTTGGCTTAAATAATATTATATACACTGTTAAAACATGTATTAAAAAAATACGGATTAAAAAATTGTTGATTAAAAGTCGCTCAATATTGGTTATAAAATGAGTGTTGGTTAAAAATAACTTTTAATCTTGCGTGGGTTAAAAATATTGTTGATTAAAATTATTGTTTTTAATCTTGTTGGTTACTTTGTAACCAACATTGATTAAAAACAGTGTTCTCGGCTTTCCCGCCAAAATGATAGTGCTAACTGTTGAGACACTTTATCTTTTTGTTGGTTAAAGTTTGATCAAAGTTGATTAAAATACCGATCGCGTGACCGAACAGCGCATACGCATATGAATTTGAAACAAATTTGCTGAGCTCATATTTATCGCAGAAATTGTTTGCGATAAAAATGGAAGGCGTTGTCATTCAAGTCGTTGAATGATTGGGGACTTTCAAAGAGCTTGTCAGCGTGTTTGAAGGTGAGAAACTCTTTTCATATCTGTGATTGTTGTCTAGCTTAATCTTGGGAAGAAATAGATCTACAGTGTGATCTTTCTTTCTAATTAAAACGGCTTGGGAGCTAGTTCGACCTGCTCGATCTAGACTAGACCTGGCTAAGCCAGGCCCACTGGTAGATCTACTGACTACGTCTATGGTATAGTAGCGAGGAGGCGACACCGGCGGTATGGCGGTGTGTTCAACTTCGCGGATGTCCATATTTCGCGGACAGGGCAATATGACAAAAACTGAAACTAGAGCAGTTTTTGAAAAAAAAAAGATATAGCATCAATGTAGGCGTAGGCGTAGTCTACCTGTGGGCCTTGCATAGTCAGGTCTAGTCCAGGTCTGAGCAGGTCGAACTTCCCAAACCGCTTAACTTAGAAAGCAAGATCACACAGTAGATCTTTTTCTTTATAAGATTAAGCTAGACAACAATCACAGATATGAAAAGAGTTTCTCATGCACCAAATAAAACTAACCAACAAATGGTTAAACATTTAACCAACAATTTGTTTAAGTTTAATCAACACCAATTTAACCAATGTTGAGCAAAATACGATTAACCAACAAATGGTTAAACATTTAAACAACAAAATAAAACTAACCAACAAATGGTTAAACATTTAACCAACAATATGTTTAAGTTTAATCAACACCGATTTAACCAACGTTGAGCAAAATACGATTAACCAACAAATGATTAAAACTTTTAATCAACCACAGGTTAAACTTTAATCAACAGGCTGTTGATTAAAGTTTTAACCTACAAATGTGTGGTTCACCTGGTAATCCTCGGTTGATTAAGATTTTAAACAACAAGATTAAAAATTTTAATCAATGTTCTAACAGTATTTAAAGGCTGAAACAAAGTTAACCGCAAATTCCAACTTCTCCTACTTTACCATGTTTACTGATATCGTCACCAAGCAGGTTACATTTCGTTACATTTCGTTTCCCTTAAGTTTCATCATTCCGAATGTTCACAATTCCGGAAATGGAAAAGGGTTCAAATTTCCGAAAACGAAATAGGGTTCGTAATTCCGAAGTGAATGAGGGTTCATAATTCCGAAAATGAAAAAGGGTTCACAATTCTGAAGGTCCGTGATTCCAACCAACGAAATGCAAAACTGCCCAATTTTTGGTAGATGGAGTAAGCCATATTTCCTTGTTGCATATCTGAGCTTTAAATTGGTAATATAACTTTTACCAGGTTTGGAATCAGTAGAATGTAATTACTCTTATTGCCAACCGCGTAGATAGGATTTAATTTTAGGGGGCGGTTGTGAGCACGCGAAGCGTGGGAAATTGCTAATAATCACGCGAAGAGTGCTCCCGAGGGGGTGGGTGGAGGGAGGGAGGGGGGAGTTTCCCGCCTCCCGCGTCAAGTGCGAAAGCTCTGACGTTTGAGCAACTTTGAGAGAAAGATAACGGCTCGTAGCACCTCTTTTGGGCGCCGAAAGTTAGTTCGACGCCCTGACAGCTTTTCAGTTATTTGGACGCAATACTGCACTGTATGTAACAGGGGTGGGTGCAGGGAGGGGAATTTCCCTCTTCCCGCGCGAAGCGCGAAAGCTTTTAAGTTTTAACAAATTTAAGAGAAAGATTAACGCCGGGCTCGTAGTACCTTTTTTAGGCGCCGAAAGTTAGTTCGACGCCCTGACAGCTTTTCAATAATTCGGACACAATACTGCACTGTATATACATAATGTAACATGTATAACAGGGGTGGGCGCAGGGAGGGGGGAGTTTCGTCTTTCCGCGCGAAGCGCGAAAACTTTGACGTTTTAGCATATTTCGAGAGAAAGATAACAGCTCGTAGCACCTTTTTAGGCTTTTTTCTCTCACTTCCGCCCGCTTTTATGCTCTCTCTCTTTTTTTTTTTTTTAAGATGGCGTTTTTGGGGGAAGTCGCCCCCATCACCCCCTGGCTAAGCGCCTAATCGAGTTTCCCTCTTTCCGCACGAAGTGCGAAAGCTTTGATGTTTAGAAAATTTGAGGGAAAGATAACGGCTCGTACCAACTTTTTTAGGCGCCGAAAGTTAGTTCGACGCCCTGACAGCTTTTCAATTATTTGGACGCAATACTGCACTGTATGTAACATGGGTGGGTGCAGCCTCGCAGGGGGGGGGGGGGGGGGGGTTCCTCTACCCGCGCGGAGTGCGAGAACTTTGACGTTTTAGCAAATTTCGGCTCGTAGCACCTTTTTAGCCCTTTTTTCTCTCACTTCCCTCCGCTTTTTCGCTCTCTCTCCCCCTCTCTTTTTTAAGTTCGTTTTTGTTGTTTGTTTGTTGTTGTTTTTTTGGGGGGAGGGGGTGCGACCGCCCCATCGCCCCCTGGCCACGCGCCTGCTTATTGCCACATTTGACAAAGATATACCAGTAGATTGCTTTGTAAGTACTCCCCCATACCTTTACCCCGTGAATAAGAGAGTGAATAAAAGCTGTTGTCCTTAACCCTTTTACAGTTAACTGCAATAGAACAAACTCCAACTGCAAATATTTATCTGGGCATGGTCTGTACTCTGGACTGTTGGCACGTGTCGTGAATGCAAGCGGTGTCGCGCTTATTCGCGTGCCTATCACCATCCGTTATTCAAAGGGAGGCTGGCTCGGCGACATGAAGAGTGGCCAGATTTTTTTTTTTTATTAGAGGAGACTTTAAAGGTATGCTAATCGGTGCCAGCAAAAATGTTAGAGGCAAAAAAAAAATCAGAGTTAAGACTGTGAGAGGGTATTTTGTCAGAGATAAAAAAATGGCATTCACCTATACTATTTTCTACACCGGACCATGCTAATCAAACCCATAGTACTAAAAATTATTGTGAAAAAAAAAGAGTTTCAGTCTCTCTCTCTCACACACACACACCCACACGCACACCCACATCCCGGACCGTTGTTCTAGCGTCTATTCAAAGTGAAATGGCAATTATACCACAAATCGCTGTATTCTTTAAATGAAATTCATCCTTCAACGAAGTAGAAATAATATTACGCGGACATGGTCATTGCCAGTGATAGATCCCTAATATCATTAGTGATTTCGTCTTTCATAAATTCATAATTTTCTTATTCATTTTTAAAGTTTTTTTTCAAACTTTTATTGATGTGTTCTTTTGTATGTTATTCTTCTGCTTCCACGCAAGCCAACTAAGATGCAGGAAGAGGCAAATTTGAATAGTCGTGAAAAGTAGGTCCATGTGAATAGTTCACGCTTCTGTAACGGTTTCAAGAAATTCAAACATTCCACCATTTACAGTCAACTCACGACGTTTCCAGCATCATAATACCATGGTGCGTAGCTGATTTGTTTTGTGTACTTGGTGACCAAAATTAAGTGATGTTATCGGAAATGTGTATAAGCTTCTACATTTTCATATTTTTCGATAACATCATGGTAGTTGAATTGTGCATAAATCTGTAAAAATAGAATAACAATGAGAAAAAAGAAACATGTCGCATTTTAAGTAGGCAACTTCATAAAGAAATTTCACTTATGTTTTATCTGAACAGAAAAAAAGGGCAATTTTTATATATAGTTCTTTTTTTTTCAGACTGACAACCAATTCGAATTTTTTTTTGAATAACAGTTATTATAGGTTATGTTAGACAAAAATATTGGTAAAATTTCATTTCAGTTGGTTTTTTACCAGGGTATCGATAGAACAAAACAAAAACAAAAACAAAAATTTACCATCAATGTCGGTTTGAATTCACTTCCATTCGTTTTTGGTTGGTGAGCGCCTTGTTTGCTGACACATTCTATTTTGAGCTCTGATTTTACTAGCTTATATTGATACCTGATTGCTGATTCAGCCTTTCTTTCTGTTACTACAGTTGAAATATGTTCAGAGATCCTGCAGGACAAGTTTTGAACCTAGGAAAATTTATATCAACGGGAAATTTTGAATGAAAGTTTAAACTTCTTTCTACCCTAAAGGGAATCAGACATTTTACCTTACATAGCCCATGCATCAAACCACGCAGTTAATGAGAGCACCAAACAAGGAATCTTACTGTGAACGATTTAGACTTAATCTGTGTTCAGTAGACCGACCAAAGTATTAGGTTGACAATTCAATTAAACTAAAATGGAACCTGTATATTACAGAGATGGCCAATAAATATGATAGGAAACTGTATATGCTCCGTTTCCTGAAACGCTATCATTTACCCTTACAAGATCTCATAACCATTTATGTGGGATACATAACACCTGTCTTAGATTACTGTGCATGTACCAGTGTTTTATTCAGACCTTACTCAAAAACAGATTGTAACATTAGAGAGTGTACAAAAAAGAGCATGTCGAATAATTTTGGATAAAAATTACGACACATATAACAATGCTTTTACAAGCTATAATTTGTGTAGTCTCCAAAATCGTGGAAAAAAACACTGTGTAAACTTTGCAAAATCATTGGAAACTCATTCTCTATGTAAGTCTTTGTTACCACCACAACGAAAAACTCGTTTTGATTTGAGACGTGTCCAAAAGTACAACCAATACAGATGCCGTACTTAAAGATTTGAAAACAGTGCATTGCCTCACATTATTGACATCTTAAATAATTTGTAATTTATCATGTTTCTCATGTTTCAGGTGCTTTATGTACTCCATGAATTGATATCCTGATTTGTGCTTTCGATCAACGAATTATGAATTATATTATCTACACACTAAACAATCCTTGATTGCTTTTCATGTCATATCTCATTCTCGTACTGATTTTACTAGATATTATATTTCAGCTTTGTTTTCACAATTAGACTCAGCTTCATTTACTCAAAATCTCCAAGGTTCTGTATGCTGAAATTTACTAGATCATTTTGAAATACGAAATTACATATCTCTGTCCTAAGTTTCTGCTCTTATTTTTTGTGGTTGTTGTTTAAGTTTTTAGTTTGGAAGGTAATGGGTTCACTTGATTTATACCTGAAACAATTTCTAATTGTCAATTGTCATTAATATTATGTACACACTTTCAAAATGGTTAATGATTTTTGTAAGAGAGAGAGAGAGAGAGAAACAAAACGGAAAAGAGTAGGGAAAAAGCATGGGAAATGGGAGGATTGTCGATACAAGTCCAAACGCAATTGAAAAGCTACACCACATCGTCCCACGACAACCTACAAGACGAAAATAACATTACATTTTTATCGCGCGATAAAATTTCCATTCGTGTTCGTTTTGTCCTACCGGAATACGTCCTTCCACAACATTTGCACTGAAATGGATTGCAGTTGATGCCGTGCACAGAAATAATCCCCCTAACCGCAAGTGTGTAAGGTTCTCTCAATGCCATGGTCCTTTTCTCATTTCTTGTTTGTGATCAAAAAGGTTTAAATTGTGGAATCATCAAAATGATAAGAAATTAAATCAATCTCGCTTAAAAACACATGCTAGGGGACTATACACAAATCTGGCAAGAACAATTGGTCCAAACACTTTAGCTATTTCTCTACATATTTAGGATAAGAGGGCATTTGCAGAGCAACCATTTTCAGGGGGGGGGGGGGATTTCTCCTACGACATTTTTCCAAACTGACATAAAAAGAATGAGAAATCTCTCGAATTATTTTTCACCTTTACCATAACTCAACATTCTCTTTATCAAGTGTTTTTCTTTGGTAATCTTAATCGGTTCCATGATTACCGCTTGAATATTTCTTTCTCCAGTCCCCATTGTCTCTCTCTCTCTCTCTCTCTCTCTCCAATTGTTACCCTCCTTATAGAATGCATCTTTTTTTTCCTCCAACTTTTTTTTCTTTGTGGTTACATATCCTTCACAATGGTCGGCGTATGATATTTGTATAACGTGTAACACGCGGAGTCTGCTCAGTCATTAGCTGCACTATGACTATTCTCACGGAAGCTACCAGTATACAGGAAAATGATAGAGTCAATTACATCCTGTGGGCAGGTTCTTGGTTGGTCAGATTATATCTGTTTACACTCGGATTTCACTCACTACAGCTTATTTATATAAAATACTGTATGCAGAGCTCACTGACTTACACTGCAGATTTCAAATGGTCTTACCTGCCCAAAAATAATCATAAAATAAAATAAAATTAAAAATAAAATTCGATATGTTTGATAGCTTGAAATTTGATTCTACTTAGACATTATACATAGACATGAACTATAAAAAGGCCCAAAATAAAGAAAGAAAGAAAAAAAAACACACATGAATATTTGAAATAACTTAATTGTTAAAGGTTTTGGATAATTTTTAGAACTTTTCAGTTCTTGAATACAACCCAACTATAATACCAAATTGACCTTTTGAGTAATTTTGTGTATTGAGGTTTTTTTTTTTTTTTTTAAGAGTCTTTATAAGAACATTTATTGTCCATTCATTTCTTTCTTCCATGTATCCATTGTTTTTTTTTTTTTTTTTTTAGATTTTTAGATTTTATTTCATTACATTTTCATTTTTTCAAAGTATATAACAATAAGTATTATGAATCTGACAATATTCAAAATAATTGACAACACAACTTAGTGCATAAACATTTTTCGATCATTACAAGCAAAACAAAGTGCATTAAAGTTTGAGTTGTGAGAGAAAAAAAAAAGTAACATCAATGAAGACTACTTAAGATTAATTTTATGAAAATGAGAATGAAAACAGAGACCAGCTTAGAAGCAAAGCTTGTAGAAGCGCTGGCCCTGGCAAAAAGATGAAGCATGAATACAGTACATAAAAAGAACTAGACTGGGCAATCATGCATAAAATGCCCAATAAAAGGGAAAAAAGAAGAAGACAGATACATGGCCTTGGAAAGCAAACAAATTATAGACATAACACACTTGCTATAGAAGAGAAAGCACTGAGAAATATTGTAAACACAAAAAGCTGGAAATAGTAATAGGAAAATAGTAAAGTTTTAAAGAAGTAAACTTTACAAAAGACGGAACAAGAATGACAAAGTGACAGGTGGGGGTTAGGACGGGAGGGTGGGAAAGGGACAAGATCTTGAAGGTTTCATTTCGTCTTTAGATTTTGCTACACAGGTAAACAACAGTCGTCATCAGGATCACTGAGGGATCAATGTTCATAAAAAGCAATTAGTGATTTTTTCAATTTACGTTTGAGCGTACTTAAACTTATACTGTCTCGTATATTTAAAGGGAGGGAATTCCAAAATTTAGGAGCAGTAAATGAAAAAGTATTCTGGGTTAATGCTGTACGAGTTCTTGGCAAGTGATACAGATTTATTTGTCTAGTGGGATAATGATGTATTTCGTTATTTACTGTAAATATATTATTGAAGACAGTGGGCAATTCGTGGTTATGATACTGAAACATAAGTACAGCAATGTTGAGGCGATAAATATCATAAATTTTTAGTACATTATTAGAGTGAAACAGACCATCTGTGTGGTGGCGATAATTAACATTACTTATAATTCGCATAGCCTTTTTCTGTAATAAAAAAACTCTGTCTAACAGGCATGCCGCACTGTTTCCCCATGCTAATATTCCATAATTAAGATATGGTAAAACCAGTGTGGAGTATAGTGATAAAAGAATATTTGGCGGAAAAGACCATTTGAGTTTATTAATCATACCAATGTTTCTGGATATCAATTTACATACATTATCAATATGATGCTTCCATGAAAGTTTATTATCTATTATTGTGCCTAGAAATTTTGTTTCAATCACCTTCTGTATTTGTGTATTATCTATTAAAATCGGATGAGGTAGTTCGTTAAAAGTATTACTAAATAACATGTAATTTGTTTTTTCTAGATTTAGTGATAACTTATTAGCCTTAATCCATATTGCAACTGAATCCAGTTCCGAATTAATCACATTACATAAAGTTTCTAGGCTTTTATGCGAAAAAAATAGATTAGTGTCATCTGCATACATAATAAAAGTCAATGAATTTGATGATCTATGAAAGTCATTTATATACAAAATAAAAAGTAAAGGGCCTAGAATAGAACCCTGTGGAACACCACAATTAATATTTCTTAAATGCGACATGCAATTTTCAATACAGACATATTGCTGTCGTTCGTATAAATAATTTCGAAACCAGTCTGAAACAATGCCCCTTATGCCATAATGTGAAAGTTTGCTTAAGAGAATTTCATGATCTATAGTGTCGAATGCCTTAGAGAAGTCTAAGAACATTCCTATTGTGTGGGTACCATTATCAATAGAACTTGTAATATTATTAATTAGAGACAGGAGAGCATGTGTTGTATTATGGTGTTTTCTAAACCCGAACTGAGATTCATGTAAAATATCATTATTATTCAAAAAAGCCATTGTACGAGTAAAAACTGCTTTTTCAAGTATTTTGGAAAAGGTGGTTAACAAAGATATTGGCCTGTAGTTTGACAACGATAAGGGGTTACCCTTTTTAAAAATAGGGATTATTTTGGCTAATTTCATTTTGTTTGGAAAAACACCTGTGCTCAGAGATAGATTACATATATAAGTGAATGGTTCAACAATACTTGCTATAATTTTTTTAATTATAAAATTATCCAGACCATCATGTCCACAACTGCGTTTACTCATAAAATTGTTAACAATATCAAGAACTTCACCTTCATTTACAGGAGTAAAAAACATAGAATTAGGGTTAGGGTTTTGTAAGTAATCATAAAATTTTCTATCACAGTTTGGTATCTTACTTGCTAAATTTGGACCTATTTCAACAAAATAATCATTGAAGTGATCAACAATATCTTGTAACTCCTTAATAGTTCTTTCATCAATTTGTATCTTAGAAATAGTACTTTTCTTTTTCTGTTTATTCAGAACTTCATTGATTAATTTCCATGTGTTTTTAGCATCTTTGTTACAATTCATAAATTGTCGTGAAAAATATATCTTTTTTTCTTTACGTAGTAACCCTGTCAATGTATTTTTATAATTCAAATATTTCGACTTAGAACTTTCAGTGGGATTCGCTTTATATTTCAAATAAAGATTATTTTTCCTATTTATTGATCTTAATAAGCCTGGAGTTATCCATGGGGATTTTGGAATTCTTTTCCTATTTTGAAGATTAACTTTTCTCATAGGACAACATTCATTAAACAAACTAGTTAATTTAGTCATAAATTCCTCAAAACTACTATTTACATCAGTCATATCATAAATATCATTCCAATCTACTATGTTAAGTCTGTCTTTAAATGTGTTAATATTTCCTTCAGACAAATTCCGTTTGTATATTATAGAAGGGTATTGTGTTTGCAGCAAGATGGGGAAATGTGCAAATATGGGAAAGTGATCCGTCAGGTCTGATATTACAACGCCAGCTTGGGGAAAGGGATGCATGTTACTAAATATATTGTCAATTAAGGTGGAAGATTGTTCCGCGATGCGAGTTGGTTTAGAAATAAGTGGTATAAATGAGGAAGTTAGAAGCGTTCCATAGAATTCATGAACGAAAGCATCAGAATCGTAGTTTAATAAATTAACATTGAAGTCACCCATTAAAAAACAATCCTTGCCCCGCAGTATTGGGTTTGAGAGAATATTTTGAAGGCTAATTAAAAAAAATTGTATCTTATCAAGGAGGAGTATATAAATCGATGTGCTTTCTTTTTTTTTTCATTAAGTTTTTATTGATCAATATAAGAGGATTACAAAGTCATCAGAACATGATTAAAAAACAATAAAAAACAAAAACAAAACAAAAATCAACACATTTTAACCTAGAATCAAATTGGAGCAGCATGAAAAATATTAGCAGAACTAGTGTATTTCTAATACATATTTAGCGATACAGCCTCTAAGAAGAAGACCTACATGTATACATCACAAATCAAACCTCCATTTACGAAAATGAAGTGCAAGTTTTCCTTTCCTTTTAGCTATACGATACTCGGTTTCTTTACAACCCTTCAAATACACTTTAAATCCTTAAAATGAGGGTAAACTATTCTTGAATTTACATAAATGAATATGATATTTGAAGATAAGGAAAATATATGTAATAAATTTTTCATCTTGAAGCCCAAAGAATTTTTCAAAAGAGGAGGGGTTTAAAATCTTCTTGGTATTTCGAGAAATTACATTAACGATCTCATCCCAAATGGTTTTCACATGTTGACATTCAATGAATACATGAACATGAGTTTCTGGATGAGTCTGACAGAATTGATATTGCTGCCTGAAACTCCGGGTGTTGGCAAAGTCTGTCTCTGAGAGCAGCCACCTGGAATGGCTGGCGTTGTGCAATGATTATATGAGTATATCCCTATATATTCTATGTTGTTCACGATCTTTAGACTATCGAGTTTTCTTTTTTATATCATTCTGTACACACTACCAATATGATTATCTGTTCAGAAAGAGAGAGAGAGAGAGAGAGAGAGAGAAAAAAAAAAAACAGAAAGGGAGAAGGGGGGAAACAAAACGAAATCTAAACACTGAGCATGCTGATAGACATCAGACTCAGATCCGCGAATGACATTCACAACCATTGATTATATAGCCTATATTATGAAGACATATATTTTTCTTCTCTCCCCATTTTCCGATTCTGAATGATCTAGTACATGGTACATCCACACTTAGCGACGATAATTTCGCTGGTTTCCAACCTTTCCAACAAAGACAGGCAACAATTGGTCGCTTTGTGAAGAAGGGACTCCTTATGCAGCGTGTCATGCATAAACATAATGTTTTGAGATGATGTCTAGAGGTCCCATCATGCCCTGTGTCTATTTTTCGCTTTCCACTCTTATCTGTTCTCTTATCCCAAACCGACTCAATTTCTCCATTCACTCATGTTAATTAGGCGTAACTCTTCTTTCACAATGTGTTCACCTTCAAGCCATTATACAACTGAAGTAATATTCATCAAAACTACAAGCTCACCTCAAGCTGCACTGTGAAAGCAGAATGTGATTCCTTCGAACAAGTGCGGGATAGAAAAGCTGAAGACCTGATCATCAATTCAAAGTCACATGCCATGAGAAGGGCTAAACCATGTCTTCTCTCGGCCACGGATATCGACGAAAAGAACAATTGAGGCATTTCGTCTGCTGAATTTAACCAGTCGGCTGCCGGCGTAAATCCCGTGGGATGTGGATGCCTCCCCCCTCCCCCAACACACACACACACACACACACACACACAAACATACATTTTAGGCATGGCGATGGCCTGCAAAAATGAATCCCCACATTTCACGAAAAATATGATTTTATAATTAATCAGTTGTCGAAAATGTTGACATAAGTGACCCTAATATATAATTAGAGATTTCTCTTTAAAATGCTATTTAAATACCAAAATAAGGTTTACAACGTATGCAAAGTATGTGTGCGTGTGTGTGTGTATTTTTTTTGCGTGTGCTCGTGTGTGTGCTCGAGGAAGAAAGCTCAGATTGCTATCGTCCCCCTTCCCTACTCGTCGGAAAGGATTTACGCCACTGATCATGCTGATTGGCGATGGAATTTTCAACGGTGATGCATTAACGAACAAACTGATCGACTACCCACTGTATGCCCCTTCTTTTCTGTTAATGTTCCTGTTATGATTATCTCTAGGCTTCATGCTTGGTATGCCCAGATTTTAAGTGTGAGATCGCATGGCGGATTCATTTTTCTTCATGAAAGTTTGCCCGGTTTGAAGCACAATCTGTGTATTACTGGCCCCTTCCACGATGAAAAAAAGAGCCCTTTCACATCAGAAAATTGCCCCCCCCCCTCCATCGCTGTTTCATGTGCTCTAGATAGTTATTCCCTCCTAGATAAACCCTGACAGGCTAATCATGCTAATATAAGCACGTTCTGGCAACAGCAGTCCGGCTGTAAATTTTAAGCTTAATTATTTATAATATGTGAAAAAAATTATAATACCCAGGCATCAATTTCTCACATTATGTAAGAATTTTCTAACCAGAGTTACTGATGCTATAGTGTTAGAAAAACTCTCACATGATTCACTATAAATAATGAATTCTCATGCATGAATCCACCATGGATCCAGCTAGGTGTGCGGCTTGCAATTGTTCAACACTCTTCTGTCCCTCAAAGAAAATGAAGAAGTTAACTGCTATAGGGGTTGAAAGAGCTGTCTGTTGGTGATTGTATCTGGTGGGGCCAGATACCACTCATCCCGCCTCTAGTCTAGTGGTTAAGGCATTTGGCGTACACGGTCGAATGTATATACACATAACGTTGTAAAGGCCACTTATTATTTGAATTATTAGCAAATTGAAATTTTATTTTCCAAATTATCGGAACGTCCACGTTCCTTCTTCAGCATTTCCACCTCGTTATTCATATATATATATATATATATATATATATATGTATATATCTATATATAAATCATGTATATGTATATATATATATATATATATATATATACATGATTTTATTTAGAATTTTAGATGTGTGTATTTGATTGAAGGAATACTCAGCCTGTGTGAAGATGGGGGTTAAAAGCTGTATCCTTCTTCGTTTTGATATGATTCATTTTCGCAGGGAGATAGGAAGTTCTCTCCTGGATTGTATATACTTATTTGATATGATTTATTCATAATCGCTTTCATAAACTGTTTCGTTAGCAAGCTGAAACCATTGACACCTCGACCTGAAGATTATAAGAAAAAAATGTTGAATGGATTCGTACACCAAGCGCGTGGAAGTCACGCGCCATAGAATCAGAGGTCATTACCTGAGCGCTCTAGACAAGTCAGGGAGATTGAATTACCGCAGATTCGTAAATAATGTGGTTTTAAGTTCAAGTATATTTGTCAAACATGAATGGAGGGTCTTTTACAGATGAAGTGAACGAACAGCAAATCAGCTTATCATGTTTGTATGCTTTAATACTCCTCAACATGTTAAAAATATAAAACGTTTTGCATCTCCAATGGAAAAATAGAAAAGGAACCAATATGATCAAAGAAAAACGCCCCAGAGAGTATTACATTCGATTTTTAAAATGGTAATTAATTTTCCTGCAGTCGTAGTCGTATTGTTATGGGAAGAAAATCAGAAAGAAAATGAAAGAAATGGGCCGGTATACACAGGGGCGGATCCAGGATTTTATTTAAAAAAAAAAGGGGGCACACAAATGCGGGGCGGTCAACTTTGGGAAACTGCTTGAAGGGAGATCCGTATATTTTTCTTCTCGCCAGCAAAAGTCGCTCGGTGGCAGGGGGGGGGGGTATCAGATTTTATCTGGTCAATTTTTCGTCCATAATTCTCTTACAGGCAAAAAAAAAAACCAAAAAAAAAGGGGATTTTTTTTTTCTTCTCGGAGGGAGGGGGGGGGGGGGGCGGGGGTGGTGGTATTTTTTTTTTGCCAAGCCCTAAAAAAGTCACTCACTGGGGGGGGGGGGGGAGGGGGTTATGGGGTCCAGTTTTCCTCCACAATTCTCTCACAAGCAAAAAAAAAAGGAAGAAAAAAAAGGTTATCAGTTCTAAAAGGGGGGGGGGGCACAATCACGAAAGGGGGGCACAATGTATACTTTCAGGGACCCCCCCTAAATCCCCCAGATGTAGAATAGGGAATTCCAAGAGGCTAAATTTGATGTTGTATCTCCATTTGTCACCTTAAGACCTGTGTCAGAAAGTACCCAGCTTTTGTTCGTTTCTCCTATATTAAAAAAGACTGTATCTTTATTTAATTTTGGGCCTCTGATTTTTCTAAATAATTCTTATTCATCTATGATATGCCCTAACAAAACTTAATTTAAAAAAAACCAAGGTACCGTCAGCATATTATAAACGGTCAAATGTAGAGTTACAACCTTGAAAATCAAATTTATGAATGGTATTGATTACCCTTACTCTGGATCGTAAATTCAGCTGCCTGAATATAGACAATAATGCCGAAGAGGGACAGCCGTGTCGTCTTTTTTTTTTACTCGGAATGTTTCTGGTATACTTTTGCAATGACAGAACGTGTAACATTTCTGCACAGAATCTTAACCCCGTTATAAAGGGATGATTCAAACAGTTCAAACAGTCATTTACAAACGAAATATCAATAACAAAATATGCTTCAGTGAAATTTATTTCATAAAAATTGTTCCATTTACATTATTTTTTCCAACATGCATGACTTGTGCTAATATATAATTTTTTTTTCTCAATCGAACAATAAAATCGGTCAGACCTTTTACAACACCAGTTTCATTCGGATCGATTATTTGGTAATTTTTTGTAACTACGTGCCAACACAACTTTGATTTTGTAATCACAGTTAAGAAGCGTATAGCGAAACAAATATTTAACCCTCCCCCCTAAATCAGTAGATAAATGGAATTCTCTTTTGAATACTTCAAACTTAGACTGGGCAATAATCTGCTTAGTTCCTATCAGGGCATGTTTATCTACACGTATCCGTTATTTCCAATTTAAGTTAATTCATCGCATACTTGGTGTAAACAAGTATCTTAAAACTTTAAATATCTCGAAATCACATTTATTTTCATTTTGTTATAGATTCGAGGAAAGTATAGAACATCTATGTTGGGAGTGCCCAATCATCAGAAAGTTTATTGTGGACGTCCAACACTTCATTTTGGATGACAAAATTACCCTGAGTAAAATCAACATCTTGTTTGGGTTTTATGGAAGTGTTGGAGTTCAATTTAATTTCATTATTTTATATGCCAAATACTATATTATTTCCAGCAAATGCAAAAATAGCATATTACCAGTCAGCTCTTTCAAATGCATGTCAAGATATTATCGCTCTCTTGAACATTATATCTGTATTAAACATAACAACTTTTTATCATTTGATAACAGATGGAAAAATATTGTTTTTCTGTAAACCTATTTTAGCACTATTTTCTTTAACAAAAATACTATAAAAAAAAAAACTCCTTGTAAAATTTTAACACAAAAAGTGTTAATCTTTACCAGAGTTCCGGGTTCACCGGTAGCCAACACAAATCTGGTAATTTTACCCTGTTGCCTGGTTATTTCAAGAGCATCTTCTCTAATCAAATTACCAAATTCCTGGTGAACTAATGCAATTACACTATACACGGAATTTTTTAAACCAGGCGTTTTCTGTGTGTAGTTTAATGATCCCCTCCCCCTGTTTGCTCGCAGTGTTATAAACAATGCGCTTGTGTATTATGCCACAATAATGTGTATCTTTCCTTTCAGCAATGTAATCAAGCAGCTATAAAACCATTATGCCCCGCCTATCATTATATTATCATTATATACAACAAACGAAACGTGAATATATTTCCCAGTTACATTAACACACAGTATTCGTTTCAGTCCTGCAATCGAAGATGGGCCTTTGTCATTTAAATTTGTGATAACATGTTCAAACCTTTCTAGGAGCATTGTCCTTTCAAATACCTATTTAATACAAATCCCTCCCTTACAAAGTTAAAGGTCTTGATATAATAGTAACAGTTTCAAGCATATTTTATATATTCAAGAAATTATGTATTCTGTTCATATGCACCATGTTCACCCCGACATCGGGTGAAAAAGAACAATCACTAAATTGTTTATAAAAATTAAGTCTAATATCGATGGAACTCCTTTTTTATGTAAATGGAAACTACCATGAATGGGTATTTCACAGCATCAAAACCTTTGGCAATGGCGATGTAATGAAGATTTTGTAGGGCAAAACATGTCAAATATGTTCCTATTCACCCCGTTTTACTGCACTTACATGTGTATTTAAGGTATTTAAGATACCTTTCTATTGTTATCAAATTTATTGAAATAAAAATCTGGTACTATGTGACGCAAAGCGTGAAATATAACTGAAAAAGAAACTAACATTAATGGATTGCAATCTATAACCAATATCGAAGGCCTACCCGTCATGCCCGTTCCCTGCCGCAGAAGCTCAGGCATTGTAATTTCATTTCCCGGTACCTGTGCTGTCGACCTGCTTTGCACTCACTTGCTTCGTTGCTCGCTATCATACATGCCGGGAGTTCAGGCCAATATTCGCGCATCATGCCTGTCTCGCTGATATCATGAATGGGTACTTCACAGCACCAAAATCTATAACCTAGAAGTGCGCGCTCGAAGGCCTGCACGCCATGCCCGTTACCTACCGCAGAAGCTCAGGCCTCGTAAGTTCACTTCCCGATGCCCGTGCTTTCGACCTGCTTTGCACTCACTCGCTTCGTTGCTCGTGATCATGCATGCCGGCAGTTCTGGGCAGCGTTTCATACAAGTTCGCCGACATCCCCTGGAACTTGTGTATTAAAATTCCTAAATTATACTAATACCATGAAGTATAACTAGAATTCTATTAATAATAATGAAGTACAAGTCGAGGAGGGTTAGCATATTCCCAGGTGCTAGGCAGTGAGAACACACAAAAGAAATTCAAAGCAATTTGAAATTCAAATGAGGTATGTGCCCTTATAAATAGGGCCCGTGTGCTGCAGTAGTCATCTTTTCAAAGGGTGAAGAACAGGTGTTGAAATAAACAATGAATCCCCTTTCTTCTTAGGAAATTGTCATCAAATTCCATAAATGATTAAGTTCTTGGTTGTGAAGCGTACCTTCATGGACACTATGCACAGACTGAAATTCTTCCAAGGATATTTTTTATGAACATTCAGTTACACTGGTAAACATCTACTGCGCATATTACTTTAATGGGTTAAAGAATACTGATGTTAAAGATCAGGCAATATTGCTTCACTTCAGTATTACTTTTCACTCTATAATGTTTTAGTATTTGAAAGAGAAATGGAAAGCATATTCCATTTACCAAGCATGGCTTTCTTTAAGCCTGAATTATACTAATTAAGATGTGCAACCTTGACAGCCACGAGACGGGTTTCGTGATTACAAGTCATTTTTACACGAACAGTAGTATAGAGAGGGGATCTTCAGAGAAGATTCTTGAAGGGAGGGAACCCTCCTCGACTTGTACTTCATTATTATTAATAGAATTCTATTTATACTTCATGGTATTTGTATAATTTAGGAATTCTATTACATAACATTCGTACAAGTCTTCAGAGGGTTAGCATATCGTTCAAAGCCAAATCACGGAAACTGTCGCGTAAAAGTTTTATGAAAGACCAAGAAATGTAACTTTCAATCATAATTATGACTGTTTTAACAAACACATAATACTCAAAGCCATAAAGCTTCCCCAACAAGCAAGGAGATAAAATTTTTCTCACTGAAATGCAATAACATACCTTTATGAACAATATATTGTACCATAAAGGAAACATAATGGAGCTTAATATAAAAGCATACATAAAATAAATTATTTTGCTACAAGGCCCACATGGATTTCTTAGATATCATATCGATCACGAAAGTGCCACTTAATTTTTGTGGCACAATGATGTTGAAGCTATGAGCATGCTAAATAACTGAGGAGCTTTCCGTCTAGCATGAATTCATGAAGATGGACTTCTTTGAATGGTGGAAAACAAAAATTGTCATTCTTTAGATTGTTATCGACATGGTCCTCATGAGACATAAATTTGCGTGGTCGATATTCTTCATGATTAATACTGAATAAGGTTCACTGTTGGATAGGTAGAAAAATACCTCACTCCTCGTTCTCAATAGGAAGGGCTTGGAGCATTTGATAAAGATGAGGGTGACATTAAACTCGACCATTGATATTACAAACATTGAGTGTAAAAACAGAAGTCGAAACGTGATACAATACACCTGAAGTTTAAGTTGTTATTTTCATAATAAATATCTCATAACCTAGAAATACTGCTTGACTGATTGAATGAATTGGCTTATAATGTGAACTATAACTGAGTCATGTGACACAAATATTACATGCACACCTAATGCACGTTTTGACTAAAATGAGCTTAATCTGATGTTCAAAACAGACAACTGGCGTGGCAAGTTGATGTGAAACCGTTCACGTATCTACACTGATACCTTATCTTATGTGATGGTTAATATCCCTTTCATTTATCTAATTTCAAAAAAGAGTTTTTTTCCCAAAAGATAAATGAGAGTGGTCGGCTATATACAGTCATGATTAAAGGACTGACTTTACCCATATTCTGATTGAAATGTTTGAGAATTTTTCTTAAACGAAAGGACTAAGGTGTGTGTGTATATACACCCAGCATGGTTATTACGTGCTGTCTCGTCACGAGATAACAATTAAGGAATGATAACAATGAAGACTTCTTTCTTTTTTCTTTTTTTTTTAAAACAACACCAGCTATCGTTCATTGATAGTGCCAATAAAAAAGCTTTGACATGTGCTTATGGATCAGTCCAGTCTGTATTTATATTGAACTGCACATTGTACCAAGATTGAGAAGCTGCCTTAGGCTTGACTCGAAACACACTGTAAAAGGATTGTGAGATTACATTGTGATCCTGAAAACTAATTTAGGAAAGTCAATTACAAATAAAATGATAGGTCATTAATTAAACACTTCGTATAGCCAATGCTGTGCTTGCCACAACGCAAGCCTTATTAAGTGAGACTAACTGTCTTCAGACTGTACTGCGCAGGACTCTAACTAGTATGAGGACAAAACTGAAGGAAAACATACACTTTCAATTAACTTCATTCAAAACATGAAAATTCATTTTAATGCGGGAAAACGCCATTTCAAACACTTTGTGTAATAGCAGACTAGTAGATGATTCATTCATGAATGGCAGGTTATATCATGCTTAAATCACAAGCACATTTCCCGACATATGATGTAGTGTCTGGAATCACACCTATCTTGATAGCCCAATACCGCACTAAAAGCAGTGTGACTGTAGAGAAAACAAAGTTCCAAAGATGAAAAAGGGAAATTCCATCATCAGTGGAAAATAATGTGGGCATCTGCTCAACTTCATGACTTGTCAGAATTCTTATGAATAATATGAATTATCAACAAGCACTGAATTCCAATGCTTTGATATTCAAATTAACACCAACACATCTCAAGAAATGAATTGTAAAAGAATTCCTGCAAAGTGCATCCATTATTTTGTTCTTTGCATTACATGCAGGTTAATTGAATGTTTCTCAACAGCGGCTTGAATAAAAACAGTGATTAATAAGCATTGCTAGCCGACATTTCATTGATATAAATCACTGGTATGTTTAACACTGAAGTGCTTTACTTTCGGTTAATTCGAAAAGATATGAGATATATTGCAAAAATGTTGAACGATGTGATGCTAAGTCCGAGGGACTTGCAAGCGCACCCATTTGAAGACGAAATTATTTAGGATTGTCACTTATCTTGCAATAAAGAAAGCTTATCTGATTCACGTTCTTGAATGCCCTAAAAAGGCGTGCATTCTAACTGAAATTGACAAGATATACAAAAGTTCGAGATGTGATAATTATACTTCTAATCAAATGAACATCACAAAATCATATCCTAGATTCTTTAATCACCTTTATTACGAATAGAGGTTTAATTGAAACATGTAGTTCCATAGCTAAAGCTCTCGGCTGCATTAAGGCAAATTGCCAAAGGGCAAATAAATTGAAGACAAGGTTTCTTTGAAACTGGCGGTAATTCTTTGAAGCATCTTGCTTCTCTGACATATTTCAGGTCCTGCTTCTGCTTGGTACTGCAGTCAAACTCAACTTATGGACATTGTTGTTGTATATAGGGGCAATCATGGCTAGCGGAAGATTTATCATGTTCCTCCTTAGCTTTTGACTCTGTACATATATGTAGGAAAGCAGCAAGATTTTCCTACTCAGAGATCCTGATCTCCTGAAATATTTATGATTTATAAACATAGAAAGGTGGAGAAGAATAAATGCAAGAAACAATTTCTAAGTTCAGTAACTGACTCATTATTATTATTATAATTATAATAACGGAGGGGGAACTGACTTCCCTATATCGATCGCCTTTCCCTTTTTCCAGGAGAAAAATAATAAAGAAAAAACTGCTCAAAGAGCTAGGTTGATAAGAATGTACAAAATGACATTCATGGTGTCTAATCAGACATCAGAAGACGAAATAATTCCTCTCTACAGGTTCGAGTGTTACTTTGATGTTATCGTTGTGCTAAAATAAGAGTGAAAATGGGAGGCGAATGAAAATTCAGCTGCCGGAGGATGGTAATGTACTAGGCTGATCCCACTAAAGCGGGTGATGCTATAATAGCTGCCATAAAAACAGTAATATTGGCAACAAGTATCGTGGCCATTTCGGCCTACTTGACAACGTGATTTCCGAACAGAAAAAGGCTTGAATCTAAGCTATACAGGACCATTACCAACTGAATTCAGACGACACTGAAGTGTACGTAAAAATACCGTAAAAACACTCGTACGTGTAAAAAGGATAATTGCATTAATTTTCTATAGTTATGCCAAAGGGTTTGACTCAGAATTACATTCTTGAGACTCCTATGTTTTGTAACAATTACATCCTCCTTGAACAAAGATAGAAAGAGTAATTTTCTCCTGTTACCAAAAAGACTAAGACTATCATATAACTTTGAGGTATGGGGGAGCTGCCTTTCTTGGTAAAAGCTCCTCCCAGATCGCAGGGAATCTGGAAAAAGGACCGCTACTACGTTTGCCAGTGTAACTTTGTTGATGCTCTCAATCCTCCTGAACTTAGAAGTGGAGGGAAAGTTATACATAAGTCTAGGTCAACAACAGCCTAGCTTCTATACTGTGCTCTCACATGAGTCACATACTTTTCTTACAAAAGGAAAAACACTAACTAAAGATTATGTCCACTCAGGGATCATAAATGTATAGATGTTCGAGCTTGAGATTATTGCAGCAACCAGGCCATATCCTAAGCATCAGTAAAATTTTCAGGAAGAAATTCACCTTCCTCCTGGTTAAATATACAACTCAGCAAAGCTGAAGGCGCCGCATGCTTCGCATGTCGGCTATATAAACGTAATATGTAGAAAACAAGTCCACGAAACTACCACTCAGGGAAATAGGCCGCATACTTCGTATGTCGGCTATACACAATTTGTGGAAAAAACACGTCCACAAATGGAAAACTTGCTTGACGACTACTCTGCTCGAAGACTTCTCAGGGAAGCAGGCCGCATACTACGTATGCCGGCTATACACAATTTGTGGAAAAAACAGGTCCACAAAATGGAAACTTGCTTGACGACTTCTCTGCTCGAAGACTTCTCAGGGAAGCAGGCCGCATACTACGTATGTCGGCTATACACAATTTGTGGAACACGTCCTACAAATTGGAATACTGAACCAAAGCTGGTTCAGCAAGGTTGCTACACCAGACTTCAAGAACCTCAGCTCTCCGGGTTGCTGGTGGTTGCTGCAACTGTAAGCCGGTATAGGTAGACGGGTACTCTGCTGTCCTGAAGTTGATGCTGGACTACTGCTCACTGCCGTGACACACAGGAAAAGATGACTACTACAGCACACGGGCCCTATTTATAAGGGCACATACCTCATTTGAATTTCAAATTGCTTTGAATTTCTTTTGTGTGTTCTCACTGCCTAGCACCTGGGAATATGCTAACCCTCTGAAGACTTGTACGAATGTTATGTAATAGAATTAACACGCATTTGAATAGGATGTCGGCGAACTTGTACACTTCCCTGATGAAACGATGCTCAGGCCCGCGCCCATTCGCTCGTGATCATGCTAGCTCGTATCGATGCTGTGCTTCCTATGCTGCCTTCATCATGTTGATTTGGACATGCACGTACCATACTGTTGACCAAATCAATGCATCTTGTAAATCTTTGAATACTGAGAGTGGTATGTCGTATGTAATGTTGTTTTCTCTAATGTCTTTATTGGTTTTATGTATAGAGTGGTTCAAATAATTTATAATTTTCCACATTTTATTTTGTGAAATAAAACAAAATGTCCTAGTACAACATGTGCATGCTGGAAATCCTCTCTCTCCCTCTTTATGTTTCATTGTGTCTTCTTATCCAGAATCACTTTAAAGGGAATCTTGAGTTCTGGGAAAGGTAAAAAAATAATTTGTGAGCTTTCGCATTCTTATTATATTAGTTTGGAAGATTATCATAGTAGATATGTCTCCTGAAAAGGATTGCTCTTCAAATGCCCACTCATTTGTGAAATAAAACAAAATGTCCTATAGTACAACATGTACATGCTGGAAATCCTCTCTCTCTTTATGTTTCACTGTGTCTTCTTATCCAGAATCACTTTAAAGGGAATCTTGAATACTGGGAAAGGTAAAAAATAGTTTGTGAGCTTTCTCATTCTTATATTAGTTTGGAAGATTATCATATGTCCCCTGAAAAGGATTGCTCTTCAAATGCCCTCTCATTCAAAATATGACAAACAGCTGAAATGTTCGGGCCGAACATTTGTGTGTAGTCCCATATACATATTTCTGTGTGCAGTGCATGTGAATCTCAGTAGGACTGAGTCAATTTCTTATCATTTGGTGATTTCAAAACCTTACAGCATACACCAATTCTTATGTGCTATATAATCAACCTTTCCCAATTGCTTTGAGACAGTTTCTTTCACAGTTCAATATCATGACCAGAACTCAACTTTATCTTTAAAGTGCTTTTGGTATAGCTTATAATCCTCTTCTTTTGCATGTATAACATCTCTCTCTCTTTCTTTGTGACATTTTCTCTCTCGCTCTCTCCCATTCGCTTCTATGTCATTAGTTTGTCTCTATTCATTCGCTGTCCTTTTCTATTCTTCATGCAGCATCTGGCTTTCTTTCTTTCTTTCTTTTTTGTACCCCCCCCCTCTCTCTCTCTCCTGAAGTTTCCCTATCTTCTTGTATTTTCTTCCCTCGTCTCAATATTCTTTCTCAATCCACTTTCCTTTCATGTCTTCCCTTTCCCCTGATTTATGCATTTCTCTCGACTGCTTCGCCTCATTTCTTCATTATTGCTTTTTCTACCATTTCTGTCTCGCTCTTATGATTATCATTATTCAGTCTCTAATCCGGATTTCCTCATGAACCATGATGAGGACGTTCCAGCTGTCGTTGACTACATTACCGATACCGTAAAAATAATAAAGACATAATTTGCCTTTCAAAAAGACAGAAATTAAGACTGCAGAAGAGTTCAGTCATTTACCAATTTGAGTTAACAAGTTTCCCTCATTTATGAATTAAAATCCATGAGATCAAAATGGTGAAAATTAATATGAGTGACAATAGTAGATCATATTATACGTTAAAGATAATACTAACAAACAGGATGTACAACAATACTTTATTATTGCATGGAATAAAAGTATAATAGATTTTACGAACACAAAATTACATCATTTTCACCATTTGTAAGTCGTAACCGGTAGTGATATATCTATTTATTTATTCACCATGTTCACTGTGGTATAAACAAACATTGTACATGGCAGCCTTGCGGCTGAATTGAATACAATTTACATTAATAATGACACAAGCATACTGCACAAAAGACAATAGTATCAAAAAGACATTAAAAATAGTACATTCATAACAAAACAATAGGTACACCTTATTCAAAGAATATTGATGGTGGGATAAAGAAAGTGGGTAATGGATGTGAAAAAAAAGGGTTTTATAATATGACTTACGCAAATTCATAGGAAGAATATACTGTTGAATAAATTATGATCAGTGCTAAATAAGGTAGGGTTTATCACACCACAAAACACAACTGGCGACAGCTATACAGCGCCCTTACATTAATTAAATATAATTAACTCTTACTGTGCCATGGGGGTTAGCTCTCTTCAAAATTTTACCAAAATGTGATCAATGCTTACTTTTCAAATGTCTGCACTTCATTAACCATCTATTATTTCCCAAAATATTGTGTACAAAACTTGTAAAAATTTATTACCATTTCTTATGATACCAAACATTATTACTTTATGCATAAGAATTATGGAAAATTACATTTGAGTTTCTTTTTTGTCCATTATTTTTTGGTTTCCCAATTCTCATTTGTTGACTATTGTTTAATGTTGAAATAAGGTAAAATCTTGTTTTAAATCTGCAATTTTCTCTGAAAATTTCTGTGGTAGCATATAATTATAATCATATATTTAGAATGCTTGATTTATGCTAAAATTGTTGGTATACATTGACCACCATATACCTTTCCTGTGGTCGAGCAATTGGTGAATGAAAATGACAAGTCTATCTGTCACGTAATATGATGTGACATCAGCACTTAAAGAGTTAATGCCAATGTCATGGCCAAATTAGGTATCAGGAACAATATATCCAAATACACGTTGTAAGCACTTGCAGCCAGTTATGAGGGGGTTGCAAGGAAATGAGTGAAATCTGTCTAACTTAGCCTGATTGTAACTTTCTATAGCTGATTATGATAAAATGTAAATAATAATACAAATATATTGGTTGTTGATGAAGGAATCGATCTATGTCATACAAGGGTTGTGTAAAAACATATATCTGCAGTAAAAATATCTAGGATGCATGTATAATCATATATTTTCTTTGTGGAAAATATATATTTGTAGCAGGCATGAAAATATGCCTTGTATTGTAAATATCATTTAGAGTTATTTTAATCTCTCTTCCTCTGTGCTGACTTCTCTATCTCTCTCTCTTTCCATTCTCTTCTTTGCACCTGTATTATCTATTTCTGTGAGCAACAGAATTACAGTATATTTATACTGGCTATTTCTATTCAAGTTCTTTCTACAGATTTAAGCCATATTATCTTTGATTCCATTCATATTTTCTATAATCCCTTTTTATGCTACATCCTGAATCCTTAATGGCCCACTCTATTTAGTGCTTTAAATCCACCATTGTGTTAAGTGAGATATATGAGGGCGGTTTTGATGCATTGATCATGTCTCCTTTAACAAAGGCCGAATAGGATTGTTTGTTATAATTGTCTTTAATGCTGAATAGATATTGTAGTCCTTTATTTTGACGAAGTTTGTTTGGAGATTGCTATTACTTGATGAGTGGTCAGTGACTCTTGACCCATATTTTAAAAAACAGATCAGTAAAGGTTTTGAGCAAAATACGATAAGAAATCAGGTAGTTATGAATTTTTGAAGTTGTAATCAATCAAATACAAATTGGCAACTCCGTGACACATCTTGCGAGCTCCTCTCCCATTAGCCATGTACCCCCCAAATCATTAATTTACATTTTCTCTAATGAAAATATTCAGTCATATACATATGTTTTTACACAAAACCTGTATGAAACAAATCTATTCCTTAATCAAAAACTAAGAAAATGAAAGTTTATGAGATTTTCTGTACTGAGCAAATGGGAGAGGAGCTCGCAAGATAAGTCACAGAGTTATTTGTGTTTGATTGATTACAATTTCAAAAATTCATAACTTTCTTATTTCTTACGGATTGTGCTCAAACTTCCACAAATCTGTTTCTCTCATTTTGCTTCTTCTATTCAAATCAACTTAATACCAGGGTGGACTTTCCCTTTAAGAGTAAAGCCTGAGTGGCTGAATATGTTGAAAGTGCATGTGTTGACAGAAAGGAAACAGAAATGGTGCATTTAAGCTAATGCTACTAAACACTCTGAAAGCTTTACCTTTAAAAAAAAAAAATGTTTTCACGCCTGTTTGGTATACCCAATCACACACTCGCATTTAAGTAATAACGGCCATTTTCTACTGATGTAATACCGTATATAAGCAAAATTGCTGTAATTATCTATTAAAAAATTGAAAATTACTCTGTAATATTTACCTTGGATCTTGATATTCCACAATCTTTTAAAAGTGGACTTATCCTTTGTGTAACAAATGACTTTTATCACAAACAGCCCAATACAATTTTTCATTAGCTTCATTTGCTGAATTTAGAAATCGAGCAGGATTTTTGTCAGGTTGAAAAAAAAAAAATCCAAACAGTCTGGGTCAGCTACCGACATTATGCTGATGTTTGGGCCTCCCACGTGCAAGAATTTTTTTTACTTAAAATCAATTTTAATTACTGAATTTTACTTCTAAAATGTTTATGTGATTGCAATTTCTACCATACCCTACTCTGATTATCAGTCAATTGGGACATAACAGAACTATGCAAAAGTGTGGGGAAAAAAAGCTTGGAATGTCCGTTTTCGCTTATGTGAATTTCCTTACATGTTGAGTATACAACCACGAGGTATAATCCTTCTTCCTGTTCGTTTACGGTAAATCACAAATACCACTGCTGACACCGCCATCAGGCCTCCGAATACTGACAATGTGACCACTAGCACTCTGTTGCTGCTTTCTGCCCCCATTGTGTTCGCTTTCATGGTTGTAGAGTACGCTGGAGAAGAGGAGACGGGCTTGATCGGTGAGCTGTTGGCCAGCCCCTCTCCCGCAGTTGTCGGCTCCGTGAACGGTATTGATGACAGTGTGGCGTTGAAGGCAGGCATATTGAAAGCTGTTATTTGCACACAGAGAAATGAAATGGAAGATAAGGCGTTGATTAGCGCATTAGTGATTTTGCAAAATGTTTTTATTTCCATGAAAAAAATACTTTTTTTGGGACAATAAAATTCGGTATGACAAAACAAAGCACATGATGATTGAAGGGGTCGGTACAAAATTCATCAATATTGATAGGATATGCCCACTCTGCTTAGTAGGCATATGGTTGTGATGGATTCACTCCAACGTTTAAAGTGCAATCTACCCTAAAGATTCCAGATCGGAAACCTGTAATCAAATATAAATATATTCATATTCATAACTAAAAAAAAGCCACATCGAAACTCATTATGTCTAATATGGCAGATGTAAGCACCACGCTTACAAATCAGTGGAATAAACAAAATACATGTACAACTATTCCAATCAGATAGAAAAAATAAAGTCTTAAATAATTATGTCGACTCCAGTGTAATTCAAGTGCAGTTGCGAAATAATCTAAGATAATTTATATCGTTCTCATCTTACTTTACAATATTATTTACATCAATATTTTTAGATACCGTTCAGCATGTTCAGAGGGTTAAAAGAAAAAGAATATTAAGTTAATTCTACTTAGAAAATCAACCCAAATGTTGCGATAGTTTGTTTAACCTGTGAATTGCCATGTTTTCATAATGTCTTCATTCAGGAACATCCAAAAACCTCAATAAACCTAGCAAATTCATTGGCTGATGATGGTTCATAGGCCTGATTGCTAAATTCTCTGATTAAAATGCGTTACCGATATTATCCGGAGCCTGGAATAAAGATTATACTTGAAAATTACTCACGGAAGCAATTTCAGTCAGTGATAACCATCGGAAGTAATTCACGCCATGTAAAAATGAAACAGAGTATGCCGATTACCGCTTCATTTCCCCTTAAAATTGAGAATTGCTGTGATATCATTTCCTTATAGGCGTATCAAAAATTCAAGGTAATTCATTAGATTTCGGGGAGAGAGGTGTTGTAATTTCTTGTGTCATCTAAACTGCTCTTAATTGGAACATATGTGAAGTGAAATTTCATTTTTTAGAACGAAGCCATTTGTTTGTGAACTGCAGATGGGATATGTGCTACAATTCTTAGGTGGACCTGGGCCCCATCTTATAAAGAGTTGCTATTGATTCGAATCGATCGCAACTTAAAATTGATCGCAACTGTGTACTGAAGAGATAGGAGTTGCGTTGATTTCAAGTTGCGATCGATTCGAATCAATCGCAACTCTTTATAAGACGGGGCCCTGAACTCTCTTTATAGTCCTTTATTGGAAAAACAAATGGTTGACTCAACCAGTCAATCATATTTCATTTTATATCTTAACAAACTTTCATCGATATTAAATTCCTTTCATTCACGACTACGTGGTTCACCCCAAGCTAGTTCCTATATTGCTCCATGAATTTAAGATAAGGACTTACCTGCACAAGTGATGCCGCATGGTGGATAATCGTTGTTTTGGCAATATATGGAGCACTCAAGACAAATATTAACAAATGCGGCACAGAAATATTTCTCTTTGCAACCACCGCAGTTATCACCCTGGCCGATTGCGATTCCGAATGATATGAACGTGAAATACATGTATATTAAAAAGACGTTCTGCTTCGTCATATTCATTAGAAATTCGCGCAAAACAAATTCACTGTTAGAAAACATATTTGTTATGCACTGATTATGACCGCTCCTTACAAAATAATCCGGAAGAGGAATAGTGATGAAGGATGATCAACTGGACCGAACCGATATGGTAGCTTTATTTATATAGCTACCGCATCGCCTCGTCACCACTTCCACTCTATGAACATACACTTGTACGTCAGTGTTGACGGGCGCTCACTGCTTTCATGGCTTTGCTGTTGCTTATCTAGAAATTATGGCGCCCGGGGCGAACAACGGAGCATTGGTTTGCGTCCTTTTGCAGGGAAGAAAATCTGCTCGACGTAGGCCCTGAAGAAGGGCGTGAAGCCTCCTGCGCATAGCCGTGTATGTGACGCGAACGTTGTTCGCGCCCTTTTGCCGGGAAGAAAAACACTGATTTCGCGTAATTTCTTCCCAGCAGAAGGTCGTGAACGGAAAATGTGTTCATATCTTTGAAAGTTTAGCACTACTGGTAATAAAATTTACAATGATGATTCTTGAAGTGTTATTTTGTCATTTGGTGAAATTTAGAAGATGTTTGGATTATTAATTACTTCAGAATGCGGCTGCAAAATGAAGCATAATCTTTAATCGCGTTTTTCTCGGAACTGTGTTTTCAGTGTGCGCAGGCGTTCGCGCCCTTCTGCCGGGCACACGACGATATATATATATATATATATATATATATATTTAATATTTGAAAAATAATTTTTAACCCCCAAAACGCAATTTCTCATCAATTTCTCATGCAGTTTACCCAGGAAAATTTGAAATTGAGCACTGCGATCGAGGGGTAGAGATCTGAATTTTGAACATTGATATACGGTTTTCTTTTCACTTCCTTCTCAAATTGGGCGCAACATTAATGTAAACCATTAAGAAATAGTCCATGAATTTAGGAAGACAACCGAAATTTGACATTTCTTTGACACGCTGAACCTTTGCAAAAGCGAATGGGGCGCAATATCTATACAAGAGGATAATGAAACTTACATGATGGTGAGCAAAGCAACGAGAATTATATTTTTCATTCATGAGCCCTTCAAAAACATCCTATACTGGGGCGCGAAATTACGAGATTCTAGAGCAACATTATGCGAGGAAGCAAAGCGACCGAGCTTCAGAAAAATTCGTCCGAAAATCGTCCGAAAAAAATTATTTTTAATGCATTTACCCTGTGAATTGGGGGGGGGGGGGGGGGGGGTGCAGACCCTAAAATCAACGTTGCCTGCAAAGATAACATTTAATTGTTGTACGTCATTCTGCAAACCAGTGCACCAGGGTTGGCACGATTGAAATCAACTTTAAATCGGCGTGATTTAAAAAAAAAATCATCACTTTGAGTAAAAAAAAAGAAAGAAATAAATTAAACACGATAAAAACTACTTTTGAAAAATAAACTCATGTGTAATTTCAAAGGCCTATTGTACTGCCCATAGAAATCAGGTTCGGATTACGTAATACACTATTGTAATGTTCGCATATTTCTAAAGGTGATAGACAGGGCTATTGAAATTGTCTTGAGTTTATTTTTCGAAAGTAGTTTTTATCGTGTTATTAGAAAATTCGTCGTCGATTTTGTTGACATAAAGAAATCACTCAAAATTCATTATTTTTTTATTATTGTTTTTTTTTTTGCTGAAAAACTCATCGGAGTGAGAGTTGATATATCTATTTTGTATAAGCTATAAATCGATTTAATTTGAATAAATCCGATTTTTTTTTCTTCAACCCTGCAATACACACAATTTGCATTATTGTAGGTACATCTACGTGGAAATAGGAAGGAAATCCGTTACGTCACAAAATGTGTTATCCTAATCGTTTAGACGAGTGTGCGAAGCGAGTGAACGCCACTGAAAATGTGAACACAATTTTTTAGGTTCCAAACTTTAAAGGCACTTTCTGTATTATTGATTTGGCCAAAAAATTAAATTGTCCCACCCCCACCCCTTTCCCATACATACTTTTTGTTGCATTTTTAAGCCTAAATAAAGCAATTTACTTACAGGAAAAAAATCTCAAGCGAGCACTGCATCGACCGACACAGCTTCGAGTTTTGAAAATTGATAAACGGTCTTTCTATGGGGGCACTCAATGGGGGCACAATTAATGAAAGTCCAGGAGAAATATAGTCGAGGAATATAGCTATGCAACATGAAGTTACAGTTTCTTTCAAAATAATGGTGAACCTTTGAAAATACTATCTTATGATACTGAGGGGCGAAATATCTATTTTTAAAAAGTGATTGATAAGTAAATATATGGACAAAAAAGCATTGAGAATGACATTTCCCTTCGATTTTGAACCTTTTTGAAATGCTGTTTATATAGCCAATATTGGAGTGCAAAAATAAGAAATCATGAAGCAATAGATGCGAGGGAGCAAAGCGACCGAGCTTTAGAAAATTTTCGCATTTTCAACGTAAGAAAAACTCAATTTCCAATGCACTTTACCCTGCGGGGGCGAATAATTCTTAAGCATAATTTTCTTCCCTTTCTCTGTTCTGCATTTTTTTGTTTGTTTTTGTTTCTGTTTTAAGCACCTCCTGGGGCAAGTGCCCCATAAAAATCTGAGGGGGGGGGGGGGGTGCTGAAGCACCCCCAGCATCCTAAACCTTCTAAGGGGTGCAGCACCGCCAGCACCCCCGGCTCCCATGGGCCTGGCACCGCGTAATTTTTACACTACACTCGCTACTCTTGCGCAATGAAAATGGCCTTTCCCGGAATGATATTAAAGAGGTAATATTTCCATGAAGTGAGGCGAAAATCATGCCCAAGCCCTAAAACCTTCCTATTCTATTACTTTATTTTTTGCATAATAATGTATTGTTTACTCAGGGCCCCCATGAACAGCAGTTTTACAACTGAAGATGCTACCCTGGAACTGAATAAATAAAATTAAATGAATAAATGAAATAAATATTACCCAAATTGCATCGCCAAAACCGATTAAAAATCAACCAATAAATTTCCAATCAGGGTAATGTAATTTCGATACGATCTGTTGTCGGTGTGGTGTTAATCTTATTGGCATTGGTGTGACTAAAGTATAAACGCGTAAAGATGGAAAAGCTTAGCACCTTAATAGGCCTATACCTTTAACCAAAGAGTTCTTTGATAGCTCCTTGCTTTAACATAGGCGTATGAGGCGGGGTGATTTTTAAAGTTCCGATATTTGGGCAACCACCACTTTATATTCGGGCAGGAAGGTGTCCGAATATCCTCATATTTGGGCGTCGACGTGCAAGAAAATGAAACTTTTCTGGCCAGTCGCTGCCCGAATGTGTAATTTCTGTACATTACGCTTCGCTCGCGCGCAGAAAATTTGGAAACCGAAGATTTGATATTCGGGCAAAAGGTGTCAGGCCCCCTCGCGAAAATGCGTATTAAAGGCGTATAAGATAGCGGGGCATCGTTAAAGAGATTCTCTAATATTGCGAGAATTCCCATGTTCAAGAAATACAGTGTGATCTTGTTCATTTTCTTTGAAATCCACTGCATTCAAGAAAATTATGATCGGGAATACAATAACAAAGGAATATGATAACGAAGATGAGATCTCTGTACCACGGATCTAAATCATCTTTATTAGCGATTCTCTCGTTAATCAAACTTTAAAGGCACACTGGAATCGTAAATTGTTACTATTTATGAACCAATTCAACGCATGGCTTGCTGTAGAGGAATCACTCCGTGTCTTGCGGTTTGCTTATGATATCATTATAATTATGCCTTTGCTGTCTAACTTGCGCATCGCTTATAATGAATAGCCTATTGCGGTTTTAAGATTAATATGTCGATCATCATTGTTGCCATTTAAAGGTCGTCTGGACAGCGGAAAATACATTATTCGTATTGTGCATACGAGGCGTCACTTTGATCGCGTTCTTACCTGCGCTAATCGAGCCTTAGAGGCAATCAAACCATACGCCAGGTATCAAAAGCATCGTTTGCACTGTTCATTTTACAGTCACTTTTAAATGGTATCCTTGTTTCATGACGGGTAATAGACCGTACCAGTCACTGACGCCGTCCTATGTCAGGCAAATGATGCCTCGTGTGAATCGGGCTTTTACGGAATCGAACGAGACAGACGCTTATGACTTATACGAGGGTAGTTTATTACCCACACCGATAAAATTGGCAGGGTTATGTAAAGGGTTCCGTATGTTTGTTTGTTTGTTTGTGGTTTGTTTGTTTGTTTGTTTGTTTGTTTGTTTGTTTGTTTGTTTGTGTACAAGATATCTAGAGAACGGGTGAACGGATTTGCACCAAATTTTCAGGGATTGTTTGGATAGTGACAGGAAAGAATCGATTAAATTTTGGTGATGATTGGTTGATCCCTGCAAGCCATGTGTTAAGACAAAATCATCAGGGGTTAGTACACATAATGTAGATTTCAGTTTTGACCCCATAGTATAGTATTGCAACTACTCTGTAGCACCGCCAGGGCGTGGATCTGCCGCCTTTGACGGCCCCTCTAGTTTCTTATTTTTCTTAATTTTCTTAAACATGTCTGTGAGTTCCCATTCTCAGTCGCTTTTTATGCTTATCATTAGGCATTAGTACACGAAGTGTTCTATTGTTATGATGCAGTGGAACTATTTTCAAAGATTTTTTTTCGTGTCAACCGTATGTTCTAGCAGTCTTAAATATCTTACACAGAACTCTGAATAAAAGCGTTGTAACTTTGGAGTTGTAGTATGTATATACAACTGTTTCCTTGTTAAAAGTCTGCTATTTTAGCGCACACAAAAACTTTACCTCTCGCCAATTTTAACAGTCTCCACCTCCCTTCACCACCTTCTTCTTCTTCTTCTTCTTCTTCTTCTTCTTCTTCTTCTTCTTTTTCTTCTTCTTCTTCTTCTTTCTTCTTTTACTTAGTTTCCTAAAGTTTGGAGAACTGCAGTTGTAACAGGGTTGTCATATATTATAGTTGATGATATTTTTAGAATGACGTATCGATAGTCATGATAGTGCTACGTTTAACTTGCAAGTCAAATAAGAAGCGCAGAGAAAATTTATGAAACAGCTCACAGGTCGGCCATCAGTTCATGATCAGTTAGGCATACGAGTAAGGCATAATGATAACGTCAAGTACAATGTCTAACCATCTCCAATAATGTTATGATCATATCTCAACAGTATAGGCAGAACAATCCGTGTGTGTATGGGTATCTTTTACACGAGTATACCAATTTCACGCCCGACTCAAACAATCAGCTGTCGCCTGCATGAAATGTTAAAAGGCCCCGGCAACCCAAACGCAACCCAAATGCAAGTTTATTGTTGTTGATGTGCAGGGATGCATACAACTAATATTTTGTTATTCAAACATCTAGATTTGTTTCATAGATTTTTAAATGTTTTTTGTTTAAATATTTTTTACAACCTCCTAAGCTCCACCCTAAAAAAAAACCCTCCAGATCTCATTCCTGCAATGACATCTGTCAATCATCAGTCAGCTGCACTAACATTCTACAATAGACAGTCTGACAGTGGAATGTAACCCCCAGCTCAGCACATGCTCACAATAGAATTGCATGCTCTGATGCTGGTCTATTGGAACAGATGGTCATCTCTGGCAAAGCTACTTACCACTGTCTCTCCTTAGCTCACTAATGATTGACAGATGATGTCACTGCAGAAATGAGATCTGGAGCATTTTTTTAGGGTGGAGCTTAGTATGTTTGAGAAAATGATTTGAAAAAATATGTAAAAATCTATGAAACATATTTAGATGTTTGCATAACAAATTATGAGTTGTATGCATCCCTGCACATCAACAGAAATAATAAGCTCCCGTTTCCTCATTCCGTTTTACGCTTTGTTCAAGTCCGCATGACAGCCGCGTATGCACTTCTTATTCATATTCATAATGATAAATGTCGATGATATTCTGTCTCTATATGCTTTTGCTTTCTCCTTTTGTGTGTGTGCACTAGCTTAGCCCGACAGCCTGACAACCTTTGGAAAAAAAAAAGAACCCCCTCCCCTTTTAGAAGTGATACTCTTTTCTTACCCCCCTTTTTTTCTTTTTGCAGAGAATTATGGAGGAAAACATCTAATACCCCCCCCCCCTGGACATTTTTGGAGGGCAGGCGAAAAAAATTCTCGCCAACCCCTTCCCCCTCCCCTCACTGAGCGACTTTTGGATCTCCCTCCACGCAGTTCCCCAAAGTTGACAGCCCTGCATTTGTGTGCCCCTCTTTTACAAAATCCCTGGCTACGACACTGTGTGTGTGGTTTTTTTTTTCCACTCTTCCTATCATCATCTTATTCACTTCTCCTTGTTTCTTTTTCTTTTTGTATCTTTGATCTCTCCTTATCTTTCCTTCTCTCTTCCCCCTTCTCCCCCTCTTTCTTTATCTCTTCTCCGAGTCCTCTCTCACGTTCTCTTCTCCCTGTCTCTCCCTTTTTGAAATCTTTCCCTCTCTCTCATTATTACCCCCCCCCCTTCTCGCTCTCAAGCTATATCTGTCTCATTCTTTCTCTCTTTACTCCTTTCTCTTTTTCATTCTGTCCACCTTTCTAATTCTCTCTATCCCTTTAATCTTCCACCTAGCTCTGGAGCTATCCCTTTCTCTGTCTCTTTTTTCCAAGGCCCGCCCCCCCCCCCATCTGTCTTTCAGTCCACCTCTCTCTTTATCTCTTCTTTCTCTCTTCTCAACCTCTGTTTCCATTTCACTTTAATGTTATCATTTATGACTTATCGTAACACGAAGGGAAGGCCTAGAATATGCCAAAGCAATGAACTATGACGGTGCACGCACTCCGTCGAGCTTGAGAAAACACATTATTGTGTTTGATTTAATTTGGTTTGATTTTATTTCATATATTTATTTGTATACACGGTTAGAAATTCCAAACAGTTATAAGACTGGTTTCTATTGGCACCGTTTGAAACAATGTGAATACATCATTAAACATTTCAAATCCGATAAAATGAAATCAATGAAATGACAGTGATATATCAAATGACATAAAACGAGGAAAGATGAAAAGTAATACCTTCACTGTGAGAAAATAATAACAATGGGATTACACTATCATAGAAAAGTATATAACAATAAAAGGACAAACGTGGCTGAATTCTGTAAAAACACAGCACAAATACCAAAAGTTAAAAGGTTAAAAAATTACAAAATGCAATATACAATAGTTCAAGTAAATAAGTAAAGAAAATGTATAGAGAATGAGAAATAAATGTTTAATAGCAACTACTGAATATGTTAAAAAGGTGGCAAAATTAACATTAACACACGAGGCGTCATTTCGATAGCGTCAGTACCTGCGCTAATCGAGCCTATAAAGGCAATTAACTCATTGGTCATGCAGTTATTAAAAGACTGTTTGCAGTGATCATTTTGCAATCGCTTTTAAAACGATATCACCCTTTCATGACGCGCAAAAGACCGTTCAAGCCTCGTGTCATGCGTGTGAGCCGGACTTTAGGGTGCACCGGATACTCTTTCTTTTTCTTTTCATTTTGCAATAATGTTTAAATGTTCAATCAAAATACTTGGTGCTGGAATGGCTCTTCAAATATTCGTTTCTGTTCTTAAAGTCAGTGCATCTCCTGCACATCACCATCGAGTGACCCAGATTCTCCACCTGTAGCTCGGTGCTGCTCTTCTGCACTCATGGCCCTGCACCAATGAGGTAGTAGCCTGTTTCCTGTTCGTTTAAGGTAAATGGCAACTACCACTGCTGGCACCGTCAGGCCTATCACGATTACTGACAACGTGATTCCTAGCACCCTGTTACTGCTTTCTGCTCCCACTGTGTTCGCATTAGTCAGCATTTTCACGGTTGTCGGGTAGGCTGGGGAAGAGGGGACGGGCTGGATCGTAAACATGGTAGAGTAGTTGGCCAGCCCCGCCCCAGTTCTGGCCTAGCGCTACGGTACAATTTGCATCTCATTAACCCCTGGTTTATTTTGAATTACCAACGGACTTCTAGCTCAGTGCGTGCGTGTGGTCATCACAATGGCAAAACAAGGAACTTTAATTTGCGCCTCTGTTTTGGCGATTTATGAGCTGAAACTTCCCACATGAACTAATTTGTAGTTATAAATGATTGTCTGCAAAAATCCTGAAATATGATGACTGTTTCGTCGAGTTATAGCAACATTTTGAAATGAAAACGTCAAAAAACTATGTGTCTATTTTTTTCTGACACAAGTCTATCCCTGCATAAATATTCATGAAACTTCATTTCCTTATTCGGGGGTGTATATTCCTTATTTAGACAAAGTTTCGCTGATGCGACTTCTTTCTTTGCAGAGATATTACGTCTTTTTCACACGATATCTTGCAGCAATTTAGATCAGCAAATTGTGCGCAGTGATGCCAAATTCACGATCTGCACATACGATATTCATGAGTCAGCCGTAGTCAGCTCATTCATAGACTGCGCATGCGCATGGCCCATGGAGCACTCGGAGCTCTCGCGCACAGAGCTCAGCCCTACATAGATTTCAACGCATGGGACGTGGTTGTAATATTTTTCTGTTATGTCAGCCTCGGCGATCTGACACCGAGATCCTTTTTTTCTGACACAACTCTATGCGGAAAATTCACCTCAAGTAAATACCATACGATTGTAGAAAAATGTACAATAAAGTGATTCATGACAGTGATTTTCTTGCGAATCTAGCCGAAATGAGGAATTTTAGGAGAAGTTTAACAGGTAAAATATTCTGTTTGTAACCGAAGAAATATCGCTAAAATTTCATATTTTCCGTTGGCCGAGCTTTGAATTTGCAGTATTGTTGTGAAAGATACATCTATATTTAATAATTTTTCGAACTGTATGTTTACAAAAAGTGGTGTTTAATACATTATTTTTCAGCTTGCATTTGTAAACAACTTTACGTAAATCGTGGGAAAATGCAAGAACTGGTGAGGTCAAAGGGGGTCAACTCAATGGACAATCGCTCGCTAATTATAGGGCTAGTCCCCGACTGAGTTGTTGTCGGATGAGTGAACGGTGTTGATGACTGCGTGGCGTTAAAGACAGACATATTGAAAGCTACAAAATGGGCACACAGAGAAATGAAATGGAACAAAAAGGTGTAAGATGATGAACCAGTATTAGCGATTCAGTGATTTTGCAAAATGTTTTTACTTCATGAAAAAAATTACTTTGGGACAATGATTGAACGGGTCGGTATACAAAAGCATATATTGATATTATGCTTAGTATGCCCACTCTGCTTAGTATGATTTTGATGGATTTAATGTGAAGTTCAAAGTGCAATGTACTCAAAAGATCCTGAATCGAAAAAGTATAATTAAATCTAAATTTGATATTTCCCCATCATATTCATAGAACGAAGCTAAATTTTAATTATCATGTCAAATGTGGCAGATGTTAGCACAAAGATTATGAATCAATGGAATACATTTAACAGATCTAATCCAAATAGAAAAAATCATGAATATGTCGACCCCAGCGTAATTCAAGGACAGTAGCTAAAGTAATCGAAGATACTGTATCGTTCTTCCTCTTAGGTTACAGTATAGTTATATCAATATCGTGAGATATCATTTAAAAAAATTGAAGGCAATTCTAGATTTAAAAAAAAACCCAAACGTTTTGATAGTCTGTTTAAACTGTGAAACATATTTTCGTAAAACCACTGTCTTTATTAAGAAAGGAACATCTACGAATTTTTTATAAATCCAACAAATTCATTGATATATAACGGTGAAACGGGATTTTTTTTTTAAAGGTTAATAACGATAGGCCGCATAGGCCTATATGCTGAGTTCTTTGATTAAAAATGCGTTACCGACATTCAATGATCCTGAAGCCTACAAGAAGAGTATTCTTAAGAATAACTTACGAAAGCTATTTCAGTCAGTGATGATAACCACCGAATGATTCGTGCCATGTAAAGTTGAAGACTTTGCTGTATATGTCGGTCAATACCGCTTTGTGAAATTTTCCCTTTAAAACTGAGAATGGCCGTGATTATCTTTTAGGCATACTGTACACATCGCAATTGATTTCTTCGATTTCGGGAGAGGGGTTCTGTCATTCACAAATATGTTATCTTGTTAGTAAAACATTTCTTGGGACACATGTTAAATGAAATCTACTGTTAAAACCAAGCCAAGTCCGAATTCGGGACTTGTTTTACAAGACCTGAGGACTGGGACCTGAGCTCCTGTCTTTCATCTCTCTGTTTTTTTAGTCCGTTATAGGAAAACCAAATGGTGGACTCAACTAGTCAATCGTACATCATTAATATTTTTTTAAATATTTATATGTTTTATTGAATCAATAGAAATTTCAACATTTACAAGTAATTAACATAATCACAATGATTAGGAAAACAAAATAATAAATATATAAATAAAAACATAAACACAGGTGGCAGAACAAATTATACAAAAAAATAATGCTCTAGGAAATATAACAAAATTGCACTTCAGTATCTAAAACAGTGATAATTCGGTATATAAAAAAACAACAAAACAAAAAAAAAAAAAAAATTAAAAATAAATAAATAAGTGATGCTTCACCGCGAGGGGCCACCCAAAGCATCCCACCAACACCAGAGAAGTACATCATTAATCCTTATGAAGCGCTATCAATAAATGTCTCTCACTAATGATTACGAGGATCATCTCTAATTAAACACAACACAAGAAATAAGTTCCCCCTAAAACAAATCTCTGCTATTTCTGAATCAGGAACCTTGGTGGAAATATGAACACAGAGACATGTAGCTGTACTTTTCAGCTACCTTTCTTGTGGAATTCAGGGGAAATCATTTGGTCACGCTTCAGTGAGCACGCCCTCAAGGCAAAATGGCTACTTTTTAAAGTTCACAAGCCCAATGTCATAACTTTGAATCAATGACAGAACAAATTTCACATTTTCAGCATCAGTAGGCGTGAAACATACGTTTTATGTGCTTCCTAACATACCAAATGACTTGTGAGTAAAATTTCACCGTTGAGTGAGTACGGGATGAAAATTTCTCAAACTGCAATTTTGACATTTTCCGGTGGTAAATTCTATCTAATGCGATTGAATTCATGTTTTGGAAAGATGTTTCCGACTTTTGTAAACAATATCCATTCATTCAAGGTTGAATGAGCACATGATAAAAAACAAAAATTACCATATTAAAATTATGCAGTAAGTATTGCTTCGATCGTGGGCACTATAAATCATCTGAATAACATTTTTTCATTATGTTTATGACCAGTGTACATGTATCAATGATCCTATGGCATTTAATTCAAAATTGCGCGCTTCAATAAGCACGTAGGACTGGAAAAGCCCTTTTTACGCTAATGCACTAACAATCAATTGCTTACTTTGGTTAATTATCACAAGTCTTCTTGGGGAGTTCGTCCGATTTTATTTTGATAAAAATCCCGATGTGTTACGCTTCAGTGAGCACAAGAGATGAGCAATTATGCAAATAAGAAGAAAGTTTAGGGCTTTAATCCGCTTTGATCTTGCTATCGGATATTAATTTGGCGTTAAGTTCCTGCTTCAGAGACGGCGCTCCCGTACTCCAAAAGTGCCCTTTTCTTAGTATGGTGCTACTTTTTCTTTCTAATAAGTGCTCTTTTTACCTTCTGATAAGTGCCCCCTTTAACCTCAGACATTACTGCCCCTTTTTCGTCTGATTAGTGCCCATTTTCCGTTCTAATAGTGCAATTTTCCCTTCTTATAAGTGCCCTTTTCACCTTCTGATAAGTGCCCCTTTTCAGCTCAGATAAGTGCCCCTTTGAAATCCGACAAGTGTCCCTGTTTTCGTCTGATTAGTGCCAATTTTCCGTTCTAATAGCGCAATTTTTCCTTATGATGAGTGCCCTTTTCACCTCTGATAAATACCTCTTTTTAAGTACCCCTTTTAACTTCTGATCAGTGTCCCTTTTTCTTTCTAATAGTATTATTTTCCCTTTTGATAAGTGCCCCTTTTGTCTTCTGATAAGTCCCACCTATATACCTATATACATTTAATACATTTTACCTATATACCCCAATGTCGCTTACAAACTGTGCCCTAAAGTCCACAAAAGTGCCATTATACCTAGCTCCAAATAATCAGAAAGACTTCATAATAATAGATTCCCCTACTGATATCAGCACAATGTGAGGCAGTGGAGCAGGGGGCAGGAGGGGTACAATTCCCTAAATTATACAAGAATGAGCAGTGCCCCCAAATCATAACAGGAAGGAGGACATTTTTTTAAACAATTTTTTTCCAAAGCTCACTCGCTACGCTCGCTCGCAATTACCATTGTCTTCTTATCATAATTAGGAAAATGGCTGTTATTAATAATATCTTAAATATTTTGCTCGCTCGCTTCGCTATCTCGCAAATGAATAATCAGACCATTACACTCAACTGCAAAGTAGTTTTTATTTAGAACCATGTTAAAACATGAACAATAATGTGTCGAAAATGATCGTCGATAGTGTATTAATCAGAATGTAGCAGTATACTAATGTCTCAAAGTGGCATTTTTCGCCTTGTTTTCACCCTTTGTAGGTGCCCCTTTTTGTTTGTGCCCCCCACCCACATTGAAAAACGCTCCGCCGCCCCTGTCCTGCTTATTGGTGTATTGGTGACCTCCTGAATAACTCATGGTAGACTAAACACAAATCATCAATGAAAAATGCCAAATTTCAAGTTTGTTAAATAATTGAGTCAGAGCAAATTTTCTTGGATACCTTATAAAACAAAAATTTCCATTTACTTATGATAAAATTCAATAGAAAGAAAAAGGGTCGTGTTCTTGCATTATTATTGCAAGCAGTTTCGATTGACTTTTTAGTGCATTAGCGTAAAAAGGGCTTTTCGAGCCCCACGTGCTCATTGAAGCGCGGAATTTTGAAGGAAATGCCATACGATCATTGATACATGTACACCGGTCAAAAACATAATGAAAAAATGTTATTCAAATGATTTTTAGCGCACACAATCAAAGCAATACTTACTGCCTAATTTCAATCTGGTAAGTTTTGGTTTTTATTATGTGCTCATGCAACCAGTGATTGGATATTGTTTGCAAAAGTCGAAAACACCTTTCCAAAACATGAATTCAACCACATAAAATAAAATTCACTACTGGAAAGATATTTTTCATCTCACTCAACCCTGAATTTGTGCACAAGTCATTTGGTATGTTAGGAAGCACATAAAACGTATGTTGCACGCCTTCTGATGCTGAAAATGTGAAATTTGTTCCGATATCACTGAATCAATGTTATGACAATGGGCTTTTAACTTTAAAAAAGTGGCCATTTTGCCTTTAGGGCATGCTCACTCAAGCGTGACCAAGTGATTTCCCCTGAATTTCACATGAAAGGTAGCTGAAAAGTACAACCACATGTCTCTGTATTCATATTTCCACCAAGGTTCCTGATCCAGAATTTACAGAGATTCGTTTTAGGGGGAAATTATTTTTTGTGGTGTGTTAAGTTCCAACTGATCCAGAAAACGAAATGAAGGACTTACAGGCGCAAGTCTTCTCACAAGGTGGGTAATCGTTGTTCGGACAGTGGACCGAACACTCCAGACACACGCCCAAATAGTTTTGACAGAAAAAATTCCTTTTGCAATCACCGCAGTTATCACCTAGGCTGCTTGCAGTTCCAAATGATATAAGGATTAAATATATTGGTCCGCAAATATATGATATGGAAAAGAGCTTCTGCTTTGTCAAAAGTCCGCTCAACACAGTTAAGGTTTTCGAAAGCATGATTCTTCCAGCAATTATAAAGCCTGAAAATACTCCGGATCAGGAAGAAATTCTTCTCTCCGCAAACGCCGCGTTGTGTTTTTTCCCTGACGGATCGGATGCTCCCACATCCAGTTTATATATGAGCGGTGATAGCAACAATACTAGATATGGATACTGAATATGTGCGCTGATTCGTTTGCCAGTCAGATAGAGATACGAGACATGCTTTAGAGCAGCCAATAATAGAACGACTGCGCTGAAGAGCTTTAAGGTGCTCTTGCGCAATAAATACGCATAATGCGAGCGGACTTAGAAACGGAAACTAGAGTGAAGCTATACTAGTAGTCAATTATAATGTGATAAGATGTCATATTTGTGGTTACTGTTTGATGATCTGCTTTTAGATAATTCGATAATTTGATAACTCTAGACCATGCAGCGTGAATAAGGATTTTTTTTTCATCGTTTTAGAAATTTAGGCAAAGGTAACCTTGAGTTCTGGTGTGACGGAAAATAATAAAAGAAAATTTACGCCAAAATATTCAAAGCTACAACCTAGTGAATGGTATAATGTGGTAAGTAATGTATAATAGTTGAGTATAATCATGATAATGGTAATTAGCAAGGCTTGATAAGGACATTAAGCTAGTTTTCCCTACCACATGCTTTACACGCGGTCTAATATTAGGCCTATGTGCATAGTTATGTGAGAAATGGAATTCCATCACCAGAACTGAAGATTAGAAGTTTGAAGATAATTTCTGGTATCTGAAAAAAAAAAATTGGATTGAAACTAACTGAATTATTATGGTCTCATATTACTCCATTGATATAAAAAGATAAATGTGCCTATAACTTTTAGTGTATACTACTGAAAGGAACTCCAAATCGATGCTGTATTGCTACTAACTCACTCTAGTGCAACCTCTTAAAGGTTCATGCCTGTTTTTGTTGTTGTTTTGTTTTGTTATGTTTTGTTCACACTTTATGCCAGGATTCAAATCATGTTTCACTTTTCATTTTTTTAATATTCCTCTTATGTAGAAAAAAATCACAGCAGCTTAAAATAACGAGTCTCTTACTATTAACAGATTAATGAACTAAATTGAAAGAAACAGGACGAAAAGTTTTGGGACCTACCAGAACTTAAGTTCTTATTTTTATTTTTAATTTATTTTTTAAATTAATTAATTTATTAATTTATTAATTTATTATTTTTATTTATTTTTTTTTTCCTTTGGGGGGGGGGGGGTATCGTTTTTAAACGGTATATTTGCATTTGACTCACGATCATGGAGTTTGTGAAGATTAAAAAGCAATATCATAAATCTTCTCGTCAGTGTAAAACATTCATAAAGAAAATAATATCTGCTCTAGCGATTATGATGACGGCTTTCGAAAGTAATCTTGAAATAAAATCACTTGACATGTTCAGCCTAATCGAAACCATGTTGTGGTCTTAAACATCTAGCGAGATGATAGCAGTTTAGAATACCTATCATATATCTTTTTCAACTTGAACTAACACTCAAATACACGTATAACAATCTTTCTCTCAATCTCGAGCTTCTATAACAATAGTGAAAACATGTTATAAACAAAAGAATTGTTTTATTTATTTCTCATTTATTTATTCGTGTTTTCTTTCTTTTTTTTTTTTTAAAGCAGGGTAGTTCATTCAGAGCCTAGCCACGAAGGGCCTGATTGACATTAAAGCCCTGCTGTAAAACAAATATAACAGAAATTACATGATAAAAATAGTAACGACATGAAAGGAGATATCAAAAGCAAAAGAAAATTTACATAAATCAAAGTAAAATAAGTAAATTGTTTAGAATTACATAAATTCACATCAAGGGATGAACTGCTATTGCCTAAGGCGTGTTTTAAGAGTTTGGAGAGAAGAGGATGTTAGGATGTACAGTGGTAGTGAGTTAAATAGTTTTGTTGTAAAGTATGAGAAAGACCGCTTTCTGTTTTCAGTTTTAGGTTTACGTAGGTATAGTTGTGGTTAGATAAAACATGTCTGGTGGGGTGTATTGTGTTGCGTTGAGTTACGAGTCTACTGTTGTATGGAGGGGTAAAGCCATTTAACAGTTTATCAATCAAAACATAATATTGGTAGACGGTAGTTCAACCTCATGTCGACTGATTGCCACCTAAGAGTACGTATAACATTACTGTTGGAGGAATCAGCATCTAAAATAAGTCGATTATATCAAGGACCCTACCTTGATTTTGGCATCTTTTAAAATCTTAACATGTTTTTCTTTGCAAGCAGTCCCCAAACTGCAGTAGTCGACATGGGGTAGACTTAGCGTGTAAGATCACTGAATCAAAATCTCTCTATTCAAGCAGTGTCTGATCCTTTCTATCGATGCAACAGATTGTGATTTTTTTTCGTTGACATGAAAAGACCAATCTAGAATATGATCAACCATAACCCCTAAACTTAGTAACATTTTAAAGTGTTTTAATACCATTCATAGTTATTTCTAAATATATTGATCTTTCTTTCCTTCGACTTGTAAGGAGCATAACTTTTGTTTTGTCTGTCATTCCATTTTTCCCAAACCCTTTGCTCAGGACATCTATGTCTCTTTGTAGTTGCTTTGTACAGAGTTTACACCATTACCTGAATTAAAAAAATAAATATATATATATATATATATAGCCGTATCATTGGCGTAGACATGGTAGAGGAATATGTATTTGGGGTGGAAATAGGGTGAAAATATCATTGAAAAAGAAATTTCGAATGAGAAATAATTGCTGTCTGCAGTGTAGGGACCTTTAAGGAATATTCTAGTGATACCTACATGCAGTACCCGTAAAGGCATGAAGCTTGTTTTGTATCAGTTTATGAAAAAAAAAAACAGCAAGAGATAGATATAAGGCTATAGAGCTGAGAGGGATTGAAAGTTGCTATGTGAGGGGAACAAGAGAATAGTCATTTCCCGAGTAACGGTGATAAGAGTGTAAGCGAGAAAGAGGGGGGGGGGGGGGGAAATGGGGAGAAGGGGAATAAAGATAGTGGGAGAGATATTAGGGAAAGGTAGATAGAGATTATATATATATATATATATATATATATTATATATATATATATATATATATATATATATATATATATATATATATATATATATATATATGTATATACATATAAAGAAAACTGCTAAAAGCGTTTGTAATGCATTGTGGCCAATTTTATTTTTCTACTCAAATTTTCGACGCTCCCTGGCGTCTTCTTCAGGAGAACAATAATATTATACAAATATAATATGTATATACATATATATATATATATATATATATATATATATATATATATATATATAAATTGATTTTTTTCTTATTTGGGATTAATTTTAGCTGTTAGTGAATCACCCCCCAGTAATGACTTGTTAAAGGCAGTTGCCCATGGAATTGTAAAACCCCTTGCACATGACTTTAATATATCAATTGACAATGGCTCTATACCTACGGGTATGAAGATAGCAAAGGTTATCCCCATTTTTAAGAAAGGGAATCCTTTAGAAATGAGCAATTATCGACCTATCTCATTATTAACGTCTTTTTCAAAAATTGTGGAAAAACTGATTTACACTCGCACTGTTGATTTTTTCAGATCATGTCAGATCTTCTCGAATTCCCAATTTGGATTTCGTGAAAAACATACAACATTTCACGCTATATTACACTTTATTAATAATGTGGCGAGTGCATTTGATAATCATCTGCACACCATTGGCATTTTTCTCGATTACTCTAATGCCTTTGACACTATTGATCATAACATTTTGTTACATAAATTATCGTATTATGGAGTGAGGGGAAAGGCCTTGGAATGGTTTAGCAGTTATCTTTCCAACAGACAACAATTTGTTTCTTTGGATGGAAGTAAATCAAGTTCAAATATGCGGATATACGTTCACACACGGATAACCTTTTTTTAGAACACAATATTTTGAAAATAGAGGATATTTATAAATACAATTTGGGAACCCTTATGTATCAACTGAATAGCGCTGAATTGCCCAGGCTCTGGCCGCTTTATTTGTAAGAAATAGTGAAGTGCATAATTATCTTACTAGACAATCTTCTTTCTTTCATTCACACTAGTACGAACTCGTTTTAAGTTTCACACTGTTATTTATACTGCACCTAAATTCTGGAATTCATTAGATGCGTCTCTAAAACGAGCTTTCAGTTAGTTTGTTTTTAAACTAAAATTGAAATCTCTATTACTGATCAACTCCCTTCCTGAAAACCACTTTATGTTCTTTGTCAGGCGCGTTCTTTGTAAGGCGCATCTCATCGTAGAGAATGAATCAACGGGCTTTAAATCCTGACAGATTTATTATCTTAGTCTGGCACCAGACCCTTTATGTATATAAACGATATGTTTAGTCTTAGCTTAAAGCGAGTTATAATAAATCCATTGTACCTTTGTAACGGTGTGTACTGGTTTATGTAAACGTGTGTTATTTGTCTTGCCCATATTCACTTTGTTTTCTCTTATCCCCCCCCCCTCTCTCTCTCTCTCTCTTTCTCTCTCTCTCTCTCTATTTCCTCTCCTATATATATCCCACCCTCTCTCTGCCTATAATTGTCTCTCTCTCTCTCTCTCTCTCCTTTCCAAACAAAGTGCCATTTATCCTTCTTTCTCATACGCATATATACGCATATTTTTCTTTTCTTTTCAACCAGTAGGGCCTATGTTTACAAGCGTAGCCTTTTTTTTTAAGGTCCTTCCACTTGCAGGCATTTCCTTTTTGTTGTAAATCATGTAACGACTTTTATATGTACGCAGCCTTGTCAATATGCCTATGTATCGGACTTTTATGTATTATGTTTTATGTATATATAATTATCATGTATTATGTATTATGCATTTGTATGTTTGCTCGATGTGGAATAAACTGAACTGAACTGAACTGAACTGTGGGCATTTTCTTCTGAAAGCTACTAAAGAAACAAAACTAAATAGACAGAATATTAGCATGTGCTATGGATGTTGATGTTCAATAATGTGTCTGTCTTGTGATTAATTATATTTGGGTGGCTAGGAAATGATGTTCTTTATTTGGGTGGCTAGGAAATGATGTTCTTTGACGTCTGATAAGTTGTCAGTTTACTTCACTTAGAGTAAATAAGAATTTCTGATTCATGCATGCCTTTCCTTTCTGTAAAAAAAGAAATGAGGAATTTGTGCTCATACGTAAATAAGTAATAAGTAAATCGAAATGATACAAAACGGAACAATCCTTTTCACAGTTGGAGGGTATAGAATGAGAAATAATGCAACAGAAATGAAAAAAAGAAACTAAAAATAGAGACTCTAAAACAGAGACTCGCAGTCACCTAGTCTAGTTCGGGACGTATTTTAAAGGAAACCAAAACCCAAGGAGAGAATCAATGCTATCGGAAAGTGAAAATTCAGAGAAGCACTTTACAAAAAGTTTCATTAAAATTGGTTAAAAAATGAGAGAGTTATGGAAGTTTGAAAAGTCTCGTTTTACTTTCTATGGGGATCCTCAAATTGGCAAAATTGCTTCAAAATGGCTGATTTTGTGAACAACTCTCCATTTGTTTTGTACACAGATTTTCAGATTTTCCCCATTATCTTTCAAGGTGCAGTTAATCCCCTTCTGAGCTCAACATATATAATGGGAAAATGTATTTTACACCACATATGTCGAGTTCAGGAGGAGACAAGGAGCACCCTGAGAGATAATGGGGAAAATCTGAAAATCTATGTACAAAACAAATGAAGAGTTGTTCACAAAATCAGCCATTTTGAAGCAATTTTTCCAATTTGAGGATCCCCATAGAAAGTAAAACGAGACTTTTCAAACTTCCATAACTCTCTCATTTTTTAACCAATTTTAATGAAACTTTTTGTAAAGTGCTTCTCTGAATTCTCACTTTCCAATAACACTGATTCTCTCCTTGGGTTTTGGTTTCCTTTAATGATTTTGTCCGTAAAACCCTCGGTGCATGTCCATTGATTCACTCTCCCACTAAAATTAACCATCCCCGAAAATCGGGGAGGGTGAATTTAGGGGATGTGTGTTTGAATATATGACAGATTTCAAATTACATGCTTAAGAGCGTTTTGCATGGCAGTATTGCTACCAGGCGAGAAAATTGACTGAGGCATTATAATCAAATTGCTCACAAAATTATGAGGCTTTGAGAGCAATTTGATTATAATTTATACCTTATATTGATTTTTTCATAGTGATTAAAAACTCAGGTTATATTTTTTTTTCGTGGCTGGAAATTTGTCAGGGATGAGGGTAAAGTGTCCCCTTACTCAAATACGCAATTGAAAATAGGTTTTGATGTTCTTTCAAACAATTGTAAATGCAAAACAATAACTGAATATTAGTTATTACACACTAAGTCAGTGTGTATGAAAGAGTATGAAGCGAAACCGTAGTTTAATAAGGAAGTACATTATAACAATTTTTTCCCCGCATAATATAAAGATGACTCCCCATGAGAAGAATCAAACATATTGCAACCTCTGATTAGTTGTTCATAATTTTCTTACTTTAAACAAATCCTTCTCTTTGTAATTTTGCAGATTGTGATAAAAATTAAAATGGGTATTAAGCAACAAAAACAAAATATTTTTTAGCGCCTGTTGATCTCAGATTTGTTTTGTCAGTTAAAAAGAGGAAAACAGGCAGATTTACATATTTTCCATGCCAATCGAAATATACATACCGTACTCGATTATTCTGAGAAAATTCATATTTCATACCCGACGGTTCACTGACTATTTTCATGGTAACCTACATTGGTAAAAGTCAAAACGGTCAAGGAGTAGATTTTCGTCAACTTTCATTTATCTATAATTGACATTTCGAAGGTAGAGCACAACCTCTAAATCTCAATGTTTCATTTTGTTCTTTTGCAGATTTTTTTAAATAGTCTGACAAAAAATTCTTTCCACAATGATTTTACATGACAAAAAAATAAAGTCGACTAAGCTATCAGTTGCCTTAAATCAAGTCGATGTATGAAGATGGCCACATTAAAAAACAACATCAACAACAAATTTGACACTGACAAATGTGTAAAATAATGTCACGATCATGGTCACGATACATCCGGGTTGCAAAAGGCAATGTAAGGCTTACTCAGTTGAAATAACCTCATTAGATAGGCATGTTATGGGGGAGGGTGCCGAACTGACCTTATCTTCTTCCCTTATTATTCCTTTTCCTATAGCTCACCTCATTCTTCTTTTTCCCCTTTTCTTTCGCCTTTCGATCAGGGGGGGGGGGGCACGTTCCCCGTACCCCTGTAGCAAGGCCACTTTAAGCATGCATGAAACAAAAATCATTATTCATTGAAATTCAAATTAACATTTATTTTCTTCCACTGATTTTGTCAACATTCAACATCTGTTCAAATGCTACAATTTACATGCATATAAAGTAATATCAGTACAATCAAGAACTTGCAAGGTTACAAGGAAGAAGGCGAAATAAGCCAGATGCTTGTAACGGGTACGCCTGATTACACAAATACAATATAATTTAATACAGGAAAAGAAGAAAGGGACAGAAGAGAGGGAGATAAGAGGATATAGGGAACTTGGAGTAGAGGGAAAGGAAGAGGACTGCAACATAGTAATAATCATAATGGAGTTGTATTATATTATCATGCTTTTGAAAATTTATACGAAACAGATACAACATCCATATAAAACAGGAATGGTCATGAAAAAGTCAAAATCTCTTACAGACATTTCTACATTGACAATTTTTCTTTATATACTATCGCCTATCGCTTATTTATTTATTTATTTATTTATTTATTTATTTATTTCTGATATTTGGACAGGGTGACTCATTATCATCAATATTCACCATATTCCATAGGGCCCTGATAGCAATGATAAGTAACAATAAAAAAAAAAAATCATGAAAATGAACTCATAACAAAAAAATAAGAACATACATAAATATATATATATATATATATATATATATATATATATATAAATACATATACAAAGTATATGGTATCCTCGTAATTAACATTTGTTTTTTTTTACGAAAATGTTGTTGCACATTTCTATCATCTTAATAAATCATCATATGTATAGACGGTGATATTTTCTAAAAATATCCATGCATATATTAGTTATTTTGAAATGGCATTATATAAAGACTACTTTAGCTCAGCATAGAAACAATATTGTTATATACATATTCACAAAACATATTATAGGATAGTATACTTATTCAAAGATTACACAATGATTGCATGTAATATAGTATAGCAATCGAATGAACAGTGTCTCTTATAAAACAGTAAAAATACAACTATATTTATTATTGATAATGAATGATATGAAATCATTCATACATTTTAAAAAGCATTATGTCATCATACATTTTTGGGCAAAGAAACAAACCACCAAACATGTTTTGCAAATCAAGGCAACAGAAAATTACATATTTCTGATGAAGACAAAATAAAATAACATCAAGTGAAATTTCCTAGCAATAAGAATGAATATGACTCATTTACCATGCCGTTCTGTAAACGAATCAAACCAATCGTTTGATTTTACAAGAGAATGCGTTGAAATGCGATAAGGAATGAGAGTAAAGCTTCAGCTAAGAAACTAAATAAAATTCCTCTTGCCATTCTATCTTATTGGGAACAGATATTACAACATCTTTTGAACATATATTTAAATGTGTTCACAGAGCTTGCCATTTTTTAGTGATCTGTCCAACTGATTCCATGCTATAACTGAAGATACGAGGGGGCTACGTTTAAAGCATTCTGTTTTATTCTTTGGCACATAAAGTAAACCTTCATATACCTGCCTCGTATGATACTGATGAATGTCACTTACTTTAAGTAAACTTTCTTGTAAACAGGATGGTGCCAGATTATGTGTACACTTGAACATAGTAACACGCTGAAATTCAAATCGTTTCTCAATTGGCATCCATTTCAGATTGCTAATTAATTCACTTGATGGAGTCTCATAACTTTTATTTGACATTATTCTAGCAGCTCGTTTTTGAACTTTCTGAAGTTTATTTGTTTGTTACTGATATCGATTTGACCACACAGAGGAACAATAATCAAAGTGAGGCAACACGAGTGCATTATACAGCATCTTTAAAGATGTTATTGGTAAATAACCCTTCGTTCGTTTTATTACACTGACATTTCTTTGCATTACCTTTGTTACTTTGTCAACGTGTTTGGACCAATTCAATTCTTCATCAATTAATATACCAAGACATTTGGCGACATTAACTATTTTTCAGTACCTTTCCATTTATAGAAACATTGAAGGATGTTATTTTGTTTACATTAGCACGCGAAGCTATGACCATTACGCATGTTTTCTCGGTGTTTAGTACAAGGCGGTTTTGATTAATCCATACCATGAATTCTTCCATTGCGAAAGAATGTTTTTGTTCAACCTCAGCTACGCTACTTCCACTTACAGTTAAAGTGGTATCGTCTGCATACATATCAACATAACCACCAGATATACAATTTGACAAAGTATTTACATAAATGGAAAATAATAACGGACCCATTATAGATCCCTCTGTTACGCCCATCATTACAGTTAATGGATTAGATTTAGCACCTTTAAAATGAAAGGACTGTTCACGACCTGTTAAATAAGACCTGAACCATTTTACACATTCATGTGAACATCCAATAGCAGATAATTTTTCCAATAAAAGATTGTGATCAATTGTGTCAAATGCTTTACGAAGCGACTCCAGAGATTTGTCTGTTTTCAATGTTCCATGACAAAATTATTAACAAATTTCATGAGCTCTGTTTAAGTAGAATGCTTTGCTCGAAAACCAGACTGACTGGAGTTCAATATATTATTATCGTAAATGAATTCAGAAAGTTGGTTATGTACAGCCCTCTCTATGATTTTGCTAACAACAGAAACGTAAATTAGGCGGTAATTGCTTGAATCGGACATATCACCAGCTTTAAAAATTGGAATTACTCGAGCTTCTTTCCAACCCTTGGGTACACTCTTAAAATGTTGGGTAAATTTAGTTGGGTAACTGCTGGTTGGTTAAAAATATTCCCAATTCTGGGCTATTATTAACCAACTGGACACTCGAGTGGTGTAACCAATATTGGTCAATACTTTTTACCTAAATATTGGGCATATATTTACCAACAGTATTTGGTAATTATGGGTTGGGTACTTGTTGCCCTGTAGTTGTGTAATTTTGTCACATTTCCTTTGCCAGTTGGGTAAATTTTGTTGGGTAACTGATGGTTGGTTAGAAATTCGCTTTTGCCCAACTTGTGGTAAATATTTTTACCCAATATTGGGGAAAACACTTATATGAATATTCATGAATTTTTAGTAGCGTATGGTTTGGGGTGGCCCGATTTACTAACTGTCACCGAATGCATAAAAAAATATAAGGGGTATATAAGAGCTTGCACTAGTTTGCACTAACTGGATAGGATAGGACTAGGATAGGATAGGTTAAGATATAGGATAGGATAGCTTAAAATAGGATAGGTTAGGATTGATTAGGTTAAGACCCAGAAGGACGTAACGAGCAGATTTCATTTTTTTTTTACCTAGGTTGGAGGAAAAAGGAAACAATAAATTGGGCAGCTGAATTTGCCCAACCACATGATATTTGTTACCAAACAGCTGAACAAATAGAGGATTGGGCAATCCTATTGGGTAAGATTGGTTGGGCAATAATTACCCAACTGAGAATATAACCAACAGTTGGGCAATTGTAGAGTTGGGTAAAATCTAATGGGTCACCAACTGATGGGCAATTTAATTTGCCCAACAACATAGTAAATGGATTGCCCAACATCAGTTGGGCAAATTTTAACCAAAAGTTGTGTGGACAGTATGTTGCCCAGTGTTGGTTAAAAATTGGGCATTTTTTTGCCCAACTTTTTTAAGAGTGTACACATCCCGTGGTCAAAGATGTATCTCAGTTTCAGTTGCCATCGATTCAAATCAATCATGATTCTTTACACGGACCAGGCCCATTTTTTTAAAGGGAAGCTTGAGTTCTGGGAAAGGTAATTTGTGAGCTTTCTCATTCTTTTTATGTTAGTTTGGAAGATTATCATAGTAGATATGTCCCCTGAAAATGATTGCTCTTCAAATGCTCTCAAATTCAAAATATGACAAGAAACAGCTGAAATGTTCGGGCCGAACAGTAGTGTGTAGTCCCATATACACATTTCTGTGTGCAGTGCATGTGACTGTCAGCAGGATTGAGTCAATTTCTTATCCTTTTGGTGATTCCAAAACCTTACAGCATACACCATTCTTATTTGCTTTATAATCAATATTTCCCAATTGCTTTGAGACAGTTTCTTTCACAATCAATCTTATGACCAGAACTCAACTTTATCTTTAATCTAGAACATCGCGGGTAGAGGCAAAATGCGCCAGTCATTGGTCAAGAATGGTTTAGGGTAGTGACAGCTTGGATGTTCTATTGGTGATGTCGTCATGGTATCCGAATTTAATCAGGAAAAGTCCCTGTTCAGAGTCTACCACCTTAACAATCTTCTGTTCTAGACCGGATCAATACACTTCATGATCTTTCCGGTATTTGTTTTTGTTTTTGTTTTTTTATTGCAGACAGGAGTTCATTGCTCTGCCAAACCGGAGTGGTGCATAATCATCAGGCTTGCTTCATCATAAACTCACTCTGAATCCGACACTGGCACGGAAATAGGTAAAATGTGCCATTCATCATTCAAGCTGGGGGACGCTTTAGCAGAGTGAGGGCCTGGATGTTGCATTGGGGATGTCGTCATGGCATCCGAATCACCTTGGCTCTCTGAGACAATCACGTGAATAGGTAGGATACTTGACTCATTTTCAGTAAAGGTCCCTCGTACAGGGTCCCCCATCTCAACAATAAAAGTAGGTGGTTCTTGTCCTCCAGTTCCTGTCAATGCACTCTTCAAACACAGTTCTCTAGGGCCCTTACATATATTTAAATGGGAAAGATATGTCATGTATGTACATAATTTTATGACAAGAAAGAAAAAAATTGCAGTTCCTAGAAGCAAAATAAAAGTATCTGAGATAGTATTATCAGCAGCCTGTGAAAGTGGCACCATAGTGATATTACTAGTCTCTGGTGCCAAACCAGTAGTAGTCATGGTAGTGGTAGACGGACTAACAAGAGTGAAGGACTGGGATTCGGTTGGTCCAGGCATGGTCTAAGTGCGATCTACTTGGCGTGAAGGGAGACCAATGTTGGGGTCCTTGAAGAGAGTAGTTTCTCTGCGGATAGGAGATAAAAATTGATTTTAATAAACAGTTTCGTTCTATAAGCCAATATAATGTGACGGAAGAATATGGATATAAGTGTACACTGAGTGTTCACAAAAGAAAATTATCTCTTTAATATATTCAGGACACTAACTGAAATTCTGCCCATAAACCATAAAAGTATTGATAAACATATTACCTTAATTCATCAATGCTCAGCATTACAAAAAACAGAAGGTGACCTCAATCACAAAGAATGGAAAAAAGTGCAGAGTTATTAAACGAATTTTTGAAATTGAATGCTACTGGCGAAAATAAAAAATGAATTAAAAAAGTGTGCAAAAAATAAAACGATCCTTTATTTGTGTAGTTGGTTTCGTATCGTTGTCGTTTTATTCCCTGATAGTCTGGGAGCCTGTCCCGAAATAGTCAACCCATTTTACATATGAGATTTGACCCCTTAAAGTTCCTTAGACTATCCATGTCATTCACAAAAAGCTTGTCAGCTCGAACGAAGCCGCTGGGTTAGGCCCCCAGAGCCCCCGAAAGGGGCCCCAAAGTCGGGTCAATTTCAACCCATCTAACATATGTGCCAAACTTTGTCAGAATTAAGGTGTATGACTATACATTACCAAAACACCAAAACTGACAAAATTTTCCCTCGGGAAGGTTATCAGGCCGCCCCTAAAAATTGGGGCAAATTTGTCTCCTTAGAGCCCATGGACAAAATTTTGTCAGAAGGAAGAGTTATGGGTGTACATTACAAAAATATAAAAACTTACAAAAATTTCCATCATTAAGGGGGTGTAACACGCCCCTGAAAAAAAAACACCCCACCAAAATGCCCCTAAACCCAGCTTTGCTGCCCAAAATGCTCTGGATGTAGAGAATGAACATTTTTAGGCTTTACAGCCTTTATTACTCTAAAGTTTCTCCTTCAATTCATGTCAAATTTGCCTAGTGCAATCTTGAGTATTGTATCTTTCTTGGGGCGAAATTTGGTGTCAAATGATCATTTCAATAATAATTTATTAAATTGTAAAAACTGTATTGCTTTTTCAAAAGCAGTCAAATGATATTGTCAAGATTATGTCAATACACTCATTGTCCATCTGCACCTGTTTGACAAGAGATAATATAGGAGCTTGTTAAGTATCTGGGCTATGTGGCTGCCATGCTGAAATCTACCATTCATGTGTTAATTACACAAATACTCCCTATTATGCCTTGCCAAACAGTCAGAGATGGAAAATGGGTGTGTTTTCATAATCCTGACAATATCATTTGACTACTTTTGAGAAGGCAGTACGATTTTCACAATTTAATAATTTATTATTGAAATAATCATTTGACACCAAATTGCACCCCAAGAAAGTTATAATACTCATAATTGTACTATGTAAATTTTAGCTGAATTGAATGAGACAATTTGGAGTCATTAAAGCTGTAAAGCCAAAAAATGTTTTTTCTCTATATGCAGAGCATTTTGGGCAGCAAAGCGGGGTTTAGGGGCACTTTGGTGTTTTTTTTCAGGGGCGTGTTACACCCCCTTCCCGATGGATTTTTTTGTAAGTTTTTATATTTTTGTACTGTACACCCATAACTCTTCCTTCTGACAAAATTTAGTCCATGGACCTAAAGGGGAAAAAATTGCCCCAATTTTTAGGGGCGGTCTGACAACCCATCCCGACGGAAAATTTTGTCAGTTTTGGTGTTTTGGTAATGTATAGTCATACACCTTCCTTCTGGCAAAGTTTGGTGCATATGTTAGATGGGTTGAAATCGACCCGACTTTGGGGCCCCTTTCGGGGGCTCTGGGGGCCAAACCCGGCGGCTTTGTTCGAGCTGACAAGCTATTTGTGAATGACATGGATGGCCTTAGCAACTTTAAGGGGTCAAATCTCATATGTAAAATGGGTTGACTATTTCGGGACAGGCTCCTGGCCTATGAACAAATGATGCTCGATCGGTATGATGAATTGAAAGACGGTGCAATGAGGAATACAAATAATGAAAAGTAGGCGGCACGTTTAGTATCGTGAAGCGGGATGAATAGGAATAATAGGGTTAAACAGTACTGTTACAAAATTTGAAACAATCTTTAGACATTATTTTACCAAAGAATGAAATAAAATGAACAACGTCTGCATCATTCTCATGCATTCCTTGGGGAAAATCAGTTAGGCATAATAGGTGTTTGTTTGTACCTCTTCTCTCTGATGTTTTATTCATCCCGTTTTACGACAAGTATGTTATGGCAGGGGCGGCGCCAGGGTATTTTGATAGGAGGGGCAAGACGACCTAAAGATGACGTCATATTTTTTCTCCATTAAATAACGGGGGTAATATAGAGTTATATGTTTAAGACCTCTCTTTTTGATACTCCTCTTTCTTCTTTCTTCCCTTTTCTTGCTCCTTTTCTTCTTTTTTCTTCTTTTTTTTTTTCACTACTTGAAAAATCATGGGGGGGGGGGGGCGGTCGCCCCCTCTGCCCCCCCCTGTAGCGCCGCCCCTGTGTTATGGGTTGAAACAGGGAAGTGAAAGTTGAGATCATGATTCAGTTTACTTCCTCATGCTTCCTCATTTTTTATTATTATTAATCTTACGTAGAAACACTACTTTCACTATGTCACTATATTCGTTCTATTATTATTGTGTTCTGATCATTTCATCTTATTCCATTCCCACACTCTTTCTTGTTTATTTTCAATCTCCTACCCTAATCTCCTTGCCGGTTATCTCACTAATCCCTGCTCCATCCAACCTTGGTAATAAGATGATTTGTGTGAAAGCAGAAAAATAAGGAAAACAGGATGGTGAAAGTTTGAAAGAAATCGGACAAGGAATAAGAAAGTTATGGATGTTTGAAAAATGAGATCACTACATCTATGGGAATCTCAAATTGGCAATTTGGTGAGTCAATTGTGACATTTTTGTGGACAACTCTCCCATTTGTCGTAAACAAAAATATCACTAATTTGCGGTTTTCTTCGAGGCGCTTTTACCCTCGGGGCAGTACTCAAAATATATTGGAGATAGCATATTGTTATAGGTCCTCATGAACGCAAAAATCCTACTGAGTAATGCATTTTGAAAAAAAAAGTGACATTTTAGTCATTTTGTGTGTTAGAGCGAATGGGGGGAGTTGTCCACAGCTACATCACAGTGACATTACCTTTTCGGCCAATTTGAAATTCCCATATGCATAGTGATTACAACTTTCAAAAATTCATAACTTTCTTATTGCTTGTCCGATTTCGTTCAAACTTTCACCAATCTGCTTCTCTGATTTTTCCTCTTTCTTTCAAAGCAACTTGCTATAAAGGTAAGGGAAATCCAACCTTATTAGCAAGTTGCTTTGAAAGAAAGATGAAAAATCAGAGAAGCAGATTGGTGAAAGTTTGAACGAAATCGGACAAGCAATAAGAAAGTTATGGATTTTTGAAAGTTGTAATCACTATGCATATGGGAATTTCAAATTGGCCGAATAGGTAATGTCACTGTGATGTAGCTGTGGACAACTACCTCATTCGCTCTAACACACAAAACACACGTTCATGAGGACCTATAACAATATGCTATCTCCAATATATTTTGAGTACTGCCCCGAGGGTAAAAGCGCCTCGAAGAAAACCGCAAATTAGTGATATTTTTGTTTACGACAAATGGGAGAGTTGTCCACGAAAATGTCACAATTCACTCACCAAATTGCCAATTTGAGATTCGCATAGATGTAGTGATCTCATTTTTCAAACATCAATAACTTTCTTAGTCCTTGTCCGATTTCTTTCAAACTTTCACCATCCTGCTTGTCTTATTTTTCTGCTTTCACACAAATCATCTTATTACCAAGATTGGATTGCCCTTTAATCCATGCCAGCTGTATGTTATGTAACTGCCCTGTGCAGACACTGTGTATACGTGTATATATATATATATAAAAGAACATAATGAATAAAGTTACACTTGCAGTTTGATACCACATCAATGCAGTCACACGAGTTCTTTGTCAGCAACCAGAGAACATAAAATTGGCGACGAGGATGAAGCCTACCTCTCGGCTTCCACTAAGAAGGGGGAGAGTATGCCAGCTCTAGGCATCTAGGTTCTTGCATTCGTACACGGATTGAAGAAGATATGGAACTACCTCCACCTTTCGAGTTTAGTATCTGCAGAGATGTATCGGCAGGATGGCGAAAGTGGCTGCGTAGCTTCCAGAATTGCATCGACGCATCAGGGATAACTTCGGCGAAAAGGAAATTTGCCCTCTTGATGTACATTGGAGGAGACGAGCTCCAAGACCTGTTTGAGATCCTTACCCCAGTAGCCAGCAGCCAGGACGGCAACGACGACTACGAGGTCACTGTTAAGGCATTCACAAACCACTTCATTCCTAGTACACCAGCTGCCGTAGCAGATAAAATCAACCCCCTAGTCAACAGCCAAGTCGAGGGCGATGACAAGGACGACGTGGAAATCCACTACGTCAACTACCCTGAACCAGTTGCGGTGCCAGCTGATGCCGGACTGAAATCCATGGCCAGCAGCCAGGACGGCGTTGACGACCAGGACAACTCCCAGCTCGAAGAGGAGAACGAGTGCCTTTACCACAGCCTCGAAGATTACTGCGGCCAGCAAGAAGCGGCGCAGAACAATAAGACAAGGAGTGCCTGTATCGCCATGATCACAGCCTCGACGATGAATGCCAGCTACACGTAGACACCGCGCAGAATCCACACACAGCGAATGAGACAGACAGCGAACACCCTGCCATGACCACGGCGACTGAGAACGACGACGACCCCATGTCCACAAGAGCCAGAGAGCACGACAGCATCCACCACGCGGTAGAATATAAATCCGCTGTCATTTATAACCTGAAGGTCTTCTTTTCAAATCCATGTGACAGTGTTTCTCAATGGGACATTCAAGCTGGATTTTTAATCCCGTACCACGTGTTTCATAGTAAGGTCCACTAGACCACGACACCTAAAAAAAAAAACACCTATAGAAACAAGAAAATTGCCGCTAGGAGCATTTGGTTTGTACATGTGCATTTATCGAATTAAAAAAACACACTCTATTTCATTCCATAAAACGCAACACAAACAATACATTTATGCACATTAGGATATTATAGTCATGTGGAACTGATATGCTATAAATATTTCATATCACTGATAAGAGGCAAGAGATAAAACTCAACAAACTACTGCCCAGAAGTGGTGTATGAAACAAAATATGAAGTGAAAAGTACTTTAGGGTCCTCTTCATTATGATCTAAATTACCTTTATGGTTTCCGGAATGTAATGTAATTTATTCTTAGTAAAGTGAATTTATTTTGGACACATTCCATAAAGCGTAGTTGATATGCAGGAAACAGAGGGAACAAAAGGTAATTTGATCATGACGAGACATCCCATTGCTCCCTGGAACGTGTCTATAAACATTGCAATATTTAATTGTGACTTTCACCATTCCCAGATATGCTTTAACTGAGTGCGTCACGTCTGTATTTCCTTAAAAGGCACAGGGATGCCTCGAAACTGAAAGATAATTATCACTGATGATTTTATTGATAAGGAGATACAGGTCTGCGACCCTTGAAGAACAATATTGCTCACTCTTGGTCCTGATTTTGTACATATTCTTGAATCAGAAAACAGAGAGGAACGCCAAATCAGCGAGCACAAAAAGGGGAGGAGAGGAAATTAAGGAAAAATCACAGGGATGAGGCTGATATCATTAAAAAATAATATATTTGTCTACGTAAATTTCGTTGCTGCAAGCTGAGGATTAAAAGCGGCAGAATTACGATGGCCCATTTTATCGCTGTAATATATATATATATATATATATATATATTGTAGCCGAACCGCCCTTTACCTCCCGAAGCCTGTAGTTCGTTTGACTGCAATATACAGTCAGTTGGTGTAGATTATTTTTGAAGAACTATTTACTGGTTCACAGCATCAATTTAACTCCAATTGTTTCTCTGATTTTACTAAAAGTACGCGATGACCATGCCTCTCTCTTTCAGTACCATCTGCAATAGCGCACGACCATGCCTACTTCGCAAAGACCGCAGTACGCAAGACCATGTATCTCTTTCTCAGAACCGCACGACCATGTCACTTCTCTCTTCTCAGGAAGACCGCACGACCATGTCACTTCTCTCTTCTCAGGAAGACCGCACGACCATGTCAACTTATTCTCTTAGTTTGGAGGACCGCACGACCATGTCAACTTATTCTCTTAGCTTGGAGGACCGCACGACCATGCATGGTTTTTCCTGACATTAGGTGCGCACAAGACCATGCATGGTTTTCATCTCGTTCACCAGTATTCCACACAACCATTTATCTCAAGAGGCCAAGACGAGGAAAGACAAGGTGACAACTTTCTTCTAAGTTTTGAGGAACTTTACTCATGCATTGCTCAACGTTAGGTCTTTTGGTACAAGCAGGTACATGTACATCAAATCCAGCCCAAAGTTTCCTTATGGTTATGCCATAACAAGATTGGCAAACCTCAATGCTGAGGCAAGGCTTACTATAGCAAAGCTAATTAGTAACCCCGACTCAACCAACGTTTACTATCGCCTTATTAATATCTTCATTACATTGCTAATTCTAAAAACAGTTGAAGAAATGTTTCAATGCCTGAATCAAGGAATTACTAACTTTGAAAACATTTATGGCTATTTTCTGACATTCAAACAAATGAAATATTTCAATTATCAAATGATAAATAGAAA